>CM050169.1:207628785-208331755 GCA_027410445.1 Discoglossus pictus | reverse complement strand
CCCTCTCCCGTCCCTCGTTTCCCCCTCTCCCTCTCCCGTCCCTCGTTTCCCCCTCTCCCGTCCCTCGTTTCCCCCTCTCCCTCTCCCGTCCCTCGTTTCCCCCCTCTCCGTCCACTCGTTTCCCCTCTCCCTCCCGTCCCTCGTTTCCCCCTCTCCCGTCCCTCGTTTCCCCCTCTCCCTCTCCCGTCCCTCGTTTCCCCCTCTCCCTCTCCCGTCCCTCGTTTCCCCCTCTCCCTCTCCCGTCCCTCGTTCCCCCCTCTCCCTCTCCCGTCCCTCGTTCCCCCCTCTCCCTCTCCCGTCCCTCGTTCCCCCCTCTCCCTCTCCCGTCCCTCGTTCCCCCCTCTCCCTCGTTCCCCCCTCTCCCTCTCCCTCCCTTCCCCTTCCCCCCTCTCCCTCCTCTCCCTCCGTTCCCCCCTCTCCCTCTCCCGTCCCTCTTCCCCCCTCCTCTCCCATCTCCCGTCCCTCGTTCCCCCCTACCCTCCCTCTCCCTCGTTCCCCCCCTCTCCCTCTCCCGTCCCTCTTCCCCCCCTCCCTCCCCGTCCCGTTCCCTCCCCTCTCCCTCGTTCCCCTCCCTCTCACTCGTTCCCTCCCTCTCCCTCGTTCCCCCCTCTCCCTCGTTCCCTCCCCTCTCCCTCGTTCCCTCCCCCTCTCCCTCGTTCCCTCCCCTCTCCCTCGTTCCCTCCCCTCTCCCTCGTTCCCTCCCCTCTCCCTCGTTCCCTCCCCTCTCCCTCGTTCCCTCCCCTCTCCCTCGTTCCCTCCCCTCTCCCTCGTTCCCTCCCCTCTCCCTCGTTCCCTCCCCTCTCCCTCGTTCCCTCCCCTCTCCCTCGTTCCCTCCCCTCTCCCTCGTTCCCTCCCCTCTCCCTCGTTCCCCCCCCTCTCCCTCGTTCCCCCCCCTCTCCCTCGTTCCCCCCTCTCCCTGTGTTGTTAGGGTGAGTGTTAGATTTAGGGATTAGGGTAGTGGCTGAGAAGCTTTACTTAGCACGCCACTATTTTACTATGCAATGCTTATCATCTGCTACTACCCTAGCACCAAATAATTGAACAAAGTCACACATTATAGGTGTAATGCTGTTCACAGACAGTATCATACTATGCTGTGAGCAAAGTTTTGACAGAGACACATGTAGTATCTGGTAGACACTGGTATTTTAGGGTTACTATTTAAAATAATTTGCAAGGATTAAACAACTAAAATAAACTGTAATCTGTTATATCACATACCACACTGTGTTAGCCCCCTCCCCCTGCACTCACAGACCTCCTCTTGCCACCAATGAACACTTGATGCCAGTTTTCAGTCAATCAAATGGGTTATGACTTTGGACAGACCCTGACAGGGGCATTAACTGAGAATAGAAGGGGTGTATTCAATGCTCAGGAAATGAGATTACAATAAACTAACTGCAACATGTCCATTTAAATAAAGATTCTTAGGACGTATAAATAAGTACCAGCTTGCATTCAAGTATTAGAGCCATTACCACGGCTTCTTATAAGGTTCAGAAACTCCAAACTCCATTGTACACCAAACACAATTATCAGTAGGAAACCAATTTAGGTTTTAGGTTTCCAGGATTATAAATGCATCAGATAGAGGAGAATCAGTAATGCATGAAAAAATACCAAAATAAGCATTAACAAACTCACCCTGATGTTTGCTAAATTCCTGGAGTTTGCAAGCAGTTGCTTTTGTTATCTCTGCTAAACTTATCATAAAATTCATAATTTATTTTGGCCAATCACAAGCAGCTAATACATGCTAATACATTGTAACAATTTGTGATGGCAATTTATACAGGAAGGAATCATAGGATGTGTAGACCCCCTGTAAAAGGAATCAGGAGGAGCCAGGCACTGACTTAAAGGTTGGTAAAGGTTTAAAATCTGTACCCAAATGAAGCTTCTATTTGGAGGTACACAGTGACTATGTAAGCAGCTCTGGGGTATGGGAAACCAGTTTTAATTTTAAATAAAATAAAATTGTGTGTATAGAATGACTCAATGCAATGTGTTAGATTAGATAAAGGTAAAAACAGGGAACTTAGATATACATTTATTGATGAGAATTTTTTTTTTAGATCTGACGGTTTCATGGCCAGGTGTTACTTAGGTCCTATCCTGTTGAATGTGCGCCGCTGTTAAAGCGCCGCTGCATGCACGAGAAAAGTTATTTTGCAATACTGCGGGAGCGCGCTTCAACAGCGGCGCACAAAAAAACGGATAGGTCCGTCACTTATTAGGCATGAACCTTGTCTGCTTCAAATATAAATGGGAAAAAAAGTGTAAAGAAAAAAAAATGCAATAGAACAGTTAATGGGTCTTTGCCACATCTCTAATGGGACCAATTGTGTATGGACGGATGGAAATAAAGGCAATAGAAGGATTTAAAAATGTTCCAGTGCTGTATAGATGATGGTTACACCCTCCTAATTACACCAATAACACAGACATCTCCAGTGATAATAATCAAGAAAATGTATCATATTCTCCTAAACTGAGCATAGTGCAATGTGACTTTTTTATATTTACCTTGGCTATGATCGCTTCCTCATTAATAAGATACAATTCCCCAAAGGCTTCTTATAACCTCCTACTCATTAAACACCTGTGTGATGGGAGGAGCCATGTCTACAATAGTGGTTCTCCTGCTCAATACTTCAAGGCACACTAACACATTAGCATTAAAGATCTCTGCTTGTGGTCATGGCTTCAGGAACTCAAAGACTTCCATTGAGCCACCTGGTCAGTCTGTATGCATTAGAGCAGTGGTTCTCAAACCTCTCCTTAAGACCCACCAGACAGGCCATGAGTTAGGTCAAACTTTGTGTGAAGAAAGGTGAGGTAACTATGGCTTGTCTGGTGGGTCTTGAGGAGAGGTTGAGAACCACCACGTGGCCAATTTTTTTCTATATAATATTAGAATTTTATTTATTAGGTACTTTCCCTTTTTAAATTTGCCATAAATTCTCCAGCAGTGGCAGCAGCAGCGGTGGACACCAACCGCTAGATGGCGCTGACGATTTCCAGTGCCGATATCATAGCGTTAGTGTTAGGTAGACTGTTAGGGTAAGGGTTAGTTGAAGGGTTAGGGTAACCTTTTATGGTTACAACTTGTCTCAAATATAAGTCCTGCAAAATATAAACATTGCCATCTAGTGGCCACTGGCAGCAACTGCTATTGTCTCTGGTGGAGTAATTGATATGGGATAGATCCATGTATTATAATGCATTTTTTGAAGTGTACATCATCATATATAGAACTTGTAGGATATCTTTTATGTTGTTGTAGGTCTGCTTTATTTTTACAGTATGTTCTTCTGAAATCACTCTTCATATTGCTACATATTCAGCAAAAATTACTTATTGGCACTAATGAATTCTTAAATCAATAGAATGCATATAAATGTTTATAAAATAAACACCCGAAGCCAAATTTATGAGTTAAAGGCATTTGCAAGTAGCTAATAGATCAAGGCTATTATATTGTAGAACACTTGACGAGAGAAAAGTGGATAGCGCTCTCCCCTCATGCTACAGGCAGACTTAAAGTCTACGATGGAATCCCTCCTGACACAATCCATGTTATCTATTATTATTCTTCTTATTGTTTATTTTAAACGCGCCAACATATTCCGTAGTGCTATACAGGGGTTAAGATCAAGGTAAAAAAAACAATAGCGACATTAACAAGCTGCAAAGGATGGAGGGCCGAGGGCCTCATTCAATTGCGATTTGGTCAATTGAGGAGGGCTCTATATAAGCAAACAGCCTATTTTATTTTTTTACAGATCGCCTAGTTTTTTGTTTAGTTAATATACTTCTATCGAAATGCAAGGTCTTCACTAACTAAAAACTTTTGTCAAAAAAAATATGCTATGTGCTTATATAGAGCCCTATTCAATTGGCCAAATCACAAATGAATGAGGCCCCCTGTCTTTGAGCTTAGAATCCAGTGTCCAAAGTGCTTTCCCCAAAGCTCCTTGCAAGATGGAAAACTTGCAGACTTACAATCTTACATATAAGGGCCCTCATTCAATTGCAACTTGGCCAATTGAATAGGGGTCTAAATAAGCACATAACATATTTTTTTTAAAGAAGTTTTTAGTTAGTAAATATCTATCCAAAAGCAAGATTTTCACTAACTAAAAACTTCTTTACAAAAAATATGCTATGTGCTTATTTAGAGCCCTATTCATTTGTCCAAATCGCAATTGAATGAGGCCCAAGGTATTCTCCAAAAATGCTTTATTTAATATTGTTATTTTGTTACATACTTTAAAAGCATGTCAATTGTTTGCCAATTTACAGTGGTCCTTTAAAAATATGAATCTTATAATTGATACATTAAATTAATATTTTTCATAAACCGAAACAACATTTCAAAATAAAAAATAATAAAAGTTATCACATTATTCATAAAAACGTAATTCTATTACAGTATGATTAGGGTTTACCCCATTAGGATATATTAATATGCAACCTGTATGTTATAATATAGACCTACCTTTCATTACACTTTTTCTTAATATTTTTCTTTCAGTATTCAGTTTTAATGTCCATAATAGGCAAATATTCTTCGGCACTGCCATAGGGTGTATTAGGCGACTGAGTTAGTTCCGGCTTTATCTATATGGACAAGTAAGTGTAGAGAACTTAGCGAAATATCGGAAGTTTCTTTCTACCCAAATACCTAATGTTATAAATAAACGTAAAAATGTTGCATTTTATACTTTGGAATTTAGTTTATATCCTCAATCTTCAGTTTGCGTCTTGAGAGTGATATGTTCTTTGAAAAAAAAATCCCCAGACTCCAATAGAATGCAGATGAAATAAGTGAAAATAGTACTTTTTCTACATGCTGCACCCAACACTGTATACAAGGTAATGTGCAGTTTTACTTTTCTTGAGAGCTTTATTAGTTGCCATAGAGTCATGGAGTGTTTTGTTTAGGGATAGAGTAGTAGCATTTTAATCTGATAATTAGGATGTTGTCATGTCAATTAATAAATTGTCAATAACTTGTCTTCCAATCAATGCTTTAATTTGCCACCTGGTACTTTGTTGCTTGGAGTTTATAATGGAAGTTGAATGAGTACATTGAGGAAGTTCATTTATATTCATAAAAGTTAATGCACCTGCCTTTGATTGTGCAAGAAATCTATATATTAAATGACCCAGTTGATATGAACTGCTAATATTTTAGCTATTTCAAGCCATGTTTGTCCTACAGTCTTTTCCCTCAGATCTTTCTCTGGTATAGTATTCTTTTCCAAGCTCTAAAACTAATTTGGGTTTATCCCAAAATTAAGTATTTTAGTTTCTCAATGCTATTATGTAACCATTTATTCTTGTCAATATAACTTTTAAAGTATGGCAGGAACCATATCCCTTAAATACTTAACCCTATTCAATCACTGCACAGTCATATTCCTTCCTAACGTATCAAGTTCTTTTAAGGTTGTGCTTGGGCCTTCAGGATTGAAGTGCAAATCTAAATCTCCATTAAAGAAAGCAAGGAAGACACTGGAAATTTAAAGCAATTTGGAATGTTCACACCACAATACAGTGCCTTGCAAACGTATTCACCCCCTTAATTTTTTACCTATTTTGTTACATTACAGCCTTAAATTCATTGTTTTGTTAATCTGAATTTTATGTGATGGATCAGAACACAATAGTCTAAGTTGGTGACTTTAAATTAGAAAAATATATACATAAAACGATTTTTTAGAAATAGAAAACAGAAAATTTACATGTGCGTATGTATTCACCCCCTTTGTTATGAAGCCCATAAAAAGCTCTGGTGCAACCAATTACCTTCAGAAGTCACATAATTAGTGAAATGATGGCCACCTGCAATCTAAGTGTCACATGATCTGTCATTACATATACACACCTCTTTTAAAAGGCTTCAGAGGCTGCAACACCTAAGCAAGAGGCACCACTAACCAAACATTGCCATGAAGACCAAGGAACTCTCCAAACAAGTAAGGGACAATGATGTTGGGAAGTACAAATCAGGGTTAAGTTATAAAAAAATATCCAAATCTTTGATGATCCCCAGGAGCACCATCATATCTATCATAACCAAATGGAAAGAACATGGCACAAAAGCAAACCTGACACGAGACGGCCACCCATCAAAACTCACGGACCAGGCAAGGAGGGCATTAATCAGAGAGGCAGCACAGAGACTTAAGGTAACCCTGGAGTAGCTGCAGAGTTCCACAGCAGAGACTGGAGTATCTGCACACAGGACGATTATAAACTGTACGCTCCATAGAGTTGGACTTTATGGCAAAGTGGCCAGAAGAAAGCCATTACTTTCAGCAAAAAAACAAAATGGCACACTTGAGATTGCGAAAAGGCATGTGGGAGACTCCCAAAATGTATGGAGGAAGGTGCTCTGGTCTAATGAGACTAAAATTGAACTTTTCGGCCATCTTAGAAAACGCTATGTCTGGCCCAAACCCAACACATCACATCACCCAAAGAATACCATTAGCAGCCGGGACTGGGAAACTGGTCAGAGTTGAGGGAAAGATGGATGGTGCTAAATGCAGGGATATTCTTGAGCAAAACCTGTATCACTCTGTGCGTGATTTGAGGTTAGGACGGAGGTTCACCTTCCAGCAGGACAATGACCCCAAGCAAACAGCTAAAGCAACACTTGAGTGGTTTAAGCGCAAATATGTAAATGTGTTGGAATGGCCTAGTCAAAGCCCAGACCTCAATCTAATAGAAAATATGTGGTCAGACTTAAAGATTGCTGTTCATAAGTGCAATCCATCCAACTTGAAGGAGCTGGAGCAGTTTTGCAAGGAGGAATGGGCAAAAATCCCAGAGGTAAGATGTGGCAAGCTCATAGAGACTTATCCAAAGCGACTTTGAGCTATGATTGCCACAAAAGGTGGCTCAACAAAGTATTGACTTTAGGGGGGGGGGTAAATATTTATGCACATTTTCAGTTATTTTGTCCTATTTATTGTTTCAAAGTTGTGGGCATGTTCTCTAAATTAAATGATGCAAATCCTCCAACAATCCATGTTAATTCCAGGTTGTGAGGCAACAAAACACAAAAAAATGCCAAGGGGGGTGAATACTTTTGCAAGGCACTGTAAATGATTTGCTATTTTTTTGCTTGTTTGCTATTATTTGTACAGTCATTAACCATGAAGCCAAAAACCAGACCAAAATGGAATGGGCAAAGTGGTTAAGCTGTTTTGGCTTAGTCCAGGTGAGTTTATAGAATTGTTTATCACTCATTTTATCCTTTTAACAAACACATTAACTAATAACACTGTTTACCAAGAAGGGATGGTGATGTTTCCCTTTAATTTGCAAATAGACCCTATAATGCCCTTTAAAGGTATGAATTGTATGAACTTGAGGGAGTCATCAATTTTTCTGAGAACAACAGAGAGCTCCCAGGAAAGATTATACAATCTGTGGAAAAATCGGTCTTTAATGGCTCAATTAATAATCCAGCTATCAAGTTCCCAGAGACTAAAGTACCCCTTCTGCAGCTAATTCAAATTTAAAGGGCCTTTGGCTTTTCCTGTCAGCATATCATGTGATGTGATTGTACTGGTATTTGTGCCAAAGAGCCCTATTCAATTGCTCAAATCGTAATTACTTTAACCCGTAATATATCCCATAAACTGATATTCATTTGGTTACGTTTAGCTACTCGCGTTCCAATTGCGAGATACAGGTTCAAAAGCACTGCAGACTTGACTAAAACGTAACTCTGTCCTATCTCCTCCATTGATTTTTCAAGCCTGTAAACGTTACCAGTGCTCAAGACACAAAATTGACTCATAGTTTATATGTAATTGTATCTTTTTCCTGGTTGCAGCTAATAATTTGTATCTTTATTTTCATTCCTGAATGCTTTTTACAGTGACTTTTTTTGTCTTGCGCTGACTTACTGATAACTTTGTTGCTAATTCTATCAGATAAAATAATTTAAATCCAACTCTGTGTTTAAACCTTTGAGAGACATAGGGCCCAATTCAATTGAAAGCCTGCAACTGGTGCCATGTAGGCCGTATATCTGCGGATGTGCTGCAGGCTCCCGTTCGTTTCTGATTCCGGAGCTATTCAATTGCTCAAGCCCGCAAGTTACTGGTCCAAAGCCAACTCAGTAAACCATGCACCGGTTCGTAGCAGTTCAGGGCGGGAACATGATCAATTGAGCAAGCCCGTAACCTCCCATTTCAAATCAGCCAATAGAAAGACCGTCATTATTATAACATGGAGGTCACATGTCAATCAATTAGGTTTGGGGGTCCGATAAGCGATCAAAACCGCAAAATGCAGAATTATGAAAATTAATGCCAATACTGTTCTAGTCCATGTGGGTGGCCTGATATGTATTAACCCATTGATACCCAAGATCGCTATAACCCCGAAATGAAACATAAAAATACATTTTATATACTGCCGATTTGCGATCTTGAGAATGTTGTGCAATTAATTCTAATGTCTATCATCACTTTCCCCAATATTTACAGTGCAGTATTGTTTTTTCATTTGCATTTACAGTGCTATGAATAAGTGTTTAACCAACTTGCGGGTCCTCTCTAGCACTCATAGGATTTTCTCCTTAATTTGCCATTTACGGGCGTGAAAACATTTGTGCGCTAGGGGAAATGGAGCAATTGAATAGCGATTTGCGATTTTAGCCATCCTAACTCTTGAAAAAGTGAAAGATCAAAAGCATTGGGAGGCTGTAAGCTACAGGTTTAACCATCGCAAAGTTTTCAAGGCCATAACTAGCAAATTAACTTGCAACCTCACAGCTACAGTAACATGCAAAAGCTCAATTGAATGAGGCTCATAGTAATAAAATGTTATATAATGTCTCCTTTTGTGGGATAATGTTTTCACTGTATCTCCCCTCTCCAATTCTGTTTGACCTCCATGATTTGAATGCATTTTGTTTCTTTTGGGGTTTTGTTTATGGACTTCTTTAAATTGTTTGGTAATGGAATGGTTAAGAAAACCTTTTTCAAAGTTCCTAACATGAACCTTTTATGTAGGAGTTTAGATGTGCGGCCTATGTACTGTTTTTTGCAACTGCACTCTAAATTATATACCACGCTTTTAGAATGACATGATATTTTATTGGAGACTCCAATTTGTAGTACTTTATATATGCAGAACCCGCATCAAAAAAAAAATTCCGTTTTCTTTTTTGTTAGTTCTGTATTTAACATACTTGTAATAAGGCTACCCCCTTCTGGATTGCTTCTTTGTCGTGGTGAAAAGGCTTGTGTACCTCAATGAAGCTGTGATCTATACCATGTGTGGTAAGGGACTGGCAACCCACTTCAGTATATATTCCAAGAAAACCATATGAACAAGCACAACCAAACACAAATGTACCTGACGTGCTGCGTCTATGTTGCCACCGAGAGTCGGACGCGACTGAAGGACTGAACAACAATAAGGCTACTCTTTAGATAGTGTAATATTCTAAATATCATTTTGGGATTTTCAGGCAAATTTATTATAGGGAGATGTCCTTCATAAGGATGTGCCAGTTTTTCCTTATTATCCTTTATCTGCTTATCATTTTTGTTGTAGTCCATGATAATGGACATCTCACATTCTTCTTTCTCTTTCTTATTTTTATCTTTCTGTTTCAGCAAACTACTTCTTGCATTTTTTATTACTTATTCTAAGGCATTATTCACTTCTTGTTTCATAAAAATATTTTTCAAACCACAAGCGCACTTTATATATATGAAGTTTGCCAGACAAAAGTACCTACATTATCACGAAGACTCTAGGGTCTAGATTACATTCCCTACACAGAAACTCCTACAAGGCCGTCTCAGCCCTGCAAGCATTTTTACCTATACATTTGGGGTTATTACAACTTGTACTCACAGCCTAATGTATACCCATAAGACTTTACGAGTTTGAAGCTCAGTAGTCTCCATATTAACACGCGGGTCTTCAGACAATAAAGAACATACCCTTTTTCTGGTGGTCCAAATATAAGGAGTGATGGCGTCAAGCAACATTGGATGTGCCTGTTTATCCAGTGCTTAAGAGTGGGGACCAAGGCAAAGCCGATCATCTTTTTATTATCATCTGTATTTTAAGTAAAGTTTAATTTTATGGGCATATAATGATTCCCATGGAAAATAGCAATAAAGTCCTGGGGTCCATAGTGCTCCACTTAAAGGATTGGGAATTTATGGGCGGGGTCTCATAGGGTACTTATACTTTTTTAGGGTTATGATAGATAAGGAAAGGGGTTGTTAGGGGTTAATTGACCCCACCCCAAATGTAAGCGGGTGGAGGAAAGGAAGCTCAGGAAGAGGGCCATCATAAAGCGGGGAATGGTAAAAATCTAGTACTAGTAGCATACTACAGCCACTCAACTGAAATTACTATTCAACTGACCCCTCCAGCTCCCACTAAATGAAAAACCTTTCTACCTTGCAAACTTTCACTTCTTTCCTGACACTTCTATTCCTTATCTGTTCTTCCCCAGGTCTCTTCTATTCCCTTTAGATTGTAAGTAGCGAGTTTCCTATCTTGTAGGGTGCTTTGGGAAAAAGCACTTTCTACAAGGATTTTCCGCTCAAAACAGGGCCCTCCATTTTCTGCAGTTGTTAATATTGTATTTTTCCTTGTTCTCTTCCCCTGTACAGGCAGTATGTAATAGCGACTTTTGGGCATACTTGGAATTTATATATGTAGGATGTCCTGCAGGAGCAATGGAAATGAGCCCAAAATCAACCTTCAAAAACACCATTTATTATTTAACATGATTTTTTAGGGCTGAATAAGTGTTGATTCGGTCATATTTTACACTTAGTGTTACCTCCTTCAACTTTGCTATATTCTAATTTTTTTATTACATATGATGTTGAAAAATACATTACAGACTTGTTCTATAGCCGCACTATTTTTTTAGGACCACTGCAGTGCTAACACAAATATGGTTGTATTTGTTTATTTATTTAATAATGTTAGCAATAAGATCAGAGAGTGCACATCTGCTGGAAACGACAATGCTAGGCTCAAATACAAGATTAACTTATTAGTAATCAGTTATCAAATAAACAAACTAAAACTTATTGGATCTGTAAGTCATAAACCTTTGCAATTTCTCTGTTTAAAATGACAAATAACACATTTTTTACGCATCACAATGTGAAAGCAAATATTTATTTAAGGATATTTGGTACACTGTGGGTAAGAATTGCATAATGTTAACAGTTTATAATTTGTAATACACATCGCAAGTAAACATCAAGAAAATAATGTTCTTGCCTTGAAAGACCTAGATGCGCACTTATAGAAATATAAAGAATGTTATGCAGGAAGAGGGAACATTGCGTATTTGGTGTGAGCAGAATAAACAGAGGACATTGCATTTGAGATTGTTACAATGATACTGTAACATGGACTATATAGTGGCATCAATGACAAGAGTATAATAGAGAATCAATCATAGAATTTGATTAAGGTAAATCTTTGTATTTTGATGTCTGGGATGAGTATATTAAAAAGAGAACAAGTGCTTGTAAATCAATGAAGGGAGGATTGAGCATCATTATATTTTTGACACAGTAATTATCAGGAAGGTTCCCTGGTGGCCCAGTGGTTAGGATGCAGGTGCTTTCACCACAGCATCCTGGGTTCAAATCCAGCCAGGGAACCAAGAGGTCACACTGGTCAGTACTGGGATAGGAGCTGTATTCTATTGCCCTCTGGAGAAGGAACTAGCAACTCACTCCAGTATTTCTGCCATGAAAACCAAATGGATCAGCATGGTGTGTTGTCCATGAGGTCACAGAGAGTCAGACACAACTGAGCAACACCATTTACATTTTTTTTTACAATTATCAGGAGAGAAAAGATCCTAATGAGAGTAGGTTGTGTGGTTAAAATCAGTTGGATAAAGGAGGTCGGGAGGGAAATTAATAACTCAGGCTCATCATTAATATGGCAGTTTGTATTTGGGATGGGAGAGTGGGGATAGAGGATACACGAACACAAATGAGTCAGGTAGAAGTGGCACATCTAAACAGACTAACTGATGGACAACAGACAAGAGATAAAATGTGAGATTATATGAAACTGAGAGGTATGAACTGTAAGGAATATGGTTTTAGAAGGAGCCAGTTATATGCACAGAAGAAGCTGACTCTCAAACCCTAAGTTTCAGAATATAAACAAAGTTCAGATGTATTTAATACACATGTGACCAATGTTCTACATATCTAAGCCCCCTACAAAAAGCATATGTGTTGCATTTGACCACAGTCAGTCTCCTACCCCTGTAATGTTCCTTTATCTTCGCTACTCCTTTGATTCTGCCATTATCTCTCCTCTTTCAAGGTTTCATTGATGTTATAGATGAATGATTCAATTTTCTTTAGAAACTTTTTTATGCTACCCATATGATCCCTTTAAGCCCTCCATTTGGGTAAGACCCACCCCCAATCCCCATATATTTGTCATTTATTTTCACCATAGATATTGATACTCATAATCAAAAGAAAATGATTCTGTTTCATTACACAATTGGGTAAACTTGTCAGAAATAATGTTTAGTTTTAATATCTCCTGGATTTGTTGGCAAATATGATCTTCTTCCTCTGGTTCTCTTCTTCCACCATATCATCTAGTCTGAAAGCTAACTCTAACCCCCTGCCAACTGCAGAAGCCACATTACTTATCATTTCAGCTATACTATTTCTAGAATTAAGCTGTTCCTTAAGACTATTTATCTCATCTTTCATCGTATTTGCTTGTTCTTTGAAGCCTTGGTTCAGCAGTAACTGTTGCTCTCTCAGTTTGCTCTCCATGGCACCTTCTACCTCCCTCTTGATGTCCTTTGCTTGCATCTCCATCTTCAACCTCAGCTGCCTCATAGTTTCTTCATGAGTCTGTTCCTGGTCCTTCATTCTCTGTTCCAGCTGGATCCTTCTTTCCTCCTCTTGTCTCTTGTTCTGTTCCAGAAGTCTTGCTTTCTCTTGTTCCTCTATAAAGATTTTAAAGATTTTTAAAAAGAAAAAAAAATCCTGAGCAGAAATGTGGACACCCACGGCAACCTCACTCTTTTTATATATATATATATATATATATATATATATATATATATATATATATATATATATATATATATATATATATATATATATATATATGTATATTTATGTGTGTGTACATGCATATGTACTACATGGTAAAATTCCTTAATGTCATCTTTCCTGGATGGTGTTGCTGCTCCTATAGAGATCTGACTAATGTGTACGTTGAGAGAATTAATTAATGATTATGTTGGAAAGCTGATATACGGTGTTGAAATTGAACAACTGACTTAATCATGGACGTTTTTAGTTATTAATTGTATAGGTCTTGAAGTTCTCCAATAAGCATTTGAATGGATAATAAGCTGGGAGATATGGACACACAGCAAATGTCATTCGAGTGGATGGTGCTGTGGAGAGTCAGCACTTAGGAGAGACAAGCAGCTGTAGAGGCCAGCAGTCAGAGCTCTATATGTACCTCTCCCCACCCTCAGGTTATGATGCATAAATACTGTGTGATTTTTGCCTGTTCCAGGTCTGCAGATTAGAAGAAATGATTTACTAGTGGAAGAAAGTATGATGCTCTGAAAGTGTGTAGTAGAGCCAATAGTTCTTTTACATTTTGTGTTATGAAGAAAGCAATCGTGTCCCTGAAAGTTAAAGTTGTGAAATATGTCATTTCAGCCCTAACTACACTGGTATAAAATATATATGGTTTTATATTATGTATTTCCTAGAGAACCCAAAAATAGCTGACAGGTTTCAAGTTAACCACAGACTAATATTTTATGAAATCAGAGTATGTTTTTTTTATTTTAACAAAACTGTATAATAATTTAAAATGTTTACATTTTGTAAGACACGGCTGGTTTTCAACTTACTCCCCTAATTACAATTGTAATTATTTTATAATCACCAAATGTGTGATAACACACAGAATACAGAAGTGCAGATGCACAGAAGCTGCAATGAATAAGTGTGGAACTTGAATGTAGAAGTCTATTCCAAAACTTAATTCCAACTTACCAGCTAACTTCTTCTGTGCATCAGATAAGTTAATATCTGCTTTCAGGATGCTCTCTGCCTCCGCTTTCTTATTCTCCAAATACAAAGTCAGTGTCTCCTCAGCCTGTGAATAAAGGACACATTCTCAGAGATTCAAAAAAACAAACACAATTATGAAGTGGAAGTTGTTCTAACAGTATTGTCTTTTGTTACTGCTTTATATATGTATAACAGTGAAAATATATTTTTTTACTTATTTGAGACAATATATTTAATCTCTCTAAATGTTCCTCTGAATACTGAATGTGTTCCTTTCATCTTATGAGAACACTGGCACACGCCCAGCACAGGCTACAGCAGTGGCGATGAGATGTCGCTGCTAGGATTATGCTGCCAATGTCATAACTTTAGGGTTAGGGTAAGGGTTTGAAATATGGATCGCTACCTCCTCGTGTACTTCAATGAAGCTGTGAGCTATACCATGTAGGGTCAGCCAAGATGGGCAGGTCATGGCAGAGAGGTCAGACTAATGGCTGTACACTGCAGAAGGAACTGGCAGCCCACTCCAGTATCCTTGCTTAAAAAACTTTATGGACAGGCACAACCAGAGACATAAAAATATGGAACTGGAAGATAGGACCCTCAGGTCAGAAGGTGCCTACCACATTATAGAGGAAGAGCAGAGGGCAAGTACAAGTAACACCAGACCTAAATAAGTGGTTGGCCTAAAGTCGAAAGTACACCCAGCACTGGATGTGTCTGAAGGGGAAAGAAAATTCCACTGCTGCAAAGACCAATTCAGAATAGGAAACTGGAATGTTAAAACTCTGAACCAAGGCAAACTAGATGTGGTCAAGAATGAAACAAGGTTAAATATTGATATCCTGGGAATTGGTGAACTTAAATGGACTGGAATGGGACATTTCACATCAGACAACCACCAGATCTTTTACTGTGGTCCAGAATCCTGCAGAAAAAATGGAGTAGCCATCCTAGTCAATTAAAGAGTGGCCAAAGCAGTGCTCGGTTACAACCCAATAAATGGCAGAATGATCTCAATTCAAATTCAAGGCAAGCCATATAATATCACAGTGATCCAAGTCTATGCTCCAACCACAGATGCTGAAGAGGCTGAAGTTGTCCAGTTCTACAAAGACATTCACCATGTAATAGATATAACACCAAGAAAATATCTTACTATCATCATAGGAGATTGGAATGCAAAACTAGGGAACCAAAAGACACCTGGAATAACTGGCAAGTTTGGCCTTGGAGTATAAAATGAAGCAGGTCAGAGATACGTAGAATTTTGTCAAGATAATTCTCTGGTCGTAGCAAACACCCTCTTCCAACAGCCACAGAGACGACTTTACACATGGACATCACCAGATGGACAACATAGATTGACTATATACTTTGCAGCCAAAGATGGAGGAGCTCTATACAGTCAGCAAAAACAAGACCTGGAGCTTATTGCAAAGTTGAAAATTAAACTAAAGAAAAGAGGGAAAACCATCAGACCAAGTAGATACGAAATCAAAAATATCCCTTGTGAATATGGAGTGAAAGTAACAACAATATTTAAGGGACTAGGCATGGAAGATAGAATGCCTGAAGAACTTTGGACCAAAGTTTGCAACATTATCCAGGAAAGATCAACAAAGAATATTCCTAAGAGATAGAAAAGTAAGAAGTAAAACTGTCCTTCTGATAAGGCTTTGAAAGTAGCCCAGGAAAGAAGGAAAACGAAAGGTAGAGGAGACAGAAAAAGATTTGTCCATCTGAATGCAGAATTCCAGAGGATAGCAAGAAGAGACAAGGAGGCATTCTACAATGAGTGATGTAGAGAGACTGAAGAAGATAACCAAATGGGTATATCAAGAGATCTCTTCAAGAAAATCGGGAACCTAAAAGGCACCTTTCATGCCAAAGTGGGTGTAATAAAAGACAAACATGGTAGGGACTTAACAGAAGAAGATGAGCTAAAGTAGAGGTGGCAGTAATACACTGAAGATCTATACAGGAAGGATCTTAACCGCAATAATGACCTCAGTAGTTTGTCCAATGAGCTGGAGCCAGACATCTTGGAGAGCAAAGTGAGATGGGCCCTCATTTCACATGCCAGCAAGGTAATGCTTAAGATTCTACAAGCTCAACCTCAAACAATATATGGACCAGGAACTGCCAGATTTGCAAGCCGGGTTCCGAAGAGAAAAAGGCACAAGAGATCAAACTGCCAATGTCCGCTGGATAATAGAGAGAGCAAGAGAGTTCCAGAAAAAAACATTTACTTCTGCTTCATGGACTATTCTAAAGCCTTTGACTGTGTGGATCACAACAAAATATGGCATGTCCTTAAAGAGATGGGAATACCAGATCATCTCATCCTCCTCCTAAAGAATCTGTATGTCAACCAAGAAGCCACGGTCAGAACCGAACATGGGACAACAGAATGCTTAAAGATCAGAAATTGTCACCTTATTTATTCAACTTATATGCAGAGTACATTTTGCGAAAGGCTGGACTGGATGAATTCAAAGCAGAATCAATATTGCTGGAAGGAATATCAACAACCTCAGATACGCTGATGATACTACTCTGATGGCTGAAAGTGAGGAGGAACCAAGGGACTTATTGATGAGGGTAAAAGAAGAGAGTGCAAAAGTTGGCCTGCTGCTCAAAGTTAAAAAGACGAAGATTATGGCAAACGGCAATCTCAATTCCTAGCAGATAGACGGAGAAGAAGTAGAGGCAGTGACAGATTTTATTTTCCTTGGATCCAAGATCTCTGCAGATGGTGACTGTAATCATGAAATTAAAAGACGTTTGTTTATGGCAAGCTTTGACAAGCTAGTAAAAAGTGAAGATATTAAACTATCAACAAAGGTCTGCATAGTTCGAACTATGGTATTCCCAGTACTAAAATATGGATGTGAGAGTTGGACAATAAAGAAGTCTGAGTGCCGAAGAGTTGACGCTTATGAATTGTGGTGTTGGAGAAGACTGCTTAGAAGATCCAATAAATCAATACTTCAGGAAATCAAAACTGTTCACTAGAAGGTATGATCATGAGGCTGAAGCTCAAATATTTTGGCCATATCTTGAGAGGGCAGGATTCCCTATAAAATACTCTGATGCTGGAAAAGATTGAAGGCACAAGAAGAAGGGGATAACAGAGGCGGATATGGAAAGATGAGGTCACTGAAGCAATGAACATGAACTTCATGGAGCTCAGGGGGGCAGTGACCCTGGCCTGCTGTGGTCCATAGAGTCACGGAGAGTCGGACACAACTAAATGACTAAACAAGAACAAAAGGGTTAGAGGGTTATGGTAAGGGTAATGGTATCCCTTAGATTGTAAGTTTGCGGGTTTTCAATCGTGTGTCCGTGTCTTGGAAACAAGCACTATGTACATTTAATTATAAGCTCAAAAACAGGGCCCTCCATTCTTTATAAGGTGTTAAGTTTGTTTTTTGCCATGTACTAAACCCCTGTACAGCGCTACGGAATATGGTATAAATAAAGATAATAATAATAATAATTATAATTATAATAATGTATGCTTTGGGTCTTTGTCATGCTGAAAGATGAAGCTCATCTTCATGTTCAGCTTTCTAGCAGAAGCCTGAAGGTTTTGTGCCAATACGGAATATGTTGGCGCAATATAAATAAAGATAATAATAATAATAATATAAGCTTGGAAATTATGTACAATCTCAACAGCGCTTACAAGCTGTGTACAATTTCAGGAGCTCTATCTAGCAGCTCCTTGCTGCAACTGCTGCTGCCACTGCTGGCATTCTCATAAAAGGAATGATCCTTGAATTGTTATTGATATTTTCAAAACAATATACCAGACTAAATATACCAATTTACAAAAGCAGTAACATACACTTCAGAAAACACAGAGTAAAAATTTCATACATTTTAATTTTACCAGAGAATAACATTATATGTTTAGTTTAAATTCTGGGGCTTAGGTCCAATGGTCATGGTGTGGGAAATGTAATAACATAAATTTAAAGTAATAAATAAATTAGTAATACTACTATATATTGGTGTACATTAAAAGTCACGCAGCTGCTTGCAATGTAGGGGGCATCATGTTGGGGGCAATGTAGGGGGCATCATGTTCCAGCACAAGACAATTTGTTAATTTGACATTTCTGTTTCTGAAATGGCTACTGTGATTAATTTCTTTCTATATGGTATGTGAACAACTAACCTTTACAATTATCAAAATGTTTTTAGAAAGTAAAAAATAAACAAAGCCATAACATTTTTTACTTTCTTTATGCAATTATTCTTTACTGTAGGTTTCCATTTTCTTAACTGAGTCTTTACTGTATGTTTCCATTTTCTTTACTTCTGGCAAGTCCCGTCTCAGCAGAATGTGTTGTTGTAAACAAATGAGTTTTGCCAATGACAGCACTGACAGTAGTCAGTGCCATATTCCTATTGTACAGGTAGAGCTTTCTCTCTACATTTAAAGTCTCCTACCACCTCAAGAATTAGAGAATAGGAAACTAAAAGGGAAGATTCATCAGCAGTATAAAGGCGTAAACAAGTAATAAATTAGAGGCAGTATTGTTATTGTTAAGAGGCCACAGTATGATTGTTTTCCACAGCATTCAGTACTGCATTGGAGAAATAATCAATTAGGTATCCCTCAATGGTAACTTATACGTATTTCTGAATACCACAGAACTATGATTATTTGTTTTATTATCACTACTATCTATAAACCATATTCTAACATATACTGTACTTTAGTCATATATTATATAATTATTAATTTCAACTATGGATATTATGATTGTGATATAAGATATGTGTAAATAATAGATACTTGCACTTTTTATATTGGGGCTATATGGATTCTGTTCTGAAATTAGTAGCTTTGCAAACAATATATATTAACAGGGTAAACCTCATGCAAGCCCTGGATTTCAAATCTGTCTGCTAAATAATATGAGGTACCATTGTGTATTTATAAAATAAATTGTGGATTTTTATGTGAACTGGATCCCCAATTGAGCTCACCAGGACACTAGAGAAAATCCAAGACTCTATTTTGGAATTATGTAGCAACAAATTAAGAAAAAAACTTTATTAATTAAAAAAAAACATCTTTAGTGACGTAAAAAAGATATAAAGTATTTACATATCTAATAAAGCAGGCTGATACATGGGATGTAAGCTACTATAAGTGACCCCTGAAAGATATATGTTTACATATGATACTATATTAAGACAGCATCAGCCTAGTTGATAAAACTGATAGCTGACTAATGTTGCTTATAATTATTTAATGGATGCATCTCTGTTTTTTCCTTATTTGTGGAAAATAGGTCAATATATTATTATGAAGTCATGAAGCCTACTTCTCCACGAATTTCAAACATAGAGATCCAAGAATAGAATGGAGAATAAGTCTTGAAAAGCAGCAATGTAAATACTGCTCTCAATTCCACTATATATAAATGAAATATATTCAGTTTTTCAAGTTTTTAAGTTTTCCCATTATATTATTTATAATAATATTGTGTATTTATAGTATTCATTTCCTTCCTGGCTGTAAACATTCTAGCTGTTTCATATTTTTTGCCTGAACCTGAATTGAAAAACAGGAACTGAGCCACCATTGTAGACAGAAAGGACTAACATTTTCCTATTTCCTGATTTTCTATTTTTGTTGTTAACCAAGAACTGAAAACCGAATGAAAATGCAATGGGCAAATGGGTTAAACTGTTTCTTATGGGGAAATCGAATATTTAAGATTATTTTAGGCTTAGTTCTAATGACACAAACGTATGTATGTACACATTATGTATGTCAGTACATAGCACTCAACTTGTCCAGATAGAAAAAAATGAGTGAGGAATTTATTTCAATCTATATTATTACCGTGAAAAAACAAAAAACTTTGAAGTTAAAAAAGGTTTAAAATAAAAAAATGTGATGACTGGCTAGCTGGTTATGGCTAGCTGATTATGATAAAATATCATGCAGGGCACAGATGAATCGGCAGTGGTGTTGGTGACGCTATGAGATATTTAAATATATTCACATTCAGTGAAATACTTTACTTCGCTCATCATCTGGCGTAGCTGTTTCTATATACTATATACCTTTAGCAGTATACTCAAAAAACTAATAAATATATGAACATATCCATGGAAAGCGCTTTGAGGAGTTTTTGCAAGACACATTTTTATCTTCCAGAAGCTCTTGAAAGTTCTTTCCAGAGATATTATCAGGTATTGCTCTATAAGTACACCACTATTACAACCAGTTTCGTGCTTTATCAGATTAGACTCATCACTAGGATTTCAGCCATTGTAAAATGCTCAGTAATTAACATAGCACGCAATACTCATTTTCCATTGGCATGTTTAACTGCTGTTACCAGGCCAGTAGCTATGACATAGCACCCAACAGTAGCTGGCCAGTCCTGCATAAGGCTTAACATTAATGGGACCTAGGATCATGTGTTTAAGCATTTACATGGGATGTGTGCATCCTCTCGGGAAACTAAAATCACTTTTTAAAAGGTGTTAAAAAAGCTGATGTCTGCTGGTTAAACTTACAACAAATCTGATGCAAAAGGACGTAAAGGTTCATCTGTCTAACTCTGTGCTTTTCTATTTGTTGAGCATATTTTATTAAGGAATGAAGCCACTATACAATTGAAGGAGCTTTATGGCTTTTAGCTTATTTCCTTATGTGCTGAGATAAGGGAGCAATTACATGTAATAAAACATGGTCAAAAGATGATGAGTTGAAGCCCATATTCTAACGTTAACCGTTACCCCTATGTCTTAAACGTAATGTCATACTACATCTCCTTATCCCAACTCACATGTAATCTGCATTGGCTCATTGAGTGGATCATGTGCGCGTCCCACAAATGACTTGGGCTAATTACAAAAATCCCACATTTGGAAATAAGAAGTGTGTTTATATTACCAAAATGAAGTTTAGGAAGGTTATATATTTTATAAAATGTAATTCTATATTTTTTCAAGTTTTCTAGGTTTGCATATTTTATTTTAAGCTGTTTTTTCACCATTTTGCTGAGGAACCTTGAACTAGAGAAGGTTATGTATTATAAGCTTGAAAATCCCTTAATATGCAAATATGCTCTGGAATCAAATAGATTAATATCAATATACGTTATAAACCCTCTTTTTACCTTCACCCCTTTATTCGGAGTCCTGTTGAAACTCTGCACTATTAGGTCTCTGTCTTGTGTATAGAGTTGGAAGCCTCCAGGCTTTGTGTAAACACCATCAGCAAAATTCTTATCCAAAGTCGCAGAGAGTTTCTTGAGCAAAGTGATGCATGTCTCTCTGGAGGCAGATTGATTTTTCTCAATAAACTCCATGTAAGTAACCACTATGCCATCCTGGAAAACAAAAACAAACATAGAGAGGTAGACCACTCACTTATTCAGGCCATTATTTGAATCATATATTGACACTGTGTGTCTTATATATTATACAAGGAGCATTCATTGATATCTAAGCAATTCATAACTCGAAAGACAAGCTTGTGAAAATTGTATTATATGCTTATTCAGCAAAAAGATTGTCTGCATAATAGAAATAGTTACAGAGTAATAGTTCTTTGTTTTACGAATGTGAAAAGAAATACAGCCTCTAATTTATTACTTTAGATGTGCAATTATGCAGTTGTGGAATCTACCATTTTAGTCTTAGCTGATCTATATTAATTACTTTTTATTAGTGGAAGAGTTTTGTGTGCTGTACAATAATGTGCATTATACTTTGTTTATCAAAGTTCTCCTTTAATACTAGAACAATGGCTTGCACTAACACATGACTGAAGGCTCTCCCTGTCATGTTGTAAGTGGAATCAACTGGCAAAAGGTGACATAACGTTTCAATGTTCTGCTACAAGCTACAACTAAACAAGAAGGTGAAGGATCTTTTTAAGGGGAAATATGAGAGGTGAAATGGCAACTCCCTATACAGAGCAATATGAGTTGCAAAGTAACGCAAGCTAATGTTTTCATATCACATATAATAGTTGTGGTAAGTTACGAATGTTGGTCACGCAATCTTAAATGTTACGGGCTTGCACATGCCCAATGAACGCAGAAGGTGCTCATTGTGGGCCTTGCGATGAGCGCCGTAGGTACTCATCGCGAGGATTGAAGGTGCTCATGACGAGGCCGTAGGACTTTGGAGCTGATCGCAAGGCACGCAAGACTTTGAAGAAAAAACGACTTTAACAGCTGATATTTTTTTCAAGCCCGTAACGCAGATGTTATCGAAAGACCACCAAAAGACACCAATTAATTAAAAAAGTACCTTACAACCTCGCACACAGCACAGAGGAATAAGCAGGGAGCCTGTGAGTGAGGTTGCAAGCTAATTAACTGGAGTTTTTCGGACATTGAAAATCGTCTAAGCGAGGGAAAAAATGGCGGCCGTAAAAACGTAAATGTTTTCAAAAAGGCTCAAAACAAGGCTGTAGCTTGTAACACTTAGCCCATCAATGCGAGCCCCGCAAGAGTTTGAAAATACAAGCAACTACGCTCATCGCGAGGCGCGCAAGACTTGAACAGAGACGGAGAGGAGAAAGACATAAGGGAGGGAGAGTGGGGAGAGGGTGGAAAGAGACACAGGGGAGGGAAATAAGGGGGAAAAAAACAAGGGGCAGGGAGAGGGGGAGAGGGGGAGAGGGGGAAACACACACATGGAAGGGAGAGGGGGGTCAGAGAGTGGGGAGAGGTTTGCAATGAGCGCCAAAGGCGCTCAGCGCGAGAGTAGCGGGTTGGAGGAAGTCTGCAATGAGCGCTCATTGCAGGGCT
Organism: Discoglossus pictus; assembly: GCA_027410445.1. NCBI lineage: Eukaryota > Metazoa > Chordata > Amphibia > Anura > Alytidae > Discoglossus > Discoglossus pictus. The sequence goes on along the minus strand of CM050169.1, from coordinate 208,308,849 downwards.
GGTGATGAGCTTCGAAGGTGCTCACAGCGAGGAATGAAAGTGGCGGGTTGGACGAGGCCTGCAATGAGCAGCGAAGCGGTGGGAGAGGCAAACACCATTGCCAGCCTTCAATGTCACAAGTATTTTACTAAAATGTTTAAAAAAAGTATAGAAACAATTCATTTTTATTCAATTTATTTTTTCCCCAGAGTTCAGTAGTCCTTTAACCTCATGAAGTAAGCTGCCGAGAAAGCAAGAGAATAAGTGGACCATTTGGCTCAAATGATTATTTTCTGCTGTGAAATGGATCATTTTACCGTCTTACACTTACCATTAGTATCAGCTGATATTTTTGTTCTTCATCTTTGAAGGATCTTTTCATGAAGATCTGAATACTTTCCCTCTCACATACTTGGTGTGTGTCTGATAAATCCTTATCCTCTGTGGGAAAGTTCAGGCTGCTTTCCATTTTGGATTTATAATGATCCAGGGCCTCTTTTACTGCTTGTTCATTTTCCACAGTCGCCATTGCAATGACTGCATTCTCCATGCAAGGTACTTCTCCACTCTGAATGGTCTTCACATAAGTTTGTACTAATATACCAAACACTGGAAAATGGAGACAGAAATAAAGCAACAAACAAACAATGGACAATTAAATAGAAAGCAAGAAGAATGTTAATAAATTAAAACAATAAATTAAGCTTATGTTTGATGATGTAGATTACCTGCATAAATAGATAATACGTAACGGCTGAATATTTAACTTTAAAAAGCATAATTGTTCAAACGTATGTATTGTAAATTTAGGACTACAGTGGTCTTTTAAGGATCTCCTACTTACATTTCCCAGTCAGTCTGTGTCCTCCTTTCACCACCTTAACCGCAGCAGTGTTAAGGATGTGATCACAGAAATTGAGAGATTGTTGGACGAACTGACGATCAAGATCTTGCTGCTTGATTGATTCTAGTTTATCAAAATTATTGTCACTTATAGGACGTACAAACGTAAAACACTTCCGACTAGGAAAGTATTTACGGATGCATTGTCGAGGCAAATTGTATTCACTTATTGACTTCTTGACACCTGGAATATACGATAAGAGGACAAATTATGCACATTATTGAAGGTTCTGGAAACAAATGCTTGTTCGTACATTTCCGCATTGTTTGCATTGCAAGTATATTAAATTCATAGATTTGTCTTATATTATCTTTCATATGCAATTATGCTGCTGTGTAATCTACCATGCTAGCTGCAGCAGGGACATTGGGGATGTGGTAATTTCATTTGCCAGCATAATTAAAGGTAAGGACATCCTCCATGAGAAAGTAATAGGCTGGAGCTTTCTAAAAACATTTTGCCCATTTAAAAATATTACCACAGTGGTCCTTCAAATATTCGATGACTAGTATACTTTTTATACAAAAAATAATCTTAATAATTCATGTTAATTTCATATTTTAAATTACTATATAAAATGTTTTTCTTTACACCTGGACAATACAGTCAATGTTAGAGTAAACAATGTTATATTAATACTAAGGAATATATTTGAGGAATATATTATGGTTTTTGAAAGATATATGATAATGTAGTACATATATTTAAACCATTTGGCAATGCAATAATGTTGTACTATTTATACATTCTGAAAAATTGGCTATATACAAAATTATAATAAATGGTACATAAAGATGTATAATACATTTCCATTTCAATGGAAATTAAACAGATGTGTGAGAATATGATATATATATATATATATATATATATATATATACTAGCGACTTGCCCGTCAAAAATGACGGCAATAAAATGTGAAGGCTGGCAATGCTGTTTGCCACACAATGCAAGGCTCCCCCCCCCTAGCTTGCGGGCAACACGTTGAGCGCCTTTGGCGCTCATTGCGAGCCTCTCCCACCGTCTACTTTACGGGCCTCGCAATGAGCACCGAAGGCTTTGCCGCTCATTGCAGGCCTCTGCAAACCAACACTTTTATTACAGGCCCTGCTTTATGTCCTGTCAGGACCTTCCCAGCTTTCCTGTACATAATGCACAGCATTACGTACCCTGCTTTATGTCATGTCAGGACCTTGCAGGCTCTCCTGTACATAAAGCAGGGCATGTCATGCTGTGTGTTATGTACAGGAGAGCCTGCAAGGTCCTGACATGACATAAAGCAGGGCATGTAATGCAGTGTGTTATGTCATGTCAGGACCTTCCAAGCTCTCCTGTACATAACACACAGCATTACAGGCACTGCTCTATGTCATGTCAGGACCTTCCTAGCGCTCCTCTACATAATACACAGTATTACAGGCCCTGCTTTATGTCCTGTCAGGACCTTTCTAGCTCTCCTGTACATAACACACATCATTACATGCTTTGCTTTATGTCATGTCAGGACCTTGCAGGCTCTCCTGTACATAACACACAGCATTACAGGCCCTGCTTTATGTCATGTCAGGACCTTTCTAGCTCTCCTGTACATAACACACATCATTACATGCCTTGCTTTATGTCATGTCAGGACCTTGCAGGCTCTCCTGTACATAACACACAGCATTACAGGCCCTGCTTTATGTCATGTCAGGACCTTCCAAGCTCTCCTGTACATAATGCACAGCATTACAGGTCCTGCTCCTGTCAGAACCTGGAGCCCGCCCCCAGCCTGGCATGTCACACACTGATGCTTCCTGCTATCCATCTCTCATAGTGATCGCTATGGTAACCCCACGTGGCCTGAAGCACTTCTGGTCGTGAGTAGAGTCAATGTGAGTTATGGCAGTGAAAAGTATTATATGTGATGATGATGATTAGATGAGGGTGAGATTTTGTGTGGGTGGGGGGTGAAGGTGTTTTTGTGGACTCGGTGTGTGTGGAGGGTTTTGTGCCTTAAAGGGGAATGCCCGTGTGTGGGGGTTTGTATATTTGGGGTGTCTTTGGGAAGATTTGTTTGTCAGCTCTTCGGTCCTGAGCAGAGTCAATTTGAGTTATGGCAGAGGGAGCTGTCAAACTGCGAGTTGTGGTCCGGCAAAGCAAGGGCCGCAAAGCGTGACGACAACTCGCAATTTGACAATTATAATATGTGATATATATATATATATATATATATATATATATATATATATATATATTTCAACAATTACTTTGCTCCTCCTTTTTGGTATTTATTGGTCCTCAGTAATCCTACGTCCATTTCTTTCCATGTTACCCTTTTGAAAACTGGACACGTGCAATCAATTTATATTTTTATCAATTCAAATCTGATATAACTATAGAGAGTTTATCATGTAGATCTCTGTCACTAAATAAAATAAAATTTGATCTCACCTTTTTTCAATTCAAGAGCCTTTTCCAGGTATTGATCGGCTGTCAATTTACAATTATCCATCTCTAGCTTCAATGTCATATCTCTAACAACCCACACAAAGTGGGGGAAGAACTGCACCAGATTAGAGTCATCTTCATATTCATCCTCATTGGATTTCACTTTGATAAAATCAGCAAGTTCTGTAACAAAACTGTGCATAAAGCTCAGGAAAGCATACTTCCCAACATTTTAAGGAGCTAAAGAAGTGACCTTTGGATGGTGAAAGCACTATAAATATGCGAGATGCATAAAGTAGATAGCAATGCACAAGATCTGTTTGAAATTTGGAAAGAGGGAAATAGGCAAATTGCAACCTTCATACTGAAATAATAAATTCCCAAAGGAAAAGGGACCCAGGGGTTTTTAAATAAGGCCAACAGTGGTCCAGATTTGGCTGTCAGAGCCAACACAGAGGTAAATCAAACCCCTCAGCTATAAGGCAAGCTCACCTTTGTCCCAGCAGGAGTAACACTGATTGCCCATACATTTCCCAAAGCAAGCCTGAAACTCTGGGGATCATTTATGTAGTTTATTGTCTGGTAAGCCAATAGTACCCAGGGAGGGATCACATACAATACTGTGCATCCTAGTTTTCACCTTAATAAGTCCATCAGTCTCAAGAGAATATTGCTTGAATAGGGGCTCATTATCCAGGGAGTTTTTCAGGAGAATTTAATTGCGAAAGTGGGAGGAAAATCCCTAAAATGGAGAACGAGGTGTTCCTAAGTATTTGTCACAACGTTAACAGTTACAGCCCAGCAATACCTATCAGATGGAACTCAACAAAAATCTCTGTTAGAGCAATCATTTATGATGGGCTATTTTGTGTTCCGGAGAGGGTATTACTAAACTAGGAGCCAATTTTCACATGGGAAGCCCCCTTTGCACTGAGCCAGATGTACCCACATAAAGCCCAGCTGTACTGAGAATTCAGCTGGTAGACAAAGTGAACCGAGATATCTGAGGAGCCTTGCAGGAAGGAATCCATATATATTCTAGCAAATGCCCAGCAGATAACGGGAAGGGTAAATTAATGCTGTGGTTGGTTATCCACTAGACCATAGTGGAAAATGCAATGGTATCTTGTACAGTGATGGAGACTGCAGCATAAGAAACATATATCGGTCATTAAGATTATTAAAAATAATCAATAGACATGAACTAATGAAGCCAGAAAACCCAGATGTGGACGCTGCTAAGGAAATTTTACACCTACGCTCTACTGTCTGGCCAATGTAATGTTCTATTCAAAATCTAATAAGACAACATAACAGGTAAGGAACAAAAAAAACTGTTTTTGTGTTTACTCTTCTAATTTGAGATATTTTCAGAAGTTGTACAGCAACCGACCAAGTAATCTATCCTGTTATAATATTTACTCACTGGGAACATGATAAAGGATACTGTAGATTTTCTATTGCATAATTATCAATAGTTCCCATACTGTTATATACCAGAGTACTGCTGAGTAGAACAGCTAGAGAGAAGATCCAAGTGTCATTCTTGCGATCTCCCTGTGAAAGAGATTAGTAAAGAAATAAAGATCAATAAGCTTAATATTGTTGATATTTTGCATCCATGAAAATTTTTAGATCTTAAATGGAGAAACTACCATATAAATGCAAACTAGCATGAATGGTATTTCAAACCTATAGTTAGGCAAAACTATAGATGCTTCATACTCAGTATAGCAGTTTGCCCTGATACCTATGTTACTGTACCTTCTGCACATCTCCCAACCCCTCTGTATCCAGCAGCACCAGGGTAAGTCCTGGATTCATAGGGTGAGGAACACACCACATCCAGATGCCTTTGGTCTTCGACTCAACTGTGGAACCTAGAGGGAAACCTGAAAGGACAAAGTAAGGACGTTTTAACCAATTAATTTAACCTTCCCCACGTCAATGTGACAGAATACAGATTGTCCTCAACTGACATTTAGATTGGATTATAAATAAACTATAATAATTGGAGGAACTATGTTTACTTTAAGCAGAAATTAAAAACACCTATAGGTTAACCAAGGTTGTGACAGATAGACACTGAACATTGGGAATAACATTGTCAGAAAGTTTTAAAAAAATAACAAATATAACATTTCTAATCTGCTTAAATGGAATCTGGCATACGTTAAGGAGGGATGTTGGGGGTTGATACAATTTCTATTCAGATATACTGAATGTCTGCCATAATATTGTGGCGCTCTCAGTGGCATTTAACTGAAGTGTACTTAACACAAGGTTACATTCCCAGGTGTAATTTAATGAAAGCAAATAAACTAATGGACACCCACAGTAATGAAAACATACATATAATGCTAAGTAAATTAAAGACTTATTGATTTTTTTTTAACTTTCTTGAAACCTAAACTTTCTAAGGTATATATGAAGTATTAATACCTAACTATCAATTGTTAATCATTTGTTCACATAATCCAAATTTTCCAGCACCTAGACCCTAAGGGCCTCATTCAATTGCAATTTGGCCAATTGAATAGGGGTCTAAATAAGCACATAACATATTTTTTTAAAGAAGTTTTTAGTTAGTAAACATCTATCCAAAAGCAAGGTTTTCACTAACTAAAAACTTCTTTAAAAAAAATATGCTATGTGCTTATATAAAGCCCTATTCAATTGGCCAAATCGCAATTGAATGAGGGCCTAAGAGATCACAACACAGTTTTTTTTTAGCATGTCGACTCTTCTCTATAAGCCTCATTCAATTGTGATTCGGCCAATTGAATATGGCTCTATATAAGCACACAGCATATATTTTTACAGACATTTTTAGTTAGTGAAGACATTGCTTTTGGATAGAAGTTCACGAAATAAAAACTTCTGTAAAAAAATATGCTCTGTGCTTATATAGAGCCCTATTCAATTGGCCAAATCACAATTGAATGAGGCCCTATGTAAGAGTGCTGTAGTCTTGTTTTCGTTTTGTTCGGCGGCCATTTTTTCTCTTGCTTAGCGAATTTTGTAGTGTTCAAACTCTTTTATTTTTACTTAAATGAAGGTGTAAGTTGTTTTTTTGACGTCCTGGATGCTTCCTCTTGCTGTAGGTAAGCTTTTTTATGTATGTGCTGTGTGTATTTATTGTGTTTTGATGTAATGTTCGTGAGTTGCGTCCGATTGTTGCGAGGTCGTAATGTATGGTAACGTGTCTCCTATGTTGTTTGCATTGCGAGATAAAGTTTGCGAGGGTCGTAGTTGGTGTGGCGTGTTGTTTGCGTTGCGACGTAAAGTTTGGGAGGGTCGCAGTTGCTGGCAAGGAGCGCCTTGGGCGCTCCATGCCAGCAACGGAGGCCCTCGCCCGCAGCCCTTGCTATGCGTTAGCAACAACTCGTACGCTCACAACTATATATGTGATATACATATTGGCAACATAATAATGTATTTATATTTATATATTATAAATATATATAATATATACATATATAATATAAATATATATAATATAATATATATTTGTATAAATAAATATATATATATATATGTCTCTTCCCCCCTCCCTCTGTGCCTCTTCCCCCTCTCTCTGTGTCTCTTCCCCCTCACCCTCTGTGTCTCTCCCGCCCTGTGTCTCTTCGCGAGGGCCCGCAAGCGTTAGCAACGGCTCGAGCAGGCTCGCCTGCTCACAACTATATATGTGATTATTAGTATAGTCATAACAAAATAGTCCATGAGTTCAGGTCAGTGACAGTTCGATCTTGGCCCATGCATGCCCTTGCTGGTGGGGTCCAGGGGCACCCCATCCTGGGTCCCATAAGTCAGGCTTTAACATTTACCACCCTGTGATTATACAAATTTTACCATGTATATAAAATTCCTGTTAATCACCCCATACCGTGAACGTCAATTAATAGATAACGTTACTTGGTAGAGATTTAGGATATTTATTATGCTTAACAACGTTGCTACTTTTTCAAAACAATCGGCTTCACTGTGATAATATCATTTATAGATATTGTCCTATAACATTATTGGTATTTTTCCACTAGACCTCTATGCACACACAGCTTCCCCAAACTCTCTCTGTATTATTATTCGACTCTAACCTGATGTCTTCCCCGCCAGTCTGTTCAGCAGATATGATTTGCCAGTACGATATAATCCAGCAATAGCAACCACAACTACATGCTGGGTAATCTGTGACAGGATGTTCAGGGCCTGTTGGTTTACATGGAATTCCCCTTTCTCATTGTTTTCAATGATACAGATAGGACCAGACATCAGTGTAAGGAAGCCATTTTTCTTTTGATGGTCTCTATAAACACTGTGGGAAAAAAACAAGGTAGAAAAATTAGATCACCCTCAGTAGTTTAGAGAAATATATTGCATAAACACCTTTTGCATGTCTTGTTGCCAGTTTGTATGTTAGGAGGATTTTACATTAAACATAAAATTAGAGTAATATAAGCAATATACTGCAAAGCCCAAGCCCTAAAAAACATAATGTGCCAAAGTGTAGGTACAACCGTTAAAGGGAATCTACTACCCCAAAATCAAGTTTTTTTTGTAAAGAGCATGAAAACTGGCTACATGTTGTACTATCTCATTATTGATAGATTCACCATTGTTTGCACCCTTTTGATTGATCTGCTATTTAATAGATTCACAGGAGGGAATAAGACAAAGAAGACGTTGGGATTCATGCATTTAGTAATTCAGAATATGTGGTTTCCTACCATTTGTGTCATTAACACTTAAGGTCCCCTAGGCAGAAGCAAAGGCTATGAAATATAGCCTTCTCTTAAGACATCTTAAGAATGGAGAATATTGTCATTGCAGCTTTTCTCAGCCCTTAGCTTAGTAAATAACTCCTCAGTGAGGTTGCCCAAGTTCAGCCCCTTTGAAATTACTTATACTAGTAGGTTTGCATTTTGGGGATTTTTATGTATGTGTTTGTGTGTCAGTATTGTACAATATTGTCCATGTAATGATTATTTTATGTTAGAATAAACATTGCAAAGAAATATCTATATTCAGTGATATTTGTATTTGTAAGAACTTGTGATACTTTCTAACATACTTTCTAACGTAGATATGCATAAACACATATACAGTAAGTGTTTGTGCACTAATCTTGTGCGTACTACCTTTAAAGGAACATCAGACCCACAAATAATCAAGCATACACTTAAAATACCAGATTTTAAACAAGCATCTGTTGGATGAAAAACACTATTTAAAAAATAGATTTTAATAGCAAATTTCTGCATAACAGCTCCTTACCTCTAACCAGACGCAGGTTCTGCTTTTCTCTCTTCACTTGTCTCTTCCACATATACTGGACACTGAGAGAATGACTTAATGTAAAAGTGAAAGCAAAATTCCCCCCTCTATCTCCCTCCACCTTCTCTCCTTCCCCTCTCTGTCCCTCCTTCCCTCCCTATTCCTCTTTCTCTCCCCCCCCCCTCCATCTCTCTCTCACCCCTCCCAAATCAGAGCCAGAGACAGACTCCTACAAACACCTACTTTCCAGAGAAGTTGCACAAAAACCCTCCATTTGCTATAAATAACTATCTGCCTTAAACATCTGTCTAATATACGGACGATTTTGCCCTACAAATCAGCAAAATTCTACTGTATTGCCCCAGTTTAGTAGTAAGGTAATTTGCTATTGCTTCTCCTCATGCAGATTTCTGCATAACAGCTCCTTACCTCTGACCAGACACTCAGATTCTGCTTTTCTCTCTTGCCTCCTACACTGAGAGAATGACTTAATGTAAAAGTGAAAGCATTCAGTATGTCACTGACAGTGAAAAAACATCCCCTGTGACCTCTCGATGATACACAGATTTTGCATTCTGCCAGCTGTCTTCATAAGGGTGTGTTGAAGTAGTGGAATATTGTATTAATAAATATGGGAAAGAAAGAATAAAGAAGTTGTCGATTTTCTTCATGCAGCACGTACTAGCAAGCAGGATTAAGCCAGTGCTAGTGTCAGCCAGCATCTAAAATATTGTCGATTTAAATTACATTTTAAAGTACTTCACACTTCTATTCCATGCCACCTAACTTTCCCTGTTACTGCGAGGAACCCCCATTTTGAGACATAAAACCGATTGCCCCCTTGAGGGTAAAAATCTGTCCTAATTTCCACTCCCATTAGGCTCTCCAATACAAAAATGCTACTTTATTGCCCCAGTAAGGTAATTTGCTATTGCTTCTCCTCATGCAGATTTCTAGATAACATCTCCCTTACCTCTGTCCAGAGACTCAAGGTTCTGCTTTTCTCTCTTCACTTATACTGGACACTGAGAGAATGACTTAATGTAAAAGTGAAAGCAAAATGTTAAAAGCATTCAGTATGTGAAAAAATCACTCCCTGTGGCCTCTTGATGATACGTGTTCTTAAAGAGATAAGCATTCTGCCAGATGTCTTCATAAGGGTGTGTTGAGTAGTGGAATAAAATATGAGTAATATGAGAAAGAAAGAATAAAGAAGTTGTCAACTTTCTTCACGCAAACAGTGCTAGTGTCAGCCATCATCGGATCTATCCCTCTTCACCTTCGCATTTCTTCAGCAGCACTGACAGCTGCAGTTACAGGAGCCATCTGGCAGAGGGCGCCGTCAATTTTCTGGCACCATCATGTTTGATGTAAGGCAAAGAACTATTCTCCCCTCCGACGTGGCGCAACTCGACGGCGTTGTCGACAGCGAGGCCATCGCTATGTTCGGCATGGGCACTCGGCCCCTTAGGGCCTCGGGCGCGCCTCTCATAGCTCAAGGCCTCTTCTGTCGGCGCGCCTTATATGAAAATTGGCAGCGCCATCTGGCGGTTGGCGGCGGGATTGCAGCGGGTAGATTTTGCGAAGGCGAAAAGGGAAAGGACCACATCATCTAAACTATTGTAGAATAAATGACATTTTCAAGTACTTCACACTCTCCTATTCCATGCCTCCCGACTGTCCCTGTTACTGTGGGAAAATCACATTTTGAGACTTAAATGGCATTGTCTCCAACACACTATTTTCCCAAATTAATGTATCTTTTACTCACCAGATCACAGTAACATGTACATTCAATTCTGAAGATGAACAGAGCACTTCTTTCTCTGCCATGAATATTCATGTTATGGTGGTGGGCTGAAAATTGACTGAAAGTGATCCACTGTATAACCAGTAAGGAAAGAAAAGAGAATTCTAAGTAGGAGTCCTGCTGCTAAGGATTCTGGGTTGTGACGTGGTAACATGTTGTTTGTCTCTAATCCTCTTGAGACATGTTAGGTGGACTAAAGGCAAATAAGGTGGTAACTTTTGAGACTCATTTGCATGTCACTACCCATAATGCTACATAGCACTAGAGATGACACTAGATTTTCTTTCTTGCTTGAGACAAGTGTACTAAGAATGGTCTTTTCTTTCCTTAACACATATTCATATCACATCTCAATATCCTTTTGGCTGCATCCGTTGTCAGTCTCCCATTATACTCTTGCGATGACCGGACAGACCAAAAACAGAGCTGTCCCACATTGCATGTTCGGCACACAATGGCCCAAATTTTCAAAAGTTTCCTTATCAAGAAAGTTTAGTGATAAAAGATTAAACATTCACTCACTAAATTTAAACAACCAGTTGTCATGATTATATTGTAAAAAAAAACTAGCAATACAAAAATAAGCTTTTTAGTATTAAACTTAACATATTGTGTTATTGAATGTACACACTTTTAGCTGAACCAAACAAATTTACCATACCGGTTCTAATTTAATATCATTTTTATATGAAAACTGTGCACATGATGTCTATTTCATAGATGCACCATGAAATAATAGTGCAAATTTATGTACGACTTTGTCAATTAAATAACTTTTGTAAGAAATAACAAGTAATTAAATGGTTTACTGAAACCTGCACTAATGATTCAGACATGAAATAATATACAGAATATTGGTCTGAAAGGTCATTGTATCGGTGATTAAAAAACAGAAACTGGAAAGAAGAACATAAGCACTGGGGTGAGATCCTTCAATCCCTACACCCCATGGAGTCTTTAGTGAAATGCTCCATATAGTGAAAGCAGGAAATATAATATAATTAGTGATGTCGCGAACATAAAATTGTTCAAAATGTTCGCAAACCGGCGTATCCGGCGAAACCGCCATAGACTTCAAAGGGCAGGTGGATTTTAAAACCCACAGGGACTCTTTCTGGCCACAATAGTGATGGGAAAGTTGTTTCAACGGGCTAACACCTGGACTGTGGCATGCCGGAGGGGGATCCATGGCAAAACTCCCACGGAAAATTACATAGTTGATGCAGAGTCTGGTTTTACGCCATAAAGGGCATAAATTACCTAACATTCCTAAATTGTTTGGAATAACAAGCTTTAAAACATCAGGTATGATGTTGTATCGATCAGGTAGTGTAAGGGTTAGGCCTGCTTCACAGTGACAGACCAAACTCCCCGTTTAACGCACCGCAAACAACCGCAAACAGTCCATTTGCACAACCGCAAACTCCCCATTTGCACAAGGTTGGATACCAAGCTAGCCATGTCCTGTTCCTTGTCCTCACTGATGTCATTGAAGGTCTCTTCCTCCACCCAGCCACCAAGGGTCCCGAAAGGTGACAACAAGCCCCCTGGGACGCCTGCTGTGTTTGGTCTTCCACCTCCTCAAAGCCACTTCCTCCTCTGACTCCTCTTCTTCAGACTCCTCTCACTGCGTTGCCTCTCTCTGCATTATTTTAAGGTGTGTTAAGTAGTACTACTGTTATCAGTTTAATACCTGTTACAGCCACATATCAGTGGTGTGTGTAAGGCCTGGATTTTTAGAAACAGGAGATGGAAAAAGATGCTTTGTTGGTCGTATTGTTATGGATGATAAATAGGAAAATGTATTTTTATGTTATTATGTTTGTCTGCCATTCCTTACTCACTTATATATTTATAAATGAGAAGAAGATTACTAACAATGGAGGTTACCTAAGATGGAGGATGGACTACATAACAAGCATGGTTAAAGAAGTACAACTGGGAGTGGCCTGATGATGCAAACATCCGTGACCAAATAAGGACAAATGAACGGTTCCTCCCTCTACTGACCACTATGATTACAACACACTGCAGCAATTTTGAAAACCAATCAATAAAGCTATTAATTCTAGACAAAGGAATCATGTGACGTTTGATCAGATAACGTTTTTTATATATACACTTGTACACTGCCATTTTAATACAGAACGCTTTGAGAACTATTATACAGAAACACCGTGTCTGGGTCTTATTTCTCTGGAATGGGCACATCCAACACTAATTGGGACCAGGAGCAGATATCTAAATTCAGACTGATCTCGTCTGATCCAAATCAATTGGCGCCCATTGTGGGGTCTTGAGTTTATGACCTGACAATAGCCGAGAAGGAGCGAAGTGGTGACTTTCAACAGCAGAAGGAACCTTCATGAAATATGTCTGGTAAGGTCGATAATTAGTACTGTGCAAGCCACTATCTTTGCCTACCACTCGGCTATTGACAGGCATTCAAAGCACAGGTGGCATAGCTTGCTCAAGGTCCGTTTTAAAAAAACCTGTGATAATAGATATCTGTTGCCTGTGTGTGTGTGTCTGTTGGTATTGTGAGTTGAAATGATTGTGATTTCTTAGATATTATGATTCAGGACACACACACACGTGTATTTGGGACTCTGGAGACGGATGACTTGTACCCAGAGACGTACATAAACCAGAGGTCACTACATACGGGCTTGCATATATGTGCCCTGGGAATTGAGATTGTTTTATATCATATTTTCCTGGGAAGGGTCTATGCATGCTGGATAGACGAATATCTCTTGGGGGTCACGATGTTTGGGCCGTAAAAAAAAAAAGGAGCTTGATAACCCCAAGAGACGTCTGTCATTCACTGCGGGTGATTAAAAACGTGTGTGTGTGAATTGTCGGTTAGTAGCACATAATAGTGCATGATCCTGAATCACATGTCTTTTGAATCTAAAGTTTTCTGCAGAAAAGGTTTGATGATTATAATGTTATATGCTATGTCATTGCTGGTTGTGATGCATGTTTTGATAAGAAATGTAGCTTAGAACTTCTCTCCCTAAAAGCTGAAAGCTGATCTCTCTCTCTGTGTGTGTTTTTGACCTTGGTCACGCAGCTATAGAGAAATCACAGAGAGAGAGAGAGAGAGAGAAATTCCTCATCCACCCCTCCATCTTGTTTAAACTCTTTCAAGGACGAATCTTAGAATTCTTTCTACGCCAATGTTTAGGTCGTATTTGAAGGGGTTAACATATTTTGCTGTATTGCTATGCTGTTTAAGGTAAGAACACAGAAATATTAAGGAACTTTTCCTTACATACATTTATATAATATTCTGATTGCTTTCGTTTATAAAGTAGATGGATTGTCTTGTGTTTTGCTGCAAGTAAATGTGTGAGTGTTTGCTGTACTTTCTTTTCTTTGCAATACAATTGAGAAATGCAGGTTAGAGAATTTGTGTCCACCACTGAAATCAGTGGAGGATTTATAGTTTTATCTGGTTTGTAAGTGTAAGACAGGTGTGTTTGTGAAGTACATACATATGTATATGTATGTATATGCGTGTATTCTTTTGAAATATTTTGTCTGAAGTTTCTGTGTGTTTGATACTGTACTCTTTGAAGAGGGAGGTGACCGGTTTGCATTGTATGAGAGGGATTGGCCACCCCTCTTATGACAAAGCAAAGCAAACCACTCCCCTTTCCTCCTCCCACCTCCTCTGTGTGCGTGTTAGGGTTTATGTGAAAATATGTCTGTCTGTATTATTGAGAGAAGAATGGTGTTTGCTACATTTTAGTGGTTTGTGGAACAAAGAAACCATGGAACTCTTAACACACAGCCACCGCCCCATCATGGCTCCCAACTTAGGAAAATGGGAGTTGACTATAACTTTAGGACCAACCCCTTTTAAAACTATGACGAAGCATTTACTATGCTACCTCTGCTGGAGTTAGTGCCCTGTATCCACTACTCCTTGGGAATATAATCTTTATTAAAGGAAGGTATAGGAGACATTCAATGTTTTATTAAGCTTTACTATGGAACAAGAAGTATACAAAAGAAAAAAGTAAACGCAACGTTACTTTAGGATGTTATTTTTAGATTCTCTGTGAACGGCTCCCCTGCTAGTCTCTGCTCATGTAAATTAACTCCTACATGCCTGTCTGCAACGCTGATACAGAATTCTGTGAGTTATTAATAGCATGCGCTCCGGATGAAACAGTAAATCAGGCTATTAATTTGTCAGATATTATACAGGATAAAACAGTCAGTGGTAATATATCATTCCAGACACGAGTCTCAGATGCTGAGAGCAGCCTTTGTGGAGGGATTGAGAGAATCCATCAGGAAAGATTTATAAACATCTTGTCCTGAGTACAAGGTGTTGCCATTAGAGACTTTGTAAAAAAAAAAAAAAAAAAGGGGTTTTATCTTATGTCCAGGAATAGCACTGTTAAGCGTGGGGTACACTCCTGGAGGGAAGTTTTCTCTGTCCCCTCAGGAGATCCTTATTATCCTCAGCAATTGAAATTTAAATCTGATGTATTTGTTGATTATGTGATTGCTTTATCTCAAGCACTGACTAAAATACATGCACAAGTTGTTTTCTCCTATTCCAGATCCAGAAGTAGACCATTGGTACTCATCAACTACTTCCTGGAGCTTGGGTCCTGGTCAAGAGATTTGTGAAAAAAAGAATCCTCTGGAATCCAGATATGATGGTCCCTTTCAAAGTAACTTCAGTTAAACTTGAAGGACGGCCTACTTGGATCCATGCATCTCATTGCAAGCAGCACCACGACCCATAGCAGCCAACATCATGATGATCATAACACATATCCTTTTCTGTCTGTTCTTAACTAAAGTAGAACCTTCTGCATTCATTAGTGAGAAGAAAGATGGTATTACATTTTGGTACAATCTAAATCTAAAACACATATGATCACATTCTCCTTTGATTATTGTCATGTTGTATGTTGCCAACAGCTAAGAGTGACTCAACAATGTAACTTGTACAAAGACACTCACAGCACATGTATATACATATACGTTACAGACCAGACTTGGGGAAAGATTGTAGTCATTGGGAAGCTGTAGGATGGAACACTGGGACAGCCTTGGGGTTACAGACCACAGAGTGCCTTAGATAGAAACAGATTTGAGTTAATAGTTTGCAAATAGTAAATACAGAAAGAGAAAACAGGCAGCCCTTAACCCCCGAATTAGTCCTTCTACATATATGATGTATATAGTCCTTGGCTATCCTCTGACAGTTCTGGCACCACATAATATTGCGGCCATCATACAGCAGACACAAACCTAAGCACATGACTACAGCCAGACACCTCCGTCTGCAATGTTCCCTCCTTCTACCAGACCAATGCTACCTTACCAGAGATGCTATGTTCTCAATGCAGCCACTCTCTTACCATTTCCAGAGGGGGGAGATGAGGAAGATGGATACTTTTGGTACAGCCTGATTGTACAGCCTGATTTTGAACCCAATAATCTATATGTACAAAGACGTCTACTGGAAGGTGGTAGAAACAGCCAGATGCTCACAGATGAGACACAAGACCCTCTATATTACACACTGTGGAATAAACATTTCCAGGCCGAGATTTCCAATATGAAGCAAGTCTCACTAAATTGAAGCAGGTCACCTTAAACCTAAAGACATTTGTACAACAATGCAGCAGGTGATAGTGCATTTACGGTGGAGCTCCCGCCAAGAAGCAGAAGCGCTCTACAAGCATTGGGATACAGAAATTTCCACATGTTGCAATATCCAAGTTCGCACCGGATGGATGTAAGACATTGGGAGCTGCATTAAAATGGTGGGAATCTGCAGAGGAAGAGGAGTTGGAAGAGGGAGGAGTGGAAAAGAAAAATCTCCACTGGCAAGCAGACAGCACTCCCAGTATACAAGCCAGAGACCCATATGCAGTTCCCAGGACTCACAAATCCACCCCATGACTGCCTTCAACAAAATGGAAATGGAGACCTCACACCTTGCGAATGTAAAAGACCTTGCCCTGACAGACCCAGACATCACTCTGTATGTGGATGGATCAAGGTATTTGCTGCTGAGAATGGAAAAATATCACACAGGATATGCTGTGACTACAGAAAAAGATGTGATGCGAGCCTTCTCACTACCTCCCTCCATGTCAGCACAAGAAGCAGAGTTGATTGCATTGACCAAAGCCTGTGAGGTTGCGACAGGAGTCCGAGCCAACATCTATACAGACTCAAGATATGCTCTGGGAGTGACTCAAGACTTTGGAGTAATCTGGAGAGCTAGAGGATTCATGACAGCCGCAGGTACTCCAGTGAAGCATGACAAAGCCATCCGTGAACTACTAGGTGCTTTAGCCATCCGTGAACTACTAGTAGCCATACTGAAAGTAAAGGCACATGGGAAGCTAAATTCAGATGAAGCACGAGGAAACCATCTAGCAGACCAGAAGGCTAAGCAAGCAGCAATGATATCACAGGAAATGGAAAGGAGAGAGGTGGATGGAGAAATAAACATTTATACAATGCAGACTCTGCCAACAGATTTAAAATTGCTCAAAGAATTGCAAAAGACGGCAGGTCCAGAAGAAGTGAACAATGGAGGAAAACGTACCCTTTGATGACTAGTAATCCCCACCCAGGGAGAGTTATAACTGTGTACCTTGGAAATTATATGTGTTACAGGAGAAACGTTTCTCAGGGGTTCAACTTGCAGAAGTTCCAAAGTGGGTTTTGTCACACATATAGAGATGGTTCAGCCACCATGCTAGTCAATCAGACACAATCTTTGGGGGACATATATTGGTTGTGTGGAGATATGAAACTCAGGGTAAGACTGTCAGGAGTATGGCGTGGGGAATGTACCTTGGCTAAAGCCATAATACCGTTACACATTGTTCCAACCTATTATGGTGATCTAGATAGTGTTCCTCAGACACAGTCCAGAAGGAAGAGACATACATCATCATCTGAACCTAGAGAAAGTTTTGATTCCCATGTGTACATAGACTCTATTGGAGTCCCAAGGGGGGTGCTTGATGAGTTCAAGGGCCGAAACCAGATAGCAGCAGGATTTGAATCACTGATACCAATGATTGGTGTAAATAAAAATGTTGCTTGAATCAATTATATATATATATATTATAACCAACAAAGGTTTGTGGATTATACAAGAGACGCTCTGCAAGGAGTTGCAGAACAATTGAAGGCCATATCACACATGGCCTTCCAGAATAGAATTGCACTAGACATGCTAGAAAGGGGGGGGGGGGGGGGGGGTGTAAAATGCTCCCCGACACTGGCAACTGCTGCACCTACATACCTGATAATATGGGTCCAAATGGTAAAATTACTTTAGCCATTAAAGAACTAAACAACTTGGCACAAGAATTGAAGGAGAGTTCTGGAACCACAGACTATTGGGATAAATGGTTTGGGTGGATGAACAACTGGCAGAGGGTATTGTTACAGGTTGGAATTGTCTTTCTTTCAATACTGATAATTCTTGCATTTGTTACCTGCTGTATTATCCCTGTCACATCAACCTTTGTGCACCGAGAACTTTGTGATGATGACAACTGTGAGGAGTCACATAGAGTGTTACGGTCTATTGTATCTAGGAGTGAGGTTTCCACATAAACCCCTTGTCCCACATGTTCCTGATACAAGGGGCTAGGGAAAGGCATCTGACTTGTCTGTGACAGTGGCAGGAGGGGCCGTGGGTAAGCCATGGCTACTCAAATGTACAAAGAAGAACGGGCGTTCACAGCACAGATGTTTAGGGCTTTCTGGCAGTCATGCACCTCATCCTCAGGGACAGATATACACCTAGTGTTTAGGGGGGAGTTTACCCCTCATCACGCATTAACATAAGCACAGCTGCTTTTCTTAGGTTGCACACTCACTAATAACATAAAACAGTTCCTTTTTCGGGGGGACTGTTATGGATGATAATTAGGAAAATGTCTTTTCATGTTATTATGTTTGTCTGCCATTCCTTACTCACTTATATATTTATAAATGAGAAGAAGATTACTAACAATGGAGGTGAACGGTTCCTCCCTCTACTGACCACTATGATGACAAAACACTGCAGCAATTTTAAACCAATCAATAAAGCTATTAATTCCTAGACAAAGGAATCATGTGACGTTTGATCAGATAATGTTTTTATATATACACTTGTACACTGCCATTTTAATACAGAGCGCTTTGAGAACTATTATACAGAAACACTGTGTCTGTGTCTTATTTCTCTGGAATGTGCACATCCAACACTAACTGGGACCAGGAGCAGATATCTAAATTCAGACTGATCTTGTCTGATCCAAATCAGTATCACTTCAATTTTGGGGCATGGCACGTGCAATCAAAGGTGCCACCAGATAGGAGTGGCGTGTTTGTAAGTACTACTCTTATCAGTTTAATACTTGTTATGTCACCTATCAGGCGGCGTGTATAAGGCCTGGATTTTTAGAACCAGGAGATGGAAAAAGATGCTTTGTTGGTTGTATCACTTCAATTTTGGGGCACGGCACGTGCAATCAAAGGTGCCACCAGATAGGAGTGGCGTGTTTGTAAGTACTACTCTTATCAGTTTAATACTTGTTACGTCACCTATCAGGCGGCGTGTATAAGGCCTGGATTTTTAGAACCGGGAGATGGAAAAAGATGCTTTGTTGGTCGTATCACTTCAATTTTGGGGCATGGCACGTGCAATCAAAGGTGCCACCAGATAGGAGTGGCGTGTTTGTAAGTACTACTCTTATCAGTTTAATACTTGTTACGTCACCTATCAGGGGGCGTGTATAAGGCCTGGATTTTTAGAACCGGGAGATGGAAAAAGATGCTTTGTTGGTCGTATCACTTCAATTTTGGGGCACGGCACGTGCAATCAAAGGTGCCACCAGATAGGAGTGGCGTTTTTGTAAGTACTACTCTTATCAGTTTAATACTTGTTACATCACCTATGAGGGGGCATGTGTAAGGCCTGGATTTTTAGAACCGGGAGATGGAAAAAGATGCTTTGTTGGTCGTATCACTTCAATTTTGGGGCACGGCACGTGCAATCAAAGGTGCCACCAGATAGGAGTGGCGTGTTTGTAAGTACTACTCTTATCAGTTTAATACTTGTTACGTCACCTATCAGGCGGCGTGTATAAGGCCTGGATTTTTAGAACCAGAGATGGAAAAAGATGCTTCGTTGGTTGTATCACTTCAATTTTGGGGCACGGCACGTGCAATCAAAGGTGCCACCAGATAGGAGTGGCGTGTTTGTAAGTACTACTCTTATCAGTTTAATACTTGTTACGTCACCTATCAGGGGGCGTGTATAAGGCCTGGATTTTTAGAACCGGGAGATGGAAAAAGATGCTTTGTTGGTCGTATCACTTCAATTTTGGGGCATGGCACGTGCAATCAAAGGTGCCACCAGATAGGAGTGGCGTGTTTGTAAGTACTACTCTTATCAGTTTAATACTTGTTACGTCACCTATCAGGGGGCGTGTATAAGGCCTGGATTTTTAGAACCGGGAGATGGAAAAAGATGCTTTGTTGGTCGTATCACTTCAATTTTGGGGCACGGCACGTGCAATCAAAGGTGCCACCAGATAGGAGTGGCGTTTTTGTAAGTACTACTCTTATCAGTTTAATACTTGTTACGTCACCTATGAGGGGGCGTGTGTAAGGCCTGGATTTTTAGAACCGGGAGATGGAAAAAGATGCTTTGTTGGTCGTATCACTTCCATTTTTTTGGGCACGGCACGTGCAATCAAAGGTGCCACCAGATAGGAGTGGCATGTTTGTAAGTACTATTCTTATCAGTGTAATACTTGTTACGTCACCTATCAGGAGGCGTGTATAAGGCCTGGATTTTTAGAACCAGGAGATGGAAATAGATGCTTTGTTGGTCGTATCACTTCAATTTTGGGGCACGGCACGTGCAATCAAAGGTGCCACCAGATAGGAGTGGCGTGTTTGTAAGTACTACTCTTATCAGTTTAATACCTGTTACAGCACCTATCAGGAGGCGTGTATAAGGCCTGTTTTTTTGGAACCGGGAGATGGAAAAAGATACTTGGTTGGTCGTATCACTTCAATTTTGGGGCACGGCACGTGCAATCAAAGGTGCCACCAGATAGGAGTGGCGTGTTTGTAAGTACTACTCTTATCAGTTTAATACTTGTTACGTTACCTATCAGGGGGCGTGTATAAGGCCTGGATTTTTAGAACCAGGAGATGGAAAAAGATCCTTTGTTGGTCGTATCACTTCAATTTTGGTGCACGGCACGTGCAATCAAAGGTGCCACCAGATAGGAGTGGCGTGTTTGTAAGTACTACTCTTATCAGTTTAATACTTGTTACGTCGCCTATCAGGGGGCGTGTATAAGGCCTGGATTTTTAGAACCAGGAGATGGAAAAAGATGCTTTGTTGGTCGTATCACTTCAATTTTGGGGCACGGCACGTGCAATCAAAGGTCCCACCAGATAGGAGTGGCGTGTTTGTAAGTACTACTCTTATCAGTTTAATACTTGTTACGTCACCTATGAGGGGGCGTGTATAAGGCCTGGATTTTTAGAACCGGGAGCTGGAAAAAGATGCTTTGTTGGTCGTATCACTTCAATTTTGGGGCACGGCACGTGCAATCAAAGGTGCCACCAGATAGGAGTGGCGTGTTTGTAAGTACTACTCTTATCAGTTTAATACTTGTTACGTCACCTATCAGAAGGCGTGTATAAGGCCTAGATTTTTGGAACCGGGAGATGGAAAAAGATACTTGGTTGGTCGTATCACTTCACATTTGGGGCACGGCGCGTGCAATCAAAGGTGCCACCATATAGGAGTGGCGTGTTTGTAAGTACTACTCTTATCAGTTTAATACTTGTTACGTCACCTATCAGGGCACGTGTATAAGGCCTGGATTTTTGGGACCGGGAGATGGAAAAATATGCTTGGTTGGTCGTATCACTTAAAATTTGGGGCACTTTGTGACATTAGCTTCTTACTCTCAAACAAGTCTTTTACAGGCACCTGACTATGGGCAGATGAGCAGGAACTGCTCAAGGCGAGAGACGGAGTGGCGGATGGTTGAGAGGGGCAAGGAGGACAGCAGTGGTTGATGTGGCTGATGATGCTGGACCAGGAGGAGGATGGCGGCTTTGAGTTTGTGTGCTGCTTGTACTCATGTGTTGGTCTGGAGTCACCCAAACATTAGGTCTCAACCTGTAGAGGATAAGGGAACCAGGCTACTCTAGACCTCATTCATCATTACAGGTTTTGACAAATTGGTACTATGCGTGCAAGCTACTGTGACAACAGATATGAGTGGCACTGTGCACTTGCAGAAGTTATATCATCCTCATCATCCTCCCCTGTATTTCTTTACCCCCTCCCTCATCATCCTCCCCTGTGTCTCTTCCCCCCTCCATCATCATCCTCCCCTGTGTCTCTTTGCCCCCTTCCTCATCACCCTCCCCTGTGTCTCATCACCCCTCCCTCATCATCCTCACACCTCCCACATCATCCTCCCCTGTGTCTCTTCCCCCCTCCATCATCATCCTCCCCTGTGTCTCTTCCCCCCTCTCCCTCATCATCCTCCCCTGTGTCTCTTTCCCCCCTCCCTCATCATCCTCCCGTGTCTCTTTTCCCCCTCCCTCATAATCTTCCCCTTTGTCTCTTCCCCCCTTCCCTTATCATCCTCCCCTGTGTCTCTTTGCCCCCTTCCTCATCACCCTCCCCTGTGTCTCATCCCCCTGCCTCATCATCCTCCCACCTCCCACATCATCCTCCCCTGTATCTCTTTACCCCCTCCCTCATCATCCTCCCCTGTGTCTCTTCCCCCTCCATCATCATCCTCCCCTGTGTCTCTTTCCCCCCTCCCTCATCATCCTCCCCTGTGTCTCTTTCCCCCCTCCCTCATCATCCTCCCCTGTTTTTCTTTTCCCCCTCCCTCATCATCTTCCCCTTTGTCACTTCCCCCCCCTCCCTCATCATCCTCCCCTGTGTCTCTTTGCCCCCTTCCTCATCACCCTCCCCTGTGTCTCATCCCCCCTCCCTCATCATCCTCCCACCTCCCTCATCATCCTCCCCTGTATCTCTTTACCCCCTCCCTCATCATCTTCCCCTGTGTCTGTTTCCCCCTCCCTCATCATCCTCCCCTGTGTCTCTTCCCCCCCTCCCTCATCATCCTCCCCCCTCCCTTGATGATAAGGGGGGGAAGAGACACAGGGATAAGTGTGAGGGGTGTTAGGGTAAGGGGTGTTAGGGAAAAGGGTGAGGGGGTTGGGTGTAAGGGTGAGGGGTGTTAGGGCTAAGTGTGAGGGGTGTTAGGGTGAGGGGAGTTAGGGATAAGTGTAAGGGGTGTTAGGGTGAGGCATGTTAGGAAAAAGTGTGAAGTGTGTTAGGTCTTAGGGATAAGTGTGAGGGGTGTTAGGGTTAGGGTAAGGGGTGTTAGAGATAAGTGTGAGGGGTGTTAGGGTTAGGGTGAGGGGTGTTAGGGATAAGTGTGAGTGGTGTTAGGGTTACGGTGATTGGTGTTAGGGATAAGTGTGAGGGGTGTTAGGGTTAGGTGTTAGGGTTAGGTGTTAGGGATAAGTGTGAGGGGTGTTAGGGTTAGGGTAAGGGGTGTTAGGGATAAGTGTGAGGGGTGTTAGGGTTAGGGTGAGGGGTGTTAGGGATAAGTGTGAGGGGTGTTAGGGTAGGGTGAGTGGTGTTAGGGATAAGTGTGAGGGGTGTTAGGGTTAGGTGTTAGGGATAAGTGTAAGGGGTGTTAGGGTTAGGGTAAGGGGTGTTAGGGATAAGTGTGAAGGGTGTTAGGGTTAGGGTGAGGGGTGTTAGGGATAAGTGTGAGGGGTGTTAGGGTTAGGGTGAGGGGTGTTAGGGATAGTGGGGTGTTAGGGATAAGTGTGAGGGGTGTTAGGGTTAGGTGTTAGGGTTAGGTGTTAGGATAAGTGTGAGGGGTGTTAGGGTTAGGGTGAGGGGTGTTAGTGATAGGTGTTAGGGTTAGGTGTTAGGGATAAGTGTGAGGGGTGTTAGGGTTAGGGTGAGGGGTGTTAGGGATAGGTGTTAGGGTGGGGGGTGTTAGGGATAAGTGTGAGGGGTGTTAGGGTTAGGTGTCAGGGTTAGGTGTTAAGGATAAGTGTGAGGGGTGTTAGGGTTAGGGTGAGGGGTGTTAGGGATAGGTGTTAGGGTTAGGTGTTAGGGATAAGTGTGAGGGGTGTTAGGGTTAGGGTAAGGGGTGTTAGGGATAAGTGTGAGGGGTGTTAGGGTTAGGGTGAGGGGTGTTAGGGATAAGTGTGAGGGGTGTTAGGGTTAGGGTGAGGGGTGTTAGGGATAAGTGTAAGGGGTGTTAGGGATAGGGTGAGGGGTGTTAGGGTTAGGTGTTAGGGTTAGGTGTTAGGGATAAGTGTGAGGGGTGTTAGGGTTAGGGTGAGGGGTGTTAGGGATAGGTGTTAGGGTTAGGTGTTAGGGATAAGTGTGAGGGGTGTTAGGTTTAGGGTGAGGGGTGTTAGGGATAAGTGTGAGGGGTGTTAGGGTTAGGTGTTAGGGTTAGGTGTTAGGGATAAGTGTGAGGGGTGTTAGGGTTAGGGTTAGGGTGTTAGGGATAGGTGTTAGGGTTAGGTGTTAGGGATAAGTGTGAGGGGGTGTTAGGGTTAGGGTGAGAGGTGTTAGGGATAGGTGTTAGGGTTAGGTGTTAGGGATAAGTGTGAGGGGTGTTAGGGTTAGGGTGAGGGGTGTTAGGGATAGGTGTTAGGGTGAAGGGTGTTAGGGATAAGTGTGAGGGGTGTTAGGGTTAGGTGTTAGGGTTAGGTGTTAGGGATAAGTGTGAGGGGTGTTAGGGTTAGGGTGAGGGGTGTTAGGGATAGGTGTTAGGGTTAGGTGTTAGGGAAAAGTGTGAGGGGTGTTAGGGTTAGGGTGAGGGGTGTTAGGGATAAGTGTGAGGGGTGTTAGGGTTAGGTGTTAGGGTTAGGTGTTAGGGATAAGTGTGAGGGGTGTTAGGGTTAGGGTGAGGTGTGTTAGGGATAGGTGTTAAGGATAAGTGTGAGGGGTGTTAGGGTTAGGGTGAGAGGTGTTAGGGATAGGTGTTAGGGTTAGGTGTTAGGGATAAGTGTGAGGGGTGTTAGGGTTAGGGTGAGGGGTGTTAGGGATAGGTGTAAGGGTGAGGGGGTGTTAAGGATAAGTGTGTGGGGTGTTAGGGTTAGGTGTTAGGGATAAGTGTGAGGGGTGTTAGGGTTAGGGTGACGGGGTTAGGTGTTAGTTTGAGGGGTGTAAGGGATAAGTGTGAGGGGTGTTAGGGTTAGGGTGAGGGGTGTTAGGGATAAGTTGAGGGGTGTTAGGGTTAGGGTGAGGGGTGTTAGGGATTAGTGTGAGAGGTGCTAAGGTGAGGGGAGGATGATGATAAGGGGGGGAAGAGACACAGAGGTGTCCTTGCAGCTGAGATCAAAAGAGTCCTTCAGGACTGTATTGCACACTGTGTACAGTAGCCTAGCTATGGTTTTCCCTATTGATGCAGTATCACCTACACTCAGCCTCCTCTCAGTAAGACTGCAAGTTAGTTATGATTCCAAAATGGCTGCTGTCCATGAGTTAGAAGGCTCTGGAAGGGAGTGTATGCTGCTGATTGGCTGGAATGTGTCTGCTGACTGTGACATGCCGGGTCAAAGTTTGCTCAATGAAAAAGTATAGCGGGCTGGTCGAATCTTGCATATGTTCGCAGTTCCCCGGCGAACATGCTATGTTTGCCGGGAACAGTTCGCCGGCGAACTATTCGGCACATCTCTAAATATAATAATAATTTTAGTCCCCTTCACTAGTGAGAAAGCTTTCATTTGTGAGGTTGACATTGCACTCTGGCTTTTCTTCATCGTGTTGAGAATTTTCTCTTCATGGGAAGAGCCCTCTCATATTCATGTTTTATTCCATGGAGCCCAAGCACTTAAATGTGAACATATCTCTCTATCTTGAATATGAAACTCCATATATAAATATTGGAAATTGAGAGATTCAGGGGAGGAATACACGTATGTGCTAACCCTTTCTTTGCTGTCAGAACTCTGATTTACAGAAAAAATGTTTTTTGTCATTATTGGGCACCTCACAATCCCCCACAAGACTGTGATAAATGCCACTACTGTACACACATCAGATCTCTCTCCAACATTTTCTCATCATTTTTACCAAAATGTCCAATTCTATTTCTATTGTGTGTTTGTCAATTACAAATACGGTTAATGCTGCCATACTGTTATCAAGGTACTGAAACACAGCATTTTGAAAAATAAGATAGATAGACAGACAGACAGACAGACAGATAGATAGATAGATAGATAGATAGACAGACAGATATATAGACAGACAGACAGACAGACAGATAGACAGATAGATAGATAGATAGATAGATAGATAGATAGATAGATAGATAGATAGACAGACAGATAGATATAGATAGATAGATAGATAGATAGACTTTTCCTGCAACAACCAAATTACCATAAATAAGCTAGCAACCAGATAATAATTATAACATGTACTGACTTCTACACAAAGGGGCTTTTCATACATTTGTAAAGGTATATAGTAGAAAACTATTTCATAAAATAGTATATTCATAAGCTATTTGGGAGCTATCCTGTTATGTGCCCGCATGCTTCAGCACTGAGAAGCGTGCCATGGACGTCCCAATGTAGCTGTCTGAAAGTGGCCGGTAAGTGATTAGGGTTTTTCGAGTTAGGGTTAGAGGATTCGGGTTAGGAAGCTACTTTTAGGGGGTTAGGGTTAGGCTAAGAGGGTTAGGAGTTTCGGGTTAGGGTCAGCAAGGGGTGTAGGGGGTTAGGGGCTTAAGGTTAGGGGGTTAAGTTTAGGGTTAGAGCCGGTTACTGGTTAGGGTTAGTGGATTAGGGGCTTAGGGAGTACATCGGTGGCTTTCCGTGCCATGCGTGCACATAACAGGATAGGACGGCTATTTGTCTCAAACATTTCCCAAGAGAAGAACAAATCTCAAGAATGTGCTCTATTTCCATATGTGGAACTCCAGCTATTTTCAAGGTCTGAGGATTATGTGACAATGCAGCCATTAAAGCAGCCTGAGCTTTCAGTTTCATTATTAGTCAGCAGAGGCCTGAAGGCTGATTTATAAGAAATAGCATCTGGGTGTTACAGTAACTGAAGTCATTGTTCATCTGCACATTGAGAGAGGGGGTGGGCTGGCATAGCAGGTCAAGACATTCTTCAAAGACACAACAAAATTAGACAAGAAAGCAGTAAGACAGTAATAGGGTGATATGGGAGGTATGATAGCCATGGTTACTGCTTGATTTTATAAATTCAAACTTGCTTCTGTAACATGTTTTTATGGATACATTAGTAAATGAGAATTACTAAGTTACATTAAGGAGCCTATAAAATAGAATGTAAAATGATCTCTAAAAAGAGAAAATGGAACTTAAGGGATCCCATGTCATTAGTGATGATCATCTCAGCTTATTATTATGTATTTATTTATATTTGTAAAGGGACATGGAACATTTCTGGATTTCACTAGAAATATAATATACCTATGTATCTATTTTCTGTTATATACTTTATTGTAGAAAGAAGTGCTTAAAAGCTCTGTTTTTTTCTTCCTAAAATCTTTTTCTGCCTAAAATCAAATTTCACCTGTTTGGGTCTGCCCTCTGTAGCTCATGCACCCATGAAAAACACAGACTGTGAAGTGCAGTGTTTCAAATTAGCCTGTCGGCAATCTCTCTCAACCAGCATGTTGCAGAATGTTGCCACTGATTGGTTACTATGAGACAGTGCAACTCTTGTACACTGTCTTCATGAGTTGCAGAACTGTTTGTAATATTTTAGGCAAAAACAGAGCATTTAAGCACTTCTTAATACTATAAAATACAGAAAAGTTAAGAGGAACATAGGTATATTATATTTCTAGTGAAATCCAAAAACCTTCAATGTCCCTTTAAGTATAAATAAACAAATGTTGGTATTCTCTTGTTTTTAAAATATTTTTTTGTTATAGAAAGGTATAAATAACATACACTTCGTAAAAAGACATATCTTCTACCCAACCGTTGGGAGATTTGCACATCAAAAGAGCAATATACCAAAGCAAGTAACATGTACAACTTATCAATTGGGTAAGGGAAATAAAACCAAATACTGGAACCCCAAGCCTCTTCTCTTTTCTTTACATTTTAAAGTTAACAACCAGAAATGTTACATTAAGAGGCACAAATGTACAGAACGTAGGATCGTTCTAATTAACACATGTTATTGTTATCATTCTGTCTTTTATTTCCTTTTCCTTTCCCTCTTCTTTTACCCTTGTTTTATTTCATTTTACTAAGGCCTTCAATCTCTTTTGGATCCTTTACACCATTACGTTCATTAGAGAAAGAATTGAACTACAATATCCCAACGGCATCCCAATAATATACCAAACTACTATACTAAAATATACATTCAAAATAAACACACCTCCAATCACACTTCTTCCATTCATGGCTTCAGGCTCGGGGGTAGCTAGGACAGGGAAGTCGGGAGAGTGGGCCAGGGCTGAGAGGCCAGAAAGTCCTAGGTCAGATCAACGGCTTCCTTAATTACGTATTGAGGAAAAACTTATCCCATAGGGACCAGGATAGACTACTTTTTTTTATCACCCCCAGGTCGGTAAAGTTTAGTTCTAATAGACGATTTTTATCCACTTTTATTTTAACCTCGTTCCAAGACGGAACATCTTTCTGCTTCCACTATTAATGATTTTGCTACCATCAAAATCTGCAGCATAAGGGCTTTGACTTTTAGAGGTAGTGGAGGGAAAATATGGAATAAAATTATTTCTGGGTGTGGACTCAATTCTACCTCACATATCGTAGTCAACTGGGAAAAAACCTCTGCCCAGAATTTTTGAATGTATGGGCATGGCCACCAAATATGCAGGGAGGAACCTGTCCCACTACACTTACGCCAACAATATTTCTCATGATCTAACCCACTAATCATTGCCATCCTAACCGGCGTATAGTGCCACCTATTGCAGATTTTAAAGTGGAGTTCTCTATAGGAGGGATTTTTAACAAATCTATCCGTAATTGCATATGATCTATACCAATCTTCTATGGTCCATTTATACTCCAATTCATCTTCCCAATCCTGCATGCACTTAGATTTATACTCCATTTGTGGCCTTCTAATGATATCGTAACATTTTGAAATAAGATGAGTTTTAGATTCCACCATGATCAATTGTTTAAATTGAGTTAAATCTCTTGATCTAGTCAAATAGAACTCTGACTTTTTGAGAACTTTTTCCAGTGAGAGAGATTCTAACCATGAGATCTTTAGTTGAGGGGCTTTAATTTTAATATTCTCCAATGAAAATGTATTTCCAGGGAACAATTCTAACAGCAGGTTAAATCCTGCTTTAGCTATCCTCCCTAAGGTCGGAGATTCAATATGTGATGCTAGATCTAATAACGGAGTAATTGGTGAAGGAAACGGAATCAAATTATATTTACCATTCAGTTTGTTCCATATATTCCCATTCCCTCTAACCATAGTTTCATCCTGTTTCAAATATTTAAAGTTAATCTTTTTTAAAAATAAGAGAATTTTAATATTCTTTAAACCTGTTAGCTCTTGTTCGATTTGGACCCAGTTATTAACATTTGTGGGATCTAGCCATTCCAACATATTTGCCACTAATATAGCTTCCTGGTATTCCTTAAGTAATGGATAAGCCAAGCCACCATGTTTAAATTTCCCTCCCATTCTCAATTTTTTTATTCTTATTTTTTTCCCTTTATGAATGAAATTATCAATTTTATTTTGTAGTTGGTTTAGCAAATATGTAGGGATTCGGCAGGGGATATTCCGTAGGATATAGGTAATTTTTGGTAATATTACCATTTTTATGGCGATAAGTCTGCCGGACCAAGATATATTTAAGCCTGACCAAGCGTTAATCTTTTCTATAACATTTTTATACACTTTTTTATAATTAGTTATTATTGTCTGCTTCAAGTTTGTTTCCAATATTATCCCCAAATGTTTCAAAGATTTTTCCCATATGAGAGGGAATCGTTGTTTTAATTTGAGTAACATTTCATAAGAAATATTGATGGACATGGCTTCTGATTTGCTAATATTTAGCTTAAAGTTTGATATTTTACTATACTCATCTATCAGTTGGAACAAAGATCCGAGAGAGGCTAACGGATTTTCCAGTGCTACAAGAATGTCGTCCGCAAAAGCAGATATGTTATGTTCCATAGCTCCAACCTGTATCCCTTGCACCTCCTTCTCCTTCCTAATCAATATTATTAAAGGTTCGATGAACATAGCAAAGATAGCAGGGGATAGGGGACACCCTTGACGTGTCCCATTTGAAATAATCAAAGCTGAATGAACTATACCCTGGCCCCACTACTTTTGCGGTGGGGTCAGTGTACAGGGCCCGGATGGCTTTAGAGCCAAAGTCCCCCAACCCATATCTGTCCAACAGTAATTCCAGGAACTCCCACCCAACCCTATCAAAAGCCTTTTCTGCGTCTAATGATAAGAGGACGGTGGGAGCTCCCTTCCGTTTAGCATAAGAGATCAAATTAACCATTCTCTTAACATTGCCAGATCCTTGCCTCCCTCGAATGAAGCCTTTTTGATCTAAAGAAATAAGTTCCCCTAAAATTGCATTCAGCCTAGTAGCTAGAATTTTTGCAAAAATTTTAATATCAGTGTTCAGTAAAGAGATCGGGCGGAAATCCTTACATGATGGTTCTTTATAATCATCTTTAGGGATTGTTATAACCGAGGCCTCCAGCATTTCTTTCGGTGCCCGCCCTGATATCATAATTTCATTCAAAGCATTCTTAAGAGGGATTAACATTTCTAACTTACAGATTTTATAATAGCAATTTCTAAAGCCATCTGGGCCGGGGGAAGAGAAGTTTTTTAGGCTATCAATAGCTTCCAGAATTTCTTTAACAGTTATTTATTTGTTTAACATATCCAAATCGTCATCAGAAACTCTTGGTAAGTCAATATTATCAAAAAATTTGAGTATCTCTTCTTTAGATGGTGAAATAAATTTTTTATCATCCCTCAAATTATAAAGATCTTGATAAAAAAGACCAAAAGCATTCCCTATATCACTAGGCTTTGTCAGGGTCTCATTTTTCTACTTTAACCTATCTATTCTTTTACTTACTGTTTTGCTCTTTAATTTATTAGCTAGGAGTCGCCCTGATTTATTTCCCATATGGTACATTCGTTGCTGCAGTGACCATAAAGATTTATCTAACAATTCTTGTTCTATTTTTTTAATCTGAGATCTTATTGCATCCATACTCTTTACAATCTTATCATTTGAACCAATCTTATTAAGCCTATCTAAGTTTGTCAAGTCAATATATAAGTCTCGTAAAGATCGACCTCTAAGTTTCTTCTTCATCGCCTGCCAGCTAATCAACCCTTATGTTGGTATTCTCTTAAAGACTAATTGTGCCATCACCTGAATACACTTGACAACAGCAAGATCCATTCGGCGTTTAGATAAATAAGCACACTGACCAAGTGTTTCTTGGAAAAAATTACGGGCCACACCTTTATTAAAGCAACCAAATTCCAATAACCAATTAATATAGTTAACATTATTACATCACAGCTTAATTAAACATCCCGGAGGAGGAGCCCGGCCCAGTCAGTAACCTCATGCCCTGGGCCCAGGGCCCAGAGCCACCCAGTGCTTTACTAAGCATGCCCATGAGGCAGGGCAACGCCCACTTAAGCCAGTGGGCCAGGTGACTCACCTCCCGCCAACCAAAGATATTCCTAACCTACGTACTGTAAATATAAGCACTTATTTTGTTACTTACACATATAGGATGTACAGTCTTTAGGCCCCCAGAGAGCTCATAGTTAATTTGTAATGTAGTAAAACCATTTGTCTTTATTGTTTTACTTGTCTGTTGTGCAGAGCTGTAAAAGCCCCAACTGTGTTAAATATGTTATCTATTCTAGCAGGAGCATATTTATATTTTATGCTGCCTTAGGCACAATCAGACTTGCTCATCCCCCAACAACACAGTTACTGCTCCTCCTTGCCTCTTGCTGTTTCCCAATCATTCCTTTACCACACACCTGCAAAGAAAATCTAAAGTGTATCTGTGTCTATGTAAGTATACAGTAAGTCAGAACGTGCCAAGTAGACTTGCATACAGAATATGCTTTGCATATAGACATTTCTGTGCATATTCCATGGCATCGCATCAGCAACTTCGATCATACACAGACTTTGCATTCTGCCAGCTTTCTTCATAAGGGTGTGTTGAAGTAGTGGAATATTGTATTAATAAATATGGGAAAGAAAGAATAAAGAAGTTGTCAATTTTCTTCATGCAGCACTTACTAGCAAGCAGGATTAAGCCAGTTCTAGTGTCAGCCAGCAACTAAAATATTGTTGATTAAATTACATTTTAAAGTACTTCACACTTGTATTCCATGACACCTAACTTTCCCTGTTACTGCGAGGAACCCCCATTTTGAGACATAAAACCGATTGCCCCCTTGAGGGTAAAAATCTGTCCTAATTTCCACTCCCATTAGGCTCTCCAATACAAAAATGCTACTTTATTGCCCCAGTAAGGTAAGTTACTATTGCTTCTCCTTGTCCAGATTTCTAGATAGCATCTCCTTACATCTGACCAGATACTCAGGTTCTGCTTTTCTCAACTGACTTATACTGGACACTGAGAGAATGACTTAATGAAAAAGTGAAAGCAAAATGTTAAAAGCATTCAGTATGTGACTGACAGTGAAAAAATCACCCCCTGTGGCCTCTTGATGATACATGTTCTTAGAGAGATAAGCATTCTGCCAGATCTCTTCATAAGGGTGTGTTTAAGTAGTGGAATAAAATATGAGTAAATATGAGAAAGAAAGAATAAAAAAGTTGTCAACTTTCTTCACGCAAACAGTGCTAGTGTCAGCCATCATCGGATCTATCCCTCTTCACCTTCACATTTCTTCGGCAGCACTGACAGTTGCAGTTACAGGAGCCATCCGGCAGAGGGCGCCGTAAATTTTCAGGCGCCGTCATGTTTGATGTAAGGCAACGAACTATACTCCCCTCCGACATGGCGCAACTTGGCGGTGCTGAGTCGACAGCAGGGCCATCGCTATGTTCGGCGTGGGCACTCGGCCCCCTAGGGCCTCGGGCGCGCCTCTCATAGCTCAAGGCCTCTTCTGTCGGCGCGCCTTATATGAAAATCAGCAGCGCCATCTGTCGGTTGGCGGCGGGATTGCAGCAAGTAGATTTTGCGAAGTTGAAGAGGGAAAGGACCCTCTACTATTGTAGATTAAATGACATTTTCAAGTACTTCACACTCATTACATGCCTCCCAACTGTCCCTGTTACTGTGGGAAAATCCCATTTTGAGACTTAAATGCCATTGAGGGTGAAAATCAGGCCTGGTTTTCCTTCCCATCAGGCTTTCCAACACAATATTTTCACAAGTTAATGTATCTTTAAGTTACTAACCAGATCACAGTAAAATGTACATTCAATTCTGAAGATGAACAGAGCACTTCTTTCTCTGTCATGAATATTCATGTTATGGTGGTGGGCAGAAAAGTGACTGAAAGTGATCCACTGTATAACCAGTAAGAGAATTCTAAGTAGGAGACCTGCTGCTAAGGATTCTGGGTTGTGACGTGGTAACATGTTGTTTGCCTCTAATCCTCTTGAGACATGTTAAGTGGACTAAAGGCAAATAAGGTGGTAACTTTTAAGACTCATTTGCATGTCACTACCCATAATGCTACATAGCACTAGAGATGAAACTAGATTTTCTTTCTTGCTTGAGACAAGTGTACTAAGAATGGTCTTTTCTTTCCTTAACACATATTCATATCACATCTCAACATCCTATTGGCTGAATCCATTCTCAGTCTCCCATTATACTCTTGCAATGAGCGGACAGACCAAAAACAGAGCTCTCCCACATTGCATGTTCGGCACACAATGGCCCTCAACAAATTTTCTAAAGTTTCCTTTTCAAGAAGGTTCAGTGATAAAAGATTAAACATTCACTCACTAAATTTAAACAACCAGTTGTCATGATTATATTGTCAAAAAAAGACTAGCAATACAAAAATAAGCGTTTTAGTATTAAACTTAACATATTGTGTTATTGAATGTACACACTTTTAGCTGAACCAAACAAATTTTCCATACCGGTTCCAATTTAATATCATTTTTATATGAAGAGTGTGCACATGATGTCTATTTCATAGATGCACCATGGAATAATACTGCAATTTTTATGTACGAGTTTGTCAATTAAATTACAGTTGTAAGAAATAACAAGTAATGAAATGGTTTACTGAAACCTGCACTAATGATTCAGACATGAAATAATATACAGAATATTGATCTGAAAGGTCATTGTATCGGTGAGTATAAAACAGAAACTGGAAAGAAGAACATAAGCACTGGGGTGAGATCCTTCAATCCCTACACCCCATGGAGTCTTTAGTGAAGATGCTCCATATAGTGAAAGCGGAAATATAATATAATATGAATTTTAGTCCCCTTCACTGGTGAGAAAGCTTTCATTTGTGGGGTCAACATTGCACTCTGGCTTTTGTTCATCATGTTGAGAATTTTCTCTTCATGGGAAGAGCCCTCTCATATTCATGTTTTATTCCATGGAGCCCAACCACTAAAATGTGAATATATCTATGTTGAATATGAAACTCCATATATAAATATTGGTACTTGAGAGATTCAGGGGAGGAATACACGTATGTGCTAACCCTTTCTTTGCTGGGTCTTAATGTCAGAACTCTGATTTACAGAAAAAAAAGTTCTTTTGTCATTATTGGGCACCTCACAATCCCCCACAAGACTGTGATAAATGCCACTACTGTACACACATCAGATCTCTCTCCAACATTTTCTCATCATTTTTACCAAAATGTCCAATTCTATTTCTCTCGTGTGTTTGTCAATTACAAATACGGTTAATGCTGCCATACTGTTATCAAGGTACTGAAACACAGCATTTTGAAAAATAAGATAGATAGATGATAGATAGATAGATAGATAGATAGATAGATAGTGTTACGGTACAAAGACCTATATGTCCCAGCATTTGGGTAGTGTGCGTTGTGCAGCCTGGATAGTAAGTCTGACGATCTTTACTACCAGCATGTCCTTTGGTCAATAATACATCTCTACTCAAGTTGTGATGAAAATTAAGAACACTTTATTGAATTGGTTCAGCTTATTTAAAACCTTGCACAACACATTATAGGGAGTGGCTACCTTTAGCCAAATCCCCATCCCCCCTGGGCCAATGGAGTAACTCTTACAATCAGTTAATTACCTCTGTCTAATCAGACGGGGCTAATCTGTGGGAACTTTTAGTGTCCGCCCCCGGGGCCGCCTTTAGGGGCGTCAACCTAATTCATTCTTGCCCAGGTAGGAGAAGGAAGAACATGCATTTCTCTCTCTCTCTCTCTGCCCCTGGTTCTGGGGCAGAGAAACCCTGTAGACAGGCCATATAGTTGGTGCCTATATGTCTGATCTACTGCTGTGCATATTAGATAACCTTTGCCCTCCAAACATCTGGCACCAGTGACTCCGCGCTCATAGATGGGGCTGGTACTAATCTGTAACACATTTTCATATTTGTCCCCATAACTCACCGGTCATGCCACTCACATACCACTCACCCATCACATTGAGTCTATCACCTGATTCTCATTAAAATGAGTATAAACATCATGCATGGGGGGACATTGTAAGGGATATATCCATGTCTAGGGGTACATACACGTTTAATACTTATACTATACAGATGGATCTGTCACACGGCTCCCTCCATGTGGGACCCTCCGGCAGACCCGGCTTGACCCTTTGGCGGGTCAACTTGGGGATGACTGGACTAGAAGGTGGTAGGGATGTCAGTTTGCCGGGACAATCCATCAGCATTCCCGTTCTGCTTACCGGGTCGGTAGCTGATGGTGAAGTTATAAGATTGTAGGGCTAAACTCCACCGCAGCAGTCTACCATTGTCGGGTGCACGTTGAACAGTATGTGTGATTGCAGTTGGATAAGATCCCGAACCTTCTCTCGGATGGTGATGGAGGTTCTTGAGAGTAGTAAACAGCCCCACCACCACAGGGTTTCACATGGTCATACCTGCAATGGGTGCCATAAGCACACTGTCCTTTCTGATAAAACCGACAGATTGTTGATGGTTTACTTGTCGCCAAGTCATGTGATAACATACATCTACTTCCTTCTCTGCAAACTCCATGCATAAAATACCTGCAGGTCACGTGCTTGGTGCTCATCCTGCGGTCTCGCGCTCGGTCGGCCCTTCGTGTTCTTGTTGGTATGGTCGCTCTCGCTGTATCCGCCTCTTTGGCTTCTCCCGTCCACGAGCTACACCCTCCTCTGTCCAGTTCCCTCCCGTACCTCTCTGGGGTATCCCGGTGGGCAGCTTGGACGGGGTCTGCCTCGTGCAGGACGCCCCAACATTCCTACTCCTCTACGCAGTGGGAAGCAGGCGGAGGGTTGCGCTGGTTTCCACTGGTGGGCCTCCTCCAAGACTGGGCCTGGTTAGCGGTATTCAGCGGGCACTCCGGTCGTTTGTGCCCCAGCTGCTTGCACCTAAAACACCGGATGGGCGTTGAGTAGTCCCGTGAATTAGGCAGGGGCGGCTGATGGTAGTTATTAGCTGGAGGGGGTGCTGCTGGTCGGTACTCCACTCTGGCAGGAGTCTTAACAATAGCACTGTACAGTTTACGGGCATCCGTGTACTCATCAGCCAGGCGGGCTGCTTCATGCAGGGTGGAGGGTTTACGGTCCCTTACCCACTCTCTGACGCCTGGGGATAATTTTTCAAAACAATGTTCCAGCAGGAACATCTGCAGCACCTCTTCCCCGGATACGGCTTGACACCCCGCCATCCAGTGAGCGGCTGTGCGGTGTACTTTACATGCCCATTCGACGTAGGAATCCCCAGTTAGTTTGGCAGTGTCTCTGAACCGCCTCCGGTATGCCTCCGGTGTAACGGCATACCTGGAGAGCAAAGCTTCCTTTACAGCCACATAATCCCCAATCTCCTCATCAGGAATGGCCCGAAAAGCGTCACTGGCCCGGCCGGATAGCTTTCCGGACAATATAGTAACCCAGTCTTCTACAGGTACCTTGTGTAGCGCACATTGCCGCTCAAAATCAGCAAGGTACCCATCAATCTCCCCTTCTGTTTCAATGAAGGATTTAAAAGCTGCAAACTGTACCTTCCTTTTCTCCACCGGGGATGCTAGAACTGGAGCTGCTGCAGCACCGCTTTGGCGTCGCAGGTTGGCATCCACAGCGTCCATGACCCGGCTGATGATCTCTGGAGACGGGTTGGGACCATAATGAGCCAGTCTGATTCTTACCGCCCGGTCAAAGCTTGCCTCTTCGGGGGTTCTGTCAGCTGTGCTGGGCCCATTGGTTCCTTCATCCATTTCATTTAGAATTGCAATAATCTCCCCTTTTTTTGAGATTACTGGCTTGTCTGCCTCTTTGTTCCAGTAGGTCTTTAAGTGTAGCTCTTTTCAGCCCTTGGTATTGTCTTTCCATTAATCTTGGATATAGTTGTCTCTCTGGGCGATGAGGTTCATCCCGTCACTTGCCACCAGTGTTACGGTACAAAGACCTATATGTCCCAGCATTTGGGTAGTGTGTGTTGTGCAGCCTGGATAGTAAGTCTGACGATCTTTACTACCAGCATGTCCTTTGGTCAATAATACATCTTTACTCAAGTTGTGATAAAAATTAAGAACACTTTATTGAATTGGTTCAGCTTATTTAAAACCTTGCACAACACATTATAGGGAGTGGCTACCTTTAGCCAAATCCCCATCCCCCCTGGGCCAATGGAGTAACTCTTACAATCAGTTAATTACCTCTGTCTAATCAGACGGGGCTAATCTGTGGGAACTTTTAGTGTCCGCCCCCGGGGCCGCCTTTAGGGGCGTCAACCTAATTCATTCTTGCCCAGGTAGGAGAAGGAAGAACATGCATTTCTCTCTCTCTCTCTGCCCCTGGTTCTGGGGCAGAGAAACCCTGTAGACAGGCCATATAGTTGGTGCCTATATGTCTGACCTACTGCTGTGCATATTAGATAACCTTTGCCCTCCAAACATCTGGCACCAGTGACTCATAGATGGGGCTGGTACTAATCTGTAACACATTTTCATATTTGTCCCCATAACTCACCGGTCATGCCACTCACATACCACTCACCCATCACATTGAGTCTATCACCTGATTCTCATTAAAATGAGTATAAACATCATGCATGGGGGGACATTGTAAGGGATATATCCATGTCTAGGGGTACATACACATTTAATACTTATACTATACAGATGGATCTGTCACAGATAGATAGAAAGATAGACAGATAGACAGACAGACAGACAGACAGATAGATAGATAGATAGATAGATAAATAGACTTGTCCTGCAACAACCAAAGTACTATAAATAAGCTAGCAACCAGATAATAATTATAACATGTACTGACTTCTACACAAAAGGGCTTTTCATACATTTGTAAAGGTGTATAGTAGAAAACTATTTCATAAAATAGTATATTCATAAGCTATTTGGGACCTATCCTGTTATGTGCACGCATTCTTCATCGCTGGGAAGCGCGCCAGGGATGTCCCAATGTAGCTGTCTTCAGGTGGCCGGTAAGTGATTAGGGGTTTTCGGGTTAGGGTTGGAGGGTTCGGGTTAGGAAGCTACGTTTAGGGGGTTAGGGTTAGGCTAAGAGGATTAGGAGTTTAGGGTTAGAGCCGGTAACTGGTGTAGAGGGTTAGGGCCGTCAAAGGTGTAGGGGGCTAGGGTTAGAGGGTTAGGGGCTTCGGGAGTACATGGGGACGCAGGAAGCGAGCCCGCCCAGCACCATGTGGCTTCGCGTGTCGTGCGTGCACATAACAGGATAGGTCCGCTATTTGTCTCAAACATTTCCCAAGAGAGGAACAAATCTCAAGAATGTGCTCTATTTCCATATCTGGAACTCCAGCTATTTTCAAGGTCTGAGTGTGACAATGCAGCCACTAAAGCAGCCTGAGCTTTCAGTTTCATTATTAGTCAGCAGAGGCCTGAAGGCTGGTTTATAAGAAATAGCATCTGGGTGTTGCAGTTACAGTAACTGAAGTCATTGTTGATCTTCACATTGAGAGAGGGGGTGGGCTGGCATAGCAGGTCAAGACATCCTTGAAAGACACATCAGATATAGACAAGAAAGCAGTAAGACAGTAATAGGGTGATATGGTAGGTATGATAGCCATGATTACTGCTTGATTTTATAAATTTAAACTTGCTTCTGTAACATGTTTTTATGAATAATTTGCTATATTTACTAAGGAACATTAGTAAATGAGAATTCCTAAGTTAGGTTAAGGAGCCTGTAAAATCAAATGTGAAATGATCTCTAAAAAGATTACTGAAAATGGAACTGAAGGGATCCCATGTCATTAGTGATGATCATCCCAGCTTAATATTATGTATTTATTTATATTTGTAAAGGGACATTGAACATTTCTGGATTTCACTAGAAATATAATATACCTATGTATCTATTTTCTGTTATATACTTTATTTTATAAAGAAGTGCTTAAAAGCTCTGTTTTTTTCTGCCTAAAATCTTTCTGCCTAAAATCAAATTTCACCTGTTTGGGTCTGCCCTCTGTAGCTCTTGCACCCATGAAAAACACAGACTGTGAAGTGCAGTGTTTCAAATTAGCCTGTCAGCAATCTCTCTCAAGCAGCATGTTGCAGAATGTTGCCACTGATTGGTTACTATGAGACAGTGCAACTCTTGTACAGTCTTCATGAGTTGCAGAACTGTTTGTAAGATTTTAGGCAAAAACAGAGCATTTAAGCACTTCTTAATACTATAAAGTACACAAAAGTTAAGAGGAACATAGGTATATTATATTTCTAGTGAAATCCGAAAACTTTCAATATTGCTTTAAGTATAAATAAACAAATGTTGCTATTCTCTTGTAGACTAATTGTGCCATCACCTGAATACACTTGACACCAGCAAGATCCATTAGGCGTTTAGATAAATAAGCACACTGACCAAGTGTTTCTTGGGAAACATTACGGGCCACAGCTTTATTAAAGCAACCAAACTCCAATAACAAATTAACATAGTTAACATTATTACCGTATTTTTCGCCGTATAAGACGCACTTTTTCTTCCCCAAAACTGGGGGAGGAAAGTTGGTGCGTCTTATACGGCGAATATACCTTTTAAAACTGCCTCTCTGTCCTCTTGATCTCTTCCCACTCCTGATTGGCGCTTCCTACAGCACCAGCAGCATGCATCGCGTCGGCCGGTGCATCCTAGTGACGTCACAATCGCAACGCTGCAGTACACGAGGAGTGCTGGTAGGAAGCGCTGGGGTGAGATCAAGATGGGCTGAGATCAGAAGAAAGGTGAGGGTCAGGGAGGGTCAAGGGCTCCCAAATGCTGCAGTATGTGTATGTGTGTGTGTGTGTGTGTATGTATGTGTGTATGTGTGTGTGTATGTATGTGTGTGTGTATGTATGTGTGTGTGTATGTGTATGTGTATGTATGTGTATATGTATGTGTATGTATGTGTATGTATGTGTATATGTATGTATGTGTATGTATGTGTATATGTATGTATGTGTAGGTGTGTATATATATATATATATATATATATATATTTGTGTGTAATGTAGGTGTGTATCTGTGTGTGAAGTGTATTTGTGTTTGATTCAGAATTTTTTTTTCCTTGTTTTCCTCCTCTAAAAACTAGGTGCGTCTTATCTGCAGGTGCGTCTTATAGGGCGAAAAATACGGTATATCACAGCTTAA
Organism: Discoglossus pictus; assembly: GCA_027410445.1. NCBI lineage: Eukaryota > Metazoa > Chordata > Amphibia > Anura > Alytidae > Discoglossus > Discoglossus pictus. Next base: position 208,268,555 of record CM050169.1, on the reverse strand, counting down.
TTAAACATCCTGGTGGAGGAGCCCGACCCGGTCAGTAACCTCACGCCCAGGGCCTGTGCCCAGAGCCACCCAGTGCTTTACTAAGCACGCCAATGAGGCAGGGCATCTCCCACTTAAGCCCGTGGGCCGCGCGACTCACCTATCGCCAACCAATGATATTCCTAACCTACGTACTGTCCTAGAATTCCTAAATTCCCTTTTTAAATTCTTTTTTTTTTTTAACCCTAGCACCTGAACTGAGCTCTACCGACCTTACCCCCTTCAACTATACATTATTATTATATGTACATTATGTTTTTTTTTTTTTGTTGTTTTTTTATTTTTTTTATTAGCTACCAACTAAAAGGGGAGGGAAGCTGTGCAATGGCCGGCGCAGAGTAAAGAGGAGTCCCGTGAAACGGGCGGAAGTCCCTCCTCCTGCCTCCAACCAATCAGGAGTGCTCAGGCTCTGCTGGGTCACGCAGCGCTGTGTCAGACCCGGCGTGCCTGGGGCTGCCTCCGCGCCTGCCATTAAACTGCAATTTAAACTTTTATTGTAATTACCTAAATGATATTTATATTTGTAGATTAGTAAAAGCATGTGATCTACACTATATAAGATGCAACAACACTTATTGTACGTAGTGCAGATGTCACTCATCACCTATAAAAAAATTATATGATTTAAAGATTCATTGCTCTTTTCCTCTTACTTTAATTCATAATATTTTGTATTTTATCATTTTTGGTAAGATGATTGAATTTGTAGGATGTATGAAGCTCTCTTAAAAATATAAGCAGTTATTTTGTCACTTACACATATAGGGGGTACAGTCTTTAGGCCCCCAGAGAGCTCATAGTTAACTTGTAATGTAGTAAAACCATTTGTCTTTATTGTTTTACTTATCTGTTGTGCAGAGCTGTAAAAGCCCCAACTGTGTTAAATATATGTTATCTATTCTAGCAGGAGCATATTTATATTTTATGCTGCCTTAGGCCCAATCAGACTTGCTTATCCCCCAACAACACAGTTACTGCTCCTCCTTGCCTCTTGCTGTTTCCTAATCATTCCTTTACCACACACCTGCAAAGAAAATCTAAAGTGTATCTGTGTCTATGTAAGTATACAGTAAGTCAGAACGTGCCAAGTAGACTTGCATACAGAATATGCTTTGCATATAGACATTTCTGTGCATATTACATGGCATCGCATCAACAACTTCATGCAGCCTGCTGCCACTGAAAACCATTGCCCTAGGCCTGGGCCTCAAGGCCTTGATATAAATACACCCATGTATTCTAGTCAGAACATGCCAGGTAAACTTGCATATAGAATATTTGTTGCATATATACATTTGTGTGCATATTCCATGACATTGCATCAGCAACTTCAGGCAGCCTGCTGCCCCTGAAAAATCATTGCCCTAGGCCTGAGCCTTTTGGGCCTTGAAATAAATACACCCATGCATTCCAACTAATCTTGGGGTAGGGTATCTCCATGTTGTAAATCCTCATATAATCGTATTGGGTCTCTTATTACTTTTAGTAGCAAGACCTATATCCCCACTGCACATCAACAAAGTCTTTGTTTTCCTGCAGCTGTGTACCGGTACATATTTTTTTTTTGACCTAAGCATTTGTGCCTTGGTCCATTAGAGCAGATAACTCTCCAACCCACCAAATAAAGACAAACGCATAATATATACAGTATCTCACAAAAGTGAGTACACCCCTCACATTTTTGTAAATAATTTATTCTATCTTTTCATGTGACAACACTGAAGAAATGACACACTGCTACAATGTAAAGTAGTAAGTCTGTATAACAGGGTAAATTTGCTGTTCCCTCAAAATAACTCAACACACAGCCATTAATGTCTAAACCGTTTGCAACAAAAGTGAACTGTAGCTCCCTAGTGCCAGCAGCACTCATGCAGGCCCAGACCAAACATATATACACATATGTCTATATGTATATATATGTTTTTTATAACATGTTGTGATGATTCCACCTATATGCATTTACCTGATGATGTCAGATGCTGCCTCCACTCCCTCTGCATCTCTGTTTTTTTCAAACGGAGGGTTTCATCTCATGTCAGTGTTTTTGTGTTCTTTGTGCCCTTTCCGTTTATCTGTCATTTAGGGTTTATTTCAACTACCTTTCCTCAGTATAGATGAATACTTTTGGTGGTGGGAGTTTCATGGTCTGGGCCTGCATGAGTGCTGCCGGCACTGGGGAGCTACAGTTCATTGAGGAAACCATGAAGCCAACTTGTACTATGACATACTGAAGCAGAGCATAATCCCCATCCCTTCGGGTACTGGGCCGCAGGGCAGTATGCCAACATGATAACCCCAAACACACCTCCAAGACGACCACTGTCTTGCTAAAGAAGCTGTAGGTAAAGGTGATGGACTGGCCAAGCATGTCACCAGACCGAAACCCTGTTGAGCATCTGTGGGGCATCCTTAGATGGAAGGTGGGGGTGTGCAAGGTCTCTAACATCCGCCAGCTCTGTGATGTCATCATGGAGGAGTGGAAGAGGACTCTATTGGCAACCTGTGAAGCTCTGGTGAACACCATGCCCATGTGGGTTAAGGCAGTGCTGAAAAATAATGGTGGCCACACAAAATATTGATACTTTGGCCCCAATTTGGACATTTCCACTTAGGGGTGTACTCATTTCTGTTGCCAACGGTTTAGACATTAATGGCCGTGTGTTGAGTTATTTTGAGAGGACAGCAAATTTACACTGTTATACAGGCTTTACACTTACTACTTTATATTGTAGCAAAGTGTAATTTCTTCAGTGTTGTCACATTAAAAAATGTAATAAAATATTTACAAAAATGTGAGGGGTGTGCTCACTTTTGTGAGATTCTCTCTCTCTCTCTCTCTCTCTCTCTCTCTCTATATATATATATATATATATATATATATATATATATATATATATACAACGTATTGGTCCAAATATAAGCCACATCGTTTTTCCGATATTTGAGCTTGCGAGTTATGGGTGCGGCTTATATTCGCGACCGTAAAAAAAATCATTGCCTATTTGCGAACTTTGCTTGTTAGGTGTGCGGCTTCTATTCGCGAACGCAAAATGACTGCCGATTTGCGCGATTGCGAGTTAAGGGTGCCGATTTTCGTGCTTGAGACTGCGGTATTCAATAGCGATTTACGGTTTTATTGATTCTAACATCATGCAAAACCTGTTTCCTTTACAAAAAAAGCTACAGTGCTAATTAGAAAGCCTGTTTCTTGCAATGGCTGATCAATTTGAGAGTCTTTTTCTCTCCAATTTTACGGGTGCGGCTTATATTTAAGTACTATCTTTTTTCTATTTTTTCCCCTTGAACTTTACAGGTGCGGCTTATATGCGGGTGCGGCTTATATTCGGACCAATACGGTATATATATATAAACTCTATTTATTGGGTATTACCAGGCCACAGCTTATTTAATTAACATGAAACATAAATACCCTGAGAGCTGCACACCCCACAGCGGAAGGACCTCAAACCCTATCCAGAGGCCCAATGGAACCCTGTGCCCAAGAGACCTCTGAAACCAACCAACACAGGTTATCTTACAATATAATGAGCTCCAACCTAAGGTGATGCAGCATCCCCGCCCATAGCTGTGACAAACTTAATGAAACAATCTATAAGGGAGGAAGGAAGGGATGTTAAGGTGGCTTCTCCCAACTGCCAAGTGCCCAAAAGGCGGGAAACCACCCCTACTTATCACCTCTTAGCTGCACCCTACAAATTACATCACACACTACCCTGCACAAAGCCCCTTCTCCCATTCTGTCACCAGGGGCTGTCTTTATTTGAAGTCTAAAGTACAATGGAACAAGACAGAGTCCTATAAAAGATTTGTTCTCAGAGACTGTATAAAGATCATAAAACCCAGTAGTCACAGGCCAAGAACCACCTGTCAGTCACTTGCATTACTCACTTGTTTGTGTCCAAGATCAACTGTTATTTTAAAACATATTTTATTACACTGTTAATGTTATGTTTATGTTATGACTATTATAAGATTTTATACGAGAATCACTAGCATCATATGTTGCAATAAAAAGTAGCATAAAAGTACAGAGATGACACAGTTATGTAAAAACAGAGGATATATATCAGAGTTATTAGATAAATATGTGGTCTCAGTATAGTAGTTTTACTGGAAGATTATTCCTCACTTTTAGTTTTTAATACTTTTTTTTTAAACCACAGGTTTGCATTTTTTGTTAGTTTTTATTTACATTTATAAATGTATTTTAAATCCAGCTACTTTTAGTAGAAATTATGCATAAAAATCAATTTTAGTTATCACAAACCTTCCAAAATAAAACACTTTAACATAATAACTTCATTTTGAAAATACAGTAAATTTGTACTTAAACTATCCACACTTGTACAAACATTCAACCTCAACTGAAGCTTGCAGGATGCATAAAACCGTCTCATGATATTGCTATTAGTTTTTATGGCATAATTAAAAAATATTTCCCTTTTAAACAGTGCAATTTTTTCATATTCAGCAATGCATAGTTATACCCAGCAAACAGTGTACAATGTCTCAGGAATTGTTTACTTTATAAAGATGACTAGTTCATTGTGCAGTCAATTGTTCAAACTCTTTAAGAATATCTTAAACATGTTATTTTCCTTCACTGAATGAGCAAAAGCATCTAAAATTATAGGAATCAAGTTACTTAAACCAAAAGTGTTTAAGGTGATGGACAGTGCCTTGCAAAAGTATTCACCCCCCCTTGACTTTCTACCCATTTTGTTACATTACAGCCTTAATTTCAATGTTTTGTTAATCTAAGGTTTATGTGATGGATCCGTACAAAATAGTCTAAGTTGGTGAAGTGAAATGAGAAAAATATATACATAACACTATTTTTTAGAAATAGAAAACTGGAAATTAGCATTTGCGTATGTATTCACCCCCTTTGTTATGAAGCCCATAAAAAGCCCTGGTGCAACCAGTTACCTTCAGACGTCACATAATTAGTGAAATGATGTCCACCTGTGTGCAATCTAAGTGTCACATGATCTATTACATATACACACCTTTTTCAAAGGCCCCAGAGGCTGCAACTCCTAAGCAAGAGGCACCACTAACCAAACACTGCCATGAAGACCAAGGAACTCTCCAAACAAGTAAGGGACAATGTTGTTGAAGTACACGTCAGGGTTAGGTTATAAATAAATATCCAAATCTTTGGTGATCGCCAGGAGCACCATCAAATCTATCATAACCAAATGGAAAGAACGTGGCACAACAGCCAACCTGCCAAGAGACGGCCGCCCACCAAAACTCACAGACCGGGCAAGGAGGGTATTAATCAGAGAGGCAGCACAGAGACCTAAGGTAACCCTGGAGGAGCTGCAGAGTTCCACAGCAGAGACTGGAGTATCTGTACATAGGAGGAGAACAAGCCGTAGGCTCCACAGAGTTGGGCTTTATGGCAGAGTGGCCAGAAGAAAGCCATTACTTTTAGCAAAGAAACAAAATAGCCTGTTTTGAGTTTGCGAAAAGGCATGTGGGAGACTCCCAAAATGTATGGAGGAAGGTGCTCTGGTCTGATGAGACTAAAACTTAACTTTTTGGCCATCACAGAAAACTCTATGTCTGGCACAAACCCAACATATCACATCACCCAAAGAACACCATGCCCACAGTGAACCATGGTGGTGGCAGCATCCTGCTGTGGGGATGTTTATCAGCAGCCGGGACTGGAAAACTGGTCAGAGTTGAGGGAAAGATGGATGGTGCTAAATACAGCGATATTCTTGAGCAAAACCTGTGCCACTCTCTACGTAATTTGAGGCTAGGACGGAGGTTCACCTTCCAGCAGGACAATGACCCCAAACACACTGCTAAAGCAACACTTGAGTGGATTACGGGGAAACATGTAAATGTGTTGGAATGGCCCAGTCAAAGCCCAGACCTCAATCCAATAGAAAATCTGTGGTCAGACTTAAAGATTGCTGTTCACAAGTGCAAACCATCCAACTTGAAGGAGCTGGAGCAGTTTTGCAAGGAGGAATGGGTAAAAATCCCAGTGGTAAGATGTGGCAAGCTCATAGATACTTATCCAAAGCGACTTGGAGCTGTGATTGACGCAAAAGGTGGCTCTACAAAGTATTGACTTTAGGGGGGTGAATAGTTATGCACATTTACTTTTTCTGTTATTTTGTCCTATTTGTTGTTTGCTTCAGAATAATAATAAAAAAAAAACATCTTCAAAGTTGTGGGCATGTTCTGTAAATTAAATGATGCAAATCCTCAAACAATCCATGTTAATTCCAGGTTGTGAGGCAACAAAACACAAAAAATGCCAAGGGGGGTGAATACTTTTGCAAGGCACTGTATACAAAGGTTGTCCACCAGAACTCCAGGTCCAAATGCTAGCTTCACCCCCTGTATAATTCCATATCATCTCAATCATAAATAATAGGTGTTTTTTCTAAGATTGGCTGAGTACTCGTAATTCTCATTGTAATGGAGAACTAGCATGGAACAGAGAAAGGCCCTCATTCAATTGCAATTTTGCCAATTGAATCCGGGTCTAAATAAGCACATCACATATATTTTTTAAAGAAGTTTTTAGTTATTAAGCATCTATCCAAAAGCACGGTTTTCACTAACTAAAAACTTCTTTAAAAAAAATATATTATGTGCTTATTTAGAGCCCTATTCAATTGGCAAAATCGCAATTGAATGAGGGCCAAAGTATTTATACCTGCCTACCTCGTGGGCACTCTAATGGTTAGTTTACAACATCTTAATACATCGGTGACTATTTTTATATACTTTTCAACAGTAATTGTTATAGAGTTCAATTAACAAATATATCACAGACTTTTGTGTACATATACTTGTCTAGGACAGGAAAGGAAACTTACTTTTAGCATAGTTTTTTTTTTTTAAATGAATGTTTCATTGCCCTCTGGGGATTCTGTGAGGCAACTTGCAAATTCTCTTAGACATTGTTTTTCTTACATATTTTATATGCTGTTAAACACAGCACAGTAACCAGGTGTATATAACTTAGTAAATCTACATACAATATTGCATTAGCATGACATGCTCTAAATATTTGGAAGAGAGAGAAAATAATATCTATGCTGATAAGGTCAGGAATTTGAATAGGGCTGTGGCATCTAGATGACAACTGGTATTTTTTATTTATTAATATATTATGTGAACTAAAAACTGGAACAGCTGCTATAATTGTATCACAATCTTATATTATACAAAGAATGGGGGTGGGTTACTTTGATATTTTAATATTAAATTAATATTAAATATTAATATTAAATTTGCTATCCAGTTCTTTCAGATTAATATATATTTTAAATAAAAAGTGGATCATAATATCTATAGCTAGTTGCAAAGAATAGGAAGCTGTCACAACCTGCTTCTTCAATGGGGCTTGATAAGAACCTAGTTCAAACCTATCCGAACAGGACCGTGTGGTACATGTCACCTTTGGCACAAAAAAAATGGCTTCGGGATAGAGACAACGCCCAAGAATATGTGCAGATGATACAAGCATACAATAAATAGTTCCATACTTTGTTTATATGGAAAAATCAGGACTGCTCTCTTTATTCAGAACTAACAACATATATACAGTTTTCTAGCCACAGGCTGGCCAATCACAGCCAGCCCCATCCTTGAGTACATGAAGGAGAGAACAATTAGCAATAGCCTGCCCCTGGTTCACTGGAAGACCCTGTACATCTAGTGATGTCAGATTCTCTCTGCAGTGGGTCATGTAGATAATTGCTCAAGTACCCTTATCTGGTGATGAACTCCTTTGTGTAGGGGCATCTGTCCTGCCCCCATGCTAATTGCAACTTCTGGTCTTGTAGTTGCCATGGCTGTAATCTTGAAGTGTGTGTTCAAGAATTATCTATGAGACTATGGTCTTGGGCGTTGGCTGATGCAATAGCCTGCATAATATCTAATATGTTATTTACAACAATCTCTATAACATGAAACATAATTTGTAGCCAATCATAACAAATATAGACAATATTCCACTGGATTGCACAGGGCAGTAACTGGTCATCTCAGGCCTAGGCACATTATTCCAGCAAACTCTCTAGACTCTGGGCATGACAACAAGTAGCATAGGTACTCTAAAATATACAGAACATAAACCAAGATACATACAGTATAACAGTGTAATAATATTTTAACCATAAACACTAAGAAATACATAGCCATAATAATAAACAGAGTAACTTCTTGCCATGGTCTAAAACAGTCCAGTCAGGCTCTGGACATGACAGAAGCATTGATAGAAAGTGTGAAATACATTTAAAGAATATTGCTTACACATGGGGCCTCGTTTAATTCCAAACCCACACAGCTTCTAAGTTTGCAGGTTAGAAATTTGCAACAGCTACAGAGCGATTTAATTGAACAAGCCCGCAATTGCATGTCCAAAAGCCAAAATGTAAACTATGATCCCGTACATAGCATTTCAGGGCATGATCATGCTCAATTAAGCCAGCCCGTAAGTTACAATTTAGAAAGAGCCAATAGTAAATGAGACCGTCATCATGACATCAGTAAAACATGGTGTTTAAACGTCAATCAATTAGTGTTTAGAAGTCCGATATGCGATTGGACTCGCAATCCGGCAATGTACAAAATAATAAAAATGAATGACAATACTGTTCTAGTCCTTGATATATATTAACTACTTGATTCCCGAGATTGGGATTTTCAACATGGAAATAAAACTTGAAAACATAATGTTATTGTAGATTTGCGAGCTTGAGACTGTTGTGCAATTAATTCTAATGTCGTTCATTGCTTTCCCCCATATTTTAAAATTCAGTATTGTGTTTTTATTTGCTTTTTTATAGTGTTTGACCCCCTTGCGAGTCCTATCTAGTGCTCTTACAGTTTTTGCTACATTTTCCATTTACGGGTTTGAAGGCAATTGCAGTCTTGGGGAATTGTAGCAATTTAATCATGATTTGCGGCTTGAAAGAACAAAGGCGGAGATGGTCCGGACTTACAATTTTGTGAAACAGCAGGGATTTTCAGCCTGTAACCCGCAAATTGCGGGTAGCTAGAAGAGGCAAATTAAATATCAGTAACTTTTGCGGGCTACTTTACGGGCTTCAGTAATTGCGATTTTGACAATTTAATAGGGCCCATGGTATGATAAGAGCGGTTACAAATAAGGCATCATAAGTAAGAAATTCTTTAGGTTTTATTGACTTAAATCTGATTCAGTGTTTTATACAGGTATCAAAACAAGGGTAGACATCAAATATAAAATGTATTTAAATCAGAATAACCCTTTCAGTTAGCTATCTTTGTGTTTTTTTGTTGTTTGTAAATCTTCTGTTTAAACGTTAAACTTCCTTGACCTCACTGATACCTTGTTAATATAGACACTGATTCCAATGCTGATCTGTACTAAAGTGCCCTGTAAGTCACAACCCGTAACCCTGTACTCTTCCCTGGAGGTTATAAGTAAGTAAATTAGGTTTTTTTCTTGTGTGAAAAAAGGACAAATGTTTTGCAATTGACGGGTATCGGTACGTGACTGGATGTGGAAAGTAATCCCAAGGAAACGTAGTTGGTGGAGCAGTAATCTACTGTTACGGGTGAATTCAGGAGCTCAGGATATCTTATATGGAGAAGATGAACTGAGCATCCTGTTGCTCAGGTCAGGTGGTGTTGTTAGGACTCACCTGGTGATGGGAATTGTGGTTTAGGTAATTTGGGTCAGGGATATGAGTATAATAACTAACTTTTGAACGTGTTTTATTATCTAATTTTTCAAGATTCACTCAACACAGGCTCAGTGGATTTAGTCTTTTTGGATTTTGAAAGGCTTTTGATACAGTGCCACATGGGAGACTATTGTGTTGTTGTAAATGGAACATACTCTGATTTGTCTACTGTGGTAAGTGGGGTCCCTCGGGGTTCAGTATTAGGTCCTCTCATTTTTAACATATTTATTAATGACTTAGAAGTAGAATTGGAAAGTAGTGTCTCCATTTTTACTGATGACACAAAATTGTGCAAGGTAATTAAATCAGATAATGATGTACTTTCCCTGCAAAGGGATTTGCATAAATTAGAGAAATTGTAAAGTTATGTAATTTGGGAAGGAAAAATAGCCATGCAATTTATAATCTGAATGGAGCAAATCTAGGGGTATCAGATATTGAAAGGGATTTGGTTTTGCTTGTGGACAACCATCTAGGTAACAGTGCTCAAAGCCAAGCAGCAGCTGCAAAGGCAAATAACATATTAGCATGTATTAAGAAGGCTATAGAAGCAAGGGAAATAAATATAATTCTGCCACTATACAAATCTATAGTACGCCCTCATTTGGAATATGGAGTACAATTTTGTGCACCACTTCATAAAAAGGTCATTTTGGAGCTGGGAAAGGTACAGAGAAGGGCAACAAAACTAATAAGGGGAATGGAGGGGCTAAGTTATGAAAAAAGACTAAACAAATTAAGCTTATTAAAGGCGTCTAAGAGGACATATGATTACCAGGGTCAGTATAAAGATTTGTCAAGGGAGCTTTTTGTGCCAAGAGGTTTTCAACTGACAAGAGGACATCCTTTGAGGTTAGAAGTAAAAAGATTCCACCTTAAAGAAAGAAAAGGGTTCTTCACAGTAAGGGTGGTTAATCTGTGGAATTCTCTACCAGAGGAGGTGGTGACAGCAGATTCGATAGACAACATTAAAGGGGACTGGATTTATTTCTAATTAAAAAGGGAATTCAGGGTTATCCTAGATAATTAGAGATACAGTATTGATCCAGGGAGAAATCCGATCGCCAGTGTGTGGGGTCAGGAAGGAATTAATATTTTGGCTTAGTTTCACTTGGATTTTTTTTTTGTTTGCCTTCCTCTGGATCAATTAATTATTAATAAAAAAAATCAATTGTTGATTAATAATTAATTAACAATTAATTAACAACGAATTAATTAATAACTAATCCGCATATTGCAGATCAGAGGAGATCTTAAATGGTTCAACTTGATGGACTGAAATTATTTTCCTGTAAGGTCTGTTTATTGTTCATTCAAAGGAATCCTGACTCACATAGTTATTTTTGCTGCTTAAATCCAAACACACTATAGTGGCCTTGTTGCTTGTTCCAAAATAGAAGAGTGCTATTGCTATGTTCTTGTAGGGATTTTGGCTCAGCAGTATGTTCTTATAATCACACTGAATTCTTAAGCTGCATTAAGAAAAACCATATGGCCTAATTCTAAGCCACTGCTCTTTTGGTCTTCCTTTTTAAATTAGATTTTGATAGGGATTTTCAACATAAATTAACATTAAATAAATAAATGTATCTAAATTCAAGTTCTAATCATATAATAAACCTTATATAAGCATTATATAAGCAAATTTCAAAATATTACTTTTTATTAAATATTTACATCTGCAAAATGAGAGGTGGAATAAATTAATACTGTACAATATTGTCGAAGTATGTATTACATTGCTAAGAATTAAAAATAAAAATATTTACTTTTACTAAAACAGTGATTTAATTTAATTATTCCCTTAATTTATAGAAGCCAGTCATTGTACAAATTATGTTATTTTTAAAGAAAAGGTAATGCTATTTTTCAATAAAAAATATTTGCTCAACCTTTTATATAAAAAAAGATATAGATGGAATTTCAAACTTTAGCTCATAAAACCTTGGTAGTTAAATAATTTGTATAATTAGTATCTGTGAAAGTTTATGATTATAGGAATGATTCTTGCAAGTCAAGGTGCTAGGAAGTCTATTATAAGAGATAGAGTCTCGGTTAGTGGCAGTGAGCCTATGTTACCACTGTGCTGATAGCATAATGCAGAGTGCGGTATCTCATGATGATGTATTATAGTGAAAAGAAAAATGTTTACTTGCAAGAATTGTGATATATTTCTCAACTTTAAAAGCATTCAATCACCAAGGTAAATGTATTTTTGCATAACTTTGTTTGAATAAATAAACATGATAGTGAGCAAAATATTTTATTGCCTATAACTATTTACTTGATGGGCATATTTACCATGGGCCTCATTCTATTAGCGGCCGTAAATCGGCTGTAAGGCTGCGATTCCTTGCGGGGGTTCTGTTAACTCGCGATTCTATTATACGGCCCCGCAAGGATCTCCCCTTACGGCCGGCCGCATATCTTGGAACCGTCCGTAAGCTGTGAAATATAAAAACTCAAAAATAAATTCAAGCCTGCACTGTACAGCTCTGTAAATGCTAGGGATCATATTGGGGGACATGAGGATTAAAAGGAACCCACTCTCAAGCTTGCACATCAGCCCAAACCCAAGTTCAAATTAACTGTTTATTTTCCGGCTGCGGCGTGGGCGGGTCTGAGGTGCTCCAAGCACTCTGGACTTTTTACATGGATATTTTACGGATATTAAAAATAAAATATTTTACGGATTTGAGTATAGGATAATTATGTGCTATTTTTTCTAACACCTAAAATCCCTTTATAGTCTTCTCAAAGTGCAGGATGGCTTTATTTGAGCTATTTTATGTGCTTAATTGGTGCTAGCGGGACCTCTTTCCTGCAAGTAAGCAGCGGCTCGCTTTTAGCCTTGCAGAGAGGTTTCCCGGAGCAATTGAATTGCAAAACTCTTGCGGCCGTTTTAGATCAAAGGCTTTCCTCTGGCGCGAGCGGCCGCAAGAGATAGCAAGGCACCGGCCGCAAGCCTGCCGGAGCCTCCGGCCGTAAGGGAATAGAATAGCCGAATAGCTTGCGGCCGGTCCTTGCGGCCCCGCAACGGCTGCGGACGCTAATAGAATGAGGCCCCAAGTGCATTCTCTTCTTCCCTTCATGTCCTATTATCCTTTGGTACCAGAGAAAAACTATTTTATGTTCGCAGTACTTTCAGAAATCACATCAGTCCTCGCCCAGCTGGATCAACATCAGGGATAAGAATTGATGGGGCTGGCATGAGGATCTTAAAGTACTAATGTTTACAGAATGCTCTTTTAATGTAAGCTTCTTAATGGAAAAATGTTTTTAGAGAGTGAAAAATATAAGATATAGCCTTTAGTTTGGTAAAATATATTTTATTAGATGTTGTGCTTAGGCATTCATTTTATGATTGTTCATCTGCAGGAAAGGGACTATAGATACTGATAATTATGTGCGTTTAATGCATTTGTTAAATACTTACCGTATATACTTGAGTATAAGCCGACCCGAGTATAAGCCAAGGCACCTATTTTACCACAAAATACTGGGTAAAATGAGTGACTTGAGTATAAGCTGAGGGTTGGAAATGTGCTGCCCCTGTGTCCCCCCTCTCTCTCCCGTGTCTCTTCTCCCCTCTCCCGTCCCTGGGTCTCTTCCCCCCCCCTCATCACCCTCCTCAACCCCCCTCCTCATTCTCAACCTCCCTCCTCAACCCCACTCCTCATCCTCAACCTCCCTTCTCATCCTCATCCTCAACCCCCTCATCCTCAACCCCCCATCCTCAACCCCCCTCCTCATCCTCAACATCCCTCCTCCTCTTCAACCTCCCTCCTCATCCTCAACCTCCCTCCTTCTCCTCATCCTCAACCTCCCTCCTCATCCTCAACCCCCTCCTCATCCTCCCTCCTCAACCCCCCCTCAACCTCACTCCTCAACCCCCCATCCTCATCCTCCCCCTCAACCCCCCATCCTCATCCTCAACCCCCCCTCCTCATCCTCAACCCCCCATCCTCAACCCCCTCCTCACCCCCCCTCAACCTCAACCCCCCTAAACCTCAACCCCCTTCTCAACCCCCCACCCTCAACCCCCCCATCCTCATCCTCAACCCCCCCATCCTCATCCCCCTCCTCACCCCCCCTCAACCTCAACCCCCCTCCTCAACCTCAACCTCCCTCCTCAACCCCCCATCCTCAACCCCCATCCTCAACCCCCCATCCTCATCCTCAACCCCCCCATCCTCATCCCCCTCCTCACCCACCCTCTCCCTCAACCCCCCTCCTCAACCTCCCTCCTCCTCATCAACCCCTTCCTCACCCCTCCTCAACCTCCCTCCTCAACCTCCCTCCTCCTCATCAACCCCCTCCTCAACCCCCCATCCTCAACCCCCATCCTCAACCCCCCAATCCTCATCCTCACATGCGCGCCGCGTCATTAGCATATACCGGGGGCCGGAGAAGAAGCAGGTAAGTGAGGGGGAGGTATTTAGAGGGGAGACAGTGAGGAGTGGGTTGAGGAGGGGGTTGATGAGGAGGAGGGGGGTTGATGAGGAGGAGGGGGTTGAGGATGAGGAGGGGGGGAGGGAAAGAGAAACGGGGGGTTAGAGAGACACGGGTGGGTAGAGAGACACGGGGGAGGGGTTAGAGAGACACTAGGGGAGTGACTCGAGTATATGCCAAGGGGGGCATTTTTAGCCTTAAAAAAAGGGCTGAAAAACTCGGCTTATACTCGAGTATATACGGTACTTCATCTACTTCCCTCTGATTGAGACTACATTTCCTGTAACCCAGCGTTTTACCCTTTAAAATATCTGCCTCTTGTAAACCTGCTAGAAAACCAGTCTTTTTCCCCGCTTATCTTTATAAATTAAAATTATACTTGTTTAAGGTATTCACACAGATAACTAAAAAGATTTCAGAGCTCATTATTAATTTCTCCTGCAGCATACGTAAGCCCTTGCGAGTCCTATTTTGAACCCGCAATATTTAGACCAAAATTTACCATATGCGGGTTTGGAAGCAAGTGCGTCCTTGTAGAATTGTAGGAATTTGATAGCGATTTGCGATTTTAGAGATAACTTTTGCGGGGCTGGACAGACCAAAGGCTTAGCTGGATCGGAGTCACGATTTTGACAACCCGTAGGATTTTTCAGCCTGTAATTCGCAAATACTTTGTGAGTAGATAAAGGGGGCTAATTTAATAGCCTTTACTTTTGTGGGCTCCTTTACCGGCTCCTGTAACTACGATTTGGGGAATGTAATGAGGCCCAAAGTCTCTCATTCTCAGGAACTGTGAAATGCAAATGGGAAGCTATGATGACTGTTTTTATTTACATTTTCATCGAAAATAGCCGCGACGTGCTAAAAAACAGCTTTGTGCTTTTTTGAGAATGTATTGAATCAACCCCAAAGTCAGAAATTCAAGGGTGTAGCAGCCAAATAATCTTGGGGTGGATAAAGTTTAAAGAGCAAGGAGATTGGGAGGGAGAGAATTGTGGAACGTTCTATATTCAGAAGTGATTAAGGTTATAAATACATGAATGCATATTTACACAAATGCAGACATATGCATTATCCACTGGATAATATAGAAAGCAAGGCAATTCCAGAAAAAAAAAACATTTAATCTACTTCATTGACTACTTCAAAGCCTTTGATTGTGTCGACCATAAGAAACTGTGACAAATTCTTAAAGAAATTGAAAAACCGGGTCAACTTATTTGCCTCCTGAGGAATCTATGCAGTGACCAAGAAGCAACAGTTACTGTATACCATATGAAACAGCTGACTGCACATTGCCATCGTATCTATTTAATTTATATGCTGAATGCATCATGCAAAGAGCAGGGCTAGATTAATTAAAAGCTGCAGATACATCAACAACCTCAGATATGTGGATAATACTGACTGTAAGTGAGAGGGACTTGAGAAGAATGCTGAGAAAGGTTAAATAAAGTGTAAAAGTGGGTTTGCTGCTTAATATCAAAATTACCATGATTATGTCAACTAGCCCTATTACTCCTTGGTAAATAGATAGAAGCATGTAGAGATAGAGACAAGTTTAATTTTCTTGGGTTCAAAAATTAATGCTGATGTTGACTTCAGCAAAGAAATCTAAATATGTTTGCTTTTTGGGAGGAAACAATGGCAAATCTGGACAAGATATTAAAAAGCAAAGAAATCACAGTCAACAAAGTTCTTTATAGTCAAAGCTATGATATTCCCAGTGATAACAAACAGCTGTGAGAGCACAAGCCCAACACATCACATCACCCAAAGAACACCATCCCCACAGTGAAACATGGTGGTGGCAGCATTATGCTGTGGGGATGTTTTTCAGCAGCCGGGACTGGGAAACTGGTCAGAGTTGAGGGAAAGATGGATGGTGCTAAATACAGGGATAGGGTTCATCAAAACCTGTACCACACTATGCGTGATTTGAGGCTAGGACAGAGGTTCACCTTCCAGCAGGACAATGACCCCAAACACACTGCTAAAGCAACACTTGAGTGGTTTAAGGGGAAACATGTTAATGTGTTGGAATGGCCTGGTCAAAGCCCAGACCTCAATCCAATAGAAAATCTGTGGTGAGACTTAAAGATTGCTGTTGACAAGCGCAAACCATCAAAATTGAAGGAGCTGCAATAGTTTTGCAAGGAGGAATGGGCAAAAAATCCCAGTGGTAAGATGTGGCAATCTAATAGAGACTTATCCAAAGTGACTTGGAGCTGTGATTGACGCAAAAGGTGGCTCTACAAAGTATTGACTTTAGCGGGGTGAATAGTTATGCACATTGACTTTTTCTCTTATTTTGTCCTATTTGTTGTTTGCTTCACAATAAAAAAACAAAAACATCTTTGAAGTTGTGGGCATGTTCTGTAAATTAAATGATGCAATTCCTCAAACAATCCATGTTAATTCCAGGTTGTGAGGCAACAAAACACGGAAAAATGCCAAGGGGGGTGAATACTTTTGCAGGGCACTGTACATACATCTGTGATTCAGGATATAGAAAGAAGCAGTAGAAGAAGGGGGTGTGGTGGTACACATATCTTTAATGCCTAGGGTAACATTGAATGTATCAAAATAAATAAATGGAAAGGCCACAGTAAGTGAGAAACATGACACTTCAGTGGTAACAGAGACATAGAGAATGGAAAAGGGAAGTCTTGCAGCATAGTGATATGCTAATGTGGGGATGCCGTGTATGCTGTGGAAATCAGACATGTCTTCTCAAACAAAATGAGGGCCACACTTTTGCAGTATACTGGGAGGCTGTGGCATTAAGACAACATGTTGCAACCCTTCAATTTATTCAGTGACTAAATGACTAAGCTAGACCTGGCAACGGTTTTAAGCAGTTTATTATAACGCAGACTGTTTAGTATGAATGTTCATGTTCTTGCTATTTCCGTTTATTATTATTTTCTTTTTTTAAGGGAGGAAACCAAACCACAAGAAGATTTACAGAATGTAACACAGAGTACACAGAACACAAAGTAGCAGACAAAGATCAGAGGAAGAGAAAATCAATGTAAAATTACCTCTTAACTTTGTTCACAGCTTAATTTTTGAAAGGATAGAAAATGATATGTCAGGACCCGGGAAATGTTAATAGAATTAAGAGTTCACATTGTCAAATTAAAAGTAGTGAAACCTAGGGAAAAAAACATATATTTTGTAAGACCAACACACAGAATTTTAATTTACTTTTACAACAAAGGGTCATTTGAATTTGACCGTTGCTGTTTTCAATCACTGATTCACTGATCATCAAATGTGAAGTACTACCATTTGTGCTTTTTCATATAAATTTGTGGCTCCCAACATATCTGTTTAATGATGGGCAAATATTATTCACCAGTGCCTCATCCCAACACAGCAAAAATGTGTAAAATATTTATGATAGGGATTAAAGCAAATATGAGACTTAAATGTTCACAGGTATTATTAATACATAATTTCTCAATTGTCATTGTGTTGAATAAGTGTATGAATAGCCTAGAAATGTTATGTAAAATGTTGATCTTTGGAATTAAGAACTCATTCCCCAGACCTAAGACAGGCTTGTATATCTCATATGAACATTTGAGGAGGGGTGTTATCCGTTATTGCCTACAATGTACATTTATAGTTTAATAGTGATATTTCTGAGGATTATTTTATTAGTGTAACAGCAGTTGTAAATATAAAGAGAATACTGTGTCTAAACACTATTAATCTAATATACTGTAAAGCATTGTAGGCATTAACTGATGAGAATTGAGAAATTACACATTAACAATACATGTGATCATTTAAGTCATAATTGGTGTTGTTCCAATTATCTTATGCCATGTTGGGATTGGGCACTGGGGAATAAAATTTTTTCCAACAGACAAGGTAGGAGCCACAAATTCATATGAAAAAGCAAAATGTTGGTAGTATTCCATAGTAATAAAACTATTTTTAAATGCAGATAATATTCAAAGTGAGCTAAAAATAACTACAATAAATAGAAGCGTTCTATGAAAGGATTTAAGTACTGAAATACGTTTAAGGTGCTGGAGTGGATTGACCAACAAAATATGTCTTCAGACAAAAATACATGGAGAAGTAATATCTGTACAGTTATCAGGTTACCCTTGACTAAAATAGTTATTATTGTTATCTTCAGGTGAAGATAAAGATTAACTTGGCAACATTTCTCCTAAAATGCAATAGGATATCTAAGTCTAGTTGATATTAGTCATATATATTTGGGAAGATCATTATCTCCAACATATACATGTAGCTACACCTTTATAAAAAAAAAATACTATAATACTAAAATAATTCCTCTCCACTTCATTTTTCTCTTTCCACCACACTCCTATTTAATTCACTTCCGCGCTTTCTCTCTCTCCTCGTGAATCATACAGGATAATGGCATCTGGTGAACAAGTTAGCAGGAAGGACGGATGGCAAGACAAACATATAGACTTTACAATTAAAGCTTTACAAAATATGTGAATGTACGGCTGCTAACCTGTATATATATTTCTTACCAGAGTCTTCACTTAAATACAAGCAGTATTTCATCTTTATGGTGTCTATCCTTACTCTTATAATAAGTATCTCTAGCATAGCCTAAAGGAGTAACCTTTTAAATGAGCAAAGAAGCTTATCAGTCATCCAAAATACTATCCACCCTCACATTCTCAGATTTAATTATTTGATATTACTTCTAATATAAGTCTCAATTACATTGATCCCACTTACATTTTACAGGTGAAAATCACACTTAAAATGTCAGTGTGATGTGTCTAAGCAGCAATGTATACTTGCAACCCAAAGACACCTCATCAGTATGGTGCGAATGTTTAAATGTCACCCTTACATGTTGTTGCATTGTGGTAAAGTCTGACCTATGAGTGTTGCCGACAGTCCTTGATTGTCTATCTGTCTGTTCATCAAATCAAGTTCACTCTGGCTGAGCCCAGATGCATGACTAGAATGAATGTAATTGACTCAATCAAAGAGAAACTGAATACACAAGCAGAAAATACTGCAATTCTGTATTGATGGCAGCACACACAGGGTAGACTTCACCACCAAAGGTGTAGTGTCTATGCACATAACACTCACACATTGAAAATATTGAGGCAGACACAGTGAATCAGTTTCAAAACTTTAATGGAAGCAAAAGTAACAGACCATGCATAAATATAATCAATTTGGTCAAAAATGATCCCAAAGGGCCAGCGGCTGAGAGAACAATCAAGGCATTATTTCTTCCGCTCTTAGACACCGGGGTCCCCATAACACTGCCCCATCAGGTCTGTCACTTAAATCGGTGAGATGTAAAGGTGGAGAAGTAGGTAGAGGGGCAATAGCTGTAGATGGGGCAGGTGAGTCAGTTTGTTGCCACTTTAGAATGTCTGGCAAGGATCCAAAGATGTACCCAGTCTTGCAAATTTCTCATGAATGCTGGAGATTTACTCCTCAATGGACCTGACCATGTCAAGTTGGTACAACATATGTCTTTCCACTTGGATTGCAATCCTGTTGGCATCCTGTTTTAGAGTCTGATTTGTTGGAACAGCTCTCACTGAAAGTCCTTCACCACCTCAAAATGCCTGCCTTTTTTTGGTGTCCTTAATAGGCTATAGCTGTATCCCGCTCTTCTTCCTCCTGGCCCTGTCAACTTCTTAACAGGCCAGATGATATCATCCTTCTTCTGGAACGTCTCCTCTGTTGGCTGCTGCTTTGTTGATTGCAGGGCTATTTAACAAAAATAACATACGTTTAGTTTCTATTTCTCATGAACATAACATAATTCAGTGTGTGTATGTAATGTTTGTAATGATGTGTACCATAGGCAAAGATTATGAGCTATCTTGATAAGTTTAAGAACATTAACATTAAAAGTATATGTACGTTTCCCTGTTTTTAACTTTTTCTAATCTAACACATGCTGCTTATATCAGAAACACACATTGGAATGATTAATTCTATACACATACAGATTTATTTCATTTAAAAATAAAACCTGTTTTCCACACTCCCAGAGCTGCTTACATAGTCACTGTGTACATACCAATATAAACACTGCATTTGGGTAAGGATTTGAACCCTTTACTAATCTTCAAGCCAATGGTAGCACAACACAAAGATCTACAGAGCAATGTCTAACTCCTCGTGTCTATCTACTTGTATCCCACCACCTGTCTAAAACAAGTTAAAAACCTGTTTCCCAGCTCAGAATTCTGAGAAAAACAGTTATTACATTGCATTCTGGGATGCTGAGCTGGGACATGCAAATGTGCCCACAAATGCCTCGGACTTCAATCCATAGCCATTATCAAACATGGCTTCCATTAAGCTTATGCCTGCTGTATTACACAGCTTTAATGCAAAGCCAAGGCTGGATTTTTCACAAGCGAAGAATCCTATCCATGTACAGCTGTTTCAAGCTTACTGCAATCATCAACATGGAGCGGGATCTCAGCTTGTGTTGTGGATCTTATGAGTAGGTAGTTCACCACAACAATCATTTATAATATGGTGGGCAAAAGAGCAATAGAAGCTATATATATATATATATATAAGATATATATCACATATAATAGTTGTCAAACTACGAGACGTCATCACGCTTTGCGAGCTCGCTTTGCGAGCTCGCAAGAACTGCATCCCTCGCTCTGCATCCCTCATGCTTCCGGAGCAGAACACCAGGAGGCCGGAGACATCGCGGGTAGGTAAGTATAATGTAGATTGTGTTTATTTCACTTTGTTTCATGTTTATGTATGTGTGCTAATGTAATATTTTTTTTACAGGAGCAGCGCCGCAGAGGCAAACATAGAGGACGTGACATGCTGGGACGCGACATGCTGGAACGGGACATGCTGGAAAGGTGAGTATAATATTTAGAATATTTAGAATGTTTAGAATGTTTAGTTATTTCATGTAAACGTGTTGTATTAATTTTTTTAATCTTTTTTACCCTAGGTTGGTGATCTGAAGAAACATCTAATGGTAAGTGGTCTTAATTATTTTATTGTAGCTTAGAATTAAGGTTGCTATATATAGATAGCATGTACTGTATATTAGATCGATAGGGGGATGTATAGTATATAGATAGGCCCTCATTCAATTGCGATTTGGCCAATTGAATAGGGCTCTAAATAAGCACATAACATATATTTTTTAAAGAAGTTTTTAGTTTGTGAAAACCTTGCTTTTAGATAGATGCTTACTAACTAAAAACTTTTTAAAAAAAAATATGTTATGTGCTTATTTAGAGGCCTATTCAATTGGCCAAATTGCAATTGAATGAGGCCCATAGTATTTATTGTATATTAGATAGATAGGGAGATGTTTATTAGATAGTATTGTATATTAGATAGTGGGATGTACATTACATTACGTAGTGGGATGTATATTACATAGTGGGATGTATATGACATAGTGGGATGTATATTAGATAGGGGTGTATTGTATTGTATTTAATTGTATTGTATTGTATTTAATTGTATGTATTATATGTATTTCATTTTCAGGTGTGTAAAAAAAAAAATTCTGTAGTGGGGGGGTGTAATGTATTTTTTTATTTTGTGACAGGTTTTTTTTTCTGTAATGTACATTTTTTTTATTTTTGGTGATTTAGTTTTTTTTATTTTATGTAATGTAGATTTTTGATGAATTAAGGGCCCTATTAAATTCTCCCTCGTAGTTCTCTCGGTGCTCGCAAAAGGCAGTTTTCCTGCTGTTTGCGAGAACCGAATCTCTCGCAGCCTGCTTTACGATATGACTGCGAGAAAATGGCCGAGAATAGGCTCCGAGAGAGCTACGTAGCCTTAAATCTATGCACGAGTCTCGCATATCGTAAGAATCCCTACGTGGACAAAAAGTCCACGCAAGGGATCCGAAAGCCTCTACGTGCTGCCTCGGAACAGCCCGAGACAGCAGTGTGAGGCTCCCCCCTGCACCCTATACACATCCCCATGCTGCAGGGGTCTCTATCGGGACCCCTGCAGCACCCCCACATTAACCCCTTGCAGCGGGGGTCCCCGATCTGCATAGATCAGGCCCCCCGCTGCATTTAAAACTTTTAAATTCCCCGCCGCGGCTCCTTAAAGGGACCGCGGCACACTATTACCCAATCCCGGCCGCGGCACTTAAAATTAACCCCCCTCTATGCTGGGGGTCCCCATCGGGACCCCCGAAGTGTCCCCACATAAACCCATTGCAGGGGGGGGCCCCGATCTGCATAGATCAGGCCCCCCGCTGCATTTAAAACTTTTAAATTCCCCGCCGCGGCTCCTTAAAGGGACCGCGGCACACTATTACCCAATCCCGGCCGCGGCACTTAAAATTAACCCCCCTCTATGCTGGGGGTCCCCATCGGGACCCCCGAAGTGTCCCCACATAAACCCCCTGCAGCGGGGGGCCCCGATCGGCACCGATCGTGACCCTGCTGCAATTCAATTTTAAATTTCCCGCCTCGCGGGTCCTCAAAGGACCGTAAAGGTCCTGAAAGGACTCGCACTAAAAATATTAACCCCAGGCAACTATAATTACCCCATTAACTCATGGTGGTCAATCCAGACCACCATAAGGCTCTAATTAACCCATTAACTCATGGTGGTCAATCCAGACCACCATAAGGCTCTATTTAACCCCATCAGTCCCATAAGGGTATATTATTACCATTATGGGCCTGTTACAACCCAACATTAACCACATAAGTGCCATGATGGTCCTCAAGGACCATCATGACACTAACTACAAACACTACACTATAACCCCCAATAAACCATTTAATCTAAACTAACCCCCCTCTACACTAATCTATTAACACTTACACTACCTACCTACACTACCTACCCCCTAATAAACCTTCCCACTACTCTAATTACAAAAAATAAAAAACCTACAGCACAGAAAACAAAAAACCTACAGTACAAAAAACAAAAAAACCTACAGTACAGAAAACAAAAAACAATTACAACCCCACCCCCCACTACAGAAAACAAAAAAATACATTACAACCCCACCCCCCACTACAGAAAATAAAAAAATTACACACCTGAAAAGGAAAGACAGATAAACACAATACAATACATACATATAATACATTACATACATTACATACAATACATGACATTACATATAATATATTAAATATAATATATTACATATAATATATTACATATAATACATTAAATACATTACATACAATACATGACATTACATACATTACATATAATATATTAAATATAATATATTACATATAATATATTACATATAATATATTACATATAGTCCTAATCAAATACCCCCTATCTATCTAACATACAATCTATTTAATTTAAAATAAATCCTAACTATATCAAATACATCCCCCTATCTATCTAATATACAAAAAATCCTAACTACATACACAGACCATTATTCTAAAGTAAAATAAAATAATTACAGTCCTAACTACATACACAGACCCTAATTCTAAGCTAAAATCAATAAATTAAGACCACTTACCTTTAAGATGTTGCTTCAGATCACTAACCTATGGGTCAAACAAAAAATAAAAATTAGTACAAAACATTAACATCAAATAAATAAACATTCTATACATTCTAAATATTCAACTCACCTTTACAGCATGTCCAGTCACTGTTTAGCTCTTCCGGCGCGGCCCTGTTAAAAAAAAAACACAATACATGAATACATGAATACAATATATAAACAATAAATAAAATACACAAATAAACATCTAAATATACATTTCACTTACCTACCCGCGATGTCCCCGGCCTTCTCTCCTTCAGCCCCGGCTGGGCCGCGGAACCATTCGCGCTCTAAAAAAAAAAAAGAAAAAAAACTAACGGAGGTCTGCACTGGCAGACCTCCCCGACGCTACTGAACCTCCCGGAGTCGTTTCCGGGAGGAAATTGGCATTGGCGGCTTGTGATTGGCTGAAAAAGCTGTCTATCAATTTCAGCCAATCAAAAGTCGTCAATGTGTGAGCCAATCAGGATGGGATACACCCCAATATCCCACCCTGATTGGCTTAAACACTTGTCTATCTTTCTGGGAACCAATCACAACGCTCAGATGCCTTCAGCCAATCACTATGGGATACACCCCCACGGAGTGATTGGTAGAAGACATCTGCGCATCCTGATTGGCTCCTACATTGATGACTTTTGATTGGCTGACAGCTTTTTCAGCCAATCACAAGCCGACAATGCCAATTTCCTCCCGGAAACGACTCCGGGAGGTTCAGTAGCGTCGGGGAGGTCTGCCAGTGCAGACCTCCGTTAGTTTTTTTTTTTTTTTTTTTTTAGAGCGCGGATGGTTCCGCGGCCCAGCCGGGGCTGAAGGAGAGAAGGCCGGGGACATCGCGGGGAGGTAAGTTAAATGTATATTTAGATGTTTATTTGTGTATTTTATTTATTGTTTATATATTGTATTCATGTATTCATGTATTGTGTTTTTTTTTTTAACAGGGCCGCGCCGGAAGAGCTAACCAGTGACTGGACATGCTGTAAAGGTGAGTTGAATATTTAGAATGTATAGAATGTTTATTTATTTGATGTTAATGTTTTGTACTCATTTTTATTTTTTGTTTGACCCATAGGTTAGTGATCTGAAGCAACATCTTAAAGGTAAGTGGTCTTAATTTATTGATTTTAGCTTAGAATTAGGGTCTGTGTATGTAGTTAGGATTTTTTGTATATTAGATAGATAGGGGGATGTATTTGATATAGTTAGGATTTATTTTAAATTAAATAGATTGTATGTTAGATAGATAGGGGGTATTTGATTAGGACTATATGTAATATATTATATGTAATATATTATATGTAATATATTATATGTAATACATTATATGTAATGTATCTAATGTCATGTATTGTATGTAATGTATGTAATGTATTATATGTAATATATTATATGTAATATATTATATTTAATATATTATATTTAATGTATGTAATGTCATGTATTGTATGTAATGTATGTAATGTATTATATGTAATATATTATATTTAATATATTATATTTAATGTATGTAATGTCATGTATTGTATGTAATGTATGTAATGTATTATATGTATGTATTGTATTGTGTTTATCTGTCTTTCCTTTTCAGGTGTGTAATTTTTTTATTTTCTGTAGTGGGGGGTGGGGTTGTAATGTATTTTTTTGTTTTCTGTAGTGGGGGGTGGGGTTGTAATTTTTATTTTTTCTGTACTGTAGGTTTTTTGTTTTCTGTGCTGTAGGTTTATTGTTTTTTGTAATTAGAGTGTTGGGGAGGTTTATTAGGGGGTAGGTAGTGTAGGTAGGTAGTGTAAGTGTTAATAGATTAGTGTAGAGGGGGGTTAGTTTAGATTAAATGGTTTATTGGGGGTTATAGTGTAGTGTTAGTAGTTATTGTCATGATGGTCCTTGAGGACCATCATGGCACTTATGTGGTTAATGTTGGGTTGTAACAGGCCCATAATGGTAATAATATACCCTTATGGGACTGATGGGGTTAAATAGAGCCTTATGGTGGTCTGTATTGACCACCATGAGTTAATGGGTTAATTAGAGCCTTATGGTGGTCTGTATTGACCACCATGAGTTAATGGGTTAATTTAGGCCTTATGGTGGTCTGTATTGACCACCATGAGTTAATGGGTTAATTAGAGCCTTATGGTGGTCTGTATTGACCACCATGAGTTAATGGGTTAATTAGAGCCTTATGGTGGTCTGTATTGACCACCATGAGTTAATGGGTTAATTTAGGCCTTATGGTGGTCTGGATTGACCATCATGAGTTAATGGGGTAATTATAGTTGCCTGGGGTTAATATTTTTAGTGCGAGTCCTTTCAGGACCTTTACGGTCCTTTGAGGACCCGCGAGGCGGGAAATTTAAAATTGAATTGCAGCAGGGTCACGATCGGTGCCGATCGGGGCCCCCCGCAGCAGGGGTTTTATATGGGGACACTTCGGGGGTCCCGATGGGGACCCCCAGCATAGAGGGGGGTTAATTTTAAGTGCCGCGGCCGGGATTGGGTAATAGTGTGCCGCGGTCCCTTTAAGGAGCCGCGGCGGGGAATTTAAAAGTTTTAAATGCAGCGGGGGCCTGATCGGTGCCGATCGGGGACCCCCGCTGCAAGGGGTTAATGTGTGGGGGCTGCGGGGGTTCCTATGGACCCCTGCAGCAAGGTGTTCATGTGAGGACACTTCGGGGGTCCCGACAGGGACCCCCGCATTGAGGGGGGGTTCATTTTAGGTGCCTAGGGGGGGGTTTGGAGTACCCCCCACGGCAGGGCTTATGTGGGGGACTGCCGCGGAGGTCCCTTTTAGGACCCCCGCAGCACTTGATGAGGAGTGGGAGCCTGCGATATCATCTCGCAGGCTGTCACTCCTCATGTACATTTACGCAGTGTAGATACGTACGGCCCTGCTGCGTAGCTCATACGTTGCTCGCAGCAGGGGTAATTTAATAGCATTGTAAGTTAGAGAAACTTTGCAGTACGTAGGGCTTAAGTAGAAGCCTCTTATTTACGAGGCTGGAATTTAATGAGGCCCTTAGTTTTTTTGATTTCTGTAATTAGAGTGGTGGGAGTTATTAGGTGGTAGGTGTGTATGTGTTAATAGGTTAGTGTAGAGGGTGTTTAGTTGATATTTAATGTTTTATTGGGGGGGTATAGTGCAGTGTAGTGTTTATACTTAGTGTTATGATGGTCCTTGAGGACCGTCATGGCACTTATGTGGTTAATGTTGCGTTGTAACAGGCCCATAATGGTCATAATATACCCTTATGGGACTGATGGAGTTAAATAGAGGCTTATGAGGGTCTGGATAGACCGCCATAAGTGACCGGGTTAAAATGGTGTAGTGCTTACATGTCCTTGATGACCCTCATGGCACTTACAGTGTTAATATATGTGTTCATTAGTGTGTTAGAGGGGTCTATATAGTTGAGGCACACAGTACACTCACATTGTGTGACAAACAGCATTTCAACACTTTCTTTTATTGACCGTCATTTTTTGATGGGCAAGTCACTAGTATATCACATATATAGTTGTGAGCGTACGAGTTGTTGCTAACGCTGCGGGTTCGCGTAGCGAGCCAAGGCCCTCTCAAAGCGAGGGCAGTGGCCGAGGGTCTCAGTTGCTGGCATGGAGCGCCGTAGGCGCTCCATGCCAGCACCTGAGGACCTCGCAAAGCGAGGGCCACAGTTGCTGGCATGGAGCGCCGAAGGCGCTCCATGCCAGCAACTGCGACCCTCGCAAACTTCACGTCGCAAACCAAACAGCACGACACACACATTACGACACTCGCAAACAACATACGACACACGTTCACACACATTACGGCCTCGCAACACTCGGACGCAACTCGCAAACATTACAAAATGTAAAACACAATACATACACACAGCACATACATAAAAACCTTACCTACACCAAGAGGGAGCACCCAGGACCTCAAAAATACAACTTACACCTCGATTTTACTCGAAATAAAACAGTTTAGAGACTAAAAAAAAATCTAAGCGAGAGAAAAAATGGCCGCCGAACAAAACGAAAACGAGGCTACAACACTCTAAACTCGCAAAACACCACAAGAAACTCGCAAAACACCACAACAAACTCGCAAACCGCAACAAACGACCTACGGATATTCATACCACACAGTGCACACATTCAGCATGCTTACACAGCAGCTCCACACCACTAATGCTGCAGCAACATTAACACAGATTGCCAGCTCTTCATCACAATGCTTCAAAATAGGTACAGTATATTCATTTAGTAATGTATTACATATTTCATTATTATACACCAAACAGCTTTAGCTACCTTACAATTTCATTGCCGTCATTTTTTGACGGGCAATTCGCTAGTATAAGATAATATCCTGATTAACCTCTGCATGCAGCATGGACAGCAGCTAGACAGCGTATACAAGATAATATCCTGAATAACCTCTGCATGCAGCATGGACAGCAGCTAGACAGCTTGGTAGTCAGTCAATAGCATGCTCGAAGGTTGGCAAGGTTATAAGGAACCATGCAAACTGCAGTGCAACTGACAGCTACTGTGGTGGAGGATTCATACGGCGAACATGGAGATCGAGTTGGTCCCAAAGGAGCTCCATGGTATGCAAGTCTTCATCTTGCTCATCCAACCACTCTAGGACAATTCTGTCGTGTGATATGTTATATTGTCCTGTTGGAAGATCTTATCCGCTCCAGGGAAGACAGTGAACATGTATGAGTGTACTTGATCTGCAAAGATGGATAGATAACCTGATCGTTTGAGAGCGCTTACCAGAGGTATGACTGTACCCACAAAATGCCAATAAAACATCCCCCATACCCCCAGAGGAGAGGATTTAGCCATCAATGCTACTAAAAGATTAAACAATTTGTTTCCCATCGTTTTAATGATGAACAAAATGCAGTTTAATTTATATTATTTATTAAGCTTAGCCTATTTTCTAGTTGCCTTTCCCCAGTTTCCACTTAATTGATTTATATTATAAACAAATATGGAAGAACTGAAGATGAGTTTTGACAATGCATCAGTGAAGAAATGTTTATTCAAAGACTTGCTAAACCTCTGTATAATATAAAAGCTTAATAGAAGATAAACAGTTTTATTGCTACAAATAACCAGAAACCTGGAAAGGGATAAAGATACTGTCAGTTACATATTTTAGTCTCTAAAAGAAACAAGGTAAAATCTTTTAAATTTTGTTAACACACAAGTCAACTATAGCTATTGCTAGCACTATAAATGTGTGGATTTAATGTAAACGGAAGTTGACACCTAATTTATTTATAAAATCAAAGTTTATTTTTCCTTTTACTGCTAAATTTGATCACTGTTGTATTATTTTGTAATATTGTAGTATTCATTAAGGTATATTTAGAAAAAAATATAAAAAGACCAAATGGTGAAGCAAAAAATATAATGTATATACGATAGCATCTCTCTTCTTTGCTTCAGTACTTAAATTTGTTTCACCACTATGTGGCCATTTTCAACTTTACACAATTGCTTATCTTTTATTTTTGGTAAGAAACTGTTCACACACAAACATGCTGAAATTTCCCTGGGGTACATCAAAGCAAAACTGCATTTTTTGATTTTAGCTCAAATATGTTTTTTTACTAGCTTAAGTATGGAATGAATGTGTGACCTATAAAACACATGATGAATTAGTTGCATTACTTTAGGGCAGGGGTCAGCACACCTTTGAGAAAGAGGAGCCAAATATGAGTAGCAGACCAATTTAACATTTTATAAGTTGTTGATGTTCAGTCATGTCCTTTATTCTATACTCCTATCACTATGCCCTCAATCGTGCCAAAAAGTACTACTTCTCATCATTCATATCCAATTTGGCCTCCAACCCCAAACATTTGCTCGCCACATTTAACATTCTTCTCTGCCTTCCACCACCCCCTGCCCCTACCTGTCTCACCTCTCAAAATTGAAAATATCCGTAATGAACTCTCCTCTCAAAGTGTCCCTAACTCACCCTTCCCTCAACAGACCGATAGCACCCTGTCTTCCCAAATCCCATATTCATTATGAACTCCTTTGACCCTGTAACGGAGAATGAAGTCTCTAGTCTTCAACTAACTTGTCCACATGATCCTATTCCATCACAGCTGATCCGTCTCTGCTCTACCACACTTATCCCAGCTCTCAAATATCTATTAAACCTTTCCCTAAACACTGGCAAATTTCCATCACCTTTAAAACATGCAATAATTACACCCATTCTTAAGAAAACTTAATCTAATCTAGCTCCTGCATCTAACTATTGTCCTATCTCTCTACTTCCCCTAGCTTCTAAACTGCTTGGGGGCATCCTTTACAATCACCTTACCCAATTTATTTCCTCCAATTCCCTCCTTGACCCTTTCCAATCTGGCTTTCGGTCCCAAAACTCCACAGTTTAAGCTCTCACAAAAGTCAATAACGACTTGCTCACTGCCAATTTAGAGGGTCATTTCTCCATTCTAATTCTACTGGATCTCTCTGTGGAATTTGACACAGTTGACCACCCTCTTTTCATCCAAACTTTCTGCTAATTTTGCATCTGTGACACTGCTCTCTCATGGAGCAAATTATCTAGAAAATTGAACATTGACAGCCTTATTAAATTGTGATTCAGTAAATTTAAAAGGGCTCTATTTAAGCACACAGCATATTTTCTTTACAGAAGTTTTTAGTTAGTGAATTTCTATCCAAAAGCAAAGTCTTCACTAACTAAAAACTTCTGTAAAAATATGCTGTGTACTTAAATAGAGCCCTTTTAAATTTACTGAATCGCAATTTAATAAGGCTGTTGTAGTGTCTCCTTCCCTGCCTACTCTTTGCCTTGCCCTCTGACAGTTCTAGGCTCCCTTTTTTTCCATCTATTCATCCTCCCATGGTGCCCTATTAAAATTGTTTGGATTTCGGTATCATCTATATGCAGATGACACTCAAATCTACCTCTAAGCACCAGAACTATCCTTCTCTCTTTTAGCTCAAGTTGACAACTGCCTCTCTAGCATATCCCCCTAAATGTCTGCATGTCAACCCTCTTCTACAGCTTCCACTCCTCCCATTTCTCTCACTGTTGACAATGCCATAATAAACCTCCCAGGCCAATTGTCTTGGGGTTCTACAATAAAGCTCTCAACAATATTACATCCTCTTATATCTCTGCTCTCATCTCAAAATACTTTCCCAACCACCCTCTTCGCTCTGCTTACGACCATCTTCTATCCACCTCTCTTATCACCTCCTCTCACTCCCACCTTCAAGACTTTTCTTGTGCTGCCAAATTCTTTGGAACTCCTTGCCTCGCTCCGCTACTCTATCCTTCTGCCTCAAATTCTTCAAAACGTCACTAAAAATGCATCTTCTTAAAGAAGCGTATCACCTCCAGCCTTAATATGTACTACACATCTATATATGCTGTCCACACCCTTAACCTTTAGACTGTACATTTTCAATCTTGTGTCAGTGCTTTAGGAAAAACACTGTTTATGTATTTTTCTAGCTCAGAAACAGGGACCTCCTTTGACACCAAAAACCTATGCTAATGAGATATTTCAGATCACTTGCAAATCAGGGTAGTGCCATAACAGCAACAAAAAAAAAGAACAATATATTATGGGTACCAAAGACCACTCGCAGTGGCTTTTAAAACCATGATGGTCTGCCACAGCATCTCCTAAAGGTATAGGAAAATAATAGAAATCATTAAAAAACTAAAACAAAACATGCTAAATCATCCAAAAATGAAATTAGGAATTATGATTGTAACACTGGATCACAGCTGGATAAATCTCTTAAAGAAACAGCACAATAAATAGCCTCCGTTACAAAAATTATAGCCTCCATTACAAATATTATAGCCTCCATTACAAATATTATAGCCTCCATTACAAATCACATATATAGTTGTGAGCAATTCGGGTTGTTGCTAAAGCTTGCAGGCTCGTGTAGTGAGCCCGCTCCAACTGCGGCCCTCGCAAAGCGAGGGTCGCAGTTGCTGGCAAGGAAAGTAATAAACCCACACCACCACCTTGTTTGTTACCAGGCCACCATGAGAGAGTGCTGCAAGGGGGATAGCAGTGTCTGATGAGGAAAGCCAGGTTTCAGTGAGAGCCAGTAGATTGAGGGTGTTGGAAAGAAGTAGGTCATGAGTGAATGTAAGTTTCTTGTAGATAGATTGTGCATTCCAGAGGGCACAGGAGAAAGGCAAAGTAGAGGGTTTGAGGCAGATGATGGGTAGCAAATTCTGAGTGTTTTTCTGTTGTTTGCTGCCCTTGGTGCAGGACATGGCTGATGGCAGGCAGATGTGAGTTAGGGGCCTGGGTTAGGAGATACGTATATCTTCAGCAGCCAGGAGAAGAAGGAGAGAGAGCGAGAGGAGATGGGAATGGGACTTACAGTAGTGTTTCTGTTTATGAGCATTAGGGAAGGGATGAAATTGTGACTAGAGTAGGTAGAGGAGCGCATGGGAGCTTAAATGAGGAGAGGAGAGCAAGGAAGGCGAGATGGTTATATTGTTGGGGACATGATGTGGAGAGGCTGCATAGGGAGAGTCTGAGAAAGAGGCAAGACTGAGAAAGCATTGTGGCATACAAGCGCAAGATGTAGATTAAGTGAAGATTGAGGTAATATGAGGTAATATTATGTGCCTAAGATATGATAGTTATAATAATGTAACTAGTGCAGGGGGAGAAAAAAATGAGCGAATGTGTTTCAGACTGGCTGTAGTGGGTGAGTAGGTTGTATTTTTATCTGTTTATCTTTTTAGCAGGTGATGCTCACTGAGCAGGGGCAGGTGGGTGAGTGCAATGGAGGTATGGCAGTTCTGTGGCTTGTTCCATTGGGTTTGAAATGGCTGCTGAGGAACAAGAGAGCAGTATATGTGTCAGTAGTCAGCCTGTTCACACTTTGTCTCCTGTGACAAGCTAGATGAACCCAGCTTTAGCACACAGGTTATCATTATTATTAGCAATGTGCCAACATATTCCATAGTGCTCTACCAGGGTTAAGTATAAGGCAAGAAACACTTAACACATTGGAAAAGAATGGCGGGCCCTCTCTTTGAGCTTAAAATCAAATGTACAAAGCACCTTATAAGAACAAAAATTTGCAAACTTACAATCTAAAGGGTATGCGTGTGGTACAGAAGGGTGATAGATGTGTTGTGCAAATTAAGGTTGAAATTGATGAGCTTCTTTAAATAAATGTGTTTTTAGTGAGCTTTTAAATGTTTTGAGGCAGGAAGATAGACTAGTGGGGCGAGTCAAGGAGTTCCAAAGAATACTGGCAGCGTGAGAGAAGTCTTGAAGGTGGGAGTGAGAGAAGGTGATAAGAGTGGAGGATATAAGAAGGTTACTAACAGAGGGAAGAGAGTGGTTGGGGGAGTATTTTGAAACAAGAGAAGAGATATAAGGGGTGTACTGTTGTTGAGGGCTTTATACATTAGAGTCATGATTTTAAATGTTATTCTGAAGGCTAAGGGAAGCCACTGGAGTGACTGACAGAGAGGTGCTGCAGACATTAAGCATTGATTATAGGAGATGAGTCTAGCGAAGTCTAAGTCAATAATACATATTCCAATTTAGATCCTTGGTGGCAGGAATATTCTGGCTAAGGATTTTCATTTCCTTTTTTCATAAATGGAGTATGATTGTTTTGTGTTTTATGTGATTTGTTTTTAACTGTATGCATAGTCTTACTGGTATGGATGGTGGTTATAATTTACTGAGGGATTATAGTTTAGCCCTTTAGTGAGTAGTATCCCCAAATAGAGGACATGGGCCCTTTGTGTTTAAATAAGGACCATTATTAGATATAAGGAAAGAAAGATGTTCAGTAAAGAAGATATTCTAATTTTTTTTTTAAAGAAAAGTAGTTGAGGATGGGAACATTTTCCTCAAAATTAACCCCACAAGATCTTTATTATTAAATAAGGTGGCATTGTTTTTAATTCAATCAATATGCATATATTTAATGCAATTTCTGCACCCCTTAATTTGCATAATAGGCTCCTATGTGGCTCTGTGTCAAAACCCTTTGCAAAATCCCAGAAGACTACATCTACTGAGTTGCCTTGGCCAAGTTCCTACTTAAATTCTTATATAAACTAATTAGATTTGTATGACATGACCTTTTCCCTCATAAATCTTTGTTGACTCATACATATTATCTTTACATGGATATATTATTGTATACTATCCCTTATTATCCCTTATGAAAGCTTTCCCATTACAGAAGTATGGCTTACAGGTCTATAGTTACCTAGGTTTGCTCTTGCTCCTTTAATATTGGCATCATATCTAATTTTCTCCAGTCATTTGTGGAGAGTGAATCTTAAAAAATTAGATATAATGGTGTAGCTATTTTGGATTCCCATCACCTCAATATCCATCTTTTTTTAGTTACATTGAGTAAATGAAAGAAGAAAGCAAAACAGTTGCCACAATGGAAAACCACCAAGGTGGACACTTTTCTGACTCAGAGAAGCTAAATGAATGAATTAATGAATATCCAACTACTTAATATATTTGAAACACAAACATATTTCGCGTTCAAAAAAGCTAACCTACTGTATTTTGCTGTTGGCATTATGTACTTACTTACACTGCTCAGAAATCTAAATCCAGGTTGCAAAAAGTAACTGGAAAATAAAACGAAATCGGAAATATTTCAAGACAATACATAGATCTACACATACAAATTTTCCTTTTCATTTTTTTTTTTTATATAAAAAAATCTGTTGTGCCATGTGATATGATAAAATCTTCAGACTATTCACTAAAAAAAATTTGAGTGTTGTGACTTGATGAGTATATCTGCAGCAAACAATTATTTGCCCGTTGAAAATTATACTATATTTATATGAATTCTAGACATGTTTCAGTGAATTTATTTCCCCAAGATATGCTTACCTTTGTTTAGTCACAACTAATGCAGCTCAGTCCCAACTTCATCTTTAATATACTACATTAGTTTTGACATTATAGCTGACATTACATATAATATAAGTTACTTCATTCATGATACTACCTATGATGATGATTCTAGACTCTCCCTCATCTACCTCTCTCTTCATATATATAATATAACATGCCTTCTATTGGAAGACACTGAATTTTACAGAGAAAGAGATAAATAAAGAGAGGGTGACATGAGTCTGTCATGCCTAGAAGCAAATGTACTGTAATTTCCTACAGTGTTACAGTTATTTATTACTGCACACTTACCATAGTCACTGTAACCAAATACTACATAACATTATTATTATTCATATTAAGGTGCCAAAACCTACAAAGATTGCAAAAATCTGTGACAGGAATAAAAACCATCAGAGATAGGGAGAGAGAGACTGAGAGAGGCCAAGTAAGGATTTGCAAACTTGTAATAGTATAAACTGAAGCATCGTTTGCATTCAAGGACCCCTTCTAGTTTACAGTCCAGGTTAACAAACAAAGGAACAGCTATCTATATTAGCATATTTACTTCTTATTGAGAAAAAAAGTTAAAACATGTTCTCCATTATTAACTCTAGTTCTTCAAAAGTGCCCACATTATAAATATGGAATCTAAGGTGTCACCAAAAAATCAGGTTATTCTTAAAAAGCATGAAAAACTAGCCATACATTTAGGTGAGTTCATGTGGTAATTAGTATCACAATCTGATTGTCTCGGTGGTGGTCAAAACAATAATTTAAATTTTTATCATGGAGCTAGATCATTTCCCCAATTGTTATCTAAGATGCAAATTAATCTTCTGAGCCTCACATTAGCATACAGAAGCTGCACAAATAATTCTGAATATCTCAAGAATTAATTACTGTAAAGAAAATGGATAACACAATTGTGCTCTTTACGATTAATCCGACTACTTATAGGAATAGCAGGGTCCCTTCACATGTTCATTTATCTATAACAATGTCCAATGCATTCTCGCTACTATGACTGTCCCTTTCCATTCATCTCCAGCTGCCATCAAGGCAGAAGGGAACTAGCAACAGTGTTAATGTTGTTTGACCAAGGCATTTAGAAGCCATCATAACAGGGGAAATTACTTGAAGGCTATAAACTTCTCTAGTTACTGGAAAGCTGTCCCAGTTCCCCAAAGTGTTATAATGTCTATATCAGAGGCGATAACTGCCCCTCTAAATCATGTAACAATGCAATATTCAACACTAAAAATTTGAAAACAATAGATTGTGGCCTATTTACTCCCTATGTATAGAAGCCCTCCACCGTACAAAGTACAGTAGTACAAATAAGGAATAGTACATTAGTGATTCTATTCGAATGGCTAAAAAATATGTTGATAAAAACTTATTTCCTGCTCAAATTTCTCAGAAATACGGTATATGCACTGCAGTCTGGGAAAACTGGGCGGGACATGCAAATGAGGCCACATAATGCACCATCACTTTGTCAATCCAAACCATTTTAAACATGGCTCCTTTTAAGCATATGCTTACTGTATTTCACAGTTTTAGGCATAGCATCAGATGGATTTTTCACAAACCAGGTCACTTAACCACATACAGTACTGTTTCAGGGTTACTATATATATCCACAGATCCTGCAGCACATTCACCGAAAGAAATACATGCAAACCCCCATATATTAGCAATTAT
Source organism: Discoglossus pictus (assembly GCA_027410445.1). Lineage (NCBI taxonomy): Eukaryota > Metazoa > Chordata > Amphibia > Anura > Alytidae > Discoglossus > Discoglossus pictus. The sequence continues at coordinate 208,232,181 of CM050169.1, read as the reverse complement.
TAGCAATTATCAACCTATATAAATATTTTAATTAATGCCATACATTGAATATTTGCTGTGCCTCTTTAACATCTTGGTAAATTATGGATATGAGGCTGTAGTGTTTAATGTGTGGAAGAAGTTCCTGTATTCAAAGAATGCAGTAGTGTGAGGATGGCGGTGCAGTGTGAAAGTGAGAACAACTTCAAGCTTGTTTATGTTTAGATGTCTGTGAAAGAAGGGAGGAACTTGTATTAAATACAAGAAATAGTGCATTAAATACCAGACATGAAATACAATGTACTTACACTGAAGGAGAATAGCAGTTGAACTGCTGAAAGATGGTCAATCTGATTTCTCTTTTGTCTAGAATAGCTTGAGAGTAAAAATGCTATGAAGCAGGGAAGATGTCACTTGCTTATATAGAAATATATAAATCCTGTTTTATCTGATTGTAGTGTGCCCATGTTTTTGTAATTCTACTTCATTGTATGAATAATATATTTAAATTTGGACCAGTTGTCTTATGTTGTTTGATTTCCATAACACATTCCTGGTGCGGAAAAGTCTGGGAGGGACCATACCAGCCAGCCAGGGAGAAAATGGGGGTGAAAGAAATTGAGAGAAGGGGAGGGAGAGAATGGGGATGGGAGAAAGTTAGAGAGGAACAGAAGCAAGAGGAAGAGGGAGAAGGGAGAGGGAGCCAGAGAGGGCTGCTGAGGTCCAGAAAGGGGAGTGTGAGGATCGGGGGGGGCTGCAAGAGCCCCCTGAAGGTTAGGGCCCTGGTGGTAGAAACTTGCCCCTGGAATTGACCATTTAAACCAAAAATTGCATGTGTTAGTGATCTTGTTCTTCTTTTTTTTAGGGAGATATTAAAAATGACATATGGACTTTTTCTCTGGCTGTTCTGTTGAGCAGTAACAGGCAGCCCTATTAATTCCCCCCTACGTGTTATACCGTACCTCGTAATGTAGAAAGTAAGACTTACTGCTATTAAATTAGCCCAGTAAAGTAAGCCGCTGATGATCTGCGGGGTTGGAGCGAAAAAAAGCCTACGGGACGTGGATCATTGAACTTCGTGGCCGCAAATCCTTTATTCTCTCAAGCCCGTAACCGAACAAGCTATTAAATAGCAATAATTTAATTTGTGTTCAACCCCGTAACACGCAAATGGAGCCCAAAGGCCAACGAGTGCTAGAGAGGACTCGCAAGTATCTCCACAATACTGTACTTTTATTAAAAGGGAAAATGATGTTAGGCCTTAGAATCAATAGCTCAACATTATCAAGCTCGCGAATCGGCCCCAAAAAATACGTCAAAAATACAAAAATTTTCATGTTTAATTTTTGTGTTATATCGATCCCGGCAATCAATGTGTTAATACATATACTGTAACTTGCATGTGATAGAATATCATGCTTACGGCTTTATGTATATTGCATTATAAATGGAATGTGGGTCCGATCGTAACTCGTAACTGAACCCCGTAAGACTTTGAAATCCAACCTCCATTTTCCTGTGACGCTATGATAACGATCTCTGTTTCCATTGGCTCCATCTAAATCCATAACTACAGGTTTGACTAATTGATCCCTCACCTCCAACATTCAACAAAAGGTTTACGGGTTTGCATCTCAAGCTCGTAACTGGCAGCCAGTTCAAATTTAATAGCACAGTAACTTGTACACATTGCACATACGGAAGCACATTGTGAGCCTCTCCCCTCGTGTACTTTTGCTCCTCTGAGCACCCTCTGCACTCATTGTGAGCACCCTCACTGAGCGCCTTTGGCGCTCATTGTGATCCTCTCTCCTGCTAATTTTTTTATATATATATATATATTTTTTTTTTATGATAATTCATTTACCTATTTGTAATATATCCAGCAATCAATATCCTGAAGAGCTAACAATCTGTTTTGATTTTCCTGCAGCTTACAATGTACATTTGGACTTTTGCTGATCTGAGGTGTAAGTGTCAGCAATGTGCCAAGTGTGCAGGGTAAATAGGCTGCGTGCGCGAGCGCCAACCGTTTGTTTAGTTGTGTAAATCGCCATTTTAGAATGTTAATGTTATTAGTTGCAAGTTAGTGTTGTAAAATGGCGGCGATTGTCTATGTGTTATGCGGGTGTGGATCATTTTCCGTCCTTTCTAATGCATGGTTAGGGGTCGTGTAGCCTCATTTTAATTTTTTTCGCCCTCCATTTTTTTTTTATCGCTTAGCCGATTTTCAAGTGCCAAAAATGCTTAAATTCGACTTAAATTTGTGTGCAACCTTACTCCCAGATGTCCTGGCTGTCCCCCCGTGCTCTGTGTGAGTTTTTTTTTTTTTGTTTTGTTATTTTGCTGTGTTTTTGTGTTTTTTTGAAGTATGCGATTTCCTTTCCTATTTTAGTTTACTTACTGTTGAGTTAGCATTGTATGTTTCCTATAAATATACTGTACCCTGTTCAATGATGAATCTTCTGGTTAAGACATCATTGATGAAAATATGTTATTTCCCTGGATGCTGGGATTTCCATGCTTTGTTTGTGTTTGCTCAGCTGAAAAGCTACTCAAATTCTGTTGTCTGCTCAAGCTGGTGAGATATGGAAATGAACCCTGGGCAGGGACAGAGAGTTAACCCTGAAATACAGTAACTTCTGATGACGTCAAATATCACATTGGCACAGGATTGCACAGCACATCTTGCTACATACATTTGCTGACAATATCCAAATGTTATGCAGATTTTCACAGGAACCCATGTAGTAAAGGAAAACAGGCAACAGTTTCAAAGCAGGTTAGCCAGGCAAATAACAAGTGTCAGCAGCAGGCAATATCAAGATGTAGAAAGTCAAACACAATTCAGGGGAGAAATCAGAAATCCAGAGATATAGACTGGAGACACAGCAATTTGAAAAGGACACAGGATTATCAGGCCAAGAACAGGGAAAAAGGAGCTTAGCAAATCATGAGGAGCCTACAGGAAATATTACGAGGAGACAACAGGGACTGAAGCTATCAGAAAGCAGATGAATATAGCTCAGGTGGCAATCGGACTCAAAGGAGGAAAATGATTGAATATGAGGTACATCCCCTATAAATCCTTATAAATCGCCTAGAAGCAGGTATGAGATGGTGAGTGGAGTATACTGGGCTAGGGTTGCAGGTCTATTGGGGCACCTGGCATACCCTCGGTACCTATGCAGCTCCCTTATATCTGGTCTCTTCAATAAGTATACCCTAAACTGCTCAGTGACTTTTTCTTTTCTCTATCTCTCTTACTCCCACCTAGAGTTTTCGCTTGTGCTGTTCGTACCCTTTTAAAATCCATATTACACTCTGTTGGACTCTCATCCTGACATTCAGAGCTTTAAGTGTTTCTTAACAGATAATATTTTAAAAGAAGGCTGTCACCTAAAGCCTTAATACATATAACTTGTGATACTGGTTCAACCTCCACCATAAAACACAGTTACCTCCTCCAATTATTTCTCTATCCCACTTCTTTTTTGTCACTTGACCAACAACCTCCTTGGTTTTTCATCAATAGTTTTTATTGGTCACTTCAAACATTAAACAAACAATATATCAGTAAGCCATGACTCACAGGTCAGGAATTAACCTTCTACAACCATTTTTATAAACATAAGTAACCTGACTCTGCAATCAACGTGACCTCTCCCCCTCCTTTTCCGTTTTCTGGTAATACAACACTAACCATAAATGGGTATAACTTTTTTTTTTTTCTGTAACTTTTCATTTATCGACTCAGTAATCCATAGCTCGCAGGCTAGGCTTAATGGGGCCTATTACATTTAGCAATATGAACCTTAATCCCCAAATGCCCCTTCTAGTGTTCTTTGTATTTACCCTACCTGCGACATTCCATATAGCATTTAACTTAAATAAATCCTACCCACGCCAACTAAACTAACCAAATGTGAAATCCTAAAATAAAACAAAAAACAGAAAAACAATCTCTAATAGGGTTTTTTTGTCTTTATTTATACTCATACTCGGGTTTAAGCCTGGTTTTCTAAGCCTATAGCCCTTCCCTTCTTACTACCCTTGAAAAATGACCTTCCTATGTACAAGGTATCTATTCTTGATCCCAGAAACCTAATTCAACATATCAATCCCCCATATCCTTTATTCATTCTTACACACCTAAACTTGAACAAAATTCAAATCTGTAGTGTCACCTGTATTTTCTCATACAATATAAAAAAAAAGCATTATAATTTCTATTCGTTTTACCTTTCTGAACTTCATGGCTCCTCGCCGGTCTCTCCAGCGCCTCTCACGTTTCCTCCTCCTCCTAGTTTTTCCCTATTTTTTTTTTTTTTCCCCCTTTTGTTTTCCTTCTCTCTGTCACCTTACCCACCTGTGTTCCCACCTTGCTAGCCCACATATGCTAACCATGGCTCCCATATGTCTCTGTATTTCTGGACCGAATCTGCTAAAATATGTGTCATGTGCTCGTTTACTGCTAGATAGTTTATTTTGTTTTTTTATAGCCTGAAGCTCAAGTGTATCCGTTTTCCAATGTTTAGCGATATGTGACTTGGTAGCCATGTACATGAATTGTAGTAGCCTATTTTGTGTTGGGGATAGCCGTGGGTCTGGGATTCCCAATAAACATGAATCTAACGAGCCCCCTCCTGGGGTTTTGAGAATGTCAACCGCAAGATCTGTCACAGCTGTCCATATCTGAGCAACTTTAGGGCATTCCCACCACATGTGTATGAATGAGCCAGGAGTCTGACAGCCCCTTGTACAATATATCCCCCCTGATTTGTTCCACTTCGCCATTCTTACAGGGGTTAGGTAAGTTCTGTGGAGGACCTTAATGGCAGTTTCTAGAAGTGTGTGGTTTAGTGAACCTTTATAAATATTTTTCCAAACTTTCTCCCATTTCTCTGTTTCCCAGTGTTCTCCTATGTCCCTCTCCCATTCCTCTAAGTATTTATCCCTTACCCCTTCTGTAGGTGTATTATAAATTTCGTATAGACCCCCTATGATTCCTTTAGTCAGGGGAACTTTTTGACATATTCCCGAAAGCCACGTTTTTTTAGGGGAGCCTTGCATTCTACCTACAGTATTGACCAAATGTCTGATTTTGCAGAAATTAAAATGTTGATCAATAGGGATATTATGATGATCTCTCAAGTATTCGTATGTTATTGGAATGTCCGTTCCTAGCCAAGCTCCTAGCCTATCTAGCCCCCTAGATTTCCACTACCATTTTGCCTCTGAGCTGATCCCTGTTGGAGACTGTGGATGCCCAAATACCGAGAGCATCGGGGATGGGTGTCTAAAAAGGTTTGTGTGTTTCAGGGCCCATTTCCATCCTTGTAACGTATTGGCAATAACCGGGTGCTTAATCTTTCCCGCACCCTCCAGCACCCCATCCAACCAGACCAGGGTGTCTCAGGTGTAAGGGTTTAGCCACTGGTCTTCTAGCGTTTTCCATAGCGGTTGGTGAACCCCTGAATGAATTAAGGGAATAAACGATAATTGCGCAGCTCTATAGTATTTCTTAAGGTCTGGAAATGATAGTCCACCCCTATCCTTGTGCTTGTACATTATCTCCTTTTTGATTCTGGGGGGTTTGCCCTTCCATGTAAATTGGGATACTTTCCTTTGAAACCCTTTCAAGTCTACCTGATTGACGGGGATTGGCAGAGTCCTAAACAGATACAACAGCTTCGGTAGAATTGTCATCTTAAAGGAGTTAATCCTTCCCAGCCATGAAATAGGATAGCTAGACCATTTATGCATATCTTCACTAAGTCTTTTATAAAGCGGGGGATAGTTAGACCTATATAAGGAATTTGTATGCGGCGTGATTTTTATCCCTAGATACTGAACGTAGTCCTTGGCCCATTGGAATTTGAACTTGTCTGATATTAATTATTTTGTGTGAGAATCCAGATTTATAGCCAATGCTTCTGTTTTCCCGACGTTAATGAGGATCCCTGATTTGCGACCAAACTCTGAGAGGGTGTCCATCAAGGTAGTAATGGAATGTTCAGGTTCTGTTATTGTGCACAACATATTGTCTGCAAACAGGTTAAGTTTATAGTGTTGTTGCCCTATTACCAGACCCTTGATCCCTGAGTTCATCCTAATTGCCTGTGCTAATGGTTCAATTGCGATGGCAAAGAGTAAGGGGGACAGGGGACACCCCTGTCTCGTACCCCTTCCAATTTTGATGGCCTGGTTCAGTGTGCCCGGGAGCTTCAGATGCGCTTCCGGGTTTCTATAATATGTATTAATTAAGTTTAGGAATCCTCCTGTAAAACCAAATTTCTTTAAGACCTCCCCAAGGTATGGCCACTCAAAAGAATCAAAGGCCTTCTCAATGTCTAACGCCAATAGGTATGCCGGGATCTTGTTATTATTGGCATGGTGGATTAAATTAATTACTTTTCTAATGTTATCTCGAGCTTGTCTATGGGGGACAAACCCTACCTGGTCTTTATGGATAATACGTGGAAGAAATTTTCAGACTCTGTCCGCCATAATCTTAGCCAAGAGTTTAATATCCCCGTTCAGCAATGAAATGGGCCTGTAGTTCTTAACCTCTGTGTTGTCCTTCCCTTCCTTAGGAAAAAGAGTTATTTCGGCCAGATTCATTTCAGGGGGAATTGACTGCCCCTCTAAGATATGGTAATACAACTTGGCTAATCTGGGTGCCAACTGATCCTTGAAGATCTTATAATACATGTTGGAGAACCCATCTGGACCCGGGGCTTTACCACTCTTCAATGCTTGTATTCCCTTCCTAACTTCTTCGAGTGAAATTTTGGTGTTTAGCGCTTCTACCTCAGTTTCCTCCAATCTTGCTAAATCGTACCTGTCTAGCCATGATCTTATGCTACCTTCTGTTTCCTTATCGGCCGCCGAGTAGAGGTTCTGATAAAAGTGGAAAAACATTTCCTGTATCCTAGTGGGATTAGCCGTTCTTACACTGCCACCTACTTTTATACAATGAATTCTTGATTGCATATGTTTTGATCTTAACTTTCTCGTCAGCATCCTATCAGGTTTATTTGCTTGGAGGAAGAATTTATGATGGGTTCTCCTAAGCAATTTTTCTGCCCTTTCTGAGTAAATCTTATCCAATTCTACTCTCACTCTTTCAATTTCCCACCTAGTCTGTTTGTTAGGTTTTTGTTGGTTACCCTTTTCTAGGACGCCTAGCTCTTCCGTAAGTTTCTGTTCTCGAGCTTTCTGTTCTTTCCTAAACTTGGCCGCTTCCTTTATACACATGCCCCTGATGTATGCCTTATGCGCCACCCAGACCCAGCCAATCCCCATCTCCGGTGTTTCATTAGACTCAAAGAAAAATTCTAATTCTGGCTTATTCTGTCCTTAACTGACGGAATCGTCAATACTCTTTCGTTCAGTCTCCACTTGTATGGAGGTTTAGTTGTGGGGCCAAGATTTATGGTCGCCTTAACTAGGCTATGGTCTGACCAAGCACAGGGTACTATTTCCACCCCCCTAGCCTCCTTCAACAGTACTGAGTCCGTTAGTATGTAATCTATTCTGGAGTATACTTTGTGGGGGTATGAGTAGAAGGTGAATTCTCTAGTCCCTAGGTGACATTCCCTCCATAGATCCACTACTCCTAGTTCCCCTAGCAGTAATTGAATTATTTTAAATTTTTTAGAGAATTTGCCTCCTAAGTCTTTCCCCGTTCTATCATTTTTCATGTCAAACATCAGATTGAAGTCTCCCCCCAGGATGATCTTACCCTCCCTCACTTTCGCTAGGTGTCTCAGCGCTCTGATTAAATGATTGTGTGGAGAGTTAGTAGGGGCATACATGGTGTCTAAGGTAACCGGGAGGTCTAGGATGGTCCCTGTCAGAAACAGGTAATATCCCTGCTTATCTACTATTTTTTTGTCTAGTATGAACGGGAAATTTTTGTGTAACAGAATCGCTGTCCCTTCCTTCTTAGAGTTACTACATGTAGTGTGAAATATGGGGAAGTTTTTGTCCATAAAGGACGGGACCTGGCGGCGTTTAAAGTGTGTTTCTTGGATAAATATTACCGCCGGGTTATGGGCTTTGTAAGATTGGAACGCTTTGCTTCTTTTGGAGTGGGTGTTAAAGCCTCTAACATTATGTGTGATGCAGACGTATTCTGACTCAGCCATAGGTATTATAGTCGTGTGTTACTATTGTCAGTGGTCACCATTTGTGGAGACAGAGGATTTGGATTCCGCGGGAGAGGTCCGTGAGAGCCGGTGAGTTGCCAGTGCATCCGTTTCTTTATCAGCCTGAGCAAGAGAAATACAGTAAAAACACATTAACAACAGAACTTGAAAAACTAAACCATTTTGGGCCCTGTTCCCCCCACCCTCCCCCCTCCTCCTCACATAACTAACCATCTTGCACCTTCGTGCCTAGGGAGTGGAGATCCCTGAACCCACTAAAGATCCCTAGTGTGAGGAACTTCCTGATAGTAGACAACTATACTACTCAGTTTTATCTACTAAAAAAAAAAAAAAAAAAAAAACCTTCCCCCAATAAACTATGGGCGACAAACAAGCAATATAAGCTTCCGCTTTGATTATCCTAACTTCGATCCTCGTTCTTGATACGCTTTGTTGCTAAGCAAAACCTCAGCTTCCCCCCGACCATTACTCTGACTCGTCCTAAACAGTAAAGTAAGACTCTACATTATTGACCATAAGTACAGTCTTTAGTCCTTGCTACTATTAAATAGCTTATCAGTCCATTATATCATTACATGGTGGCTCCCCTTCCTTGGTACCACTACCCTGATCTCGTTGTTATGTCTTTGTTTCTTCTTGACGGAGACTTCGGATTATTCTCTGGAAGGCCTCACTCTGGGTCTGGGTAGCTGACCCAACAGGTTAGTACCTTCTGGTACCAGCTGTAAATGCACCAGCTTTTTTTGAAGGCTTGCCAGGGAAAAAGCTCTATGTGATTGCTCCCTCCATTCAAATTGGATGCTAAATGGAAATCCCCATCTATACTGGATTTTGTTCGCAGTTAAGATTTCCAGAGCTGGTTTCATCTCTCTCCTTTTTGCTAAGGTTGCTGGGGCAAGATCTGCAAACAGTTGTAAAGAAGAACCGTCCGGTCCCACTATCTTGGGCAACCTTCTTGCCTTAGCCATTAGCAAGTCTCTGGAACTTTGTCTCACAAAGCGCACAACAATGTCTTTTGGTTTTTCTGGGTTGCTAGGGCCACCCAGAGCCCTATGGGCCCTTTCTATCAGCAGTTCCTCCTTTTGATGGCCGGGAATGATGGTAAAGAATACTGCTTCAAGGTACGCCATGATGTCACCCACTTTCGTCGGGACGCCTCAACCTCCTTGGTTTTAAGAGCAGTGACCTCTATTCCTTCTGTATCAATATGTTTAAACTGGTCTGTGCAACATCTTGTTAGGATTTCCCAGGACCTAAGTAAGATTTAAAGGCACAGTGCACTAATTGTGATTGCTTGTACCTGTAACAGGAAATGTGCTGCTGGGCTGACTCATATTGCTATTCTTAAATGTTCATGCTAGCAGGTGCTCTTGTTTTAGCTGCGTTCTTTCAAATAGTTATTCATACTGTCTGTTCCTGTTTGTCACTGTGCCATTCTGTGCATGACATCTGTTAATGCTGGCCATTGAACCTACCGTGTCACCACTTTGTTTCAAGTGTGCCAGTCTACCTCAGCTGCTTGTTCACCTCTGTTACTGTGCCAGTCTTCTGTTACTGCTTACTAATGTGAGTGTGTACTTGTTACATGATTTCAAGTGTGCCAGACCTCCATAGCTGACAATGTGCCAAGTTTCTCCTATCATCTTCACCTATTTGTATACCTGTTTCCACCTCAGTGTACCTGTGTGACCATATTCTCTTTTACCATTTGGGGGACTTCCTGGTGCATGGACATTTTTATTTTTTATTTTTACTGGTCTATACATAAACTTTTAGCCCTGAATGTTTACTTGCTTGATCTGTATTTGTGGCATCCCTCCGGTACTTTGTATTGCCTTTAGACATTTAAGTCCTGCTGCTGTTGGTGTTTAAGGTCAGTTGACATTATTTTTAAAAATACTTACTGTCATGATTATTTTGTTAAAGACTGATATTGCCAGTAATTGTGGATGTGGCCAAGGGAGCATGACATTGTTGCCTTGTGATTATGTATTATTGTGTGTGGTTATATGTTGCCTGTACATGGTTATTATGTATACTAGTTATTATATATTATACTAGAGAATTGCCCGTCAAAAAATGACGGCAATGAAATTGTAAGGTAGCTAATGCTGTTTAGTGTGTAATAATGAAATATATAATACATTAATAAATGAATATACTTTACCTATTTTAAAGCATTGTGTGGAAGAGCTGTGAATGTGTTTTGATGTTGCTGCAGCATTAGTGGTGTGGATCTGCTGTGTAAGCGTGCTGAATGTGTGCAGTGTAACACTGTGCGTGCGCGAGACCAAACCGTTAGCGTAGTCGTGTACTTCCGCATTGGCGCGAAATGGCGAGTAATGTGTGTTATACGTTTGTATCGGAATATCCGTAGTTGTTTTGTGGTGTTTTGCGAGTTTCTTGTGGTGTTTTGCGAGTTTAGAGTGCTGTAGCCTCGTTTTCGTTTTTTCTCTCGCTTCGTTTTTTTTTTAGTGTTTAAACTGTTTTATTTGAAGTAAAATCGAGGTGTAAGTTGTATTTTTGAGGTGCTGGGTGCTCCCTCTTGGTGTAGGTAAGTTTTTTATGTATGTGGTGTGTGTATGTATTGTGTTTGACATTTTGTAATGTTCGCGAGTTGCGTCCGAGTGTTGCGAGTCCGTAATGTGTGTGAACGTGTGTCGTATGTTGTTTGCGAGTGTCGTAATGTGTGTGTCGTACTGTTTGGATTGCGACGTGAAGTTTGCCTTCGGCGCTCCTTGCAGCAACTGAGACCCTCGGGCAGTGCCCTCGCTTCGCGAGGGCCTCGGCTCGCTACGCGAGTCGCGGCCCTCGCTACGCGAGGGCCGCGGCTCGCTACGCGAGTCGCGGCCCTCGCTTCGCGAGGGCCGCGACTCGCGTAGCGAGCCCGCGGCCCTCGCTTCGCGAGGGCCGCGGGCTCGCTACGCGAGCCCGCAGCGTTAGCAACAACTCGTACGCTCACAACTATATATGTGATAGGGAAAATGCTTATGAGGATAAGGTGAAAATGCTCTGCACATAGGCTGAGCTGCAGAGCATTGCGTCCTCGCACATACAGGGCTTGATAAACAGCAGTCAAGACAGATGCATGAACTTCAAGTAGTCCTTAGCAAACACTTGATGTGACGAAGTGCCCTTCGCCACTTTGTCTTGGAGAGGACTGTTTGCCAGCCTCCTGCCCTGCGACTATGGCCCTGGGACATATTGCCCTTTAAACACAGTATTCGGCCATACCAGAGTGTATGTCACTCATTCTGGCCCTTTACATACAGGGGGGTCATTCGGTACTTGCCCTGTGGGAGCGGTGATACCCCAGATAACTGTGCCATGGAGCCCATTCATATAATGAAAGACTATGGGAAAGACTTTAGCTACATGGCAATTGAACTGTGTGAAGAGGATCTGAGCGCTATTCGGTAGTTTTGTGCGCTCAGATCCCAGCTATCTGGGGATATGTGAAATGTGAGTAAATGTGAATTGCAGTAATGCTGATGGGTTGTCAAACTAGAGAATTGACCAACAAATACTTTTGTCCGGACATCCCCAGGCCGATCCGTTGGTATCAGACCGTGTATGCCGGCTTATGGTCACGGGGGAGGTGTGTAACGGAACCCATCACTGTTTTACCCTGTTTTATGGTTATTTAATTCTTGGTTAAAATATGATCACATTGCTGTACTGTAGATATGTTGTTTTATGTTCTACAGAATATATTGGCTCAGAATATCACAGCTACTAGGCTAATAGATAATCCTATTAAAGAGACTCCAGAGATAAGGGAGTCGATTGTATAAAGTGTTTTCATTCTCAGATAAGAACAAAGAAGGCTGATATAATCAATGTCTGATTATATCAAGTTGCCAGGGAGGTGTGACTCACCTATTGTCCCTCTATGTGTATTGCCTGTGAAATGTCTGTGTGTTATGGGTAAAAGATACTTTTACTAACTTTTGAACCCCTGGTCTAATTCATGCCATTTAATATGTTGTTCCCCTGGGTGTGAGCTATTGAACGGTGCTGGACTTAAAGGTGTACCCCCTGTTTTGGGGGTACATCCAGAATGTGGTTAAAATTGTGTCTGTTTTAATTGTGTTACCTGTTATCTGAGGGGAGGAGACGTGGGGGTTGAACCATGTATATAATTGGCTGTGATAATTATGTGGGTGTAGCCCTTCAGAGGGCACCATTGCATAAAAGGAGATTCCCTGTCATTAAAGAATAGTTCACTACTTGACTCTTCAAAACGTAGCCTCGTCTCGTTATTGGAGGGGATCGCTATATCCTACTGAGGATTGCTATGCTTTTGCATACTCCCTTGAGCTGTAACGAGTCTGTGGTGGTGGTGGTGTCTGGTGCGATGCTTGTAGGCCTCGATGCAAACTAGGACGCGTCCATCAACGGAGGTACCCGGTCGGGGTGCCAGTAGATCCGTTACACTTGAGATTAACATCAAGGTTTTTTTCACTAGCCAGCTAAGATGGGACTTAGTACTGACATCACACACATACACAAATGTACTCAAGGGTGGGGTATGGGAGAGTATAAATATGTTGGTTCCATAATTCAATAAAGGTTCAGTTCTTGTTTTCACATATCCAAGGTGTGAGACTGTTTTTGTGTTTGTATCCTAATTTGTGGAGTGGTCTTGCCATAGGTCACTAGTAATCTGTATCCAGTATTCTCTGTCAGTACCTTTGGTCACTGCCCTCTTCAGAAGCCACCTTTTGTGCCAGAGAGAACAAGAACAACACAATTCTGCTGGGGTAGATTTGAACTAGGTTCATATCAAGCCCCCTTGAAGAAGCAGATCGTGACACTTACTGTATGTAGTGTATTATAAACAGTGCTGCATAACATTTTTACATTTTATCATTATTAACATGCAAACCAATCAATTAGAGAGTTATATACGCTTCTTATCAGTTACAGGATATGTTGCTAGATACTTTGTGTAAAGATTTGTCAGTGCACCAACCTTGATATCATCAGAACAATAGTGGAATAATTGGCATGCCTGTTAGAAGTCATGTTCTTCAATGCTCTAATAATTTTATGTGTATAGCAGGGACATGTATGACTGTGACTGTTGTTGTTTGATACCATCCATTACATTTCATATACTTTATGTTTTATCCTATAAATGAAATGAAAACAAAAAGAGAGCACACTAATATTTGAATTCATGACGTTTTGTATCAAAGTGATTTACTATTGAACTTTCTCTGCACATAACTGAGAGTGTAATAAAGCTATAGAGCTACAATACTAACCGTGTTATAGGTCCTGATGTGGAAATGTTTTTGTGTGGTGGTCCCCAGTTACCTAGAAAATGCCTTTGAGATACAGCAGAAAATTACGTGGAGACGATAGCGCTCCCTCTACACACACAATTAACGAGACAGCTCATGGTCTTAAATGCTATTTTAATGTTTTTATAAAAAGCAGTTACAAACAAACAATTTGCAAATCCTAACTAAAAAGGCTTCTATTAATTCATCAGAAATTTCAAAACACTTTTTCAACCCTCTATATAAGGGTGCCAATACATCTGGTAATTTCTGTGTCTTCAATATTGCAGAAAACAGAGAATATTTTAATCATTCTAATCCTCTTCACCAACCATTTCATCCCTTACATTATAACTTCCTTAGTAGCTTTAGTGACCTTTTTATTTACCCTCCTCAATTATGAAAAGCAATGTGGCATTGAAAAAGTAAGTTGCACAGCCCTATGCAACCACTAGCCGCTGTGTATACCATAATAGCATCATCTGCGCACACCATTTAACCACTTCTTCCAGCAGCTATGTATTGCTTTTCTAGGGCAAAAATTTCTACATAGAATAAAATGTATTTAATAAAATGTTGACTGCATTAATGTACAACCATTTTGCATTTTCCATATCAATTTCTATGAAAAGTAGAATAGTTTATATAGCAATCCATAATAAAATAAGAAAGGAAGTTCAAACCAATTGCAATTCAAAAATAAAAACAAACAAAAAAATACACGAGAATATTGATTGCTTCATTTCATTATTTTCTGTTCTCCTTGAAGGGATATGATCTTGAAGGTACAGCTCAATCCAAAAGGTTGATGATTGTTAATGTTGCTGTAATCAAAGGAATCTGCGCGCTATTCTGCCGAATACCCCTGGTACAACTGCAGCCACAACGTTACCTAAGATGGAGCCCTCATTCTCTTTCTTTAGATCTGCAATTTGCTCTTTCAACATGTCATACTGTCTTTTGTACCCCCTTTCCGCCATATCTTGCTGTTCCTGTAAACATGAACAAATATCAGCCAGTATCACAGTTTGAAAGCAAAAATTCAAGTTAAGAAACTGGATTCCAACACCTCATTACCTTACTTAGGTCCTCATTCAATTGCGATTTGGCCAATTGAATAGGGCTCTAAATAAGCACATAGAATATTTTTTTAAAGAAGTTTTTAGCTACTGAAAACCTTGCTTTTGGATAGATGTTTACTAATTAAAAACATCTTTTAAAAAAATATGCGATGTGCTTATTTAAAGCCCTATTCAATTGGCCAAATTGCAATTGAATGAGGGCCTTAGGCTACAGCTGTGTGACCCCAAGCTAGAGTGGATAAGACAGGTAAAAGCAGTCAGACTAATTAAATAACAATTCTCAGCAAAGAATCTATAACAATATGTTGTTGGCAAATAATTATTTTGTGCATCAACCATGACTATCTGTATCTTGTTTAAATCATCAGATAATTATTAACAGTGATCTCATATATACTATTTATAAAGGTTTGTCAACCAACTGTGTTCTAAAGTTTCTCTTTCTTATACACCAGGTGTAGTGAATAAGTAGACAGAAACCTAAAACAGGGTCTCTAATCCCTCCAAACCCTCACTGCCTCATTACATTTACTATTTATGTGATGTCCTTGTATAGAGGTGCAAGTAAAGTTATCCCTGTGCTTAAAGCATCAAAAATACACATTATTTAGCAGTATTGTGCTGATCCTAGTTCATATTTAATATAATGTCAGTTTATGACACAGATTTACGTTACATAGCAATCCGTTAGCAAATCAGTTTCACTGTATTAAAAGTTCAAAAGGAACATGAAATTCAAGTGAACCAATATGGAACACTCTGTAGACTGCATGTACAACAATATCATAGTCTCCATATCACACATTATACTTTGGATGTGTCAGACCACTATCCCAGCTGAGTTGTGGCGCTGTATTGAGAAATCATTAACTCCTTATAGACTGACTGGCTGCAACTGAAACACCAAAACCAGACATTGCATCAATGCTGTGTTTATATATCACTGTAGCATTAGTTTTTCATGCAAAATTAAATCCAAGAACAAATAATGGAATCAAATGTATCTGGTGCAACCTAATTTTAAATAATTTCATATTACTTTGATATTTGTATTTTTTGTAACTATAGTTTACATTGTCTGAATACAATACCTTCAGTTTTTGCTCAATCAACCGCTCATTCTCTCTTTTTAGATCTTCTCTCTCTTTTTCCATTTTTGCCTTCAACATTTCCTCATGATGTTTAAAGCTTTCCTTCTGATTTTCAATAATTTGTTCCAAATTCCTGTTATTCTGCTCAAGGAATACCCTGTCCCTCTCTGCAGCCTCTGACTGGGCTCTTTGCTCTGTGGAGGAAAATATATTAGAAACTCTAGCATTTATAGGCAGCCAGTACTTACTATTGGGACTTAATAAAAGTGTTCTTTATGTCAGGCTTCCGAATCCTATGGTTCTAAACCCAAAGGAGGGGGGGGGGGGGCAAATAACTAGCTAAATATGAATACTATAATGGTATCAAAGTAGATTATTACCTATAGTCTCAAGTGCAGATACACTCTGTAGTAAGTTCAAATTCCAGTTTGGACTAGAAGTTACCAACAGGGCACTCCATTACATGGCTTCAGTAGAGGCTACTGTAAGTCTGCCTCGGTATTATGGGAGTTTTTACAAGCAAGTTTGTGGAGCTAGTACATCGCTCCTGATAATTCCTAGTAAAATGTACTGACTCGTACCCAGGAGATATTTCCTGTGTGTGCTCATAACCTATAGCAACACCACACAATACGACCTAATGTGAACACACTACACTAGTCCTAATATCATCCCATCCATATCTATCCAGCCATCTATTTACCTACTGTATCTATATAAACAACCTCACAGTGACAGAATTAAATACAAATAACAAAAATAATGTGGAGGGTTTATGACCCTTTTTTCTCTGCCCTGATACCTGCTCTATCATAAAATGAGCTGGATGTCCCCCAGGACTCCCCAACAATCATTCCCTCCACCGCCTTGTTCTTGAGGTAGAGTCTATTGACCCCTAAAATGATCCCACTTACCCTAAACAAATGCTATGTAACCCATGAGGGTCCCAATTGTATTTGGGCATAGCAGCAAGGGAATATTTGAGAGATAATGGACACTTGCCATTGTTAAGGTAAAGGTTGATGATATGTGAAAGAATTAGGTTGAATGCAGTAAGAGGGAGCAAATTAGTGGGAATAATGTGATGGTGACTTCAACTTCACTTAAAGGTCAAAGCAGACCATTGTTAATGTGGGTTTTGGGAGTGGCAAAGGCTGGGTATTAGTTGTTTATTGAGAGGGCTGTGTATTTGTGATATGGTGAGCCGAGAGGTCATTCCAGATATTACCAATTGTATTTTGAAAGTGGTTGGCTAAGTCTTCAGCTCTGAGACAGGAATGGGTTGAAAATGGAGAGTTGGCAGGGCAGTGTTAAATATAGAGAATAGACATTTGGAACCCGGGGAACCAAGTTGATACTAGTGATTGAAGTTGTGTTGTTTTGCAAAAATTGAGAGTAGATGCAAAAGAGCACAGGATAAGTCAGAAATGTCCTCCAGAGTCACTTAGTAGTGTGAGAGCCCCTCTTTAGGTGTTCAGGAGTTTTAAGAGTTGAGGGTAATATATGTTTGTATAGTAGTCGTTGTTGCATTGCATTACAGTTATTTTATCTTAGATACTGTAGATAAACATGATTGCTCTCAAACCCATTTTAGAGGAGGTTCGGATATACATGTAGGGACCCTCATCACAAGAAACAAATGTAGAGATATGAGGGGGCCCTAGCCCTGACTTTAGATGGAAGTACTCACCCCCTAGGATAGGGATTGGGTCATCATGAACCCCCATTATTTGTAAACCTTTATTTTTAGCATGTATATGGAAGTAAGTTTTGGGGGGTGTTTTGATTGATAACTTAGTTTTGGTTATCTAATGCTGTTAACTTGTCTTACAGTAGGAATTATATGATTTTAAAAAATGACACAAGTGCTGACATTTCATGTGAATGCAGCTTAACTTATCACATGCTAAACCTTAAGATTTGCAAAGGGTTTGTACAGTATGAAGCTAGCCCAAAGCCAGCAGAGGTTTTAATTAGCTCCCATTCCAGGTTCAATGGTTTGCACTGAGTCCTCTGTAATTAATTGGTTTAACACTTTAACTTGCAGTTTACCAATGAGTAGCTAAGTAATAATTAATCCACATTACAAGGATCAGAGGAGATCTAAAAAGTTTGTACTTGATGGACTAAAAGCCTTCTTTCAACCTCAATTACTATGTAGCTATGTATCCCAATACACTGAGCTTTTGTCAAGTTACTGAATGCCTAAAAGAAAAATTACATGAAAGTTAAATTTAAATTATATTTACTCGAGTACATTTTTTAAAGGATTATGCCAATTAAAATGGAATGCATGCATATTTGCCTTGGTTTGTAACAAAGATTAGATTTTTTAATGATTTTACAATTTGCAGAATTCTTAAACTCTAATTTACCTGCTATCTTCTTATCTTTCTCTGTAAGGGATTGATCAGCCTGCAAAACAGCAGCTTCTACCTTCTCCTTCTCTGCAAGGAATGTTTTCAGAACCTCAAGGGCCTTTGGAGACAAGGATAATTCTGAGTGAGTGTACTAACCATATTTACTATAAACATATAGAAGCTTTATAATTACTCATGAGGAACAAATTCCAGACCAATTTTGCAAGCTACTAACACAATAGACAAATCCCTTATTCGTTAAATGGGAACAGGTAGGATAACATGTATTCATACATAGGTACAATCAATGGTTATTGCAAAGCCAGATATTGACAATAAGTGCAAGCAATTAAATAGTAATAGTTATAATTAATAACTCAAAATTGGGAACTATTATTAAATGTTTATTCTGCTCTCTCTTGCGTATTGCTATATTACGTTTTCTCCCTTTTTGTCATCCATCTAAGAGGGTCAGTGGTATAAGTGGGCAATGAAAGCAAGTTGTTAATATGCGTATTTCAGTTTCTCATGCACACAGCATGACCGGAGCATTTCTATTCATCCACACAATGTGAAGCTGGCTCCTGCTCCTAAAGCTGAATGACATGACCTAAATGACCTGTAGGAAGCTGCTCTCCATGGTGTGAGCATTAGAAGATGCAATTCTGAGATTCACAGCTTGTTGGATGGAAGTCTGGATCACACAAAAACTCTTACAAGCATCTTATATACCCTCTCCAGGGCAATGACTGCTAAGGACCCACAATTTCACTCCAGCACATCTTTTTACAAGAAACAGTGAAAACATGTTTGGGATATGTCCTAGTTGAAGCCTTGCTCAGATTAACTGAAACCCCAGTTTTTCACAGACCACAGATAGGTATTAATACTTTAGGAATGTATTTTTTACAGCAGTTCTATGCATTTTGTTTTTCATTTGTTTATTTGATTGGTGAGACTGGGTATTTAAGACACACGATATGTGTTATAACTTCTCAGTAGTGCATGTAGTATTATTACCTTAAATTACTCAGCAAACTGTAACTGAGAAAAACGTATGTAAATTTCTTATACCTAACTGCCGGTATTATTATTATTATTATTATTATTATTATTTTTTATTTGTATCGCGCCAACATATTCCGTAGAGCTGTACAGGCGATAAGAACAAGTTTAACAAATTCAAAAGTTGAAGGGCCCATATGCATTATATATATACTTTTGTGGGAAAATTACATAAAAAATAGTTGATTTCCCTTGCATTTGTCTGGAGGTCCCCCACCTCTTAGAAACTGCTTTTCCATTTGCGGTAGAGTATAATTTATAATGACTGTGCTACAATTTAAGTTCTTATAGGTGGGAGGTAAACTCATTTTCTAAATTGGTGCTCTTTGGTGAATAGCCAATTGGCCTACACTTGAGATTATTCATCTCAAAGGTTTGCCTTTATATGATAACACTTAACATTTAAAATAAAGTCTTTTTCACGGAAAGAATACATCAGAATTATTATTCCATAAACAGATTTTGTAAGGAACACTGTACCTTAATTCCTTTACCACTGTGTTTATTGTAGGCATCAATCAATTTCTGTTTTTCTTCTACAAAAAGTTTATGTCCACCTGGCTTAGAGTATTGTCCCTCTGATATTCCTCTGTCCAAAAATTGACCAAGTTGTTGGATTAAAGCTTTGCATTTTTGGACTGATGTTTGTTCATTGAGTTGAGAATATTCTGACTTTTTTATTTGTAACCCATCCTGAAATACAAAGAATGGATACATATGTAAAATAGCCACCATTACTCATGATAAAATTAGGAAAATATAAATTTTACTGGAGAAAAAGAAAGGAGTTGGTGATCACAGTGCAAGCAAGGGAGCAGCAACTTTTACTTGGCTGGAACACAGAAATTCCTGCTTAATGTAGATAAATTAACAACCTGCTTAGCCATCAGTGCACCCAAAATAATTTTACTCCACTTGCATTTTGATTTCTTACCAAGACTTCTTCCCACTTAGAATCAATTAACAGTTAATGGGAGCTCAGTAACAAACACATTTCTTTTCACATTTTTCTATGTCACGATGCCTAAATCTATTTAACACTAATTTTTCATGCAAAAATAAATTTTTCAATGTTTATAATATACTGTTGTAAATGCATGGATTGATTAAAGTACCATCTAAATTAATAATTAGATTTTTTAAAAGTCATATGACACATTTTTTAAATGGCCCACTTTTGTTAGCTACAGCATGACACCTGCAGTTAACTCACTATTAGCTTGGTCTGATACTCTTGATTTTCATCCTTGAAAGACCGATCCATGAAGACTTTCAGTGCCTCTTTTTCAGCATCCTGGTGGAGTTTTAAGAACTGTTCCTGTGTCTCCGTGGGGAATTCACCAATTCGTAGATTCATCTCAGCTTCATACTTGGACAGAGCCTCATTTACAGCGGCAGTATTTTCGATTTTTGCTAGTGCCTGCACAGCATTCTCCATGCATGGGACCGAGCCGCTCCGAATTGCATCCACATATGTGATTGTGAGATTACCAAGCACTGAAAGCAATGGGAAATAGAAAATAAAATGTTTGTCATTATATATATATATATATATATATATATATATATATATATATATATATATATATATATATATATGATTGAAGTATCTGTGAATATCCAATAATAAAAATAAAGAGTAAACATGAAAAATAACGAGCTTTTAAGAAATTCAACTGTATTTTTGCAAGTCAACAGTGGCACAGTGAAATTATAATCTATTTATAGCTTGCCTTGAACAAAGATACTAATATGCATACATGTTTTACATTTTATACCTACTACATATTCTATACATCATATGGGCAGATAGGGAAAATGGATTTCACCATGGAGGAATATAATACATACTAGCGAATTGCCCATCATAAAATGACGGGCATAAAAGTATAAGCCAGGCAATGCTGTTTGCAACATAATGTGAGGCTTTTGCTTCGCTGAGCATCTTTGGCGCTCATTGCGTGGCTCGCAATGTGCGCCTTTGGCGCTCATTGTGAACCTTTCCTCCCGCCTACTGCCGAAGGCGCTCATTGCGATCCTTTCCTCCCACCTACTGTACAGGCCGCTTATTGTAGGATTCATTAACCAGCAAGTTTAGTGCTTGGGAATGCCATGTGTCTCTTTCCAGCATCTCCCCCTGTCCCTTCCCTGTGTGTTTCTCCTCTATGTGTCTGCTGAATGTTTGTGTGACGAATGCTGACTGGCGTTTGTTTTATTTTCCAAGTCCTGTGTGCTTTGCGTTGTAATGTCTTTGGTGTCATGTATTTTCTAAGTCTGGCTTTCTTGGCGTTGTGTATTTTCTAAGTCCGGCGTGCCTGGCGTCGTTCGTGTAAGTGCTACTGTCTTTGCCGTTGTGTATTTTCTAAGTCCTGCGTGCCTGGCTTTGTTTAGCCTCGTTTTCATCCAGTTGCAGACTTTTTTGCATTTTTCGTCCGACGTTTTTTTTCTCGCTTAACCGATTTTCTATCGACAAAACACGGCATATTTGGCTCAAATTCACTTGCAACCTCACTCCCAGGCATCCTGGCTCTTCCCCTGTGCTGTGTGTGAGTGTGTTTTAATTGATTTTGTATTATTTTTCTTGTTTTCCGATTTCAACGGTTCGGCCGTTAAATTCATTTTTTTCCGAGGTCGGATTTTGTTGGTGTAAGTGTTAGTGTCTTCACCGTCGTGTATTTTTAGGTCCGGCATGCCTGGCGTTGTTCGTGTAAGTGTTACTGTTTTTGCCATCGTGTATTTTCTAAGTCCCACATGCCTGGCTTTGCTCAGCCTCGTTTTCATCCAGTTTCAGACTTTTTTGCATTTTTCATCCTCCATTTTTTTTCTCGTTAAACCGATTTTTGAGTGATGAAACACGGCAAATTCGGCTCAAATTCGGTTGCAGCCTCACTCCCAGGCATCCTGGCTCTCCCCCTGTGCTGTGTGTGAGTGTGTTTTATTTTACTTTTCTCTTTTTTCTTGTTTTTCGTTTTTCGATTTCCGGCTGTTACATTAAATTTTTTCTGATGTCGGATTTTTTCTGCCGCAGGCACACAATTAAGCACATAATAAAGCCATCCTGCACTCTGAGGAGACTATAAAGTGATTGTAGGTGTAGGTGAATTTATGTCAAATATCCGTGGAAAAAGTCCAGAGGGCTTGGAGCACCTCAGACCCGCCCACGCTGCGGCCGGAAAATAAACAGTTAATGAAATCCCGGATTTGGGCTGATGTGCAAGCTTGAGAGAGGGTTGCTATTAATCCTCATGTCCCCCATTATGATCCCTAGCATTTACAGAGCTTTACAGTGCCGTCTTGAATTTATTTTTGCTTTTAAATATTTCTGAGCTTACGGCCGGTTGCAAAATATGCAGCCGGCCGTAAGGGGATATCCTTACGGCGCCGTCTATTTGAATTGCAAGGTAACGGGAGCCCGGCAAGGAATCGCAGCTTTGTGGCCGATATACGGCCGATAATAGAATGAGGGTCATAGTATTTAAGGTTGAAAAAAGACCTTCAGTCCATCAAGTTCAACCTTTCAAGATCTCCTTCGATCTACAATATGCAGATTAACTATTAATTAATTAGTTGTATAAAAAAAAAATCAAATCCCTCCTGATTCCAGACACCGGCGACGGGACTTCTCCCTGGATCAATACTGAATCGCTAATTATCCATGATAACCCTGAATTCCCTTTTTAATTAGAAATAAATCCAGTCCCCTTTTAAAGTTATCTATCGAATCCGCTGTCATCACCTCCTCTGGTAGAGAATTCCACAGATTAACCACCCTTACTGTAAGAACCCTTTTCTTTCTTTAAGGTGGAATCTTTTTACTTCTAACTTCAAGAGATGTCAAATCTTTATACTGACCCTGGATGAATTTATATAAGGTAATCATATATCCTCATAGACGCCTTTTTTCTAGAGAAAATACGTTTAATTTGGTTAGTCTTTCTTCATAACTTAGCCCCTCTATTCCCCTTATTAGCTTTGTTGCCCTCCTCTGTACCTTTTCCAGCTCTAAAATGTCCTTTTTATGAAGTGGTGCCCAAAATTGTACTCCATATTCCAAATGAGGGCGTACTAGAGATTTGTATAGTGGCAGAATTATATTTGCTTCCCTGGCTTCTATACCCTTCTTAATACATGCTAATATTTTATTCGCCTTTGCAGTTGCTGCTTGGCTTTGAGCACTGTTACCTAGGTGGTTGTCCACAAACACTCCCAAATCCCTTTCAATATCTGATACACGTAGATTTGCTCCATTAAGATTATAAATTGCATGGCTATTTTTCCTTCCCAGATACATAACTTTACATTTATTCATATTAAATCTCATCTGCCATTTAGATGCCCATTCCTCAATTTTATGTAAATCCCTTTGGAGGGAAAGCACATCACTATCTGATTTAATTACCTTGCACAACTTCGTGTAATCAGCGAAAATGGAGACACCACACTCCAATCCTACCTCTAAGTCATTAATAAATATGTTAAAAAGGAGAGGACCTAATACTGAACCCTGAGGAACCCCACTTACCACATTAGTCCAATCGGAGTATGTTCCATTTACAACAACCCTTTGCTTCCTGTCTTTTAGCCAGCTCCCAATCCATGAGCAGATATTTACTGCAACTCCTGTATCTCTTAGTTTGCACAATAGTCTCCCATGTGGCACTGTATCAAAAGCCTTTGATCGAGGTTCCTACAAACCTCCTCATAGAAACTAATTAGATTTGTTTGACATGACCTATCCCTCATAAATCCATGTTGACTCTTGCTTATAATCCTGTTCAAATAGACATATTCTTGTATATTATCCCTTATTAACCCTTCTAAAAGCTTCCCCACTATAGAAGTTAGGCTCACTGGTCTATAATTCCCTGGATTTGCTCTTGCTCCCTTTTTAAATATAGGTATCACATCAGCTTTTCTCCAGTCATCTGGTAGAGACTCTGTGTTGAGCGAATCTTGAAAAATTAAATATAATGGTTTGGCTATTACAGAGCCCAGTTCCCTTAGTACCCTTGGACGTATTCCATCAGGACCCAGGGCTTTATTAACATTTATTTTTTCCAACCTCTTTTGGATTACTTCCTGTGTTAACCAATTATTTGGCAAAGGTAGTGTAGCCTCATTATGTTGCCGTGTCCCAACCACTGGTACCTCCCTTGTGTATACCGAAGAAAAGAACCTATTTTGCTCATCTGCCTTTTCTTGGTCACTAATTATCAGATTAGTACATTGCTTTAGTAATTATAGCAACTTACAATATTCATAACCTTTTATATCAGCAATTGATTATTTTTCCAAAATCACCAGGTTTTTGGGAACCTAAATGTAAGTGTATACATATATTGGTTCGATTTCTCCCTCTCTAACCTTGTGCATTGGCCCAGTACTCCTCTAGTCAATGAGTTTGAATACTTTTCATTGTGTTTCTTTTTTCTTTATCTTCTCCACTTGTGTAATGGCATAACTGTTAACACCTAATCAGTATTTCTTTTTTTACTTGAAAGGATATTATATTTCTTTTAAAATCTAAGTTAAATGTTTTCCCAATTAAACGACAATGCTCTTGCTGTTCAATTATATAGAAGCAGAATATTTTTTTCCAGGTTTCCAACCAATTCTCACTTCTCCCAGTCACTACAAGTCCTCCTGGCAGGGTCTTAGTGTTACTGCCCTGGTATACATGTGAAAGAAATCTTGCAGTCTGCTTTACAAATTCAGGCGCAAGTTCCGACTCAGGCATCTTATCCAGGTTCTGGAGACCATTTTTATCAGCTGGACGGTCAAAAACGAAGCACTTATGTGATTGAAAATAATGGATAATGCATTCCCGAGGAAGGTTGTACTCTGTCACTTTTTTGCCAGTACCTGAAAAGAAATGATTAATATGAGTAGAAAAAGTGCAAAGGAGACCCCTGCTACTATAAAAAAAATACTTTGAGTCAGATTAAACATTCTGAATACTATGGGGGGTCTATTGGATTTTTATAGATATCCAAGTGTCTGTATTGTATTATAGCAATAGGACGTTTGGTATAGGAAGAATTTAAATTGGTTCCCCCAAAATTATTATTGAGCTGTTTTATGTGTTTTTATATTTTATTGCCTGCTGCATGAATTATAAAAAAATATATAAAATATACTATTCCAAAGTAGAAGAATTATTGAAATGATTACTGAAGCGCATCTAATTCAGAATTTTTTACAATTAGTTTTTTTAAATAATTTTGCATTTATTTTTAAACAGAGAAAAATAAATAGTATATAATTTAACACAAAAATTAGGTATCGCAAATCAATGGATTGAAATTGTCATTCTGTATGTGAGAGTATAATTGAAGTAGACATACAGAGGCCAAGGCAAAAACTGTGTTTGAGAGAGAGAGAGATAACCAGTTGTGTGTGTGTGTGAGAGAGAATATGTGTATATGTGTGAGAGTAGGTGGGCATGGATGGGTTAGTGTATGAGTGAGCATGTGTAGATGGGAGGTTGTGAAGTAGAGTGTGTAAGAGAAATGTGAGTATATTACTGAGAGTGTGACTTTGTGTGAGAATGAGTGGGATTGATCATACTGTACATGGGTGAAACCGTGTATGTGAGTAAGAGTGTGGCTTAGTGTGTGAGAAAAAGTGTGAATAAGCATGTGAATGAAAGTGTCAGTGAGTGAAGATTTTTGTCTGAGAGTGTGAGTGTTTGGAGTGAGGTTGATTGAGCATGTGCTGGTGAGAGTGTGTGATAGTGAAAATGTGAGAGTAAAGATATGAGCGTATGAGTGAAATTGTGATAGAAAAGAAGAGTGTCTTTGAGAGTATATGATTTAGATAGTGTAATTAGATAAATAATTGAACTTTAGTATAGAAAAATTACATTAAATGCAGAGCCGGTGGGATTGTTTTCTCCTCCTCTGTCCTGATATTTTACAGGAATAGCAGTGAGGCTTATGGATGTTTGGACAGCAACATATTATGCACCCCCCCCCATTGTTTTCAATGTAAATCAGATAGAAAATACAATTAACAGTGTCTATTTCCTCCTCTCTTATCACTTCCTCTCACTCCTGCCTTCTTGTGCTGCCCCTACTCTATGGAACTCCTTCCCTCACTCCAATATACTATGTTCCAGTCTCAAAACCTTAAAAAACTCACTAAAATGTTTAAAGAAACCTATCACATTCAGCCTTAATATGCACAATTGCATATACTCTACAGAATAATATCACTTGAACCCACAAGCTACATTGCAAAACCCACTCATTCCACTTGCTAGAGTATATTGCTATATTACACAATGCCATATTGCATCTATCACTCTCCCTCATCACGGCCAAACCCTTTACGTTGCAAGTTTTGATTCAGGAATGAATCAGTGTAAGTACGTAACCATGTACGTTGAAAGGTAGAGGAGGGTAGAGGACCTGTTGTATTTTATTTAATTAGGCACTATTTCAGTGTTAGAAATCAGAAAATAGAATTTGTGTGAAGGGCTGATAGTAAGTGAATAAAAGTTTGTGACTGCTATGGTGTTTTAGTTCTTTACCTTTTTTGAGTGTTAAGGAGTTCTGTAGATACTCGTCCTCAGTAATTTCCTTCCCACCAATTTCCAGACTTAAAGAAAAGTCCCGGACACACCAGATGAATGATGGGAAGAATCTCTTAAATTGTCCTGACTCATCATTTTCTTCCTCATACTCGTCATTTTCAGTTCCTTTTCTTGAAGTCATTTTTATCCGTTCAGTAAGTTCTGTCACATAACTAAGACAAGCTAAGGAATTTGTGAGACATTTGACTTGAAAAAATAGTATAACCATAAAATATATATAGTTCTACAGAACATCCCTCGGAGTATTATTGTAAAGGATACTGTAGCTGGTCCATGGCTTGTTGGTCAATGGTGCCTACACTGTTATACACCAAGGTGCTGCTCAACAGGACAGCAAGTGAGAAAATCCAGGCATCGTTCTTACTATCGCCCTGAATAATAAGACAGGTTGTTTTCAGAGAGTCAGCAAGGACGTTTTGACTATCTATACATACGTGATTCACAAAGATGCAGTATATTTTCTTTAAAGGATCACAATAGTTGCCATATGCACTCTGCATCATCAGTTAGAAGGTAGAACATAATGTGGAAACTGTAGTTACATTTTTAAAATGTATCAAGAATTGATGTAGGTATTGTCATTTTAGTTTAGCCCTTGAAGCTCTCCCACTGGAATCTGCATAAATAATAAGGCTGGAGTCTGTAACTGTTACACATTCTATTATACATTTACACAGCCTTTATGTACAGAGTGTGATGATGTAGTGGTAAGTGTTCTGTTTTAAAGAGTTGTTTAATTCGTAAGTCATAGGTTTAACTCCATTGTTTTTTCCTTTTTTTTCTTTTTCTTTGGTTAACTGATGTACATATACGTATATATATATATATATATATATAAATATATATATATATATATATATATAAAAAATATATATATATATATACCAGTCATGTATTTGTTAATAAATGCATTAGCCAATTTAGAAAAATGGAAGGTGTGGGTTTAGAGCCAATGACTTACTATTAAAAACATTTTATTTACTCCAACATACTCTGCTTTAAAAGCTAAACCAATTTCATTATCAGAAACTTTTATATATATATATATATATATATATATATATATATATTGATTTATTATGTGAATTAGTTAGTACTTGTATTAATATATATATATATATATATATATATATATATATATATATATATATTGAATTATGTGAATTATTATAAGAATTATTAATATCTCCCATATAATCCATAACCAAAAAACTCTGGCTTGTTTCCTGGCCTTAGATATTGAAAAGGCATTTGATAATTTAGATTGGCCTTACTTATTTGAAGCCTTGTCAAAATTTGTAAACATGATACACATACTACCGACCACTCAGAGCTAACTTGAGACTCTCAGGTCAAGGGATTACTAACATTCAAATAGAAACAGGAACAAGACAGGGCTGTCCCCTTTCACTTCTTCTTTTGCTCTCTTCTTTGCTCTAGCCATCAAACCTTTAGCTCTAACTATACAAACATATCATAAAATACATGGTGTAGAAATAAATCCACAAAACTGCAAATATTGTCTCTTTGCAGACAACTTACTATGCATCCTTACCAAACCTTTAATCTCTACCCCCTTTCTTATTCACACTTTAACTTTGTGGATTTTTCAGGTTTAAAAATAAATGTGGATGAGACTGAAGCTTTAAATATAACATTACCACCAGAAACTGTTACATTTCTCCAGTTTAAATATAATTTCTCCTGGCCTAAAACAGTCATTACGTATTTAAGATTCAATATTACTTCAGACTGTAAAGACTTATATCTAGCCAACTACCCCCATCTATAAAAAAACTAAGAGAAGGCTTAGAAAAATGGTCAAAAGTCTACATTTACTCTCATCCTGAACATTAGCTCACTAACTAAATTCACAATGAAACATGTGTATTGGGCAGTGGAGAGACATATCTTTTCTCCATTAACACCCATTTAACCCCACCCACAATTCCCACTGGGACTAATAGATAAGAGCTTCACTTGGTGGAAAACATACAAACTCACTAAAATACACGCTTGGATCTCGGATGAGGGACTATTAACTTACAACCTTTACTTACCTTTTACAGACAAATTTGACGGGAAAACTTTTGCAGAAAAAACATTTTGTTTCTAAATTAACACAGATTCTGGGACACCCTGAGAATTGGTTCTCACGTATCTGTCAGAAAAACCCTCTGACAAGGAATTTTCGACATGATTTATAATTTCTTTAATACTCCTCTAGAGGGCTACAGCTACAAATGCATGATTCCTTGGTAACAAGATCTAAATCAGTCCTGGGACCCAGATAACTTGACAGAATTCTGGATCTCTCTATCAAAAAATCATTAAACTATAGCACATTAGAAACTTCCCTAAAGGTGCTCCATAAAATTTATCTTACTCCTTCCAGGCTACACTGCACTATAAGTCCTCTCGGCTTCAGGGGATGCCTGGAAAAGGGAACATTTATTCACACATGGTGGTATTGCCCAAAGGTATCAAATCTTTGGAGATCAGTGCTACAAATAATCAATGAGACCCTAGATCAAGATCTTACCCCAAAAATGGGAATGTGTCTTTAAGGCACATAAGTCTCAGGTCGCATCAAGAAGATTACTACTATTGACACATGAAAAAAATATCCTTTTACAATATTTAGGAACCATGGCTAGCCACCACTTACTCTCCTAAAATCTTATAAAGCGAGAAAAATAATATGCAAAGTCTTAATTAGAAAGGAGACTAGATGGAGGTTCTGGAGGATGGAATCCCTATGTTTAACTCTGCTGCTAGATGAGAATGGAACTCTTTAAACTGAATAATTTATTATCAAACATCACTTTTACAAATGCTTGTTCTTTTCAATGTTATATTTGATAATTGCAAAATTCGTTATAACCCATGATATTATTCTCTATTAATTAAATATGAAAGTGAGTGAATGTGTGTATACAGTATATATATATATATATATATATATATATATATATATATATATGTGTGTGTGTGTGTGTTTTTTTTTAAATAACTAGTTCATGTATTTATACAAATGTTTTTTTTTAATTAACAAAGCACTTACTATGCTAATTGATCTGATGCTAATCTAGATGCTAGAATATAATCAAGTAGTTACAAATCACTAAGCTACTGCCTAAATCAATGCATCTAGGCCTGATTTTAATTAATATTCATTACAACCCATGGTGTGCAGAGATCATTTCTCATTCAGACAGAGGAAACACACTGAAATAGCATGACTTCTATTGATCATAACCATGAATTCAGTATCAATTTTAAAATTGAACACCTTTTTAATGTGACTTTGCACCACTATCTAATAGTGCAATGCATATATGGGGACTTTTGTGGTCCTTTAAGCAAAGTGAATAAGATTCGTCTATGGGAAGTAACATATCATAAGACAGTAATGCTTACTCACCTTTTCCACATCACCCAACCCTTCTGTATCCAGCAGCACTAAAGTTTGTCCAGTTTTAATAGGGTGAGGGATGCACCACATCCAGATGCCCTTAGTCATGGACTGAATGGTGGATCCCAGACTAAAACCTCAAGGAAAGAAGAGGGGAAGGAACACACAAATTAAAATAAACTTATATTTCTGTTCTTCTACTTGAGATTATGTAGAATCATAAAACTTTATAGATCATCAAATGGACTGTAAAGACATTTTTGGCCAGTGCAGATGTACCTATTACAGCATAACAATGTGCATTTGATATTATCTAACCATTCAACATGTATTCAAACAAACTCGGACAGGAATATTAAGATATTTAATAATCTGCATCACGTAAAGAATACCTGGACTGAACAGATAACTACATACGGTATATATGTAACTACAATTGTTATAAAAGCAGTACTACAGTAAAATTTGCCACAAATGCTTCTTGGTTGAAACTTTTATTGAACAATCATCTGATTTCACTTAAAAGTTTAAAAACAAAAAGGTATGAAGAACATATACCAATAATGTATTTCCATAAAGAACAGCACATGTAGTGTGTAGATTCAATTCAAGAAAACTAATTGATAAAAAAGGTGAGAGAAAAAAAATAATTCCTTACCATTTGTGCATCCTGCCAGTTTATTCATCAGGTAGGATTTTCCAGTACGATATTTCCCCACAATTGCCACAGGAACAACAGGTTGAGTTATAGTGGACAAGATGTTCACAGCCTCCTGATTAAATACGAGTTCACCATCTTCATTTCCTACCAAACATATTGGATGATCCATTCTGACCGTTGTCATCCTGCAATCAAAATAATATACCTATCTGGTATGAAAAATATTTTTGTTCTAGGTGTCATTCCATATTTTGGGAACATTTTAGCCTCATGATCTCCATATAGGTGTTAAGAGTGTTTGCTCACAGTTTAGAGGGAAGTGCCTATGTGAGCGTTGTTGCATATATCAAGGTGTATTCAGCTTTGTTACCCAGGTTTCCCAACACTATTTCTGCTGTCAGAACTATTAGTGCACTCCACCCTCAATGTGCCTAAGTGAGTTCAGCTATACTGTACTGATGAGGCCCAACTAAGGCCGAAATGTATGTCTGGGGTTTGCTGTTTATCCTGTTCTGGGTAGAATTGTCTGGCATTTTGGGGATGGATCACTCTATTGTGTGATATACAACAGAATATTTCTCTCTGTGAAGGGCACATGTGATATAAAAGTGATTGCTCTCAGAGTTGGTTATCATGTCCATAGAACTAACCTATTAAGGTTAGTTCATTCTCTGATTGAGCACCTCTTTTTTTGTTGTTGCTTATTAAAAAGGCCCTTGAGGCTCAATCTACCAAAGGATGATAGGCAGCTACAGACATGGACTCCTTGCTCAATGTGCCTTACGGAGTTCAGCTACACCCTACTGACGAGGCCCAACAAAGGACAAAACTATGTCTGGGGTTCGCTGTTTCTCCTATTCATGAGAATAATTGCCTTGTATTCTGGGCTGGATGACTCTCTAAAGTGAGACCAGACTGATATACTACAGGCTATTTCTCTCTGTAAATGCATATGTGAGCTAAAAAAGGTTGCACTCAAAGTGGATTATCATATCCACAGAACAAACGTATTAAGGTTAGTTGGTTCTCTGGTTGAGCATTTCTTTTTTTATTGTTGCTTATGGAAAAGACTGCTTAGTCTCCTAACAAGTTATAGGGGGCTCCAGACATTGACTTCTTTCTCACTGTGCCTTACAGAGTTCAGCTACACCCTACTGATGAGTCCCAACTAATGCCGAAATATTTGTCTGGGGTTTGCTGTTTCTCCTGTTCAAGGTACAATTGCTTGACATTTTGGGTCTGGATCACTATATTGCGTGACCAGACTGATATAACACAGGCTATTTCTCTCTGTGAAGGGAACATTTGAGCTTAATAGGAACCTATTAAGGTTAGTTCCTTCTCTGATTGTACTCCTCTATTTTTTTTTTTTATTGTTGTTTGATGTTATGCAGCAAGGACAGAGTTTATATTCATGTCTTAATAAATTAAAATACATACAAGTAAATAAATATATAAATATATTATATATCTAGTAATATCATTAAAACTTCCATATCCCTTTAAACATACCTTATAACCAGTGCAAGCAATTCATGCTGCCTAGCACTTGGGAAGAGGGAGGAGGCAGCTACAGCATGAACCAGCTTATAAGCAATATCAATATGCTTGTGTAGCCTCTATTGAGATATGATACATGCATATTAATATTAGTTAGAAGCATGAAAACAATCATTAACCATCAGGGCCCTCTTTATATGAGGTCCCATACACCCTGTACCCCTCTGATGGTGGCTAGGTATGACATGACTAATTACATCAGCTTTGACATTACTGATGATATGACATATAACATTATAAAATACTTTATTAATGGCAGTGCTTATGATGACACAAGATCACTTAATACATTTGAATTTTTTAGCTTTTTTTTATTTCTCTCACTTTTGTTGGAGGAAACTGAGAGATACAGAGAAAGTGATTCATAAAGAAAGAATGAGAATAAACAGCTGTTAGCTGTAAAAATCATGCCTATAAGCTAAAATACCATTATTTCATATTTTGTTCCTGTTAGATATTATTCCACACCACACATATCATATTTTACAACTAAAGAAATCAATTACTAAATCAAAAGTATTAATTATAATAAGCTCTTTCTACATACAGAGCCTGTGTCAGGGAGAAACACAGAAAGACACATGGAGAGACAGAGAGAGAGTCGGAAAGAGAAATGCGTGAGAGAGAATGGAAAAGAAATGGAAAAGTCAATGAGAGAGCTACGTGATGGGCGGATGGAAAAGGTCAGGTCGAGAAATCTCCAAAATATAAGCAAGTGTAACCAATGGCAATACTAGTCTTTTCATAAGAAATACAAAGCATAACCCAGTGAATACCGGTGTTACTCCCTCTCCTCCATGATGACCCTCTTTGAAAACTTGGAATTTACAGGTTATTAATAAGGGAAACAAAGATAAAACAATCAGAACCACAGACAAAAAGTAGAATACACTCTAAAGAAATAAAAGCAGAAAAACAGCTTTCTTGGTAAGTCCAAAAAAAGGAAAATGCTACAGGTCACTGAATAGGTAATATACCTTAATGATTAATTTTAACAATAAGAAATGAGAATAAAGCTGTAGTGTTAACGTGAGGAAGAAGGTGCAGTGTTAAAAAGAAGCTGTAGTGTGATAATGAAATTGTAGTGTTATTATGATGCTGGAGTGCGAGTATGACTCTAATATATGAATATGTTACAGTTTGAAAGTGAGAATGAGCTAGGCTTGTTTATGTTTGTCATTTTGAGTTAGGGAAATGCGTTATATACCGTATATACTCGAGTATAAGCCGACCCGAGTATAAGCCGACCCGAGTATAAGCCAAGGCACCTATTTTACCACAAAATACTGGGAAAACTTAGTGACTCGAGTATAAGGTGAGGGTGGGAAATGTGCTGCCCCCTGTGTCCCTCTTATGTGCCCTCTGTGTCCCCCTCTTGTGTGCCCTCTGTGCACCCCTCTCTCTCCCCTCTCTCTCTCCCCTGTTTCTCTTCCCCCTCTCCCTCCCCTGTGTCTCTCCCCCCATCTCCCTCCCTTGTGTCTCTTCCCCCTCCTCTCCCTCCTCTGTGTCTCTTCCACCTCCTCTCCCTCCTCTGTGTCTCTTCCCCCTCCTCTCCCTCCTCTGTGTCTCTTCCCCCTCCTCTCCCTCCCCTGTGTCTCTTCCCCCTCTCCCTTCCTTGTGTCTGTTTCCACCCTCTCCCTCATGTCTCTTTCCCTCCCCCTCCCTTATCACCCTCCTCAAACCCCTCCTCAACCCTCCTCCCCTTCCTCAACCCCCCTCCTCATCCTCCCTCCTCCTCATTACCT
Source organism: Discoglossus pictus (assembly GCA_027410445.1). NCBI lineage: Eukaryota > Metazoa > Chordata > Amphibia > Anura > Alytidae > Discoglossus > Discoglossus pictus. Next base: position 208,198,167 of record CM050169.1, on the reverse strand, counting down.
CCCTCCTCCTCATTACCTCCCTCCTCCTCATCCTTCCTCCTCCTCATTACCTCCCTCCTCCTCATTACCTCCCTCCTCCTCATTACCTCCCTCCCTCCTCATTACCTCCCTCCTTATTACCTCCCTCCTTATTATCTTCCTCCTCCTCATTACCTCCCTCCCTCCTCATTACCTCCCTCCCTCCTCATTACCTCCCCCTCTCCCTTTCCCCTCACTTACGTTCCATCAGCAGCTGCTCCTCCGCTCCTCCTCGCCTCTTCCGGCTGCGTCTGGACCCGGTCAATGCTAATGTCATTAGCATATGCCGGGTCCCGATGCAGCCGGATGACGCGCAGAGGAGCGGAGGAGCAGCTGCTGATAGAAGGTAAGTGAGGGGAAAGGGAGAGGGGGAGGTAATTAGGAAGGGGTAAAGTGAGGAGGGGGAATGGAAAGACATGGGAGAGGGAGAGGGGGTAAAGAGACACAGGAGAGGGAGATGGGGGTGAAGGGACACAGGTGAGGGGGGATGGAGAGACACGAGAGAGGGAGAAGGGGTGGAAAGACACGGGAGAGGGTGAGGGGGGGTGGAGAGACACGGGAGAGGGAGAGGGGGGTGGAAAGACACGGGAAAGGGAGAGGGGGGTGGAGAGACAGGGGGGTGACTCTTAAAAAAATATATACAGTACATTAAAAATACATGAAACACGTTTTACTTACAGTCAGGGAGAGCGGCTGTTGATCTGCTGAAAGTCAGTCAGTCTGCTTCCTCTCTTCAGAGTAAAAGCTGGTCTGACGCGCCCAAGATTTCACTTTCTTATAAAGGCTACGAGCCAGAGGGATGTGTTTGTTCATGTGTATGATTTCCTAGAAACAGCATGACGGTGAGGAAACCAATTACTAAGAATGAAAGTGAAAGGACTGGACTGTCATATTTATAGTAAGCCCTTTGTCTGGAATTGAGCACATTTTCAGAAGGTTAAAAATGAAAGTTACTTTTTGTTACTAATATACTTACTTTTCTGGGATGACCTTTATGTGGATAAGATCACTGTTCATTCATTTGAAAGACTGCCACTTTAAAGAGACATTGAACAACAGAATGACATCAAAGTTTATCTATAAGCATCGTCACCAAGGTCCTCAAAATCCATTCTGTTATGAGAGCTCTAAAGACACATACATTGGAAGTACTTGTGTCCAGTAATGGCTTCTAAACTTACAATTCTCTCTGAAAGTACTTTTAGGCTCATCCTTTACATAGCTGCTAATGTTGTTAGTTTGTTCAATATTTCATAGTCATGTAAGATTTTTCCCAAACTACCAGTCGATTTGAAATGCACCATAACTGACACCTGCAGTGCCCGCAAGTGGCCGCTAGACGGCTCTGCAGATATTTTGCAGCGCTGCTGATATTTCACACAAGTTGTAATCTTAGAAGGTTACTCTAAACCCTTAAACTAACCCTAATCCCCCACCCACACCCTAGCTCTCACCTTAAGCCTAAAAGTTTACCTAACCCTAACGCTATGGTATTGGCACTGAAAATCAGCAGCGCCATCTAGCGATTGGTGATAGCAACTTTTAATAGTAAACACAAGATATGTTTCATGCATTCATAGAATGTGCTATTATATAGACCCTGGGTGGGCAAGTTCGTTACTGGAGAGCCCCACACAGGACAGGATTTGAGGATATCTCTGCTTCGCACAGGTGAGTCAGTCACTTATTTTGTTATCCTGATTGGCTCACCTATGCACAGAAAGGATATCCTCAAATCCTGGCCTGTGCAGCCCTCTCCAAGACTGAACTTTCCCACCCTGATATAGACTAAATGGAAAAAAAAAATGTTACCATTAGAAAGAGGACACTGCATATTTTGCAGATTTTGTTCAATGTGTCATTTTTATGAAATGAGAGAATAACTGATGACTTGCTTAAAAGCCAAGAGCCTGAACATGTCTTCTTAATGTTTAAGATTTCCAAGAAACAGCCTGGTGGTTAGGAAGCAAATTACTAATGAAAGTGAAAGGACTAAACTGTCATGTTTAAAATAAACTCTTCACTTGACAATGGGAAGATTTTTAGAGAGTAAAAAAAAAAACCTGTATTTTTTGTAGTAATTATTGCATTCAATGCTGCTATATTGAGGCTGCCATTCGCTTTTTTCCCTAACATATTTACTTATGTTGGTGGACCTTGGATTCTCTAAAATGCTTTTATGTTCGTAATTTACATAGCTGCTAATACTGATAGTTTGATCAATACTTTGGGGATTTTTTGTTTGTTTTATTTACAATTTAATTTGCAGACTTGGCTCAATTTATTATTTTCATGGAATTTCATGAAATGACAGCCTAACTGGCAAGTCCACAAAGATTATGAAGTTAAAATGTGGGCACAGTTGCTTGTATTTTAGCATGCACAGTTGTCTGTTGATGTCAAAGATGTCAGTGAGTGCATGAACAGTTGTGTGATCTTTTCAGTGTCCACTTGACAACGTTAAACTACTTCACATATGAAAAGCCCCATTCTCTTAAGCTCATGTAAACGTTCCCAGTTTGTGCAGCTTCTGATTTGCTGCACCATCGGTGATATCTACAATACATTACATAAGTGAGTGATCAGCCTAAAAATTGATATCTGTAATAATATTATGTGCTAAAGGCAATCCTAATATTGACAGCAGATATCAGTATGTAAACTCAAATAGATTTGATCTGATTAGAACCGTTATGTAAAATTCCACTTAATGGGGGTAAATTAAAGTGTTTTTTTCCCTTAAAGGGATATGTAAGGGAGCAGGGTTTCAAAGGTTTCCTAATAAACAGCTACGGATTAGTAGAAAAATATATATTATATAGAAAAGTTGTGTACTTACATATTTATATGCTAGATACTGATATCTGGATGTGAACACTCCTATAAAGCTTACATAACCGTGTACCCTGCAAGGTACAGTGTGTGACCTCTAAAGGAAATGATGGTTGGGGGGGTCACAGCTGAAATTACCCATAAGGAGAAAAAAAAAGACAGCAACTGCCAGATTGTGATACAAATGTTTCAGTCTTTACTTCCTCCTAATTGGCCAAAACTATTTTTTCAAATTGTATACCAATTTAGCCTGTGTTTGGAGGGTGTTAACCCTAAGTTTCAACTGTCAGAAGTTAAAATATATTTTGCTAACTTCAAGGTAAGGGTTTAAATGCTTATTAATTCAATAGTTCTTAAAACCTCAAAAGAAGCTATATGGCTATTGAGAATATTGCTTCAGAGTTATTTAGCTATGGAATCAGACAGACTATCCATTTAGAATTATAGTTTGGACTCATATCCTACGTCTTTACTGTATATAGCTCTGAATATTCTCTTCACTCATTACAAAGGGTGTTATATATTATTTTTGGTTTTAGGTGTTTTTAGTTTATTTTTATTTTAAAAGCGCCGGTTTCAACTTAAGAATAAACAACAGTCTACTTTTATGTATATATGTAAATGGTCCCTCAAGTTCGCAATTGTTAGTGATATGAAATACCCTAACTAGAGTTTTCCAGACCTTCAAATGTTTCCAAAAGCAGTTTGTACAGGGATTCAAAACATTTTAATCTTGACAGCATTCATTTCATGCAAAAAAAAATATTTGTAATGCTTAAAGCCTGCTCTTATAAATGGATTATTGCAAATTTGTAACTTCAATGTCCCCTTAATTAAATTACATCCTGTATGGGATACCCAATTCTAGAGGAGGATTACTGGTGCATACTTTTTCTCCACAACCAGCAAGAAATGTTTTGTACTCTAGCATTATTGCCTGTAACTTTCCAGCTTTTTAAGATGCTGCCATTGAACCCTTATGGAACTGAATATTATTATTTGTTTAATTATGTAATATGTTTCAGCTACTACAGTAGGAGATACCCACTAGTAGATGCCCACTATAAATACACGTGCCATGCCTTTGTTTACTGATTCTGTAATACAGGCTTATGTGCTGTAGTAAAGCTTGTATGTTTGTTGGCTGTACATATATTTATCATTGTCTGAACCTAATTTAAGTACAGCGCTACGGAATTTGTCGGCGCGTTACAAATAAACTATAATAATAATATGCTATTAAAACAGTATTCCAATTGATAACCTCTTGGAGTGGAAAGAGGAAGCTGAAAAGGTACACATTCAATGACAACTTTATTGACAAAATTGTAATCTGGAGTTCAAACCCGTTAGGGATAAAAGAAAGAAATGAAATCATCTAAGACTCACTCAAGTGTATCCCCCCTCACTCGAATGTTAGGGTTAGATCAGTTCAATTTAATATGTTTTAGGTTCATTTAGTTAATATGTTACAGCTACAGTCAAACGGAGAAAAGAAAAAAAGGCAAAAAACTGAGGAAGTTCACAGTTAAACAAAAAACTACAACAAAAAATCTTATACAAAGACTTTTGCATTTTATTAAATGCAGTTTATGTCAGATGTGTTTAAATGTACAAGTATGATAAATGTTATGACATGATTAAAATCAGTATTCTATTTCAAATACATAAAAGTTATAATTTTATCTAGGTTTTTAAACTGTCTGTTTTCCCCACAAGCAGAGCTGTTCCTATTCATACTTGTGTCTAATAGGGGGCATGGCCAGCTCTACCTGTGAGTTTAACTGTAAATAAAGTCTGAGCAGTGTAGGTTCTGCTTCTGACTGAGCATGCTCAGTAAACGCATCAGGGCTATGATGGCTCATGCACTACCACTTATGGTAGTGCATATGGAGCAGCTACAAGCATGTTACAATACTTCTGTGTAGGCAGTGGGGGCACAGCTAACAATGTCTTGGGGCAGGACCAGTGATATGAGTGCAGCCTGTTTTCAAGTGCCATGATAATCCAGCACACAGGAAGAACTGGCCACGTCCCCCTATAAACACGTAGGAGGAGATATGTAGCTCTCCTTAAAGAGAAAACAGTTTAAAGCTAAAAATAACAACATTTTTGTATTTTAAAACGCTTACTGTTTTTAATTGTCTTTGCACCACAAACAAACATATCATATTTACTTTTAAATGCACTATAGTGTTCCTTTACACACTGTGGACAGTTTTTTTTTCTATATGTTCTCTTAAATATGTAATTGTGAAAATTGGTTAAATATTTTTAAAACGAAAAAACTAACCACAAGCTTAATATTTTTCACTGTTATACAATTATTCTTTACTGCAGTATTTTCTTTTCTTTACTAGGTTACTTTTGCGTTCCTAATTTAACCACAACTTGTTCGCGATATAAAAAAAAATAAACATTACAAAAAATTTAATACATAGACATTTATAGGTACACTTTAATTACTGTATTGTTTCTATCAACAACAGGCTTATATTTGCTTTTTGTTTTACAATACTTGATGCTTTCATTTGTATCAGGTATCAAAAAAGTATATAAGATACATCCAATATAATGAAAGCCTTTCAGCCTACATTTAAAATGTTGTTCTACGCCCCTCTTAGTGGCTGCCATGTTGTCAGTATCATCGATTAGAGTGTGTCACTGTATGAGGAGAACAGTTGGCTAGCTGTGAATCTTCATATTGCATCTTCTAATGCAAACAGAGTATGGCCCGCTACGCCCTATTAGTCCAGGCAGACATTGGCTGTACCTATAGCTATCCTTGAATTAACCAATTCCACATAATGGTGTAGAGCAATTGGAAGCTGCTGGTTTTGTGTCTTGCAGATTAGAAAATATTATATCTAGAATCACAGGTTGCAACTTCCCCACCTCACATAGTGACAAGCTGTGAGGGATGGAAGGAAGGAGACAGGCCAGTATGGCAGGCTACCTGAGACTAGAATAAAAAAAAAATTAATATCTTTATGTATTTGGACTAAGAGTGCTTTCATTGTGCTTGATGCAACTTATGCCGTTTCAATTATCATGACCCTTTTTACTTATAACCAACCATACCCCTAAATAACGAATACCTTGGTGGTAACAGTATTGTATGTATTGTAAGGTGTATTTAAAGGTGTTTGTACAGTTATTGTAGATAAATGATAGCGGAGACAGATTGCTTTGTAACAAACTCTACACACACACACCAGCAGGGGCGGCCCGTCCATTGGGGCGTCAGGGCAAACGCCCCCCCAAATATTTTCTTCACCCTGCAATAAAAAAAACACAACAATGTATTAGTATAACCCAAAAACAAATAAATATAAGGTGTACATCATCATTTCAAGTCTAAATAGTATTAAAATGAATTAAAGTTAGAAAAGGGACACTGTCACTTTAAAATAACCCTTGCGCTACATTAACTAATGCTGTGTATCTATCTATCGCCCCCTGCCTGCACCCTGTGTGATCAAATTACAATAGTTACACTGTGTACACTAACCTTTAGACTCTTCTCTTCTCTTCAATGAGTCCTGGCCTGGCCCACTGACCGTTAATGCATGCCGCCCACCATCACAGTGACGATATGCATGGGCGGTCATAAATGTATCAATTAATAAATGACAGTCTTCCATCATTGACCAATCAATGATGGAAGGTTGTACAGTTACTAAGAGAACAATCTAAACCCACCCAGACCGTTAGCCCTGAGCGCCCGCCAGCAAATAGAGCCTCGAGTTTGATTTTGATTGACTGATACAGTCAATAAAACCACCAGTTCCCTGTCCCTTCCCCCTTTCTGTTTCCTGACCCTGGTCACGCTGAGACTGAGAGACCTCCCTGGCTGAATCTACTCATCTGCTCTGCCTGCCTAACACAGTAAGTCTACACCTGCCTCTGCCTGGCACCTGCCCCTGCCCCTGGCCAAACCAAAACCCCTAGTAGCCCCTAATAAAAGTTAGGGGTGACCAGTTACCCCCAGTCCCCCACTATGCCTGCCTGGCCTGCCAGTGACACCTACCCAGCCACCCACCAACTACCACCGACGACCCTAGGCCTACAATGCCTGGTGCCAGTGCCACCCCCAGCCATCACCCCCATGTGGCCTGTGCCACCCCCGATCAGGCCTGCCCTATGCTAGCCTAGCTATGCCATCATGCCACCACCGGATTACACCGATCACGGGATCGGGGTAGTCGGGTGGTGAGCGGGGTGGCACAGGCCCACATGGGGGTGATCGGATCACCCCCTTGATGAGGCCTGTGCCACCCCTGATGACCTCCATGTATGCCACCCTGCCCGAGGCCCGATCACCACCGGGCCCCCGGCACCACCCCGATGCGGCCTATGCTACCCCGGGTATTCGGGCAGTGAGCGGGGTTGACCAGGCCACATGGGGGTGGATGTTCACCCCCATGAGGCCTGTGCCACCCCTGGTCGTGGCCTATGGGCGACCGATGGGCGCCTGACCGTGACCGACCCCACCCTGGATTAACCATTAACCAACTACCTAACCCCCCCCCCCCCCTATTTTTATTCCATTTTTAGAAGTAACAGGCATGTATATGTGCATGTCACTTCTAAAGATAAAATAAAAATAAAGGAAGGGAAAAAAAAAATACAGTAACAACATTATTACAATTAATTTACACACAGTAAGCAAACACATTGTTAGTAACACAACACATCGTATACAAAAATAAACAGCTTTAAACAAACATTAATAAAAAATAAAATAAACAGCACATACACACATTGTTAGTACAGTTAGTAACACAACACATTGTATACAAAAATAAACAGCTTTAAACAAACATTAATAAAAAATAAAATAAACAACAGCACATACTTACCTGTAAAATTGACCCCTCCAGCGTTGGCCTTCTGTCCTCTCTGGATATAGTCATGATGAAAAATAAATAATCCATGTTGATTGAAGCCAATGATCAAAAATTAAATAATCCATGTTGATTGAAGCCAATGATCAAAAATAAAATAATCCATGTTGATTGAAGCCAATGATCAAAAATAATCCAATCTTGATTGAAGCCATTGTCCATCCATCCATTCTGGCCCATTGAAAGAGGCCTCCAAAAAAAAAAACCGACGCTCTAAAAAAAAAAAAACAACACACTAAAAAGAGCTCCTCCTACAAGGAGCCCCTCCCGCGATTAATTGTTTTTTTCCCACGGTCTGCTATATATACTAATTTTTGAAGGACTCTGATTGGCTGAAATTTTTGATTGACATCGATTTCAACCAATGAGAGTCTTAAAAAAATTAGCAAATCAGCAAGCAGGTATGGAAGCCTGTAAGGGTAAAAAAGGTTAGTGTGAACTTGTTTGACCCTGTATGTATTATACATATTACAGGGCTATTTTATGTGATATACATGTTACAGCATAATATCCTGTAACATGTATAGCCAAAAAATAGCACTGTAATATGTATAACAAATAAAGTGTAATAGAAATGCATGAACAATATAATATATCATGAAATGAAGAACATCAATTAATCAAATAATAAATATCAATTAATATATATTGTTGTATGTATATGTTTATGTATATTTATGTGTAATTTTTTATATATATATATATATATATATATATATATATATATATATATATATATATAAATTAATATCAAAATATCACAATAAATAAATATATATATATATATATATATATATATATATATATATAACAATTTGATATATATATATATATATATATTTATTTATTGTGATATATTGATATCAATTTTTATATATATATATATATATATATATATATATATATATATATATATATATATATATTTATATATATATATATTTTTTTTTTGGGGCCTATATGTTATTTAAGGTTTTTAAGGTACGGTTGGGGCCTATATGGTCCCAATTTGTTATTTAAGGTTTTTAAGGTGCGGTTGGGGCCTATATGGTCCCAATTTGTTATTTAAGGTTTTTAAGGTGCGGTTGGGGCCTATATGGTCCCAATTTGTTATTTAAGGTTTTTAAGGTGCGGTTGGGGCCTATATGGTCCCAATTTGTTATTTAAGGTTTTTAAGGTGCGGTTGGGGCCTATATGGTCCCAATTTGTTATTTAGGGTTTTTAAGGTGCGGTTGGGGCCTATATGGTCACACTTGCTCTTTTAAGGTTTTAAACGTTACAGTTTGGGTCTTAAACGTTCTAATATTTTTTTTTTGTTTTCTATAACTTCCCAGGTGCAAACTATCTGTGGAATCAGATTTCTTTGGACTCGTTGGTTGACTTACTGGACGTGAATACCCCGAGAAGGAGCGTCAACTGTTGGTGAGTATATGGTCACACTTGGACTTTTAAGGTTTTAAAAGTTACGGTTTGGGTCTTGAGATTTCTAATGTTTTTTTTGTTGTTTTCTATCACCCCCCAGGTGCAAACTATCTGTGAAAGCAGATTTGTTTGGACTCGTTGGTTGACTTACTGGACGTGAATACCCCGAGAAGGAGCGTCAACTGTTGGTGAGTATCATTGCCTTTAATTTTCTGTCCATGTGTATAGGTGCAAATTTGATGGTGATGTAGTCTTGTCACATGAGGGTTTGCAATCTGTAATGTATACCAATGAAATCAACACACTGTTATTTTTAAGTAATTTTGTGACATAATATAAATTAATATACCGTGATCTCTTTCTTTTATTGGTATCAATATCAGAAATGAATACTATTGACTCTCTACTTGTGAAGCCTTTCGCCACCCTAACCTATGAGGAGAAGGTGGAAGTAAAACGGTTAGGAGCTGACCAACCAGAGATAAATCTGCAGCAAATCGCAAGAGATAGAGGGAAGCAATATGTCCGTAATTTCAATACTGAATGGTACAAGAAGAACGACTGGCTTTCTGGAAGCGTTTCTAGGAAGTCCTTATATTGTTTCCCATGCATCCTATTTGGTGGTGACGCTGCTTGGACCAAAACTGGAGTGACTGACGTCAAACATCTAGCTGACAAATTGGCAAAACACAAAAGTTCTAAAGCTCACTTGGATAACAGGATCAAGTTTGAGATGCTTGGACAGGCGAACATTGCTGTTCAACTGGACCAAGGATACCAAGTCAGCATTCAAAAACACAACGAAGAAGTGGCTAAGAACCGGTACATCCTTTCGAAGATAATTGATTGTGTTCGCTTTTGTGGCGCCTTTGAACTGGCATTAAGAGGACACGACGAGAGTGAAACATCGCTAAATCCAGGAGTGTTTAGAGGCCTGGTGGATTTGGTTGGCAGTATCGATAGTGCAATGGAACAGCATTTGAAGACTGCAACTGTGTTTAGGGGGACTTCCAAAACCGTGCAGAATGAGCTACTGGACTGCATGCATGAAGTTATAAAGGAAGTGATTCACCAAGAGCTTAAGGAAGCCCAGTTTGTGGCAATCCAAGCGGATGAAACAACCGATATTTCCGCTAGGACACAGTGCGTTGTAGTCTATCGCTACATTGACAAGAAGCATCAAGTGGTGGAAAGATTTGATGGCTTCACGGAAATGAAATCAACGGATGCAGACTCCATTGCTGCTGTTGTGCTGGAAACACTGAATACTGTTCTCCCAGAGCCAGAAGACAAGAAGAAACTCATAGCTCAAAGCTATGATGGTGCCAGTGTGATGCGTGGAGATCAAGGAGGAGTTCAAAGAAAAATAAAAGACGTGTACCCGAACGCACACTACGTCCATTGCTATGCTCACCAACTGAACCTAATAATGGAGAAAGCAGTTTCAAGGATTGGAAGAGTTAGAGTTTTTTTTTCAAACATAGGCGGCATACCATCTTTTTTTTCACGCTCTCCAAAAAGGACTGGAGTTCTGGATGAGGTAGTTGGTAGAAGACTTCCAAGAGGTGCACCGACACGATGGAACTTCAACGTTAGGACCGTGAACGTGATCTACGAGAACAGAGATGCGCTACTTGAGTGTTTCCAGACAATTGAAGCATGTCTAAACTTTGATCCAACTTCTATACGGGAAGCCGCAGGTTTCATTGGAATGCTGGAAGACAGGGAGTTCCTTTACTTCCTTAAATTATTTCATTTAATAATGCCACATGTAGACATCCTCTATAGTCAGCTTCAGAAGCGAGACACGGATACTGTTTATATCAAAAAAGTCACAGAAGACTTTGTCGCCAGCATCCAGAAAATCCGTAATTCTGTGGAAGAGATAGAAGCAAGTTTGCCAAGCGATCTAACAGTCAACAGACGGAGTGCGGAGATCTCAACCTTGAGACAACTTTCAAGAGAGGTATGTGACATAGTGGTGGTTCATGCAAAAGAACGTTTTTCATTTTAAAATCACCTAGTCAGTGCCAAACTTGTTCAAAGTGACTTGTATAAAACCCATGGCACTTGCTTTCCAACCCAAGCTCTGGAAGACACCGTGCAAGCATATCCAATACTGAAGAAGGAACAATTACGCACTGAGCTGTCACTTCTGTATGGGAAGACAGAGTTTCATACTTGTACAAGTGCTGTTGCTCTGCACAAACTTTTCCATCAATTTAATCTGCAGAATGATTTCACAGAGACAGTAAAATTATTAAGAATCCTGATTACAACACCAATGACTACTGCAGAATCAGAAAGATGCTTCTCAACATTGAAGAGGATAAAAACCTTTTTAAGAAGCACCATGTCCCTGGAGCGGTTGAATGCATTGGCGATGCTCTCAATGGAAAAGCAACTGATTTCCGAGATCCCACACTTCAATGAAAAAACCATTGAGAAGTTTTGTTCTTTGAAAGATCGCCGTGCAAAATTAAAATACAAGTGATTGAAGCAAAGAAGAATGCATACCCCCAAGGTGTGCAAAGATAAACTGCGTTAAGCAGCACCACCTCACACTACCAAACATAACTAGTGGTAAGTAAAGTATGAACGGTGTGTGGGTGTGCATATGGAAGGAGCTATGAAAGGTGTGTGCATGGTCAGTAACAATTGTTGAAGCCTTGGCGTGGTTTGAAGGAATTGGAGGCACTTCCAAGGGTAGCTGTCACTTGTGTACAGGAAGCAAGAATTCCATGTCTGTACAAGTGCTGTTGCTCTGCAGCAACTTTAGCATCAATTTAATCTACATAATCTAACAGAGTGAGTGAAGCTATAAGGAATCCTGCTTACAACAACGAAGACTACTAAAGAACCAGAAAGATGCTTCTCCACATTGAAGAGGATCAAAAAAGTAATTAAAAAGCACCATGGCCCTGTAGCGGTTAAATGCATTGGTTTGAAGGAATTGGAGGCACCTTCAAGGGTACGTAAAGTTCTCAGAAATGGCACCACCTCACTACCAAAAATAACTAGTGGTAAGTAAAGTATGAATGGTGTGTGGGTGTGCATATTGAAGGAGCTATGAAAGGTGTGTGAATGGTCAGTAACAATTGTTGAAGCCTTGGCGTGGCGTTACTGCTCATATGGTTATCCATATGCTAATTCAACGTGTTTGTTTGACATTGATTATTGTGTGGTCTAAACAGAAGTGAAATGTTGTTGTTTTCTTGAATCCCAAGATCCACTGGTTTGGGCCTATGCAGTGCTGATTGGTCTTCTAAGGTATGTTTGAGGCCTATATGGTCCCACTTGGTCTTCTAAGGTATGTTTGGGGCCTATGGTCACACTTGGTCTTCTAAGGTATGTTTGAGGCCTATATGGTCAAACTTGGTCTTCTAAGGTATGTTTGGGGCCTATATAGTTCCACTTGGTCTTCTAAGGTATGTTTGGGGCCTATGGTCACACTTGGTCTTCTAAGGTATGTTTGGGGCTTATATAGTCACACTTGGTCTTCTAAGGTATGTTTGGGGCCTATATAGTCACACTTGGTCTTCTAAGGTATGTTTGGGGCCTATAGTCACACTTGGTCTTCTAAGGTATGTTTGGGGCCTATATAGTCACACTTGGTCTTCTAAGGTATGTTTGGGGCCTATATGGTTCCACTTGGTCGTTTAATGTTTTTTAAGTATGGTTTTGTTCTTGAATGGTATGATTGATTTGCTTGTTTTCTTCCAACCCCAGGTGCAAACCCTATGTGGCTGCAGATTTGTTTCTACTCATTGGTCAACTTAATGAACGTGAATACCCTGAGAAGAAGAGCCGACTAATGGTAGGTGTCACTCCTTTAATTTTTCTGTTAATACGTATAGGTGCAATTATGATATTGCTGTAGTCTTGTCACATGAGTTTTTTCAATCTATATTGTATACCAATGAATTTAACACATTGTTACTTTACTTCTTGACATTTCTGCATTGCAGATCATGTATTTCAATGGGCTTTACAAGCATAAGGTCATTGGGCGGGGCTTATAAAGGTCATTATGACGTCAGGGGAGGAGTTATAAAAATGGGTGTGGTTTGAAAAAGGGGGAGTGGCTATGTTTCGCCCTGTCGCCCCTCCAACTTGAAAAGTCACCAGCCGCCACTGCACACCAGTAGTGAGATTGTAATTTAAATACTGTTTAACTTCTTATATTCTGTATTGTTTGGTACCAGTGCAAGATTTACAGGAATGTCTCCTGAAACAAAAGTATAAAAATTATAATGGAAACAACTGATTAGATTGAATAAGTTTGCAGGAATTCATATGACAAGAAAGGTGTTGACAACCCTTTGCAATCCCAAAATTCGAAACATGAAAATCCATGTACAAAGAAAATGTTAATTTTATCAATTTATTATGGTCGGTTCTCTCCTGATAAGAAGCATGTGATTTTGGAGGTGCGGATCAATCCAACTGGGTGGTTATTTGAATAAGTAGAATAATTTGCGCAGAAAGTTGGTGACTCTAGATGTGATTTTACCCAGAAAAGAACCTTCATTTTTTTTCTTCAGATCAGTAATCACCCTTTGCAACTTGTCATGCTGTTTTTGCAACCCGTTTTGAGACATCTCTCGCTGTTCCTGTAGATACAAAGAGGAAAGCTCACCAAATAGTTTAAGAGCTTGAATAGAAAAAAAAAATGAATGGCCAATTGTATTCCAAAAACCTCATATCAAAGCTTTGTGACCCAAAAAGAAAATGGGTAATACAGGTAAGAGCAGTTAAACAAGCATATCTTCAGTTTCAGCATTGAATTTAGCACAAAAGCTAAAGTAGAAATCAATTAGATAATCATGTATGGCTTTCATTACTTGGTTTAACACCTAATAACACAATGATGAATCAGGTTCTCATATAAAGTAGAATGGTTCATCGCGGAAGTGTTTTGTAAGGTTTCCCATAGTGTTTTAGGTTCTACACAATAGGCACTTATGAGGCAGACTTAGGTATGAATCATGACCTCTATATCTTTTCATCTGGTTCCCCTTCATTATGTGACTCTTCGTTCAGTGAACTTTTGGATACCATTTCATGAATATGTGTAGTAGGTATTGTGTAGTAGGTATATTTAATTTTTAAATACACATTTCAAAATGTGAAGAAAATATAACTCACCATCACTGGTCTACGGGAGTGCTTGGGACAGTACTTTCAGCATTGCATGTGTAGTGGTGAAGCTAGATGTTTGGTTATGTAAATTCAAAAATCATTATTATTATTTTTCTATACTATTGGTTCTACTAATATGTGGACATATGTTAGGATAAATAAATGTATTAAAATATATATTTTATTTAGACCAGGGTAACAACGACGAATTAAAAACACATGTAAAATTCAAGATAGAAGCAGACAAACTCAAACAGAGATTTCGGGAGAGGGGTTACCCAAATAAATGCCTGAAAAAAGCATTTCAACAATACAACCTAGATGTATAATGACGTTTGGGTACGACTCACCTGCAATAAAAGAGATTGTATCAAAACATTGGCATATTTTAAAAAGTGATGAAGACTTTGAAAAAGATCTTCCATCTCATGTATCAATAACATATTGTAGAGGAAAGAATCTAAAGGACATGCTGGTACATAGCTTCTTTAAGGAAAATAGATCTATAAACACATGGCTAAATCCACCAATTGGGTGCTTTAGGTGTGGAAAGTGTAAATTTTGTAAATATATAAAACCGCCCAAAATTTATGAGCATCCACACAGTGGTGAAACCTTTATTTTGAAGGACTTTTCAAATTGCTGCTCTACAAATGTGGTATATGTAGCCACATGTGTATGTAGCAAAATGTATGTAGGAAAAACGCGGCGTCAGCTGCATAGATGCATAGGGGAACATATATATACCATCCAAAAAGATCTGGACACACCCCTAGCATGCCACGTTAAACATTATCACAAGGGAAAAAGTGAAGTTTTGACCTTCACAGTACTTGAAAGGGTACATTTGGGCCCTAGACAGGGTAACCTAGACAAAAAACTGTTACAGCATGAAGCTTGGTGGATCTATAAATTAAAAGCATTGTCTCCCAAAGGTCTCAATGAGGGCTTCACTTTCTCCTCCTTTATTTAATTTGGATATTTTCCACCTCACGTTATTATACACACATCACATAGGTGATATCACTAAATGGTGCTTATTATTGCACGCATTCCTTCCCCCCTCCCCTTCCTTTTTTTCTCTCTCTTTTTTTCACTTGTCACGGTTATGCAAGGCCTATTTTTCACATACTTCCATTCCTTTTAGATGTCACCCTATATATGTTTTAGATATTTTCCAATACACACATAGGCATTAGTATTCATCACATCATTACACCTTCCATCTTCTTATATTATTAAAGATGGCAGGACATCAAATTTATGTTTAGCACTTCCTTTTTTGGACATACACACATTTATGTTGTTGGGGAAAGGTATTCATTTATTTCAGGACTCTCCCTTTCTATTACACGTTCACTTCACATATGGATAGCCATTTGTTGATTTCTAGTTTTAGGAAGGAAAGTAATAATCTGGGACTGATTTCTATTTTGCACTTAAGAAATTTGCAAGCACATATTGATACTCTTAATAAGTCTTCTATTGAAAGGAGGTTATAAATATTAATTCCATGTATCCTCCTCATAAACAAATTGGGAGTGTACATCAAGCTTCTTCTGTATTATAATCCAAATAGCTGAATATGCTATTTATTGTCTATTCCAGACATGTGTACACATATGTGTATATACTATGTGTTATTATCATCTTTCAAGCATACATAAGCATGTGCATGTGTTATTATCCTGGGAGTTTACAGTGTCATAATCTTGGGAGCTCACAGATCTCCCCAAAGAATAATGATAAGACCTAGCACCTTATATAGACTCTCAGGTTTACAATAATACAATATTATCATCTTTTTTGTCCACTTTTTATAAGAAATTATGCCAAGTGTCTTACATCGTAAGAACACTATTCAATAGTCTCATACACTCTCTTGATATCTCTAGCGTGCTCTCAGCATATTGTGAGCACCACGCTATCCCTCCCACAACCAGAGAGGGCGTTTTTGACGTCATTGCGTCATTGCGCATGTCCCACAACTCACAATTGGTCGCCATGGAGATAGCAACGCTTTAAAAAGGGCTCCAACGGCCTTAGCAGGCTTACCCTTGATGACGTCGAAACGCGTCGGCTTTTGATGACGCAGCCTTTCCCTACGCTAAGGGCACGCTGGCGTTTTCTATACTGAGTGCATGTGTGTAGTATGTGTGGTTACCCTCCCTGTCCTTATCCAAATGATTGAAAGATCGCATATGTGCTGTGATAGAAGGCTCCCTGAAGGATATTATTTTCTCCAGGATTATTGATAGAGTACAGACTCACTATTAGCAGGCAGGTTGCTCCTATTAAGGCAGTCTATCTATTGAGAGCTTATTGAGAACTTATGTGATAGCTCCATTTTCCCAGTAGGGGCTTATATAGTAACAAGAACGTCCCTAGAGTGAACTAAACCTATCAAACAGGTGAGCCATATGTACTCTACAATTGAAAGGAGTTTATTAACCACATATTGGCAAAAACTCTGATAATAATAAGAGCCATTACATCTTCCAGAGACATAGCACTTTATAGTATTGCCTTATTTAGCAGAAGAAGTCAATAGATATACAGATAGTGCTGGGGGTATTACCTAGTGTAGTCTCCCTGAATACTTACTGTGATTCTCTCCTTATACAATTGTCTACCAGTCAGTAGGAATACTGACTAATCTCTGCAAAGGACTTTACTAGGAGGACCACACACCAGGTTGAATTATCATTCATCAATATCCTGACACACAAGTAACAGGAGAGATAAGAATACACCTCTATTAAGAGTTTGATATATTTTTCTAGTGGGTAACTTATCTCACACAACTTAGCCTTTTTTAATCTTAATGTTCCAATCCTGGATTTTTTATATGTGTTTTTAATTCGTCGTTGTTACCCTGGTCTAAATAAAATATATATTTTAATACAATTATTTATCCTAACATATGTCTACATATTAGTAAGACATTTGGTAGCAAATACCATAGGAACTAGCATTCCTGAGTTTCCATTCTATACTATTGGTTCACCATTTTACAACTTTTCTGGATTTACTGTTATATATGGATGGAAAAATATATTTATAAAATGTAGGAGCCAGATAGATTTTCTAGGAGTCAGACACTTTGTTTCTAATAGCCAGTAAGGGGGCACATTCAAAGACATAATATTATATGTACTTCTAGAAAATATTTAGGAGCCAGAAGCCATTTTTTTTTTAGGAACCTATGTTCCCAGGCGATTACTAGTAGCCAACCGCGACCACGCAAACAACACGACACACCAACTACGACCCTCGCAAATTTTACCTCGCAACGCAAACAACATACGAGACACGTTACCACACATTACGACCTCGCAACAATCGGACGCAACTCGCGAACATTACAAAATTCAAAACACAATAAATACACACAGCACATACATAAAAAGCTTACCTACAGCAAGAGGGAGCATCCAGGACCTCAAAAAAACAACTTACACCTTCATTTAACTCAAAATAAAAGAGTTTAGACACTAAAAAATTCGCTAAGCGACAGAAAAAATGGCCCCCGAACAAAACGAAAACGAGGCTACAGCACTCTAAACACGCAAAACACCACAAGAAACTCGCAAAACACCACAAAACACCTACGGATATTCCACTAAGACGCATACCACACATTACCCGCCATTTTATGACAAAGCAGAAGTACACGAGTACGCTAACGGTTTGGTCTCTCGCACGCACACTATTACACTGCACACATTCATCATGCTTACACAGCAGCTCCACACCACTGATGCTGCAGCAACATCAAAACACATTGCCAGCTCTTCAACACAATGCTTCAAAATAGGTCAAGTATATTCATTTATTAATGTATTACATATTTCATTATTACACACCAAACAGCATTAGCTACCTTACAATTTCATTGCCGTCATTTTTTGACGGGCAATTCGCTAGTTCTAATAAATTGTCATGAAGCCCAATGAATTGTACAATCACCCAAGGGTACATATCACTTACAGTTGGAACAAAAGACTCGTTAGCTGATAAATTAAAAATCCAAGAATCTTTCTGGCCTTCAGTGTATAATACAATATCTAGTGTTCTGCATTCCCACATCGAAAAGACACTCTGTGTCTCTATGTCTGCATTTACTATCTGTCTGCGCTCTGCGTGCGCTCTTTGCACTTACTGTCTGTGTGGTCTCTCTATCTGTGTGCTCTTTCTGTCTATGTTCGCTCACTACGTGTGTGCTCTCTCTGTCTGTGTGTGCCCTCCTTCTGTGTAGACTCTCTATCTGTGTTC
This sequence comes from Discoglossus pictus, assembly GCA_027410445.1. NCBI lineage: Eukaryota > Metazoa > Chordata > Amphibia > Anura > Alytidae > Discoglossus > Discoglossus pictus. Next base: position 208,179,571 of record CM050169.1, on the reverse strand, counting down.
ACTCTGTCTGTGTGCCCTCACTTTGTTTGCTGTATGTGGGGACTTTGTGTGTGTGTGCTCTCTGTCGGTGTACGCCCTTCTTCTGTGTTCACTGTCTCTCTGTCTGTGTGTGCTCTCTGTCTTTGTGCACTCTCTGTGTGTGCACCCTCCTTCTGTCTGCACTCTCTATCTGACCTCTGTATGTTAGCTGATATGTGTATCTGTCTGTCTACCTTTTTTAATGTGCCCCTGTATTGCGATGCGGAATATGTTGGCGCGTTATAAATAAAGGATAATAATAATAAATATATCTGTATGTGTAGAATCCCCTTCTGGATCTCTTGTCATGGTGAAAGGGCTTGTGCACTTCAATGAAGCTGTGCGTTATACCATGTAGGGTCACCCAAGATTGGCAGGTAATAGCAAAGAGTTCAGACTAGAGAAAGAACTGGCAACCCACTCCAGTATCTTTGCCAAGAAAACCTTATGGATAAGCACATCCAGAGACATATTGATACATGTGTGCTGCAATACATAGGGCTATGGAATAAGAGTTGTACACATAAATCATTAGCTATATGAAGTTTTTTCTTACAGTACTTTAGTCTTTTATATATGTAAACTAGCGACTTGCCCGTCAAAAAATGACGGTCAATAAAAGAAAGTGTTGAAATGCTGTTTGTCACACAATGTGAGTGTACTGTGTGTCTCAAGTAACTAAATTCCTCCAAAAGCAGAAATCTACATGACATAAAATAATAAAAACTAAAATCACCAAAAATAAAAAATGTACATTACAGAACCAAAAAAAGAAACCTAAGTGACCAATAATATAAAAAGGAACATTACAGAAACTAAAAAAAAATACATTACAACCTCCCGTCACTACAAAATGTTTTAAAAAATTACACACCTGAAAAATAAATACATATAATACATACATATAATACAATACAACAGAATTAAATAAACTAAAATACAACACAATTAAATTAAATAAAATAAAATACAATACAATTAAATAAAATACAATACAACCTTATGTAATATACATGCCACTATCTACTATACATGCCACTATCTACTATCCATGCCACTATCTAATATAAATGCCATTATGTAATATAAATGCCACTATATAATGTAATATACATCCCACTATGTAATATACAATACTATCTAATAATACATCCCCCTATCGATGTAATATACAATACATGCTATCTATATATATATATATATAGCTACCCTAATTGTAAGCTACAATAAAATAATTAAGGCCACTTACCTTTGAGATGTTTCTTCAGATCAGCAACCTACGGTAAAAAAGATTCCAAAAATTAATACAACACATTTACATGAAATACCTAAACATTGTAAACATTGTAAACATTGTAAACATTCTAAATATTCTAAATATTGTAAATATAATACTCACCTTTCCAGCATGTCCCGTTCCAGCATGTCACGTCCTCCATGTTCCGTCCGCCATGTTCTGTTGGCCATCTTTACTCCTGTCAAAAAAAAACATTACATAAGTAAACATAAAGCAAAGTAAAATAAACACAATCTACATTATACTTACCTTTCCACAATGTCTCCTGCCTCCTCGTCTTCTATGGAAGCATCCACGCCTTTAAAAAAAAAAAAAAAAAAAAAAAACGACACACATCCGCCCTTGCGGATGTCTCCGACTCTAATGACCTTCCTATGGAGTGTTCCAGAGTACAATTGGCAATGGCGGCTTCTGATTGGCTGAAAAGGCTGTCTATCAAATTCAGCCAATGAGAAGATCCCATTTGTGAACCAATGAAAAAAGTATACACCCAAAATACAACGCTGATTGGATAACACACCTTTCAATCTTTATTTGAACCAATCCTAAAGCTTTATTGCCATCAGCCAATCACAATGGAATATACCCCCACATACTGATTGGTGAAGACATCTGCGCCTAGACATTGGCTGTAATATTGATTGATTTTAACAGTAGCCAATGAGAATGCGCATATCCTTCACCAATCAGTACGTGAAGGTGTATTCCATTGTGATTGGCTATTGTCAGTGCAACCAATCAGAATGCGCAGAGGCTCCAACCAATCACCCTGTGGGGGTGTATTCCATTGTGATTGGCTGAAGGCAACCGCGCCTTGTGATTGTTTTAAATAAAGATTGATAGGTGCATTATCCAATCAGAGTGGGATTTTAGGGTGTATCCCTTTCTGATTGACTCACACATTGGCGCCTCTTGATTGGGTAAATTTGATAGACAGCGTTTTCAACCAATCAGAAGGCGCCATTGCTTATTTTCTTCCGGAAAATTCTCCTGGAGCCTCATTACCGTCGGGGATGTCCGGAAGTGCGGATATAAGTTTTTTTTTGTTTTTTTTTACAGGGAGTGGCAGAAGAGGATCCGGAGGAGGCCGGAGACATCACGGGTAGGTAAGTATAATGTGGATTATGTTTATTTTACTTTGATGTATGTGTATTAATGTTGTGTTTTTTTAACAGGTGCCGCGCCGGAGAAGGATTGAAAGAATGCCGGACGGGACATGGCGGAAAGGTGAGTAGAATATTTAGAATGTATAGAATGTATAGAATGTATAGAATGTCTGGAATGTATAGAATGTCTATAATGTTTATTTTATTAGTGTAAACGTGTTGCACTAATTTTTTGTAATTTTTTTTTCGTAGGTGGGTGATCGCAATGAACATCTGCAAAGGTAAGTGGTCTTAATTTTTGTATTTTAGCTTAGACTTAGATTAGTTAATATATAGATAGCATTTATTGTATGTTAGCCCTAGGGGTTTTATATAGATAGCATAGGATGTATTGTATATTAAATTGTGTTATTTATTTAGATAGATTGGGAATGTAGTATTATATAGATAGGATGTATATTAGATTATGCTATTTATTTAGATAGATTGGGTATGTATTATTATATAGATAGGATGTATATTAGATTATGCTATTTATTTAGATAGACTGTGTAATCTATATTAGATAGTGGTGTATTTTATTGTAATTTTATGTAATTGTATTGTAATTGTATGTATTTGTATTGTATGTATTTGTATTGTATGTATTTGTATTACGGAATATGTATTTCCTTTTCAGGTGTGTATTTTTTTTTTTTTGTAGTGAGGTGGGGGGGGTTGTAATGTTTTTTTTTTTGTAATGTTCCTTTTTTTATTTTTTGTGACTTAGGTGTTATTATTTTGTGTAATGTAGTTTATTTTTTTGTGAGTTAGCTTTTTATTTCATGTAATGTAGATTTTTTTTGTGTGACTTTTAGGCTTTTTTATTTTCTGTAATTAGAGTGGTGGGGGTTATTAGGGGGTAGGTAGGTAGTGTAGATGTTAATAAGTTAGTGTAGAGGGTGTTTAGTTGATATTTAATGTTTTATTGGGGGTGGTATAGTGCTGTATAGTGTTTATACTTAGTGTCATGATGATCCTTGAGGACCATCATGGCACTTATGTGGTAATGTAGTGTTGTAACAGATGGGGTTAAATATAGGCTTATGGGGGTCTGTATTGCCCCCCATAAGAGACAGGGTTAATGAAGGGCTTATGGGGGTCTGTATTGACCCCCATGAGTGACAGGCTTAATGAAGGGCTTATGGAGGTCTCTATTGAACCCCATGGGTGACAGGGTTAATGAGGGTTTCATGGGGGTCTGTATTGACCCCCATGATTGACAGGGTGACAGTGTATTTTTTTTTTACAACGGGTCCTTTAAGGACCTTTACGGTCCTTTAAGGACCTGTAATGCGGGAATTTAGAATTTTGATTGCAGCGGGCGTCCCCGATCGCGTGCAATCGGGACCCCCACTGTGATGGTTAATGTGGGGTTAATGCAGGGCTCCCAGCTTATCTCGTATCCCCTGAGGTTAATGCAGGTTTCCTAGCTTATCTCGGATCCAATCTTGGCTAATTTGTACGTGGCTGGGCTGTGAGCCTCGTTTTCGGGTTTTTTGGCGGCCATTTTTTCTCTCGCTTAGGGGATTTTCGTTTGTCTGAACTCGGGAATTTGGACTTAAATGGAGGTGTAACTTCACTTTCAGAGGTCCTGGGTGCCCCCCCTTGCTATGGGTAAGCTTTTTATGTAGTTTGTGTGAGTATTTGGTCTGTTTTCACTGTTTTTAGTTGTGCGCGGGTCCGTCGTTATAGTCGGATTCTTAGTGCGTGTTGGTGTTTGTTACGTTAAGGTTGGTTCCGAGGTGTTTTTTTTTTTCTAAATCGTGCGTGTGATGTGTTTAAAGGCTCGCCTCGGTACGCGAGGCTCGCTAGCAATGAGTGCCTGCTATGAGTTAATGGCTCACTACGCTACGCCTGCGGCGCTCATTGCCCAAGTGCTACGGTTTAACAGCTCGCCTCGCTGCACGAGGCTCGCCTGCGGCACTCATCGCTAAGTCGTACACACCATGCAACACAGTGTGACGACGAATCGTAGTTGGACAATTATAATATGTGATATTTTAATCACATATATAGTTGTGAGCATACGAGTTGTTGCTAACGTTTGCGGGCTCGCGAAGCGAGGGACGCAGTTCGCTCCACAAATGCGGCCCCTCGCAATTTGCAGAATGTGGAGGCTCCAACGTCGGCTGTGTTTGTCGGCAAATGCGGACCCTCACGAAGTAAGGGGCTGCATTTGCGGTGGTGGAGGCTCCAACGTCGGCTGTGTTGTTTGTCCGCAAATTCGGACCCTCGCGAAGCGAGGGGCCGCGTTTGCGGAGGTGTAGTCTCAAAGGCGCCTCACACGCGGTTAACACACACACGCACGACTTAAAAAAAAAAACAACTGCGTCCCACACTCACGACTTAGAAAAAAAACAACTGCATCCCTCGTAAAAAATTATGGCCTCGCTACGACCCATTCCGAACATGCAAAAACCGGCAGATAACGACGAAAACATCAGAAACACAATAAATAAACACAACAAACACATAAAAAGCTTACTTACAGCAAGGGGGGGGGCATACAGCACCTCGAAAAGTTAATTTACACGTCCATTTAAGTAAAAAAAACGAGTTTAAACTGCCGAAAATCACCTAAGCGAGAGAAAAAATGGCCGCCGAACAAAAAGGAAAACGAGGCTACAGACGCAACAATACTACAGTGACTCACAAAACTGAAACACATACTATGCCGCACGTACCACACTGATATTAACCACCATTTTGAAAACTACTACGCATAAAATGGCGGATGGAACGCAAATTGTAAGCTGGAACGCAAATAGCGCATGCGTATTGCGTTTTAACGGTCTGAGGCACCTCAAAGTTTATAAATACTGCCTATTTCCAGAAGATTCTACATTTCTACTCAGGTGATGAACGGAGTGACTGGATAGTTAACTGCTGCTGTTACTTGAGAAGATAATTATTTCCTAATTTCCTACTTTACACTGTGCAAATTACAACTGAGAGGTAAGCTATAATATATTACATTTTATTATCAAGACAGGAAAAAACAAAACAACTTTAACTATGAAAATGTGATTCATGTATAGTGACATGTGACACGCACATTTATATGTATAGGCCCTAAAACAAACTAATGTTACCTGAAACTAATTAAACAAGTATATTTAAATGACATTAATTTACTGCAACTCATAGAAAAAAATAATATGACATTAATACATATGGAACCTAAAGCTGAATCTTTGCCCTTTTTTTTCACTATTCAAACAGACTCTGCATCAACAGCGTCACTCAAGAATTTGCACCGTGCACTGTGAAAGAGAATCCCTTTTAAAAAACACAATGGAAGAAGAAGAGGTAAGATAGAAAAATACATTACATGCTGAAAAAGACCATGCTTTGCTAAATCAAAAAGAAGAAATATACAATTAACCATTTAACTTTCTTTAAGATTGGCAGGAGGGGAGCCTCTGTCATTCGGACAAGAACAACACTTCAATCAAGGTAGAGTATAAGAAGTAGAAAAAAATAAAGGAACTATATATGTTTAATGGCCGCCAATATAAACATTTCAAGTAAAATAAAAAAATACAAATACATATAATCTGAATAAAGAACAAAACACAGTTCAACAAACTTCACAAAGACCTATAGAATTTAGGAAGACAGACAGTTTCACAGAAACCAAAAAAAAAAAAGGTGTCCACAAAACAGGATAGCATCTGAAACATTAACAATATACATAAAACAAAACTATTCCTCCTCTTTACTGTAAAATAACCTCCAACCATCACCCACAAGCCAAATGCAGCAACCAAAAAGTGGTGAACACCAAACAGGATAAAAATAAAAAGCACAACATGATATAGAAAAGGCAATTAACATTAATTTGTACTGTCCAACATGCTTGAATACTCATAAAGAAGACTAATTGAACAAATAAAGTAGGCAAAATTTGGTGGACACAAAAGAGGATTGTACCAAAAATCACACAAACAGAAAAGTTAAATAATATTCTTCTTTACTTTTTAAGAACCTATAAGCCTTACAAAGAAGCCTAAATAAGCATACCAAAAGTGGTCGACACAAAACAGGATAATGCTAAAAACATTGCGATCATATCCAAAATAGTAAAAAACATTCATTTTCAATGTACAACAACATTTAATCCTCATAAAAAAGACTAATTAAGCAAATAAAGTATGCAACATATGGTGAACACAAAACAGGATTGTACCAAAAATCACACAGATAGAAAAGTTAAATAATATTCTTCTTTACTGTTTAAGAACCTATAAGCCTTACAAAGAAGCCTAAATAAGCATACCAAAAGTGGTGGACACAAAACAGGATAATGCTAAAAACATTGCGATCATATCCAAAATAGGAAAAACATTAATAATTACAGTAAAAAAAAAAGGATAACTGGAATATACAAATACAATTAAAGTATTTTTAAAAGGTTGCACAAAAAACAGCATAGCAGAAAAATTCACCAAAACAGATACAATAAAATTCATTACAAATACATTCAAATCAAATAACATTTTTCTTTTACTGTGTGAAGAGCATCGGACGAAGACTTTCAACAGTGGACCAACAAAGATTCTGCTTGAAATTACACTTCAACCAAGGTACAGTATAACAAGTAAAAAAAGAGAAAACTAAATAAACATGTTTGCTCTGCATCCATGTCAACAGAAAAAAAAATAACACAGAATAATTATAACTTTTACCAAAATATTAGTGACACATTTGTAATTTACCTATTATTTGTCTTTTACGGACAACAGTGTTTAACATCAAAACCAAACTTAAATCTACACAAAAAAAAAAAAGAAAACAGCATAGTCCACAAAGTGTCAAAACACACACTACATAACATTTATCATTCTCAATTACCAGTCGTAATGTACAATATTAAGCATAAAACCTAAACACACACATAAAATAGAATACTACAACAAATAGTACTAACACCCAAAAAAAAAAAATGTTCATAGCCCGAACATATAAGCCTTTAAATAAAATATCAAAATACTATTATGACAATCCCCTGTAGTAAAAATTACAAAGAATAATTTTTGCCCTCTACTATGCCTGTAAGTCAAAAGTACAACAAAAATAAATTACCAAAACAAAAAAAATATACATTTACATTAACACTATACACCTACTAAATGTAGAAGAAGGTATAGTGTCATTTCCTTGAGTGTGCTATTCATGTAAGGCAAAAATTACAACCTACGACAGAAAGTAAGACCAAAAAAATAAAAACACTTATTTAACAATACAAAGAAAGTACCGCTACAATGACCTATAAGCACATATAAACAAACTGTTGATAATAAAAAATGTAAAAAACAAACTTAACATCTCAAACTAAAATAATAATACATTATTTTCTTTTACAGATTAACATGGCTACTAATGAGAGCAAACAAGAAAAGACAAGACGTCAAACTAGACAACGACAAGAGAGATGGGCCAACCAGCAGACACCAGAGGAGAAGGAAATTCGATGAGAAAAAGAATGCAAAAGAATTGCAAGCAAAAGAATATCAGCTCCAAAAATTAAAGATACACCAAAAAAAGCTACTAAGCAAACAAAGGATTTAGAACCTGTTCCTCAAACATCAGATGACATTTTACCTGAAAAAATAAAAGATATATCAAAAAAAGCCACCAAAAAACAAAGCATTTACAACCTCTTCCTGAAACATTACATGATATTTTACCTAAACCAATAAAAGATATACAAAAAAGCCACAAAAAAAACAAAGCATTTAGAACCTGTTCCTGAAACATCACATGACATTTCACCTGATGAATTTGAAAATCAAACTGATATATGCTTTGCAAATTGTCCTTTACTCAAGTCTTTAGCAGTAGAGGTTCATAATTGTGGGGACATGAATACTCAATGTCAGTGTTGTGAGGCTTATCATTTTAAACAGGAGAGATCCAGAGATGGCCAATTTATTTGTTGCTGTCAAAAAGGCAAGTTCAAACTTCCAGAAAGAAAAGAATTTCCAATCTATTTACAAAACATTATGACTGAACCTACTTTTCCAAACTACAAAAATTTTAAGACAAACATAAGATCCTACAATAGTGCCATATCCTTTGTATCTATGGGGGCAACATTAGCTGCTAATGTACCAGGACATGGACCTTACTGTTTTAAAGTCCAAGGCCAAATTTCTCATCGTACTTCCCATTTACATCCAGAGGAAGGAGAGCAAAGAAAATGTGTTCAACTATATGTCCTAGATACAATGGAAGCTGTTAACCAACGTATGCAGCTGGAAGAAAATAAAAAATGCGTACCCACTGTTTTTATAGAGCTAGATGACATTATGGAGAATAACCCCTACACTAAAGCTTATAAAAAAATTGGCAGAAGTAGAAAATGAACAACAACTTCATGCACAAAGACATCAATTACCATGCCAAAGGTCAATATGGTGCTTAAAAGAGACAGACATACTGATAAAGCAACCATTCATTAATATGAGTATCTTAAGTCCAAATTTAGATCCAATGACATATCCCATTTTGTTCCCACACGGAGAAGCAGGTTGGCAACCAAAATTAACACTTCACAGTTACCCAAATGCTAAAGCCAGAATCCGAAATAATGTTTCTATGCTTGAATTTAAAGTAGCTCAAATTGCCATTCGAAATACATTTAATCCAATTTCATGTGGTGGAAAACTAACACAACAATGGATTATTGATTCCTATTTGCAAGTTGAGGCCAATAATTTAAACTTTATAAAATATCAACAAGGTAAACTATGTGTAGAACAATATTCTGGACTAATGGACTATGTTGCTGAGGTGGCTGCAAGCAGAGACATGACAGCTGGCAAAGCCATAATTTTACCATCTTCCTTTCAAGGATCTCCTCGAAATATGAGAGAAACATACAATGATGCTATGGCTATTGTCACCAAATTTGGCAAACCCGATTTATTTCTTACATTTACATGTAATCCCAAATGGCCAGAAATTACACAAAATTTACTTCTTGGCCATAGTACTTCTGATAGACCAGATTTAGTAGCCAGAGTTTTTAAGATTAAATTAAATAAATTAATACGTGACATCACTATAAGTCACTTATTTGGCAAATGTCTTGCTTATGTATATACCATTGAATTTCAAAAAAGAGGCCTTCCACATGCACATCTTCTCATAATACTTCAAGAAAAAGATAAATTAGATACTGCTGACAAAGTGGATGCAGTCATTGTTGCAGAACTACCAGATCCAGAACTATATGGTAGACTATATGAGATTGTTACTCATCGCATGATTCATGTACCCTGTGGTGAGCTTAATCCACAATCACCATGTATGGAAAATAATGAATGTTCCAAAGATTTTCCAAAAGATTATAGAGACAAAACCTATGCCAATTGTGATGGCTATCCACTTTATAAAAGAAGAGAAGGAAATAGTGCCATTATTCATGGCAAAAAGTTGATAATAGATATGTAGTACCCTACAATCCACATTTACTGATGAAGTATAATGCAAACATTAATGTAGAAGCCTGCACTTCCATCAAATCCATTAAATATGTGTACAAATATATTTACAAAGGCTATGATGCAGCTACTGTAGTTGTCAAAAGTGCAGACAACCCTGAAAGTAGTGAGTTAGTACATGATGAACTTGCATCTCATGTAGATGCTCGCTATGTCAGTGAGCCAGAAGCTATGTAGCGGCTTTTAAAATTTGAAATGCATGATAGATCACATGCAGTATATAGATTAGCAGTACATTTGCCACAAAGACATTTAGTGTATTTCCATGCTGGAAATGAAAGTAATGCATTGGCCCAAAGTGAACATCGTCACACTACACTAACTGCATGGTTTGAATTAAATTCCACAGATTCAGAAGCAACACAATTCTTATATATTGAAATTCCATATCACTATGTTTTTGTGAATGGATTATGGAGACCTAGAAAAAGCATAGGAAATAAAATAATCCCCAGAATTTACACAGTCAGTCCAAGAGATGTTGAACGTTTTTGCTTACGAATATTACTTTTAAATGTTCCTGGAGCACAAAGTTTTGAACACTTAAGAACTGTTAATGACATAGTATATGAATCCTTCCATTTAGCTGCAAGACATAGAAACTTACTCGCTGATGATACAGAATGGGAAAGATGTTTAGAAGAAGCAGTACAATGTCAAATGCCACGGCAGATGAGAGAACAATTTGCATTTATTTGTATCTTCTCAAATGCTCCAAATGCATTAGCTTTGTGGTACACATTTAAAAGTAATATAGCTGAAGACTTTATGCAACGATACAATGAACCTATTGCACACTTAAAAGCATTAATGGAAATCCAAGAAGTATTTTTAACTCATGGATTAAGTTGTGCAAGTTTTAATTTGCCTGATCCAGGTCTTATAGATGACATAAACTTTGAAGACTATGACATTCAACTACAAGTAGAAAGAACAGAAGAAAGACTTGCAACTTTAAATACGTTACAATTGCAAGCATTTAATACCATTAAAAATGCAATAGATGATGACATGGTCAAAGAGCGTTATTTCTATCTTGATAGACCTGGCAGATCAGGAAAAACTTATCTATATCATTTATTAATGAGTTCTGTACGAGCACAAGGTCAAATAGCACTGCCGTTTGCCACTACTGGAATTGCTGCACTTTTGTTAGAAGGTGGAAGAACTGTACAGAGTGGCTTTAAACTGCCAGTGCCTATTTTAGAAACCTCTGTGTCAAATATTCGCATGACATCATTACAAGCAAAACAATTTAAAAAAAGTAAATTAATTATAATAGATGAGGCCACAATGATGTCATGCTATGCCCTCCAATGTATTGACCGTTTGCTTCGTGAAGTCATGGATAATACTTTTCCATTTGGTGGAAAGGTAATGTTGTTAGGTGGCGATTTTAGACAAACATTACCTGTCGTTGTACATGGAAATCGAACTGACATTATCGAAACCTGTATAACGTCAAGCACACTATGGAAACATTTTACCCATCTTCAACTGAACAAAACATGAGATCAGAAGGCCAAACTGATTTCAATGATTGGCTTATTAAAATTGGAGAAGGCAGAACAGAAAAAATACCAAATTTACCTGATGACACTGTTCAGATCCCACCTCATAGGATTTGTCACCAAGATATTATATCGGCTATATTTGAAGGTAGCATAAATAACCAGGAATATTCAGAGCTTGCCAACCAAGTCATACTAACGTGTAAAAATAAGGATGCATTAATCCTCAATAATGAAATCTTAAAAAAAAATTATGCACCACAAAAAAATTATCACAGTGCTGCTTCTTTACTTGCTGATGACAATGAAAGTCAGGCAAACTTTTCCACTGAATTCATAAACTCACTAACTCCTTCTGGAATGCCACCACATATTTTGCAGCTAAAGAAAGGTGCAATTGTCATGTTACTGCAAAATATGAACCCCAAAAAAGGCCTATGCAATGGGACAAGATTCAGATGCTGAAATTTTAACTGGTACCCATAAAGGAGAGAGAGTTTTCATACCAATAATAGATTTAGCACCAAGTGAAAGTAGTCTCCCTTTTATACTTCAAAGAAGACAATTTCCCATCATTATGGCATTTGCCATGACCATTAATAAATCACAAGGACAAACGTTCAAATCTGTGGGTATTTTCTTAGAAGAACCAGTATTTGCACATGGCCAATTGTACGTTGCGTTATCACGGTGCAAAAATCCACAGGCTATTAAAGTTTATATTGAAAAGAATGAAAGTCAAGGTGATTTATTAGAAGATGGACGTATTTTTACTAAAAACGTTGTCTACTATGAAGTACTTTAACTTTTCATTAAAGAAATAAAAGCTATGCAAAACAAATTTAAAAGTAAATGCAAAAATATAAAAAAACACAATATAACCACCAATTTTTTTAAAACAAATGCACATAAATGTAGGTTCCCATCAAAAGGTCATTATTACGCAACAGAAATTACATTTACAAAAACAATATTTTCCTGTTAAACTACATTAAATTGTCAAACACATACAGAACAGTGCTTACACAGCGTGCAACAAGTTAAAGTTTTTGCGTTGTCTTTTTAGAGAACCACTTTTCCAGAGACCAAACTATATGTGCGATTTAAAACAAACAACAATTTATAGCAACAAACAAAGGTCAACCATTAAAAAATACAAATCAATAAACAATTCAGTCATAATTAATGGAAGTACTGTTTATGGATGATTAGCCTCACAAAACACTTGCCTTGCATTATTTTTACAAATTATGTTAAAATGTTAATTAACTATGTTACTGTTTCTAATGTTACAAGATTAAAAAAATGTTTTTCAAGTTCCTTACTTAGACAGATAAGAAAGTTCAAGTTTCAAAAAATATACTTTCAAGTTCCTTATTTAGACATATTACAAAGTTCATGTTAACAGCTCAACCACGTTTTTATAATTAGCCTCACAAAACACTTGCCTTGCATTATTTTCACAAATTATGTTAAAATGTTAATTAACTATGTCACTGTTTCTAATGTTACAAGATTGAAAAAATGTTTTTCAAGTTCCTTACTTAAGAAAGTTCAAGTTTTAAAAACTATACTTTCAAGTTTCTTACTTACACATATTACAAAGTTCCTGTTAAGAGGTCAACCACGTTTTAAATCACAGCAACAAACAAAGGTCAACCATTGTAAAATACAAATCAATAAACAATTCAGTCATAATTAATGGAAGTACTGTTTATTGATGATTAACTTCACAAAACACTTGCCTTGCAATATTTTTACAAATTAGGTTAAAATGTTAATTACCTATGTTACTGTTTCTAATGTTACAAGTTTCAAAACAATAATTTCAAGTTCCTTACTTAGATAAGGGAGTTCAAGTTTCAAATATTATACTTTCAAGCTCCTTACTTAGACATATTACAAAGTTCATGTTAAGAGCTCAACCACATTTTAAGTCACAGCAAAAAAAAAAAGGTTAACCATTGAAAAATACAAATCAATAAACAATTCAGTCATAATTCAGGGAAGTACTGTTTATGAATTATTAGCCTCACAAAACACTTGCCTTGCATTATTTTTACAAATTATGTTAAAATGTTAATTAACTATGTTACTGTTTCTAATGTTACAACTTTGAAAAAAATGTTTTCAAGTTCCTTACTTAGACAGATAAGAAAGTTCAAGTTTCAAAAAAATATACTTTCAAGTTCCTTACTTAGACATATTACAAAGTTCATGTTAACAGCTCAACCACGTTTTAAGTCACAATGTACATGTTGTCTTTTATGTTAAACATTAATCCAGGGAGTAATCTGATCGCCAGTTAATGGGGTCAGGAAGGAATAAAAAATGTTCCCTCTCTGATACAATTGGCTACGTTTCAAGGAGGGTTTTTACTGCTTGCCTTCCTCTGGATTCAATGTATATTTAAGTTAACAATTCTTGAGAAAGAACTTGCATATTAAAAAACCATTACCTCAGGTTTACAATACTGATTGATTTAAAGTTCAACTGTTCTTACATTCAAAGGTTAATACTTTTAATACAAAATGCTTTAATAGTTACTGTTGACCAAAATAACATTTTACAAAAATAAACATGTTTAATATCACAATAGTACTTATTTCATCATAACTAAGATCTTACAAGTGTCAAAAACGTATATTAATAACTAAACAACTTTCCAAACATACACATATCATTGCCATCATTTTTTGACGGGCAAGTCGCTAGTATTTTACTAAAAGACAGGGACCTATGCTGTTTTATGTGTGCCGCTGTGAAAGGGCACCGCTGAAGACTGTAGCTGTGACATCTAGCTGTGAAAAGTTAGGTAGTACACCCCAAGCCTCTAACACTAACCCCCTAAACCTCACTACCTAACCGTAATCCCCTAACCCTCTAACCCTAACCCCCTACCCTAACCCCCTAATCCTTACCCCCTAACCCTAACCCCCAAACCCTCTAACTCTAACCTGAACCCCCTAACCCTAATCTCCTAACCCTAAGCCCCCTAACCCTAAACCCCTAACCACTTACCTATTCTATATGGGAAAACTGACACATTCCAAAGTAAATGTTTTGCATGCTTTTGGTGCGATGCAAATTTTTATTTTTAAAATATTGAGAGACAGAGAAATATAAAACACATTTCATAACATTTCATAAGTATGCAAATAATGATGTATTGAGTTACAGAATTTCCACATCTATTAATGAAATGTAACTATAGACAGGAGATATTCATTCTAAAATAGTGATATACTAAAAGTGAAATTAAAAGTAAAATATGTTTTCCTTATTATATTCTGAATTTCTCAGTCATACTCTGCATTGGGAGGTTTTGAATCCAAATGGTTTACTATACACTGCATTTTGCATATCACTTCATTGTGATATCGTAGTGTGACGTAGATTCAATGAATTGAATGTGATGGGATAAAAAATAGTTTACTTAACATAAAATAATGCAGGAACATAGGGAGTGATGCTTGGCATTTCTGTGTACATTTGTATATTTTATGTGTAAATTTGTATCTTCTCAATTTTCACTATTCAGTCTCAAATACATGTGTGAGTATGAATATATTGGCGCTTTCCTGTTTTATGCTACCACACGTGCACGTGCATCTGTTATGTGCACGCACGCATGCTGCACAGCCTTGTGTCGAAGAAGCTGTTTTTCTTGTGGCTGGTAAGTGCTTAGGGGTTTTCGAGTTAGGTTTACAGGGTTAGGGTTGGGAAGGGGTGTAGGGGATTAGGGTTATGGACTTAGTTTTAGGGGGTTAGGCTAAGAGGGTTAGGAGGTTAGGGCTAGGGCCACCAAGGGGTGTAAGGGTTTAGGGTTAGGAGGCTAGGGCCGTCAAGGGGTGTAGGGGGTTAGGTTTAGGGGGTTAAGTTTAGGGTTAGGGCCAGGATGTGGTGTAGGGGGTTAGGATTAGGGTTAGGGCCAGCAAGGGGGTAAGGGGTTGGGATTAGGGGGTTAAGTTTAGAGTTAGGGGCGGGATGTGGTGTAGGGGGTTAGGATTAGGGTTAGGGCCAGCAAGGGGTGTAGGGGGTTAGGGCCGGCAAGGGGTGTAGGGCTGGGTAGGGTCTTAGGGTTAGGATTAGGGTGTTAGGTTTAGAGTTAGGGCGTGAGTGCACCCGGCAACAGAAGGCATCCAGTGACATGCATGCATGCGCTGCGCGCGTGCACGTGTTCTAGCACAAAACAGGAAAGGCAACACTATACAACTGGTGACCCTAGGGATCCCCATGGTACCTACACCTGGCCCTCTACCAGGTACCCTAAATACTACAATAGTCACTAACTCAACACAATAAATTAAATAATAAAATTTAAGATATTTAAAAATAAAATAAAAACTTACAGGGAAAATAATAAAACAAAAAGCAAAAACTGCTGAAAAAAAAAGTTTAAGCCTGTGGGGGTTGGAATACTACTTACCCACTCTTAGAGAATCCTCCAGCAATGATCAGCGATGTCTTGATTCCTCACTCTTCGATAAATGATGATAAAGCGAGCACATGTTGCTAGAAGAACATCGGTTCTATACTTTTTTTGGGTTCAAGATCTCAGCTGTCCAATAATGTTCCCAATTCTACATCAGCACCAGAAGTTTCTGCTTAATGTATCAACCCACATCACGCCCAGTGCCCTCTCTCACCAAACAAACATTCTAGCAGGTAATAAACTATCTTTGTCCTGTAACCTCTGCAGTGACTTATAATATTATGTCCTAGGGCCTACTTCTGAGCGCAAATACATTATTTAAACTTAAGACAATTACCCAAATCACCTTATTAAATCAAATCACTATTCTAAATATTATAGCATTAGTTGTTAAATGGTATTTTGAAAAGGGGCTTGGCATAACAGTGTCATCTCCTAACCACAACCTGAACACTAACCATTGTATAAACAATTCTTATAAGGCCTGAATACTCACAGGCCATGCTCCTTGTGGATCCAGAGGCCTAACATTATATAGGTTATTACAATCATAACAAAATAGTCCTTGAGTTTGGGATGGTGACAGTTGCATCTTGGACCATACAGGCCTTTGTTGGTGGGGTTCAGGGGTCCCCCATCCTGGGCCCCATAAGTCAGTCTTAACAGCATCTTCACACATTCTCAACTCTCTAAAATTTACACTCACTTCCTGGCCTATCAAAATTTTTATCTACTGCTCTTGCCCAGTTTTCTGTCTCTCCCATGCTCTTAAACAGTAGCTTTGCAAGTGTTCAGTTTTTTGGGAAAAAGCGCTGACAGGTCCCTTCATTTTTTTGCAATATGTTATATTGTATTTCTTTGTACTTAACACCTGTAGAGTATAACTTAATATGTAGGCAACCTACAAGAAAGAACCACAATAGAATGTTTTTGAAGATTCATCCTGAGGTGCAGTTATCAACTGTGTAACAGCCCATTTTACATTTGGTGGGTTGTATTAGGTAAACCACTTTGGAAGATGTCCATGAGTATGATTGTTTTTATTGTATATGGCCATATCATCTTTTCAAATGTACAGACAGAGCATACAAAGGATTATTTTGCAAGATTCAGTTTTCTGTTTAGCTGTTCATTTACCAGTGTTCTACTAATATGATTTTTTTCCTTTTTAAAGATTGGTTGCTGCCTAAATACTTGGGATTTTTTTAAAATTCTTTATTCTCAGTTAGTAGTGACTTTAAATCTTTGATTCATTTACATATATTCTGTAGAGCCAGTTGGAGTATGGCCACTGCCACTAGTGTTATGTGAAGTAGTTTATTTTGTTTTGTACTGTAAAATGTGTTCATGAAGTGTTCTCAGGATAAAAAAATTCTAGGTAATTATACAGTAATTTGTAACAGTCATGTCTGAAAAATTCAGACAGTGATTGTTTCAGACTGCCAAATCACAAACAAACAAAAGCAGTTCCATGAAATGTAGACATGTCCACAATTCTTAGTCTAATTAAAAATCTACCTGCTAACACACTAATTGTCACAATGGATGTAGAGTCTCCTTATAGCAACATCCCAGACAAAGATGGCACTGAGGCATGCTTTAAGTTTCTTTCAACACACACGCAGAACCATAAATACGGCCCTGATGTTATTGCTAAACTAATAAAATATATCCTGACCGACAACTATTTCACATTTAACAAATATGCCTATCTACAAATAATGGGGACTTCCATGGGTGCCAAAATGACTCCACAATATGCCAATCTATTTATGGCTAACCTGGGAGAGACATTCTTATCTATATCCATTCACAAACATTACACTACCGATTGTCACAATAGCCCTTCACGCAGTATTTCTATGTCAATGCTATGGGTTTGCAGGTTGTCCTGACAACAGTGACAGTTGCAAATAGAACTTTAGCTGTCTGCACAAAACTAAATGCTATTCATCTGGGTGCAATAGTAAACATCCAGGCTCCATCTCTTGTTCCCAGCCTCAGTATTTCTGTCAAACAGCTGAATCCTTATCCATTCCTTGTTCAGTCCTAGAAGACAACGGCACCAATATACAAAGACCCTCTTGGCCGGGGGCAGCAGTGGGATTGGTGCTATAAAAGGGTAAAAGCCAAAAAAGAGAGAATGGAAAAGCAGTGGTAAATATGGCCCAGTATTATGATTTCAGCCTAAGAGAACTCAGAGAGCTGATCCGCAGCAGGGAGTGTCTAGGGCATCTAGACCAGTCTGGACCACAGCTCTAACGAGAAAGGCAACCCAGGAGGTAAAGCAGGACCCTGATTTAGAGAGTTTTAGGGGTAAGAGATTCACTGGGGAGACAGAACCTGAGGGGGAATGGCATATTAGGGAGGGCAACCTGTTGTAGATTGTAACCAATCCACAGAGGGACAAGCAACCTTGGATTGTGCAACAGCAGTTGGCTGTCCCCAAGTGGTTTTGGGCAGCTTTGCTAACCAGTGCCCATGACATTCCCTTATCAGTACACCAGGGCAATTGGAACAGTCACCAATGCCTGACTCAGGCCTTTTATTGGCCTGGAGATTCACAGGATGTAACCAATCTTTATACCTAGTGTGATATTTGTCAGCACTTTCGTGGCTGTGGATAAGTGACCCAGGTTGCCTTGTAGACCATGCCCATTATAGGAATTCCCTTCCACCTAGTGGCTGTAAATATCATTGGCCTGGCCAAGTAATAGCCCTATTCTATACCCCTATATCTCACATTATACTGTGTTTAAGTGCAAAGTAAATCTCCCTAATTATTCTATTCAATTATCTCAAAATCAATGCGAGAGAACTACTAAGAGTATCTGCTACAAAACAAAGCTGCAAATTGCAGAAAATGTATCCAGGGATTTTTGCACTGCTGATATATTACGAGTGACTCTTTCCCCTAAAACCCTATTCAAACAAGACTTTACGGAGCACTAGCAAATTATGGCATAACTGTAAATAGGAAAAATCGATTAAACCTTTTAAGGCTACTGAATAGGACTCGCAAATGGTTCTAAAACCATTTGTAACGGAACCCATCACTGTTTTACCCTGTTTTATGATTATTATGGTTAAAATATGATCCTACTATTATACTACATGTATGTTGGTTTATGCTCTGCAGAATATTGTCCCAGACTATTGCAGCTACTTGGTATGGGAGATAATCCTATTACAGAGACTCCGCATAAGGAAGGAAGTCTATTGTATAAAGTGTTTTCATTCTCAGATAAGAACAAAGAAGTGTAATTGAATCAATGTCTGATTGTATCAAAGTTGCTAGGTAGCCTCGGGGAGGTGTGACCCACCTATTGTTCTCTTTATGTGTATTGTGTGGCCAAATATGGGCATGTGTATTGCCTGTGGGAAGAGATGTGTATAAATATTTCTGCACAACAAAATAAAGTTCAGTTCGTTTTACCCCTTCATGAAGTCTCGACTCATGTTTGGGGGACCGGGAGCTATAATCACTTTGTTTCAGCTGGAGTTCGGGAGAAGCTTCAAGGATTATCGCTGCACTAATGCAAGGATCCTTTACACCATTGTTGACAGATGGTGAGGAACATATAGAGACAGTGCAGCACTCAAAAACAATAGAGAACAGAAACAAATGCTGTACATTGCTATCAACGCACATATGCAAGTAAAAAAAAAAGAATGTCCATGTGTGACTCATTTGAAAACAGAAAATGTTTTGCTTATAGCTGGAAAAATCTGTTAAAGAGACAGCACATAAAAAAATAGCCTCAGAAATCATATAACTCCATTAGAAATAATATGTTAAGTCACAGAGACATACATCTGAAAATTTAGAATCATATATATATACATTAATATGTTTGACTCACCACATATATAATGGAACACCAACTATTGACAATATCTCGCCTCCACATCATCATCATACAATGTCCATGGGAACATAGACCACAGAGGGCAAGAGGTTAATAGCAATAAGAAAACACACAGGGATCACAGCCAATGGTATGAAGCACTCACTATATAATGGATAGACACAATACAAACTATACTTAGCAACAGAAGTGATCATTACCACAGCATAGTACTCACAGAGATCATCTATGGCACATCCATGGCACAGGTTGGCATCTACACAATAACCTGAGGTCTCAGACACTGGAAAGGAGATATGTTGCTGAGAAAGTACCAGAGTGGGCTGAGAATGATGGTGGAGAAATGGGGAAGGTGAACAAGGACTGGATTTTCACATGGAGCATGTAAGGAACAGCATATTATATGCATTGGGGCATGGGCATATAGGGACATATCATAAAAATGGGATTACACTAATGTCCTGAAGCTGTTCAGGAAGGCCTACAAGCATGAAAGGAGATGGTGGAGAGGCACATGGAACACCCAGAATCTTACCTCCATCAATAGGAATAATGGATACATCTGTCCTGGCATGTCCAATACCATTGCTGTTGTTCTTGTGGCAACATGTATACCAATAATGATCATGTGACAATAATTACCATTCTTAATGTATCAATTATTAATTAATTAGACATGTCAGATGGTTAATAACCCATCAGTGTAGTTGTGAGCCACAAAAGTGTTTAATGATGTTGTTCACACATGCTTTACAAAATAGTGATAATAACCATTAAATAAGTGTTTGAACCCATATTGGATATATTAATACATGTGATCAATTGTAAACCTTACTTTTGTCACTGTAATATTCTGGAATCATCCAATACACGAAGTGATGGTTATACAGGATGATGAACAAATCCTAAAACATGATAGTTAAGTAACTGATATGGATGTTGATGTGCCAAATCAGCAACCAAAAGAATCACCCGGAAACATGGATAACAAAATAACAATATAATTGTTTATTAAATACTCAGAGCACATAGTCATAAACATATCCGACCATGCATTAATATCATGGGTGTGGTGTGAGCAAATCTGAAAAGGACATTAGGCGGTTTGGGAAGATCTAAATGGGTAAAGGTAATACTTGTGGGAAAGTGCCACCAGAGGTCCACAGGAGTGGGAAAGTGCCACCTGAGGTCCACAGGAGTGAGAAAGTTAACACACACCTTAAAATGCATGGGTGTGGCTGCAGTAGAGGCCTGCATCCAGGAAAAGATTGTTTGGAGTGTCATCCAGAGAGAGAGAGCGGAGTGTTATCCAGAGAGAGAGCGGACTGCTGAGCACCAAGCAGAGTGTTTAGCTTGAGCTTGGGAAGGAGACCCTGAGCCCAGCTCTGTGTGGATACAGTGAGAGAGGTCTGTGTGACCTAGAAATAGACTGAGACTACCTGGAGGATACAGACAGCAAAGTGAGAGACACTGCCAAGAGTGTTCAGCAACCTGGGAGGTGAAGGAAACATGGCCCCCCACTGACTTAAGGCAGAGCCTTGCATTGTGGACTTCTGAAGCAGATAAGGGCCCAAGCCTGTCTCAGGTGAATTGGACTGTTTTCATAGATTGATGTTTTGACAGTGAGGGCTCAAGTTTAAAATGCAGTTTCCCTGTTAAGGGAAGGCAAACCGAACCTGATGCAGAAGCAGAAGGAAATCAGGAGTTAGAGACCTGGGGAATGCAGAGAGAGTCAAAAAAAGCCACCAAGTTCAGTGGTAAGAATGAGACGGCAGAAGCCGCGAATGAGACGGACGGAGGCGCGAATGAGACGGGCGGAGCCGTGAATGAGACAGACGGAGACGTGAATGAGACGGCTGGAGGCGCGAATGAGACAGCAGGAGCTGCGAATGAGACGGCCCGAGGCGCGAATGAGACGGCTGGAGGCGCGAATGAGACAGCAGGAGCTGCGAATGAGACGGCTGAAGAGTCAAAAGAGACTGCAGAAGGAGCAAAAGCGACTGCAGAAAAAGAGAGTGAGAGAGCAAAGGAGACTGCTAAGATGGCACAAGAGACTGCTGATATAGTGCACATGACGGCAGAGGGCGCCAAAGAGGCGGCAGAGGACCCCAAAGAGACGGCAGACGGCCCCAAAGTGACGGTACAGGGCCCCAAAGAGACGGCAGAGGGCAGCAAAGAGAAGTCAGAGGGCAACCAAATAGACAGCAGAGGGCATCAAAGAGACGGCAGAGAACACAAATGATATTGCTGAGAAAGTACCAGAGTTTGCTGAGAAAGCAAAAAAGGCTGCTGGTGCAGATAAAGAACCTTTGCCCCTGGAGCAAATTGCTGATGATCTAAAAGCAACTAAAGTTGTGAGCAACGGTCAAAAAGAAAAAAAAGAAGTTTTGTCACTGACTGCGTGCAAAACCAGCCTCAGTAAGAAGCATGTTGATCAAGTCATTGGAGAAGATCTGAATCCAAATCAATGCAGATATTATTTGGGTAAGAGCAATGAAGATGACTCCATAAGAAACCCGCACAGACACAGCCACCTGTCTGGTGTATACTCCTGAGGTGGAGAGTACTAGAGAAAGAAAGTGCCTGACAAAGATCTCTGTCCCAGAGAAAGGAGAGATCAAATGGATAAATATAGCCAGTGTTCTTACAAAGGAAGAATTTCCTAAATATGATGAAGTCACTGGAAACCTTACTAAAGTAAAATATGTGGAAGAAAAGAGTATAGAGATTGAGATGATGAAAGATGAACCACTGTCTCTAAGAGGACATATGAAGCAGAGCATGGAGATGTGTCCTTATAAAATTCTGAAGTATCCCAAGAGCGTTCCTTCTCGGTTGTCCATAAAACAAAGCGCTATGGATAAAGAGAAGCAAGACAGGAAACAAGTAAAGCATGGAGTGCAGATGAACTCTATCCCAGTGGGACTGAAAAAGCCTGAAGTCGAAGATGGGCAAAATGCTACTGAAATGAAGGGTATTAGGATGATGCCAGATTATATTCCTGAATGGAGAAGGAAGCCTGAGTGTAAAGACAACAGAGCGTCCAATAGGAAGAAGACACAGATGTCTGTTTGAGAGCAGAGGAAGAGCTCCCCCATGCCCAAGCTGAATGAGAGATTTATGCAGAAGTGACCATATGCCCCAGAGGGAAGCAGCTGTAATAGAAAAGGAACTGCTGTTCCATACTCCAGAAAAGCAGAGGGTGAACATACTCTCTGATATTGAGGCACAGTTGAAGCAGAGTGGAGTTTGTTCAGAAGGGACTAACACTTATCTTCAGGAACTGTGTGCACAAGATGCTACATTGAATGCAGAGCGATGTTTGCAGGGAGCTTTTATGAGAGGCATAGTGAAGGAGTCTGTACAGGAGAGACAGAAGGGTGAAGAAAACATGGCTGAGCAGCGAAAGATGTTCATGGAGGACCTGATGGAAAAGTCAGAGGAGGTTCCTCCATTGAATGTGCAGCAAAAGATCCAGTACAAGCAGAGTGAACTGGACTTGCAACAAGCTAATAATGAGAAACTGAGGCTGAAGGAAGCCGAGGAAAATGAAAAGCTGGATAGCCTTGGAGGCAAAGCAAGTAGAAAAGCAGAAAAAGGAGGCAGAGACACCATTTCAAGAGGAAGAAAGGCGGGTAAAAGCTGAGGATGCTGAAATCAAAAGTGTTTTTCAGGAATCCAAAATTTAAGAGGCTAATGAGATTTGTGCAAGCCTATCTGTAGAGTGAAGTTGCTGTTCCATTGGGAAGGTGGAAAAAATGTTGTTGGTGAGCCTAAAGCAGGAGAATTGGAGACCCTACAGCATGAGCTAAGAAAGGCTGCTATCTGAGCCAGGCACTAAACCCCATTTGGCTGTAATGAAGGAACGACTGAGTGATATGAAAGAGTTCGCCAGAGAGAAAGAAGCCAGAATTCATTAGAGGGAGAAGGACCTCAGGCATGTGAGGCAAGAGTCCTCGGAGTTGAAGAAACAAAATAAGACTTATGCTGTAGCATCAGAAAAGGTCAGAAAAAGGGATGAGAATGCTGTGGATAAACTTATGGAAAAGAGAGAACGTTTAACAGAAGAAGTACAGGAGCAAATGAAAGACAAGGTAACAGAAACCAATGATGTTGGTGATTTACCCCCAGGGAAGGGACTGTATGAAGAAACACATTCTCATATGGAAGTACGAAGAGTAGTTTTCAAGGGTCCCTGGGGGAGGACACTCGGAGAGACGGGCGGGCTGGTGTTCTACCCACTAAGATTGGGCAGTGACAATAAATGGCACGGCGAAGTAGGCCAAATTGTTAAAGTGCAGTATGAAAAATTTGTAAAGAGACGTGTTTGCGATGCTCCTAGCAGACCAAAGAAGAGAGCACTAGATGATGAGATGGCTGGAAGAGTGATAGCTTTGGTGAATAAGATAAAGTCTCACTGGTGCCACAGTGACGAAAAGAGTGCAGAGAGATCACAGATGGTACAGAGAATGAGTAAACCGCAGACACTGCGTCACAGATTTGGACGCTCAACCCCATGGTGCCGAGCAGGGGTGGAGGATATGTGGTGGCGTGCCACCATAGGTCAGAAGAGAGCACTTCACAATTCCTCCCCAGGAGTCAGACAGTTAACACACACCTTAATTATGCATGGGTGTGGCTGCAGTGTAGGTCTGCATCCAGGAAACGATTGTTTGGAGTGTTGCATCCAGAGAGAGCGGACTGCTGAGCACCAAGCAGAGTGTTCAGCTTGAGCTTGGGAAGGAGACCCTGAGCCCAGCTCTATGTGGACACAGAGAGGTCTGTGTGACCTAGAAAAACTGATACTGCCTGGAGGATCCAGACATCAAAGTGAGAGACACTGGCAAGAGTGTTCAGCAACCTGGGAGGTGAAGGAGACATACCCACAATATTCTTAGTTGTTGCTCCCTCACTGTCAAAACATCAATCTAAGAAAACAGTCCAATTCACATGAGACAGGCCTTGGCACTTATCTGCTTCAGAAGTCCACACTTTAGGGCTCTGCCCCCAGTCCAGACTGAAGGCAGAGCCCTAAAGTGTGGACTTCTGAAGCAGATAAGTGCCAAGGCCTGTCTCATGTGAATTGGACTGTTTTCTTAGATTGATGTTTTGACAGTGAGGGAGCAACAACTAAGAATATTGTCAGTGCTTCAAAGAGAAGCTACATCTTTATTTTCTGTTTGTTTTCTGTTGTATGCTGGCAAGTTTTTCAGTAAAATCTGTTAAACCATACAAAAGGCTCCAGAGTACTCCATTGTGGTGCTGGAAAACAAGACACGGAATACCTGCTAGTGGCAGTGCCTTGTACCATACTGTAAAATAATAATGATGCATAGAATCTCCTAGAGTCACATGTGGCCATTACACCACTGTAACCATAATCAGATCAATAAAACATCTCATTAGTCAACACTCCATGTAATAGAAGTAACTAGTAATGTGCATAGCACTGACATAATGTCTTCATCTTTTCCATTATACATTATATAATCCAATACAGTTACACATAAAGTTTCTTCAGAAAATCAAATATGTCAAAAAAGATGGTCATTAGCTAAAAAAGACAGAGAAAGTAAAACAAACTAACTGAAAAATCTGTATGTACAGTACAGTGCTAAATACTGTATCTGTAACAATAAACCAACTTACCTGAACTTTATCCACAAGCAGTGCAAACTGTTCTGTGTCTGCCATGAGTAATGATGTGGCATCTCACAAGGAACACTTAGCTGTGACCACAGTCAGCGGGCCAAGAGTACTATCACCATCTCTATAATATGAGATTATATATTCACATGGATATCACATTCATCTGGTATATAGGTGTTATCAAATTATAACCGATTATTAGGATATCATGAGTATGGTCACTTACCCATTAATACTGAGAGTAAACAAGTCAGCAGCCATAACATATGTTTCTTACATCATGCAAACGTATCTGTACTTATATTGATGAGGGGATGACATGGTAAACTACCCTGTCTGCATTAGTTAAACTGAGTAACAAACATGTGTTCTAAAACATGATATATGACTAATTAATGGCATACTGCTGAGATGTCATTGATGGAATCTGATAGCTGTTGTGTATATACTGTATGTCACTAACATTATTTGGTAGCACTGCTTGCAGATGAAGAGGATGCATTTCATAGACCTGAATTGTACCTAAAAAAAAAAAAAAAGTGAGGGAAAACAAAAATAGGCACTGCACCGTCTTTTATCAATGGCATTCCCGGCTGTCATCGTAACAATACCTCACACACTTCAAATCCCTATTCGCAAAACCGACCTCAGTGATTGTGGCTGCTACCTCTTTTCCAGGCCTTCACTATGGGCCCTGCCTTAACTCCCCACCACCAAAAACGATATTGGTGTGTAAATGTATGGCATTGAGGAGTACCACCATCTCCTCGTGCCTGCAGTCAGGGGCCCTGTGCTTGCCCCCAGCCTCTTGCCTTCCCTACTGTGCATAGGGGTCCAGACTTCCCTGCTCTGATCCTAAGGCCTGTTGCTTCCCATCACTAACCCCCATGGGATTAGGCCCCTCTCCCTTTGACCCTCAACTAAGGGTAACAAGCACTTTGGTTTAATCCCTCCCTCCCTCACCTCCAGCCTTTCCCCCAAAACTACCACTCCTAGCCCTCCACCCTCCACTCCCTCCTTCCCTACTTCTCCTTCCCTCCTCTCCACTCCTTCTCACTCTACCTCTCCTTCCCTCCCTGCCACTCCCTCCTTCTATCTCCCTCCTTACCTCTCATTCCCTCCCACCACTCTACTCCCCCCTCTCTATCTCAGCTCTTTGTGCCTCTCTTCCTCCTCTCCTCCCCACCTCTCCCTTCCTCTCCCCCCCGTGCTCTTCCCTCCATTGCTATCAAAAGAAAATATATAAGAATAAATAAAACAAAGTGTATATGTCTATATATTTGATGTAAAAAAAATATTTTCTATGTGTATTTTTTTTATATGTTAGGGTCTATGGTGTGGGTGACTGTGGATGGTGTGGCCTAACTATAAGTGTAGTATTATCGTATGTGTATGTATATTATGTGTTGTTTGTATTTAGTTGTAATGTAAATTTAAAAACAATAACAAATGTAAGATATTTTTCTCTTTTCTAAAGTTTAATTATATTTACAAGGACAGCGACGAAAAAAAAAAAAAAAGGCTAGCGCAAAGTCCTGCAGCATTAGGACTTAATGACTTTCAAAACAGAAAGAAAACAATAGTGATGACCTCTATACAAAGAGGCAGTTAGTTTTAGATGAGAACCGGTACAATCTAAGCAATCTAGCTCTGAGCTTACAAAAGGGAATGCCAGTAAAGCAATCAATTTGAGTTTGGATTTGGGTGCGGATGGGTAATAAAACAAAACTTTGCTATAACCTAAGGACATACTCTGGGAACTTAACATCTGATTATATTTAGGTCCCTGTTTTACTGGTCATCGCATAAACATTTTCCTTTTTAATGGGCTAAGATGTATGAATCTGGCACAATATAGAAAGTGAATGTACCATGGGAATAATTAGAAGTATTGGACTTTAAGGGGACAGACTGTAAAACATAGCAATATAGTCCCACTTATACAAATGATCTTGCAACTATCATATATTGACTCAATGAATATATGTGCCAGAGTGGGAAGGGATGAGCAACGCCCAGGAAGAGGTTAATGTTGCTGACTAGCCGGGCAGTAATGGCGCCAAACACCCAGGGAGCTCCCTAACAGCCTAGCTCCAACGCTTCCCTGCTACTAGCTGAGATTTTCAGAGGCTATATGGGCATAAACACCTGAGAGGGTGCCAAAGCAATATGCTGGAGACGCTGACAATACCAGCAGCAGAGATAGATCCGCTCCGCTGTACAGAGAGACGGACATATTGGTGCCTTGCGAGCAGAGCTTGGGTGAGCAGACTGCATTTCCCCCTAGCATGCAATGCAGTGGCTATCTTGGAGGGCTGAGGAGGTGAGAGATTTTTCCGGCAATCCAGCTCTAGATTGGCCCCATCACTTGCCAAGATAGTAGAAGCAACACTGGCACAACACTCTGGAAAGACACCTTCAGGGAAGGCTGAATAGGGGGGAGAAAGGCAGATGGAGAGCAATGGTGAACCACTAAAGATAATCCGGATCCTCTAAGTAGGATACAGACCCTTTTTTCCTAGAAGGCTGAATCAAATGTGGGAAGCAGACAGAGATGGAGGAAACAGCACAGACCATCACACCAGTGAGTACAGAGAGACAGGCAGAGGCTTGAAATAGTATTGGGTACAGTCTGGGATCTCTAAATAGGATCTTCACAATCTCCAAGGTAAACTGAGGCATTAGCATTCTGAATAAACTCTAGTCAAGAAGAAATAACTTTCTTTATTTCCAAGACTCACGATAGACATTTATGGGTAAATGTTGAGAGTTAAAGAGTTATATGTATATAAACTACATGCCTCTCACCATCTCTTACTACAACTGATTGAAGAAGCATGAACCAACTTACCTGCATTTCTTTACTGTATTTACTAGTATTTACTGTATTTACTACTGAAGTTTACTGCATTTGCTATAACTGGGACTTTATTATTCTGTTTTTTCTTATAAAGAATGACATAACAATAATTAACATTTAACTTAATAAATGTGTTCATTCTATGTATATTAACATGGAAATACTGAGATATGTAATTTGTATTTTTACTTTGTGATACTGACAACTTGCTGAATACCGTGTTGGATAACAAGGGGCACATATACTAACATAGGAAAAAGTAATCTACATATAAAATGGGTCCAAATAAAAAGAGAGAAAATCAAACAGCTAAAAGAGAAATAAAAAATGTATACAATTTTATAAAATCTCTTAAGAGTTTTTTCCCCCATTGGAGAAAAGTACTTACATAGAAAATATGTCAGTAAATACATCTATAATTTCCTAATTAGATTCCACTGTAGACCAACTGGAACTCAACAAAAGACAGTTCTCAGAGGTGTGATATAGGTGGGAGCATTTCCCCCGAAAAACAAATATTAACAGTAGAAATCATGAAATCTTTACTCACTGAGTTTCAGCTGCAATAAAGGCAAAATTGTCTCAGGAAATCAATAAAAACTCAATAGCCATCAATTCTTTGAATATCCAAACAATGGAAATTGAGAAAGCTCATATATAATATAGTCAAAGAACAACAAAACACATTATCTAAAATAAATATAATAAAACAGGAAATTAAATCTTTAAAGATAAAATGTGAAAACTAGAAAATCATTCTAGGCAGAAAAACTTAGGAATAAGGGGGATCCCAGAAAGCATGTTATCCACAGAATTGTAAGAATGTATACTAACCTTTATAAATAAAGAGATTAAATCAGGATTACAAAAATAAATCTTAATTGACAGACTTCACTGTCCCCCATTATCAAAAAATGTAAAAGGCAATCCCTCTAGAGATGTGATTATAAGATTTGGAAAGTAAAAAGATAAAGAATTGCTGATGAAAGTTTCTTTTGAAAAATAAATCTTTTAACACCCCCTATAAGAACATTAAGCTGTTCCCAGACCTTTCCACAGAGACTTTAATACAGCAGAGCGAATTTGGTGAAATTACTAGTACATTAATACACAATAAAATTGAATACAAATGGGGATTCCCAACTAAACTAGTAATTTTATTTGCTAACCTAAAACATATAGTTAACACCCCTCAAAAGAATATCATCCTCCTTGCGCGCTTTTCCCCCTGGACGATAGGGGGGGGGGGGGCGTGCTGCGGGTGGGGGGTGAGAGGGGGAAGTGTAGGGTACACACTTGTACACGTGGCAGTATCTTAAAGATACCTATTCACTGTATTCACTAATGATAGATTTTTGCAATCGAATATAAACACAAATTTAAAAGTACATTTTGAATAATATTGTGTTCCATTAAAGAGATGTGAAATCAAAACTCCTAAAGTAAAGGAGAAATGCACAAATCTATTTAGTCGCTGCTACATGATGAGAACAACATATAAACAGGGAAATTGTATATTTGATATAAACTTAAAGCTCTTTTTGATAATAAATACAATGGAATTCAATGCTATTCAGGGATAAAGATACTTTCTATAAAAGAAAAGAAAATTAAATTTTTTGACTACATTTTGAATAAGAAGTTACCGTATATACTTGAGTATAAGCCGAGTTTTTCAGCCTTTTTTTAGGGCTGAAAAAGGCCCCCCAGCTTATACTCAAGTCACCCTGTGTCTCTTTCCCGCCCGTGTCTCTCCACCCCGTGTCTCTTTCCCCCTTCTCCCTCGTGTCTCTTTCCCTTCCCCTCCCTTATCATCCTCTCTCCTCAACCCCCCTCCTCATCCCCCCTCCTCAACCCCCCTCCTCATCCTCACCCCCCCTTCTCATCCTCAACCCCCCTCCTCAACCGTAACCACCCTCCTCATCCTCCCTCCTCAGCCCCCCTCCTCACTTTACCTCTCTCTAATTACCTCCCCCTAACCCTTTAAGGACACAGCCGGAAGACGCGCAGAGGAGAAAAGGAGCAGCTGATGGAAGGTAAGTGAGGGGAAAGGGTGAGGGGGAGGTAATTAGAGAGAGTAAAGTGAGGAGGGGGGTTGAGGATGGAGGATAAGGAGGGGAGGTTGAGGAGGAGGGTTGAGGATGAGGAAGGGGGTTGAGGAGGGAGGATGAGGAGGGGGGTTGAGGAGGGGGTTGAGGAGGGAGGTTGAGGATGAGGCGGGGGGTTGAGGAGGGAGGTTGAAGAGGGAGGATGAGGAGGGGGGTTGAGGAGGCGGAGGGAGGTTTAGGAGGGAGGTTGAGGAGGGGGGCTGAGGAGGAAGGATGAGGGTTGAGGAGGGGGGTTGAGGAGGAGGGTGGGAAGAGGGGGAGGGGGAAGAGACACAGGGGAGGGAGAGGGGGAAGAGACACAGGGGAGGGAGAGGGGGAAGAGACACAGGGGAGAGAGAGGGAGACACAAGAGGGGGACAGAGAGGGCACAAGAGGGACACAGCGGGCAGAACATTTCCCACCCTCGGCTTATACTCGAGTCACTAAGTTTTCACAGTATTTTGTGGTAAAATAGGTGCCTCGGCTTATACTCAGGTCAGCTTATATACGGTATACATATAATTTTAAAATAAAAGGCATACAAATTGACCAAACACAGTAATAACGAAACAAGTGAGGTTTTGGGGCTATCTTCAGATGTGAGTTCATGCTTGATTTACACTCATAGTAAGGCAATGGTACTACGAAACCGGTATATATACCCTTTGCCTCCCCTCTCCCCCTCCCTCTTAACCCGCATTCCCTCCTGGGGGATGGGGAGAGGGGATGAACAGGGAGCACTCTTGCATGGTTGATGGCACCATAAAGATTATCACTTGGTCTATTCATAGCAAATTAAATCTTATATAACGTCTCTCAAACTGGGAACAAATAAGAGCTAATTGATATATCTTAAAGATGTAAGGTTGAATGTAATGCTTTGTCTAAGCATGATTTACAAAATAAAGGGAGGCAAGATTAATGTAGAATATTACACACCATAAAACCTGGGTATAACATCTATTTGGCGCCTAGGCGCTCAACACTATTGTGGTTTATGCCACCCCTTTTGGGGCTCCATAGCCAAGTAGGTTGTGCCAACAGGCTGGGGCATCAGGAGTTGGGAGGTAATCATCCTCATATTGAGGGGAAAAAACAAGATGTGGTCAAATTAAATGTTTTGTATTATATGTTGTATATGTTATGGACGGGGGGTGAGCTTTATGGAGGGCTGAAGAGAATTTGATTTTTGTTAAAATCTCCACCATAGTTAATAGGATGCTTAAATTTATTTCACAAAAGTAGCATTCCAGTGTTTTCTTAAGGAAAAGGCCAATGTCCTGTGCTTACAGGAAACACACTGGCAAACTGGAAAGCTTCCTAATTACATTAATACTATGTATCCCACAGCATCTAATTCAACATTCAATAAGAAATCAAGGGAAACTTAATTTTTTTTCATAAAAGCTTGAAAATAGAGGAGGAATTTATCCTAATGCTGTCATGCTATCCCACACAATAGAATGGAATATCTCGGATATTAGCATAGGATGGATGCAAATAGAAAATAAAAATGTAGTAAATGGCAGGATAAAAGATCTATTATACTATAATAAATATGATAAGGAGAAGAGAAGAAAAGGAGATGTCTTAATAGAAAAGCTTTGAAAATTCTGGGTAAAATTAAACAAAAAGTTGGAAATAGTGAAAGGTTCTAGTCCCTGAACTCCAATACCGACACTAGCAGATAAACTAAATCTCCCAAATATACATTCATGAGTTAAGTGTGGTATTCATTATATCTCAGATTTATAAACAGAAAATTTAATGAAATCTTTTAAAATTCAATATACCCTCCCATTTCTGGTTAGATTGTAATATATATACAGAGAGAAAATTCCGCTTTTGAAAAACTATGTACTTAAAAAAAAAAAAATTCAATATGTAATTGCTATCGGATTTTCAAAGATAAGAATGAAGGGGATAAAACGAGTAATATGTATACATGGGAAAAAGACATAGGTAAGACATGGCTGGAAGTGTGCTGCAAAGCCGTTAATAGATGGCATCTTTCTCCAGTCAACATGTCTAAATTCTCAATTATAAAAAGTAATGATGAGTGCTGGAGGATGTGTGGGATAAAAGGAAACGTATTTCATTTGTGGTGAAAATGCCCACAAATCCAAAGCCTTTGGAAAATATGCTTCGAAAAGATATCTAAAATAATTAAAATCCACGTCACTCCATCCCCAGAGATCGCAATACTTCACATTATACCAAAAACAAGAGCAATAGAAAAGAGAGCACTCATATTGCAAATAATTTCAACGGTAAAATTATTTATAGCAAGAAAATGGAAACAATTACAAGTACCTACCTGGAACGAAATTAAACTTACCATAAATTAAAAACATCAGCTAGAAACCGAAGCAATAGCCATAGGATTATCAAAGAAGTCTGTCATGAACAATTTGGGGACCATGATGGGATCCCCTGCACCCCACAAGTAACTCTGATATTTGGAATGCTGGCACACTGGGTGCTAATGTCAGGAACTATTACAACGGACCTGAATCTTGTTGGGGGGACTAAATTGATTGCTTTTGTTTGTAGTGGGGACTACAGTAATTAATTTTGGGGTTACTATGTCATGGTATATGCACTGTAATAATATATCTGTGCTATAAGTAGGCCCTAGGATGCTAGAATTATCTAAAAATACTGCAGTCACCTATGTGACAAAGGGTTAAAAATCCTAAAGAATTTATATGACCCTGCGATCGGCCACGTGTGAAGGCTCTGGCTTTAGTCATGAAGGGGGGAGCTAGTTTTATGGCTATGTAAGAGGAGAGAAATGTGTAATGAGAACAAGAAAGACAGACCCCTCTATAGATCTGGAAATCATGTGAGTGGGGGTATAGCAAGCTATTTGGCCAGGAGGATGGTCTAGAACTGGGGGGAAGTCTTTGGTGTTTTGTGTTATCTGAAAATGTGTCTTGAAAAATAAAAAAGTGCCAGTCTAATTTTGGACACTAAATAAAGGTGGTGTCAAAGGTACATGGTGTGTTATTCTTAGATCTCATCTGAATGGTCTGCTGGTGCCGAGATCTGAACAAAAAGTTGCGACCCATAGAGAGAGAGAATTGGGGTGAGCGTTGTTAAGGTACAAAGACCTATATGTCCCAGCATTTGGGTAGTGTGCGCTGGGCAGCCTGGATAGTAAGTCTGACGATCTTTACTACCAGCATGTGTCCTTTGGTAAATAATACATCTTTACTCAAGTTGTGATGAAAATTAAGAACACTTTATTGAATCGGTTCAGCTTATTTAAAACCTTGCCCAACACATTATAGGGAGTGGCTACTTTTAGCCAAATTCCCATCCCCCTCTGGGCCAATGGAGTAACTCTTAGAATCAGCTAATTACCTCTGTCTAATCGGACGGGCTAATCCGTGTGAACTTTTAGTCTCCTCCCCCAGGGCCGCCTTTAGGGGCGTCAACCTAATTAATTCTTGCACAGGTAGGAGAAGGGAGAACATGTCTCTCTGTCTCTCTCTGCCCCTGGTTCTGGGGCAGAGAAACCCTGTAGACAGGCCATATAGTTGGTGCCTGTATGTCTGACCTACTGCTGTGCATGTTAGATAACCTTTGCCCTCCAACCATCTGGCACCAGTGACTCTATCACCTGATTCTCATTAACATGAGTATAAACATCATGCATGGGGGACATTGTAAGAGATATATCCATGTCTAGGGGTACATACACGTTTAATACTTTATCTATACAGATGGATCTGTCACAAGCGTAGATCCCCAAATCGTAACAGACATTATTAAAATGGAAAATATGGGAAGATTCCTCCGGAAGAGACACAAAATAAGCTATTTATACAAAGATAAAACATTAATAAAAACTGGTAGTAACTAGTCTGAGCACACAAAATACCAGTTCTGATATTATGTCCTGTTTGGAGCTTCCCCCCCGCATCCATGTGTTATATGTTTGTCCTTTCTGTATTGTTCTTCGTATTTAATATATTTAAAAGCACAAAAACGCAATTTATATCATATATATTGGACAGGTATTTAACAGAGACGAAAAATTTATTAACACTGCACTATAATTGATGTAGCAAACTGTGTTTAAGGAAATATTACAATATAGAACTTTGCACTATTCTGACAATACCCTAGATGTAAAGGGATGATTTGGGCTTATGAAATTAACAATGTTAGTTGTATTTTAAAATTTGTAAATAAAAACTATATAAAAAATATATGTGCCAGCGTTTAAAGGCACACAACGAAAAGAGAACAAGCTGCAACAAAATTATAAATGCGTATCTCAAGTTTATCAAGAATAATGCTAAGTTCCTTAGGTTATGATGTACAAATTAAGTACAATATTGAAAGTCAATATGCCAGGGTAAACAATCCAAAGCAATAAAACACAGTACAAAGATTGCAGCCATGTACATTTTTTGCCAGACATGCTTATCGCTACCCAAGAGGCATGCTTGTCTACCCAAGTTTAAAATGCAATTTCCCTGTTTGGGATTGCAAACAGAACCTGATGCAGAAGGAAATCAGGAGTTGGAGACCTGGTGGATGGCAGGTAGAGTGCAAAAAGCCACCAAGTTCAGTGCTAAGAATGAAACAGCAGGAGCCGTGGATTAAACGGTAGGAGCCGCGGATGAGACAGCAGAGGGAGCAGAAGAGATTGCTCAAATGGCACAAGAGCCTGCAGAGAGCGCCAAAGAGACTGCAGAGAGCACCAAAGAGACTGCAGAGAGTGCAAGTGAGACTTCTGAGAAAGTAACAGAAATTGCTGAGAAAGCAAAAGAGGCCACTTGTGCCGATAAAGAACCCTTGCTCCTGGAGCAAAATGGTGATATTAAAGTGACTGCAGTTACAGTGCCTTGCAAAAGTATTCACCCCCTTTGAAGTTTTACCTATTTTGTTACATTGCAGCCTTAATTTCAATGTTTTGTTAATCTGAATTTTATGTGATGGATCAGAACACAATAGTCTAAGTTGGTGAAGTGAAATGAGAAAAATATATACATAAAACTATTTTTTAGAAATAGAAAACAGACAATTGGCATGTGCATATGTATTCACTATCTTTGTTATGAAGCCCATAAAAAGCTATGGTGCAACCAATTACCTTCAGAAGTCACATAATTAGTGAAATGATGTCCACCTGTGTACAATCTAAGTGTCACATGATCTGTCATTACATATACACAAGTTTTTTGAAGGTCTACAGAGGCTGCAACACCTAAGCAAGAGGCACCACTAAGCAAACACTGCCATGAAAACCTAGGAACTCTCCAAACAAGTAAGGGACAATGTTGTTGAGAAGTAAAAGTCAGGGTTAGGTTATAAAAAATATCCAAATATTTGATGATCCCCCGGAGCACCATCAAATATATCATAACCAAATGGAAAAAACATGGTATAACGGCAAACCTGCCAAGAGACGGAAGCCCACCAAAACTCACAACCGGGCAAGGAGGGCAATAATCAGAAAGGCAGCACAGAGACCTAAGGTAACCCTGGAGGAGCTGCAGAGTTCCACAGCAGAGACCGGAGTATCTGTATATAGGACGACAATAATCCATACGCTCCATAGAGTTGGGCTTTATGGCAAAGTGGACAGAAGAAAGTCATTACTTTCATCAACAACAAAAAAACGGCACGTTTTGAGTTTGCGAAAAGGCATGTGGGAGACTCCCAAAATGTATGGAGGAAGGTGCTCTGGTCTGATGAGAATTAAGTTGAACTTTTCGGCCATCAAAGAAAACGCTATGTCTAGCGCAAACCCAACACATCACATCACCCAAAGAACACCATCCCCACAGTGAAACATGGTGGTGGCAGCGTCATGCTGTGGGGATGTTTTTCAGCAGCCAGGACTGGAAAACTGGTCAGAGTTGAGGGAAAGATGGATGTGCTAAATACAGGGATATTCTTGAGCAGAACCTGTACCACTCTGAATCACTCGTGATTTGAGGCTTGGACGGAGGTTCACCTTCCAGCAGGACAATGACCCCAAACACACTCCTAAAGCAACACTTGAGTGGTTTAAGGGGAAACATGTAAAAGTGTTGGAATGGCCTAGTCAAAGCCCAGACCTCAATCCAAATCTGTGGTCAGACTTAAAGATTGCTGTTCACAAGTGGAAGCCATCCAACTTGAAGGAGCTGGAGCAGTTTTGCAAGGCGGAATGGGCAAAACTCCCAGTGGTAACATGTCTCATAGAGACTAATCCAAAGCAACTTGGAGCTGTGATTGCTGCAAAAGGTGGCTCTACAAAGTATTGACTTTAGGGGGGTGAATAGTTATGCACATTGACTTTTTCTGTTATGACTTTTTCTGTTATTTTGTGCTATTTGTTGTTTGCTTCACAATAAAAAAACACATCTTTAAAGTTGTGGGCATGTTCTGTAAATTACATGATGCAAATCCTCAAACTATCCATGTTAATTCCAGGTTGTGAGGCAACAAAACACGAAAAATACCAAGGGGGATGAATACTTTTGCAAGGCACAGTATAAGCACAGGCCAACAAGAAAAGGACAAAGTGTTGTTATCTATTGGGTGCAAACCCAGTCTCAGTGTGAAGCATGCTGATAAAGTAATTGGGGAAGAGTTGAACACAAATAGTTACAGAAACCTTATGGGTAAGACCATAAGAAACATGGGCAGACAAATTCACCTGTCCTTGGTGAATACTCCTGAGGTGGAGAGTACTAGAGAAGGAAAGTGCCTCACAAAGATCTCTGACCCAGGAAAAGTGGAGATCGAACAGATGAGGGCAGCCAGTTTTCTTACTAAGGAGGAATGCCCCAAATTTGGTAAATAAACTGGAATCCGTGCTATAGTGAAATATAAGAAAGAAAGAGTCTGGAGACTGAGGTGGTGAAAGTGGAGTTACCATCCCTGAGAGGACACGAGAAGCAGAATATGGAGATGTGTCCTATTAAAAGTGTTAAGCATCCCAAGAGTGCTGTGTCTCAGTTGGGCATAAAACAAAGTGCTATGGATAAAGAGAAGCAAGACAGGAAACAAGTAAAGCAAGAAGTACAGATAAACTCTACCCCAGCAGGACTGAAAAAGCCTGAAGTGGAAGACAGGCAAGTTGCTACTAAAATGAAGTGTATCAGGATGATGCCAGATTATATTCCTGAATGGAGAAGGAAGCCTGCGTTTGAGGTAAACAGAGTGTCCTATAGGACGAAGCCACAGATGTCTGTTTAGGAGCGGAGGAAGAGCTCTACCATGCTCAAGCTGACTGAGAGATTTATGCAGAAGCTGCTGCACAGTGGCGAACAGGTGAAGCGAGACCTCCTCAGTGACCATATATCCCAGAGGGAAGCAGCTGCAATAGAAAAGGAGCTGCTTTTCCATACTACAGAAAAGCAGAGGGTAAGCACACTCTCTGATATTGAGGCACAGTTGAAGCAGAGTGGAGTTTGTTTAGAAGAGACTAATACTGATCTTCAGGAACTGTGTACACAAGATGATACATTGAATGCAGAGCGATATTTGCAGAAAGCACATATATGAGGCATAGCGAAGGAGCATGTACAGGAGAGACAGAAGGGCAAAGAAAACATGGCAGAACAGCCAGAGGTATTCAGGGAGGACCTGATCAAAGAGTCAGAGGATATCCTTCAGTTGAATATGCAGCAAGAGAGCCAGTGAAAGCAGAGTGAACTGGATTTTCAATAAAAAAAAAACCCAAAAAGCATGTAAAAAAAGTTATAAATTGATTTGCAGGTCAATGAGGGAAATATATTTGACCCCTTCAGCTTGAATCTTGGTGCCAAAACCCTTGTTGGCAATCACAGAGGTCAGATGTTTCTTGTAGTTGGCCACCAGGTTTGCGCACATCTCAGGAGGGATTTTGTCCCACTCCTTTTTGTAGATCCTCTCCAAGTCATTAAGGTTTCAAGACTGATGTTTGGCAACTCAAACCTTCAGCTCCCTCCACAGATTTTCTTTGGAGACTGGCTTGGCCACTTCAGGACCTTAATGTGCTTCTTCTTGAGCCACTTCTTTGTTGCCTTTGCTGTGTGTTTTGGGTCATTGTCATGCTGGGATACCCATCCACAACCCATTTTCAATGCCCTGGCTGAGGGAAGGAGGTTCTCACCCAAGATTTGATGGTGCATGGCCCCGTCCATCGTCCCTTTGATGAGGTGCAGTTGTCTTGTCCCCATTAGCAGAAAAACATCCCCAAAGCATTATGTTTCCATCTCCATGTTTTGACGGTGGGAATGGTGTTCTTGGTGTCATAAGCAGCATTCAGTTGAGTTGATGCAAAAGAGCTTGATTTTGGTCTCATCTCTTGAGAGTCGGAGGCCTTACAGGATTGGAAGTACAGTGGTAACGAACAGAAAGAAAGATGAGGTGCAGACCCAGGCTCAAGGAGCAGCCCTGAGAGAGGACATGCCTTTGAAGTCTAAAAAGGATACTGTACCAGGACATGATGAAGGTGGCCGTATGAAGTTGACCAGCCTACAAAGGATACTGTACCAGGACATGATGAAGGTGGTCGTATGAAGTTGACCAGCCAGCCAATTGGAGCACCTAGAACAGAGAATACCAGGAAAGAAGGGACAAAAAACAGCAAGAGAAGTGGCTGTTCCATCGGGAGGGGGAAATTATGTTGTTGGTGAGACTAAAGAGGGAGAATTGGAAACCCTACAGAATGAGCTGAGAAAAAGAAGCCTGACAAGCTCAGGAGGTCACAGAATTTGACCAAGGTTGTACAGATCAATAGCAGGGAGTCAGCTGCTATATGAGCCAGACACTACACCCCATACCCCATCTGGTTGTAACGAGGGAGCGACTGAGTGATTTGAAAGTATTCACCAGAGAGAAAGAAGTCAAACTCCATAAAATGGAGAAGGACCTCAGCCATGTAAGGCAGGAGACCATGGAGTTGAAGGCAAAGAGTGAAGAGCAAAAGCAAAACAAGACATTGGAAAAGGCCAGAAAAAGGGATGAGTAAGCTGTGGATAAACTTATGGAAAAGAAGGAATGTTTAACAGAAGAATTAAATGAGCAAATGAAACCCCAGCGTAAAGAGGCAGAATTGAGGCAGCTCCAGCTCCTTGTCTACAGACAAGGCAAAAGTACTGCTGGAGTGACTTGAAACAGACTAAAACATTCCATCTAGCCATGAGCTTGAAGGAAGAATCCAAGCTAGAGTGTGAACTGGCAAATTTCAATGCTTGCATTAATTATTTAAAGAGGATAATTCAGAGCCGCAAGAGTGAGATGAAGGATCTAAAAGAAAAGATGAATCAGTTGGAAGACAAGGTAACAGAAACTTATGATGTCTGTTATTTAACCCCCAGGGAAGGGACTGTATGGAGAAATGCATTCTCATACAGGAGTACAAAGAGAGCCTTTCAAGGGTCCCTGGGGGAGGGCACTCAGAGAGACGGGCTGGCAGGTGTCCTACCCGCGATGTTTGGGCGATGCTCCTGTTGGTCCAAAGAAGAGGGCACTAAAGGTTGAGACAGCATGAAAAGCAGTAGCTTCAGCACTATTGTGAAGGTCTCACTTGTGCAAGGATGGTGAGATGGTGGAGTATACAGCCTTACAACGTTGTCGTGCAACCTCATGGTGTCGAGCTCGGGAGGGGCATGTGTAATAGTCTGTCCCCCAGAGGCCTGTGTGGACATGAGCACTTACTAGGAAGAGAGCTATTCTCTGGAGCAGTACCAGGAGGTGTGGAGTTAAACCTGAGGAGTAATCATGCCCAGCTGACAGCTGCTTAAAAAGGTCTACTGAGCAACCAGCAATTGGTTCAGGCTGGGTATGGACCCAGAGAGAGAGAGAAAGAGCTGCATTGTTTACAAGTTGTGCAGGGCTGCTGTAGGGGGCTGCACTGAAAGATTGTGTAGCAAAGCAAGAAGCTTTGCAGATGTCAGAGACAAGAGGAACTGAGACAAGAGGAACTGATAGACACAGAAGGTGACTTCCAAAGAAGAGATCTGTTGTTTGAAAGAGAGGCCTCGGATACAGAGCCTTAAAGACAGTCTCAACTAAGAGTTGAGAGAGTAATGGTTTTGTAATTCTTTGTGAAATGGGGTAATACAGTAGCCAGCCTGCTAACCTTAAATCCGTAGCATAATTGTTCAAGAAAAAAATCCAAAGGAGGTGCAATTGGGCAATAGGACGGCTTCCTTTGCCTACCCTCCTGTCTCTCATTTAAGAATTTCTCCCCTGGGTGTTGTCCCCAAGAAGGAGGAGGGCAAGTTCCGACTGATCATGGCTTGTCATATCCGAGTGGGACCTCCCTTAATGACGGTATTGATAAGGAATTATCTTCCGTATCATATGCATCATTTGATTCTGCTACCGAAATTGTGAGAAAAGTGGGTCATGGTGCTTGGCTGGCAAAAGTTGATATATAATCTGCCTTTCACCTTTTTCCAGTCAACCCCTGCAATCACCATTTGTTGGGATGCCATTTCAACAATATGTACTATATGGACCTCTGCCTACCAATGGGGTGCTCCATATCATGTGCATATTTTGAAATGTTCAGTACGTTTTTGCAATGCATCACTTGTCAGGAATCAGTTTCTCCAGCATTGTCCATTACTTGGACGATTATTTTTATCAGGATACCTGGGGGTTCATGTTGGACACATTTATGAATTGAGCCAAATAATTCAGTGTTCCTTTAGCTCACAAAAAAATTGGAAGGTCAAACGACATTGTTGACCTTCTTGGGTATATTAATAGATTCAGAATGCATGGAATGTAGTTTGCCGTTGGACAAAATGGATGTTTTGAGGGAGTAGTTAATGGCCCTGGTAGTTGCCAGAATGGTTACCATAAGACGTCTTCAATCCACTCTGGGCAAACAGAATTTTGCATGCTGCATAATCCCCATTGGTTAGGATATTCAGCAGATGGCTTGCTCTACAACAGTCATAAAGCGACCACATTATTTCATTGGGGTTTCAATGAAGGATGATGTCAGGGTTTGGCTGGTTTTCCTGAGCACCTTCAATGGAAAAACCCTCATACACTCTTACAGGCTGACTGATACAGACCTACAACTCTATGCAGATGCTTCACGGGCACACGGCTTCAACACTTATTGCAGGGGGTAGAGGGTGTGCCGCTAAGTGGCCAGAAAATTGGGTTGAAGTTGGTTTGACTAGGAATTTGCTCATCGTGATTATATAACACACATGGGGGGAAAAGCTAAGCGACCACCAGACTGACCTTTTCACAGACAACATAGAAGTGGTGCACACTATTAACAATACAATGGCATCATTCATAAGGTCTAGCTACATTTGAAAAGTGGGTGTTTTGGTGCTGCGCCATCGAGAATTTGAGTACAAGGAAGCTGATCCTTGTTTTTTTCCTGATCGGCATGAAGGTGATGATAAAGTAGTAATACAGAGGATCATAGCTCTTCAGTAGGGAGTCGCAGGCATGTGAGGTATCCCGTGCCTGCTCTGTGGTGGGTATGGCAGTTGCCTGGTCCAGTGGTAAAAAAGGGGTGGTCTCTAACTCATTTGTGTGTTTCAGTGAGTACTGGGACCTTGGCTGCTTGAGGTTGCTTCCGCTGACCAGGCTCCTCGCCGCTGTTTGGTTGATACTGTTTGTAATTTGTTATACCCAACAAATGCTGTGGCCCGTTGTTGTCCCATCAAGTGTCCTTTCTCGTAAATTAGCACCAAATGGATCTTGCTGGGTCATGACAGGAGGAGGGTTACTCCAGTGACATGTGATCTTGTAAGAGGAATGCACACAGTATACCCAACATAGTGTACAACCTTGCCTCCTGGGGAGCTGCACCAATGTCTGGCCCCTTTTAAGGAAACTTGATACTTGAACTTCAAGTATTGTGTGAATGAGTGATCATTTATAAACCTAAACATGGGTCTGAACACACATATTTTGTCACTTTCGCATTCAAAGCAATCCCTCAAGTGACTCATTATATTAAGCCACACAGTGACATCTTTGTCACTTATCAACATTGATAGTTTGAATGAGAGGCTGTAACTCTTTATCAATTCAACACCAGTCTGTAAGAGAAGACATGAAGCCAGTTATAAAATATTTTTGGCAATTTATGGTATCCCTCCTCCATGTTCTTATGCCTTCTAATATCTAGCATGAACACCTGTTTTTATTTGGGCCCATCAGTTTACAAATCCTTTCACGAGATGTGCCCATTCATATCCATGGACAATTGTGAACCTAGGAGGCCCAGATTATATCTATATAGAGTAATATCAGATTAGTTATTTATTCACCCAGTGGAAGGCAAACAGGGAAAAAAAAAACATTGAAACTTTGCCAACTGTCTCAAAAAGGGAAAATAAATAAAATTCCTTCCTGACCCCAGATACTGGCGATTGGACTTCTCCCTGGATCAATACTTCCTCTCTAATTATATAGGATAACCTTGAATGTTCTTTTTATTAAAAAATATATCCACCCCTTTTTCAAGTTATCTTTATAATCTGCTGTCACCACATCCTTTGGTAGATAATTCTACAGATTAACCACCCTTACTGTGTAGAGCCCTTTTCTTTATTTAAGGTGGAACATCTTTACTTCTAACCTGAAAGGATGTCCGCTTGTCATTTGAAAACCTCTTGGAACAAAAAGTTAACTTGACAAAGCCTTGTATTGACCCTGGATATATTTAAATAAAGTAATCATGTCCTCTCTTAGAC
Organism: Discoglossus pictus; assembly: GCA_027410445.1. Taxonomy (NCBI): domain Eukaryota; kingdom Metazoa; phylum Chordata; class Amphibia; order Anura; family Alytidae; genus Discoglossus; species Discoglossus pictus. The sequence goes on along the minus strand of CM050169.1, from coordinate 208,136,518 downwards.
ACCTTTTTTCTAGAGAAAATAAATTTAATTTGGTAGTCTTTCTTCAAAACTTGGTTGATACTGTTTGTAATTTATTATACTCAACACATGCTTTGGTCCATTTTGGGCCTCATTTGTTACATTTTATTTCATTATGTTATGGTATAATCAATATTAATATTATCTCTATCTGTACTATATTGAATTGATGTGTATTATTTTATTAAGGTGGTTTGCTGATCATTGCTCATTATTCATTATTCATTATTCACGTTAATTGTTATTATTATTTTTATTATTGTATTAATATAATTAATACTATATTTTATATTTTATCTATGCTCTATTGACTTATCACAATATTATTTTAAGATGTATTACATGATGGTGTTTTTGTTTTTTTGTATATTGTATATTGTCTATACCATGAGCAATTATCTTTTATCTACACTACACTTGATCTGTGGCGTATTTGTAATATTATCCTATTATTATGTAATCAAACATTTTGGATACACACCATTCGCTAAATAGTCTACAAGTTTATTGGATTATATAAATAATATGTAATATATTTGTTTATGTTCCTTATTTGTAATATGTTTGTATATACCGTATATACTCGAGTATAAGCCGACCCGAGTATAAGTCGAGGCACCTATTTTACCACAAAATACTGGGTAAAATAAGTGACTCGAGTATAAGCCGAGGGTGGGAAATGTGCTGCCCCCTGTGACCCTTTTCTGCCTTCTGTGTCCCCCTCTCTCTCCCGTGTCTCTTCTCCCCTCTCCCTTCCCTGTGTCTCTTCCCCCCTCTCCCTTCCCCGTGTCTCTTCCCCCTCTCCCTTCCCTGTGTCTCTTCCCCCCTCCTTATTCTCAACCTCCCTTCTCAACCCCACTCCTCATCCTCAACCTCCCTCCTCATCATCCCTCCTCACCCTCAACCTCCCTCCTCAACCCCCTCATCCTCAACCCCCCATCCTCAACGCCCTCCTCAACCTCAACCTCCCTCCTCAACCTCAACCCCCCTCCTCAACCTCCCTCCTCATCCTCAACCTCCCTCATCATCCTCAACCCCCCATCCTCAACCTCAACCCCCCATCCTCAACCCCCTCCTCATCCTCAACCCCCCATCCTCAACCTCCCTCCTCAACCTCAACCCCCATCCTCAACCCCCTCCTCAACCTCAACCCCCCCATCCTCAACCCCCTCCTCAACCTCAAAACCCCCATCCTCAACCCCCCATCCTCAACCCCCCCATCCTCAACCTCCCTCCTCAACCTCAACCCCCTCCTCAACCTTAACCCCCCCATCCTCAAACCCCCTCTTCATCCTCAACCTCCCTAGTATGAGGGGGGTGAGGATGAGGAGGGGGGACGGAAAAAGACACAGGGGGGTTAGAGAGACAAGGGGGGGTAGAGAGACACAGGGGGGTAGAGAGACACAAAGGAGGGTTAGAGAGACATGGGGGGGAGTGACTCGAGTATAAGCCGAGGGGGCCCTTTTTAGCCTTTAAAAAAGGGCTGAAAACCTCGGCTTATACTCGAGTATATACAGTATATAAATGTGTGAAATAAGGATGGTGCACACCATGTCATGCTATATCTTGTTATAATGTAAGTGAACACCATGTGATCTTAGGCCTTGCTACAATATAAGTGACTGTATGACATTAGATGAAAAGAATGTATGAAGTCTCTACTAATGTATATGATCTGCATGTATTAATATTTAGGAGTTCTATCATTAAAAAAAGCTTCAAAAAGTGGGGAAATGCATCTAATCAAGATACACACAAGCTCTCTCTCTTTATTTTTTATTGTTATTGTCAATAGTTTAATCACATATAAAGTTCTCAGCGGCGCGGGCTTGCCAAAATCCGTTGGTAACGCAACATTAAAACTGCGGTCTCGCAAAGCGAGGGCCGCAGTAACGGGCCACAACCGCAGACCTAAACGAGGGCAGTGGTTGCGGCCAGACCAAAAGCGCCGAAGGCGCTTCTTGCACTGGATGAGATGAGCGCCATAGGCACTCATCCCCACGACCCAGCGTGACTTTGGCAGGGAGCGCCGAAGGCACTCACTACACTGATGGAGATAATATGATCCCGCACGCATTAAGCATCATACCTACGACCCGCAGGACTACAGAACAACAGAAAACTCAAATACACAATACACAGTGCGAGGCCTGTAGCATTTGAAAAAATCGCCTGAAAAATTACGGCCCATAACACTTTGAAAAGGAAACTGCCACTTAGAGAAAATAAAATATGACCCACAAAAAATATGAACTTAAAGGCCGAACCGCGCACATCCCAAAACACAAAAAACACAACAAATACCAAGAAAAAAATACCAAAAACATCACACACAGCACGGGGGCGCAGCCAGGATGTCTAGGAGTGAGGTTGCACGCAAATTTAAGTCCAATTTGCAGAGTTCCGCCACTCGAAAATCGCCTAAGCAAAAGAAAAAATGGCTGCCGAAAAAACGAAAACGACGCTACACGAGGCCTAAACACGCAAAACGCCGCCAGGCACATAGGACTTTTAGCCAGGAACGTACGAGGTACAAAATACACTATTAGGAAGGATGGAAAATGCTCCAGACCAGCATAACACACACTCGCCCCCATTTTACAACACTAACTTGCAACTAATACCATTACCATTCCAAAATACAGCATTACACAATTTTGAGCAAGAAACACGTTTTTTAACTTGTTTTAAGAGTTCAAATATGAACGCGAATATACTATTTATATACTGTGCGGTGGAGGGCTTCTATCGCTCTTTTGCCCACCATAAATTGAATCATTGTTGTGGTAAACAACCTCCTCATAAAAAATACTATACAAGCTGGGAACTGGCCCCACACTGATGAGAGGCAGTAACCTTGAAACAGATGTACATGGGTAGGATTCCTAGATAGTTAACACCTTCTCTATAAGGGTTGCACACATTTGTGAAAGTAAAACATGCCAGATTATACTTCTTTTTACATGTTATGAACAAGACAATGCAATCAATATCCCCAAGAAGTTTGCTTCATTTGCAAGAAAATGCATAATTTACAGGAAAAGCTGACAAAAACTAAAACTGAATGTGAATGCACAATTATTAAAGGAAACAATGGAGTTTGCATAAGCCAGAGCATGTGAATACTAAGAATTTGGCAACTAATAGTTGAGAAGTACATGGAACGTTTTTGGGAAGTCTAATACTATTATTATTATAACATTTAATATATTTTTCTTAGCTCTGTTTATATGGGTACTATAAATAGGGTGGTACAAACACATTTCATAGCTAAAACAAATTATTTGGTAAACAGTAATGCAGAAACAATACAATATGGACACAGCCAGTTTGTTGTATCCGTATTGAAGTCCATACTCTAAAGAGCCTACAGAGGGTGTGAAGTAGGAGACAAGAGCATAACAGGTGCATGATGGCAATGAATCTGGTAATACGTTAGTGTCGCTGGAGGTGACTATCTTCTTTGATGGACTAACACTGTAATCATTCAGATGGCAGAAAAGATGAATTAGGCAGACTGAAAGAAGGAGGGTTATTCCAATAGTGTATGATCTTGTAAGAGGAACACACAGACTAATTCACCCAACATGTTAGTGTACAACCTTGTCTTATGGGGAGCTGTACCAATGTCTGGCCTCTTTTAAAGGGGATTTCACAACTGAAGGTGGTCCTGCTTCAAGTATTGTGTGATTATTGTACATTCAAAGCAATCCCTCCACTGAACTAATATACACACAGTGACATTTGTCACTCATCAACATTGATAATTTGAGAGGCTGTGACAAAACTCTTCATCAATCCAACACCAACCTGTATCCCAGTGAGAGAAGGCATGAAGGTAGTTAACAAATATTTTGGGCAACCTATGATACTTACATAGTTACATAGTTACATAGTATTTAAGGTTGAAAAAAGACTTTCAGTCCATCAAGTTCAACCTTTTAAGATCTCCTCTGATCTACAATATGAGGATTTACTATTAATTCATTAGTTGTTAATTAATTATTAATCAATTATTTAATTATTTAAGCGAGACTTAGCCAATTGTCTCAAAGGGAAATGTAAAAAATTTGGATCAATACTGTCTCTTTAATTATCCATGATAACCCTGAATTCCCTTTTTAATTAGAAATACATTTAGTCCCCTTTTAAAGTTATCTATCGAATCCGCTGTCACCGCCTCCTCTGGTAGAGAATTCCACAGATTAACCACCCTTACTGTGAAGAACCCTTTTCTTTCTTTGAGGTGGAATCTTTTTACTTCTAACCTCAAGGGATGTCCTCTTATCAGTTGAAAACCTCTTGGCACAAAAAGCTCCCCTGACAAATCTTTATACTGACCCTGGATGTATTTATATAAGGTAAACATATCTCCTATTAGACGCCTTTTTTCTAGAGAAAATAAGTTTAATTTGGTTAGTCTTTCTTCATAACTTAGCCCCTCCATTCCCCTTATTTGTTTTTTGCCCTTCTCTGTACCTTTTCCAGCTCTAAAATGTCCTTTTTATGAAGTGGTGCCGAAAAGTGTACTCCATATTCCAAATGAGGGCGTACTAGAGATTTGTATAGTGGCAGAATGGCAGAATTATATTTGCTTCCTTGGCTTCTATACCCTTCTTAATACATGCTAATATTTTATTGGCCTTTGCAGCTGCTGCTTGGCTTTGAGCACTGTTACCTAGGTGGTTGTCCACAAGCACTCCCAAATCCCTTTTAATATCTGATACACCTAGATTTGCTCCATTAAGATTATAAATTGCATGGCTATTTTTCCTTCCCAGATGCATAACCTTACATTTATTCGTATTAAATCTCATCTGCCATTTAGATGCCCCTTCCTCAATTTTATGTAAATCCCCTTGGAGGGAAAGCACGTCATTATCTGATTTAATTACCTTGCACAACTTTGTGTCATCAGCGAAAATGGAGACCCTACACTCCAATCCTACCTCTAAGTCATTAATAAATATGTTAAAAAGGAGAGGACCTAATACTGAACCCTGAGGAACCCCACTTACCACATTAGTCCAATCGGAGTATGTTCCATTTACAACAACCCTTTGCTTCCTGTCTTTTAGCCAGCTCTCAATCCATGAGCAGATATTTACTGCAATTCCTGTATCCCTTAGTTTGCCCAATAGTCTCCCATGTGGCACTGTATCAAAAGCCTTTGCAAAATCCAAAAAGACTACATCCACTGAGTTGCCTTGATCCAGGTTCCTACTAACCTCCTCATAGAAACTAATTAGATTTGTTTGACATGACCTATCCCTCATAAATCTATGTTGACTCCTACTTATAATCCTGTTCAAATAGACATATTCTTGTATATTATCCCTTATTAACCCTTCTAAAAGCTTCCCCACTACAGAAGTGAGGCTCACTGGTCTATAATTCCCCGGATTTGCTCTTGCTCCCTTCTTAAATATAGGTATCACATCAGCTTTTCTCCAGTCATCAGGTAGAGACCCTGTGTTGAGTGAATCTTGAAAAAGTCTTACTCTCTTTTGCAATACATATTTCATTTTCTATTTCAGCCAGTCTAATCGCGCTTTTTTCCATCCTTGTTGATTTCCTTGTATTCCCGTAAAGCAGTCTCTGTCCCCTCTTGTTTGTATAATTTAAATGCCTGTTTTTTACTCCGTATCTTGATCTTTAAATCATTGTTAAGCCACATTGGATGGGATTTACTCCTTTTACTTTTATTCCCACACGGTATATGCCGATATGTATGTATATTTAGTAAGGATTTAAATGTTGTCCATTTATGTGCAGTGTTTTTACCTATCAGTTCTCTGTCCCAGTCTATACTTTGTATTGCTGCCCTTAGACCGTTAAAATCTGCCCTTTTAAAATTAAGAGTTTTTGTTGGCCCCTTAAAATGTTTTTTTTTTAATTCAATCTCAAATGAGACTGTGTTGTGATCACTGTTTCCCAAAGGTTGCCCTATTTCAACATTTGACACTATATCCATATTATATGTGATGAGTAAATCTAAGATAGCTTCATTTCTAGTAAGCTCCTGTATAACCTGGGGCAGATAATGATCCCTGAGTGTACTCAAGAACCTGCTCCCCTTAGCTGAACTGCTGGTCTCATTTATCCAGTTTATTTCAGGATAATTAAAATCTCCCATTATTAGAACTTGCCCGTGCTTAGCTGCATTTGCAATCTGTAACAATAATTGTATTTCCTCACTTTCAGCTATATTTGGGGGTTTATAGCATATTCCTACTAATATTCTTTTGGAATTTGCTGCTCCGCTATTTAACTCTACCCACAAACATTCAACTCAATCACTAGGTCCACCATAAATATCTTCTCTGAATATAGCCTTAAATTCAGGCTTAACATACAGACAAATCCCTCCTCTTCGTTTACCATTGCCTCTATCTTTCCTAAATAGGTTATAACCATCCAGATTAACAGTCCAGTCATGAGATTCATCCCACCACATTTTGGTAATGCCTATTAAATCCCATTTTTCATTAATTGCTAATAATTCTAACTCTCCTATTTTTCCTGGCAAGCTTCTGGCATTAGCAAGCATACACCTTATGTTATGAGTCTGTAGTTCTGAAGTGCCTGCCACTGTACTTGAATTACTTAGTACTACCTCCCTATTGACTATACTACCCCTCCCCCCATCTCCTCCCCTATGAGTTGTTAATTCATCCCTTATACCAGTGGTGGCGAACCTCTTCTGTGGGCACGCGGCCATAGGTCGCCGGCAGCATGCTGGGTCTGCTCATGGTGCGCGAGCACGGCGCCTGAGCGCTCTCCCGTCAATGAAAAAAGGAATGGCTGCGCTAGCGTGCGCGCGCGGCACAGGCGAACAGACTCTCCTCGAGATCCGCAGGGGGAGAGGCAAGGGGAAGGTAAGAGTTATGGGGCAGGGGAGAGACAAGCGGTAGGGGAGAGACAAGGGAGAGGGGGAGAGAGAAGAGGGTTGAGACAAGGGGGAGGGAGAAGGGGAGAGACAAGAGTGGAGGGAGAGACAATGGTGTAGGGAGCCAATGGGGAGTTGGACAGATAAGGGAGAAGGGGAGAGACAATGGAGACGGGGGAGACAAGGGGAAGTGGAGAGACAAGAGGGGAAAGAGAAGGGTGGGGGAGACAAGGGAGAAGGGGATAGAAAAGGGGGAAGACAGTGGAGAATGGGAAAGAGAAGTGTGGGGGAGAGATAGAAGGGTGTGGGAGACAAGGGAGAATGGGAGAGACAAGGTTGGGTGAAACAAGGGGGTAGAGAGAGCAGGGTGGGAGAGACCAGGGGGAGAGACAAGGGTAATGGGAGACACAAGGGGAAGGGGAGAGACAAGGGGGGAGACAATGGGGAGGGGAGAGACAAGGGGGAGAGAGAGTGAATGGTGGGAGAGACAATAGTGAAGTACAAGGAGAGACAAGGGTGGGGGTAGAGACAAGAGTGAAGGAGATACAAGGGTGGGGGAGAGATAAGCAGAGAAAGAGGGAGGGAGGGAGGAAGAAAGGAGAGCAGAGAAAAGGGAGGATGGAGAGAAAGAAAATAGGGAGAGGCAGAAGGGAAAGGGAGAAGTAAGAGAGTGAAATGGGAGAGAAGGTAGAGGCACATGAGAGGAAGGGAGAGGAGAGAGAAAGGAAGAGGGAGATGCAAAAGGGAGAGGTAGAGAAGGGAGAGTGAGAGAAGGGAGGAGTGAGAGAGAGGGGAGAGGCAAAAGGGAGAGGTAGAGAATGGAAAGAAAGGAGGAGGGAGAGACACAGGGAAGGAAAGAGACAAGGGGGGGTAGAGGCAAGGGAGAAAACAGAGACAATTGTGAGCGGTACAAGAGGAGAAATAAGGGTGGGAGAGAGAGAAGGATGGAGGGAAGAGACAAGGGAGAAGGGGAGATACAGGGGTGGTGGGAGACAAGGAGGAAAGGGGGAGAGACAAGGGGAGGGGAGAGAGAAGGGTGTATGATCCAAGGGGGGAGAGATGCTTAGAGTTTGCGGCTTAGTTTTCTTTGTATGCAAATCTGGCTCAGTGCTGGTCTTTTTCATATTAAAAAATAAAGTTGTTTAACTTGACGTCATTTCCATAATTCACAGAATATTTTTGTATTCCCGCCAGTGGCCAAGAGCTGTATCTGCAAAACAATGTGTTTGTACCTCAGAGATGGGAATAAAGTTTTACACAGATAGTTTTGTAATCCGGGCACGCTCCACACAGCATTGCGCGGGAGGACTGAGGAAAGGCAAGGCGAACCGAGGCATAGCTAGAGCTACTAACCACCACCGACTGTGTCCCCCCCTCCTTCACCAAAGGTAAGAAGAAGGGAGGGGGGGATAAATAAAAATAATTAGATTTTATGATAGGAATAAAAAAAAAAATCTTCCTTTACACACATCACACCCCACTCTCTCATACAGCACCCCCACTCTCTCATACAGCACCCCCCCCCCACTCTCTCATACAGCACCCCCACTCTCTCATACAGTACCCCCCCCACTCTCATACAGCACCCCCTACCCACTCACAAACACATACACTGCACCCCTCAATGCAGTGTGTGTATTTATCAGTCTATATGTGTGTACTCAGCTGCGTTTGTGTGTCTACTCAGCTGCGTGTGTGTGTGTACTCAGCTGCGTGTGTGTGTACTCAGCAGACCGTGTGTGTGTACTCAGCAGACTGTGTGTGTGTACTAAGCAGACCGTGTGTGCGTGTGTGCACTCAGCAGTCTGTCTGTGTGTATCCAGCATTGTGTGTATTGAGCAGTCTATATAAGTGTATTCAGCAGTCTGTCTGTGTGTGTATTTAACAGACTGCCGAGTACGCACAGACAGCTGAGTACACACAGACTGTGTGTGTGTGTACTCAGCAGACTGTGTGTGTGTGTGTACTCAGCAGACTGTTGGGGGAAAAAAGTCTGCTGAATACACACACAGACAGACTGCTGAATACATACACACAGTCTGCTGAGTACACACTGCGGAATAGACATACTGTCTGCTGAATACACACACACAGTCTGTGTGCGTGTATTTAGCGGACTGTGTGCGTGTATTTAGCGGACTGTGTGTGTATTCAGCAGTCTGTGTGCGTGCGTATTGTATGTATTGCAATTGTTGGAGATGCTAATAAATCTAAGCTTAATTTTATCTATAATTAAAAATTTTATTCCTGTGAGATGTGTGTAGGCAGGGCCCTAGTGCACTGTTTTGCCCAGGGGCCCATAATGTTGTTAAGATGGCACTGGTGGGTGGTATAGAGGGTTGCGAAGGAGCAATGTTCCAGCACTGCTCCCTCCGCTGATGCCGCCTAATATATTTAGCTGATGCCGCCTAATATATTTAGCTGATGACGTCTAATATATTTAGCTGTTGTACTATGATTCTCTCTCCTGGATTATTTTACTCGCTTCAGTCACCCCCCTTGTTATTTTATTTGAATTCTAGCTCCAGGTATTTCACTCTTAATTGCTTTTAGCATTCATGGTGTTCTTTTATGTGATTTCTGCTTAGGACTTTTTTTATATTGTAACTTCCATACCTGTTTTGAGCTACGCTTAGTAGATCAGCCCCCCTTGAAACCATTTATAATTTTTATTCAGTGATTCTGATGGAGGCTAACCACTGTGCCACCAATGTTATTTTGATGGGGGCTGACAGCTGTGTCACTGTTTTTATTCTGATGGGGCTGACCACTGTGCAACAAATGTATTTTACTATTTTCTGTAGATTTTGGACTGTCTACGTTAGTGGAGAGTACCAATGAAAGTGGTGCAACTAATGATTATTCTCATAATCAATTGGCTGTTTTGATTATTTTCATAATCAGTTGGCTGATTGTTTTGATTAGTTTGTTTATTTTTTGCAGAGCAATATGTACCCTTACAGTCTTTTGTTTTTATACATTTTGTGTTTTTATAGACCTCACGTCACAAACACAAAAAATGTGTACAGCAAAAAAAGCAAAGTTTAAAACAGATAGTGGAAGATCATTCCAAGAAACTTGGACAGAATCATTTGGAGTGATTGAACGCAATGGAAAAGCTTTATGTATTCTGTGTAGTGGAAGTGTTGTGTCCCGCACATCAAGTGTTAGACGTCACTTTGACACCAACCACAAAAGTGTTGCCAAACTTGGAGAATCTGAAAGAAAAGAGTTTCTTAAGGAGTCATTAAGGAAATATCACTCCCAGTATCGTAGTTTTTCCAACTATCTTTCTAAATCAAATCATCTGACAGTTGCCAGCTTTCAAATTTCACTGTACATAGCAAACAAGGATAAAATTATGCAACGCATCTCTGAGATGCCAGTTAGCAGAAATACTGTTAAAGATAGAGTCCTGCGCATGGGAAGCGATGTTAGTCAGCAGCTCTGCACGGATTTACAAAAGGCAGTCTGTTACTCCATGTGCTTGGATGAAAGCACAGATATAAATAATCATGCAAGGTTAGCAGTAATTTTGCGTTATGCTGTTGGTGACGTCATGAGAGAAGAGCTATTAAAACTGTTGTCCTTGCCTAGAAGAACACAAGGAATAGATATCCACAATGCTGTGATGGAGGCTTTTTTGGCACAAGAAATAAGACCAGAAAAGGTGGTATCCATTACTAGTGACGGAGCACCTTGCATGGTTGGGGCAACATCTGGTTTCATACAGTTCTTTGTTAAAGAAGCAAAACATCCACTCATACAGTTTCATTGTATTATACACCAGGAAGCTCTTTGTGCCAGGGACAGCAGCAAAAAAATAGAAGATATCCTCAAAGATGTCACAAAAATGGTAAATTACATCATGGCTCGTGCTCTTAATTTATGACAGTTTCAAGCACTTCTTGATGAGGTACATGCACAGTATAACACTTTACTTATGTACAATAATGTCCAATGGCTGAGCAGAGGACGAGTCCTGGAGAGATTTGTGGCTTGTTTGGATGAAATTAGGCTGTTTATGAATGAAAAGGGGCAAGAATATCCCCAGCTCACTTATACGGCCTGGCTTACCAACCTCATGTTTTTTACAGATTTTACAGCACACTTCAATGTTCTGAACAAAAAACTGCAAGGTGTCGGGGAAAATAGCAGAAAGGATGTTTTGTGATATCAGAACATTTGAGAGAAAGCTGCAAGTTTTTGAAAGAGACATTGAAAGTGGGCAGCTGAAATACTTTCCAAATCTAAAAATACATTTGGAAAATTCTACAATATTTACGGACCATACTCCAAGCCATCAGGAAATCCACAAGGAACTTTCTAGCATTGTAGCAGCTGCTAAGGAGAATTTTAGTAACAGATTCTTGCAATTCCGGAAAATGGAGACAACCCTGTATTTTCTCACTTCTCCAGATAAAGCCAAATATGAAGAGCTTGATATTTCCTGCTTACACTGGTTAGATTTAGAAAATCTGGAAATGGAGCTATTAGAATTTCAAGAAAGCTCTATTTGGAAAAATAAATTCTATGCCTTGCGTGCCACACTTGAGAAGATAGAATGTGAAGGGATGACAACAGACAGCACAGTTGATAGTTCTGAAAATGAAATCCTTAAAGTGTGGAATTCTCTGCCGAATAATTTTAAGTCAATGAAAGCACTTGGGATGGCTCTTCTTTCGTTGTTTGGGTCGTCTTATGCTTGTGAGCAGCTGTTTTCAGCATTGAATTATATCAAATCTGATACCAGAAACAGACTAACAGATGAATTGAGTGCTGCATGTGTTGCTCTCAAATTAACGGAGTATGAGCCAAGATTTGACAAATGTGCAGCATGTATACAGCAGCAAAAATCACATTAATTGTGCAAAAGAATGCTAACTGCAAACTTTTACTAATGCAGTGTTTGTGTCCAAGACACTCATTTAGGAGTTGTTTAAAGTGTGTTAAGCAAGTTTAGTTTCCTTGTTTATCTTACTCATCCACATTCAGGTTGACATTTACTGTAACTGTAGAAGCAGAGAAAAGACCCAGAGTAAGGCGTTTGTCATACAATGTCAGTCTGGCATGTAATCAGATTACAAGTTGAGTATCCCCTTGTACACATCTTTGGCACAGTTTACATGCAGTTTTGCTGCAGCTGGATGGACAGAAACCTGATAAAAAAAATGCATGTCCAATGACATACATAGAAAACTGCACCAAAACGGATGTAATTGTGATGTAAACTGTGCCAAAGCAGCAAGTAAGATGCATGCAAACTGCGGGTGAATAGGTGGGAACAGGTCCTTAATAAGGTAAAGCACCACTAAACACCAGTGTGTTTTAATTTACTAGAATTTGTTTTTTCAATAAAAAAGTTTGTATCATTGAACTCTCTGTTGTTATGTTCTTCTTTTAAAACAAAAGATGTTAATGAGTTCAGACAACTGTAAGAGTTGTTTTTTCTAAACTTAAACCTCAGTATTCAGGTTTAATTGCCGTGTTGGCACTTAGAGGAAAAAAAAGTTGGCATGTATTGCGGTTTGGGCACTCGGGCTCAAAAAGGTTCGCCATCACTGCCCTATAGCATAATAGAACAAGCTCAAAACATTATTTTTTTTAAATAAGGGAGGATGGGAAATATATTTTGTTCAACGAAAACCTGATTTCGAAGCATTAATAGTTATCTTGTAAAATAGGGCTGTCTAACTGGTGGCTCACGTGTTGAACACAACCCACAAATATATACAAACTTCATTGCATGTATGTGTACACATATGTAACGGAACCCATCACTGTTTTACCCTGTGTTATGGTTATTTAATTATTATGGTTAAAATATGATCACATTGCTGTACTGTCGATATGTTGGTTTGTGCTCTGCAGGATGTTGGCTCAGACCATTGCAGACACCTAGCATAATACATAATCCTATTAGGGTCTCCTAGAGCCAGGAGAGCCCTATTGTGTAAAGTGTTCACATTGTGAAAGATGGAACAAAGAGAAGCATTATCTAATCAATGTCTGATTGTATCAAAAGTAGCCGGCTTGTCCCTGGGAGGTGTGACCCCACCTATTGTCTCTATTGTGTGGCCAAATATGGGCATGTGTATTACCTGTGGAAAGAGGTGTATATATATTTCTGCATATAACAAAATAAAATCAGTATTCTTTGACTCCCAAGAAAGTGTCGTCCAATATGGGTGGTCTGGGCTTCTGAGACTGCGCAGTGCTTCTATATGGATATTTAATGCTGAACCTGACTTTCCCTCTGGAACTCTTGGATGGGATTATACCAACTTCACTTTTACACAGCAGCTTGCCAGGGAAAAGGACGTCTCCAACGGCTGGTACCCTCTCACTACCGGGGTAGCCGTTACATTGGTTGGCAGTGGTGGGATGGTCCTTTTCATCCCCAACGCAAGTGCTGAATGGAATCCCAGTACGCTAAACTGAAAAGACCCACACTAAAGGATCTCTTGGAAACCAGAGGAAGGAGTGCCAGCAACCGACCACGGAGAGAGCTGATAGCTGACTTACTGGAGCTGGACGAGATGGATCGATCCATGGAGGTCGTGGACCAACCTTCCCCTGCCAGCGAGGAGGAGGAAATTACAAACCTGGTTCAGCTGAGATTATCCATGTACCCAGCAACATCCGTGGAGCTAATAGATCAGCTGTTCCGGGAAGCGAGAACGGAGATCCAAAATAGGAGGGGGCACGAACTTGAACTGGCAAGAGCTAGACAACCCCTGGCACATACAGTTCATACTCCCCCACCCGCTGCTACAGGGCAGAAAATACCGTTCACTGCCTTCAAAGCGTTTGTGGAAAGTGAGGAAGAAATTGATGGATATTTGGCTGACTTCGAGAGGCAGTGCTCACTACACCAAATACCACCAGACCAATGGGTCACTATTTTGGCTGGAAAGCTATCAGGAAAAGCAAATGAGGCTTTTCGGGCGCTTACTGAGGAAGATATTGCGCAGTATCGCCGGGTGAAGGCTGCACTGCTCACCAGATATGCCGTCACCCCAGAAACTTATCGCCGTCGCTTCAGGGAGTCTAAAAAGAAGGCTGCAGACTCCCACATGGAATGGGCCAGCAATATACAAAGGGTGGCATCACATTGGGTGCGAGGGTGCAATGCCAACACAGGAGAGGAAGTACTACAGCTATTCCTGATGGAACATTTCTTCCAAGATCTGGCGGCAGACATACAGGACTGGGTGAGAGATCGCCGCCCTGCTAACTTAATCGAGGCAGCACGGCTAGCGGACGAATACGCAGAGTCCAGAAAGGTGAGCCAAGGGTCCACACGACCAAAGTCTAGAGCAGAGCCACGCACCTCAATACCCGCTGCACGCACAGAATTTCGGGCCCCAGTACCCCCAGGACCGCCACGGCCTCAGGGGTCTAACCACCAACCCCGGGATTCTTACAAAATGACGTGCCATCGCTGCAGCAACACAGGGCATATTGCCCGTTATTGCTCTTTGAGATCAGCCAATAACAAATGGAGGCGCACAACACCCCACACAGAGACCCCGCCATCACGTCCCTCTGCTGCTCACTGCCTGAAAATCAAAGGGAGCCCTGAGGAGTGTTTGGGAATCTTGTATGAGGCCAACCCCGTACAGGCTGCCTCCCCGGATAACCGCCAGCATCACCGCCAAGAGGTGCGTGTGAATGGACAGATAGCACAAGGCTTAAGAGACACTGGCGCTACCATCACTTTGGTGCAGAAACATCTCGTGAAACCAGAACATGTATCTAATCGTACCGTTGCTGTTTGTGTCGCAGGGGGGGCTGTTTTTCGCTTACCCACCGCCCGGGTACACTTGGATTGGGGAGTCGGGTCGGGAAAGACCACAGTAGGCATCATGGATAATTTACCTGCTGAGGTTGTGCTGGGCAATGATATTGGCCCTCTAGCCTCAGCCTTTTTACCCACGACTGCTGCTGCTTGTCCCGTGACCACCCGCTCACAGATTTGTACCGAGGACGTTCCTACAACAGGTCGGGAGACCCAGGTAAGCCACAAGCAGACACTTAGCACTAACGCCACAGAGAGACCCATAGCGTGGGACACCCCTGAAGAGCTTGTGAGGGAAACTAGACATGACCCCAACCTCCAAAAGTACCGAGCATTGGCCGACGATAGAGGGGATGAGCGGGAACGTTTTATATGGAAAGGGGTTTCTATGGGACAGAGATTGTGGCCCACCTTTTGGACACTGGGATCCTGGATTGTTGGGATGGGATCCTGGATTTTCTTGGGTGGGTGTACAGGGGGAGAACAGTGGGCCCTGTACAATAGGGGCCCGACCACGAGCTAGGGGAGGAATGTACTCTGCAACTTCGGACGGTTTAGCTAAAGGACTTCAGTTCATTTGGAAGGCTGATGCTTTTCTGCTTCATTATTTAATTGTCTGAAACCAGTTTGTAAAATGTATTTTCCCTCTACTTGAAATGTTTATTGCTGTGAATGCTGTATGAAGTGTGCCTTTGTTTTGTTCTTGAAATGTGAGGAAATGTGAATTGCAGTAATGCTGATGGGTTGTCAAACTGTAGAAGTGACCAACAAATCGTTTTGTCCGGACATCCCCAGGCCGATCCGTTGGGATCAGACCGTGTATGCCGGCTTATGGTCACGGGGGAGGTGTGTAACGGAACCCATCACTGTTTTACCCTGTGTTATGGTTATTTAATTATTATGGTTAAAATATGATCACATTGCTGTACTGTCGATATGTTGGTTTGTGCTCTGCAGGATGTTGGCTCAGACCATTGCAGACACCTAGCATAATACATAATCCTATTAGGGTCTCCTAGAGCCAGGAGAGCCCTATTGTGTAAAGTGTTCACATTGTGAAAGATGGAACAAAGAGAAGCATTATCTAATCAATGTCTGATTGTATCAAAAGTAGCCGGCTTGTCCCTGGGAGGTGTGACCCCACCTATTGTCTCTATTGTGTGGCCAAATATGGGCATGTGTATTACCTGTGGAAAGAGGTGTATATATATTTCTGCATATAACAAAATAAAATCAGTATTCTTTGACTCCCAAGAAAGTGTCGTCCAATATGGGTGGTCTGGGCTTCTGAGACTGCGCAGTGCTTCTATATGGATATTTAATGCTGAACCTGACTTTCCCTCTGGAACTCTTGGATGGGATTATACCAACTTCACTTTTACACAGCAGCTTGCCAGGGAAAAGGACGTCTCCAACGGCTGGTACCCTCTCACTACCGGGGTAGCCGTTACAACATACATGTGATTGTTTTTTATTATATTTGGCACCTATGAATATTAGTGTGAGTTCAGGGCAAGTTTAAAAGAGCACTGAGGTTGAATATGTATTGTGTGCACTTTTGAACACTTAGTTTTAATAATGGGCAAATGGAGCTAAAAAAAATTACACTGGCATAAGCCTTCCCTCTCATGGTTATTAGGTTGTGAAAACATTACATTTTTTCCTTCTCATACATTTTTCCTCTTGAGCATTAAACCATAATTTAGTTTATTCATTTATTTGTAATTTATTATAAAATACATTTAATAAAAGTCATGCTTTAATTATTACCCTAGTAACAACACTGGTTTATATCCCAAATGATTTACTTCTGGCAAGTAAAGTGTGTTTATTTGCTGTGTACCTGATTTTGTACAGGTGGAGTGGTTTTGTAGTCAGAATTTTATTTACACAGGGGAAGGAGAGAACATGTGAGCTTGAGAACAGTTCTAATAAAAGTGCAGTTCTAGTATACGTGCGGGAGTTTAAATAAAAGGAGGAACTTCAAAGAAAATTGTAGTTCATAAAAGGGAAAAAAAAAGATTTTCTTAAGCGTTAGACAAATATATACTGTATATATAAAAAAAAAATCCCACTGAATATTGTAGATGGTAATTCTGAGTCAGACCAGTGGCAACCTAACTCAGTGTACATCCTGCCACATGTATGTACTAATGGAACAGAGGATCCAGGTTCCATACCTCTTTCTCATGTGTGAGCATGTTGCATCTCTGGAAGCTCAAATTGGAGAACTGGAGAGGAGAATTGCAGCACTTACTGATATTTCTCCACTGAGCACAGTTTAGCTGGGCCTAGCATGGAGGATGGAGATGGGGCTAGTGAGGATGTCCAGTGAGGTAATTGGGTTACTGTTACAAGATGAAGCATAAGGAACATGAGTAGAAGGAAGGTGTGTTCTGAGTTGGCAAACACTTATAGATTTGTCAGATTAAGTGAAACAAATGGGGATGTCCAGTGGCGGAACTAGTACACAGAGGGCCCCAGTGCAAAAAGAAAATTCTGCCTCCATGCCCTCCCCCCCACCCCCCCTCGGCCATCAAAGAAAATGCTATGTCTGGCGCAAACCCAACACATCACATCACCCAAAGAACACCATCATGTTTTTCAGCAGCCAGGAGTGGGAAACTGGTCAGAGCTGAGGGAAAGATGGATGGTGCTAAATACAGGGATATTCTTGAGCAAACACTTGAGTGGTTTAAGGGGAAACATGCAAATGGGTTGGAATGGCTTAGTCAAAGCCCAGACCTCAATCCAATAGAAAATCTGTGGTCAGACATAAAGAGTGCTGTTCACAAGCGCAAACAATCCAACTTGAAGGAGCTGGAGCAGTTTTGCAAGGAGGAATGGGCAAAAATCCCAGTGGTAAGATGTGGCAAGCTCATAGAGACTTATCCAAAGCGACTTGGAGCTGTGATTGCCGGAGAAAGGTAGCTCTACAAAGTATTGACTTTAGGGTCGTGAATAGTTATGCACATTGACTTTTTCTGTTATTTTGTCCTATTTGTTGTTTGCTTCACAATAAAAAAAAAAACATCTTCAAAGTGTTGGGCATGATCTGTAAATTAAATGATGCAAACCCTCAAACAATCCATGTTAATTCCAGGTTGTGAGGCAACAAAACATGAAAAATGCCAAGGGAGGTGAATTGTTTTGCAAGGCACTGTATATTATAGTACTATAAATACTTTCTTAACTGCCTGGTGCTGCACTTTTTGGGGTGAGCAGGGTCCACTGCTGGCCAGATGGCCGAGGGGGTTAACAGAGGTCTCAGGGTGTCACAGGGGCCAGCAAGGACTGAGGGGGTCACAGGGGGCTGAGGGTGGCCAAAGGGGGGTTGCTGGGGCCACAGAGCTTGTGGGGGGCAAAGTGGAGGAGCACAGTGGGCCATAAGGGACTGCAGGGGACCTACGGAATGTCCCCAGGGACATAAGGGGTGGTGGGGGCCACAGGGCCTGCAGGGGGCCCCATGGGGCCTGTGGGGTGTTACAGTGAGCCATAAGGGACCACAGGGCCTGATGGGTGTCCCTGGAGTCTGTGGGGGCTACAGTGAGCCTTAAGGGGCAGCAGGTAATGCACGGGAGATCTGTGGGGGCCATAAGGAGCCGTGTGGGCCACATAGGGACCCTTGGCCATCTGGGGGGGCACTGTGGGCCATAAGGGGCTGCAGGGGACCCAAGGGAGGTCTGCAGGGGCCATGGGGGTAACTGGGCTGGCAGGGGGCCCCTGGAATCTGTAAGGGGCCACAGTGGGCCATAATGAGCCCCAGGGGAGGTTTTTGGGGCAACAGGGGAACCCAGTGTACCTGTGGGGTCCACAGGGGATTCACTGGGGCCACAAAGAATCCATAGGGGCCACAATGGACCCATTGGGAGCCACATAAGATTTGCAGGGGAACAGAAGACCCGCAGGGGCCATGGGAGGGCCACAAGGGGTCAGTGGGGGCCAAAGGGGGTCCACTGGGCCATATAGGACCCACGGTAGGTTTGCGGGGGCCCCCCAAAAGGCTGCACCGGCAGTAGCTCCGCTTCTGGGGATGTCCATTCAGGAATGGCAATGCCAGATAGAGCTGTTCCCTCTAACAGCTAGGAGAACAGTTCTACTGCAGGAGAGGGAGGGCAGAACAGTCAGAGAAACAGACAGGTTTTGGTTATAGAGGACTGAATTATTAGGAAGGTAGAAAAAGTGATTTGTCACCTAGATCCCAGCATGCAAAAAGTTTGCTGTCTCATGGGTGCTTGGGTTTGGCATGTTGGGGATCGGTAGATTGGTATAAACCCCCAAATGTCATTGAAAGTGAAGAAATGCAATTATTGTTACAGATTGGAAATGCAGCTAAGCATGGGCAAGTTTTATTAATGGAGGATTTTAACTACCCTGAAATAAACTGGATGAATGAGACCAGCAGATCATCTAAGGGGAGCAGGTTCTTGAGCCCACTCAGAGATCATTATCTTGCCCAGGTTATACAAGAACCTACTAGGAAGGCTATCTTAGATTTAGTCATCACAAATAATAGTGATATGGTATCAAATGTTGGAATAGGGCATCCTTTGGGAAACAGTGATGACAACACAGTCTCATATGAGATTGAATTAAAAAAACAAAACTGTAAGGGGCTAGCGGAAACTCTTAATTTTAAAAGGTCAGATTTTAATGGTCAGCAATACAACGTATAGCCTCGGACAAAGAAAAAATACTGAACATAAATGAACATTTAAATCCTTACTAAATATACATAGGGTCTCATATAAATCTCAGAAAAAGCCAAAAAGCAAGTCAGAAATCACCAATGAGTTTTGCCCTGACAATAAATTATGAGTTACTCCCTGACACTGTGACACCCAAACCTATGCTACTAAAAAGTTTCCCCTCACTCGCAAACTAGAGCACTCCCCTAATTCCCAAAGACTGAAGAAATAATTTTGGATTCCAAAAGGCTTTAAACGCCTTTGCTGTGTGTCGCAGCTAAGATAACAGTGTTACTTGCGGTGTGCAGGGGGGGCACATCATGGGGCCAAAATCAGTCATGACACAACCCCCCTAATTAAACTACCTAGTCCCCCTAATTAAATACCCACGCCCCTTAATTAAACAACCTAACCATCCATTTAAATACCCACCACCCTAATTAAATACGCCTGCTCCTGCATAAAAAATGGATTGAAACGTTCTTATTGGCTTAAATAGCCAATAGTCAATGGAGGGGTTAATTTTGAGTGCTGCAGGAGGTACTTATGGTAACCCCTACAGTGGGGTAACCCTTTAAATTCCTTTAAATGACCCATGAAAAGGTTGCATTTGTGGTGTGGGTCCTTTAACGGCTTGTGCTGTTGGTGGGGGTTAATGTTAGGTGCCAGGTAGGCCTGATGGTGTGTCCCTGGCTTATAATGGGTGGGGTTAATAGGTGGTGAATTTTAGGTGCAAGGGGGATTATTTCAGAATCCCCCTTGCAGGAATTAACTGTATTTTCCATAGAGTCTCTATAGACCTCATGGTTATGTAAATGGGGTGATAGGGCAGTGAGCGATAGTAGGGGATGCTCGTGGATTCTTTCCAGCTGGGATTTAAATGCAAGGAATCCCCAGGGCATGGCATTATCATTTTCTTTTGGCTCCCAAATCTGTTTATCATTCGTAAAGCTTGGTTTAGGTGCCTCCCACACTGAAAACTCTTAATAAGAAGGCAAGGTTTTAAAGATGAGAGCTAAGTGCCCTAATGTAGGGGAACAAAAGATCTACATACTGTTGAAGAAAGGCTCCAGCTGACTTTTTAACGGCACTCCCCTAACTTAGAGCTCCTGAATTACATGGGGCTCATACTTATCACCATATACCATGCGAGAACAAAAGTAAAAATAGTACCTTACATCCAATGTGGCTAAACAATGATCTAAAGATCAAGATACAAAGGAAAAAACAGCCATTTTATTTATACAGACATGAGGGGACAACTTTACATAAGTACAAGAAAATCAACAAGGCTGGCAAAAGGGCTATTAGACTGGTTAAAATAGAAAATGAAAAATTAGTTGCAAAGGAGAGGAAGCCTAACCCCCAAAAAAGTTTCAATATATTAATGGGAAGAAGGCCAGGAAGGAAGCTATAAGAAACGGGATGTCTGACGTTAACTTGTGTTATGATTTTCGCCATTTGCAGGCTTGACGGAGCGGTTAGCGAGGGGGGATCAGAGCAATTAAATAGCGATTTAGCCTTGCAAAAGTAAAAGATCAAAGGCTGGAAGGGCATTAACTTGCATTTTATAAAAATTGCTATGAATCGCAGCTCAGAGCCCGTAACTCGATTGGAGCCTGCAACAAGCTGCCAATTGAATAGCAAATTAAGTTATGGGCTCCATTTCCGAGCCAGTATCTCCAGAAAGCTCATTTGAATGAGGCTCATTGTATTTAAGTATTTCACTACCTACACTTATACTTTTTCACCCAATGTTCAGTGTAAGTAGGGAACTTTCTGTACTTGGTTAGATTTAAACAAACTTTCACAACTTAACACTAAAACGTTGGGCATGGATGGGATTTATGCCCATTACACTAATTCTTAAAATGTTATATATTGTCTCTTTTATTAGGACTTGAATTTGGGTAACAACTCAATGTTTTACTTTAACTGCTTTTTAATATATAATAAATGAGATTGATCACAGATTCCATACATAAACCCAAAGAGGACACGTGCATGATTATATCACTGGAATATTACTTAATTGTAAATTGACATATCTATCTATCTATATATGATACTCGACATTTTGATATTTGATATATTTAAAACCATATAAACTGATTGAAAATGAAAATGTTTGTCAATATGTAAACAGGAATTACAATAATAATTACATAAATGTATATTGTATTTTCAAAAGTATCATAATTATTTGCTTTCTATGGGCCTCATTCTAATAGCGGCCGCAGCCGTTGCGGGGCCGCAAGGACCGGCCGCAAGCTATTCTGCTATTCTATTCCCCTCCGGCCGGGGATTCCGGCAGGCTTGCGGCCGGTGCCTTGCTATCTCTTGCGGCCACTCGCGCCGGAGGAAATCCTATTTGCAATTTAATTGCTCCGGGAACCCTCTCAGCAAGGCTAAAAGCGAGCCGCAGCTTACTTGCAGGAAAGAGGTCCCCCTAGCACCAATTAAGCACGAAATATAGCCCAAATAAAGCCATCCTGCACTTTGAGAAGACTATAAAGTGATTTTAGGTGTTAGCAAAAATAGCACAAAATTCCCCTATACTCAAATCCGTAAAATATGTATTTTTTAATATACGTCAAATATCCATGTAAAAAGTCCATAGGGCTTGGAGCACCTCAGACCCGCCCACGCCGCAGCCGGAGAATAAACAGTTCATTTGAACTCGGGTTTGGGCTGATGTGCAAGCTTGAGAGGGGGTTACTTTTAATCCTCATGTCCCCCAATATGATCCCTAGCATTTACAGAGCTGTACAGTGCAGGCTTGAATTTATTTTTGAGTTTTAAATTTTCAGAGCTTATGGCCGGTAGCAAGATTTACGGCCGGCCGTAAGAGGAGATCCTTGCGGGGCCGTTTAATTGAATTGCGAGGTAACGGGACCCCCGCAAGGAATCGCAGCCTTACGGCCGCTAATAGAATGAGGCCCTATCTATCTATCTAAATTAAATCTTTTTTTTTTTTTAAAAATAACTAGGAGGGAATCCAAATTTTTTCAGATGTAAATAGAAAATTAAACCCAAATCAATGCATTGAAATATTGATCCAAAATGTTTAAATACATTATTTGTCCATGGACAATTTAGGTGTTGATGTCATTGGTGCTGCAAAGAAATGTTTAAATAGATACATTTTTTGACTTACTTTCAGATTAACAAGCCTGCTTACCACTGCTTCATATTAAAACTGCTTTAAATGAGCCATGTTTAAAAATGGATTTAGATTAAAGAGTGAAAATGCTTTGTGAGCTCATTTACATTAGTGTCCCAAAAGGGGTGGTGTAAAAGCCGGAACGGAACGGAACTAGCCAGAACTGGTCATTTATAAAATAAATCAATGACAATATCACTGGGATGTGTTAGATAATATTGAGAACAATATATAAGAACCAAAACCAATTTGATATAATTCTTTATTAACCCTTTAAAAACCAAAATATCAAACGGAACAGGCAAAAACAGTCCGGAACGCATACTTTATAAAGGGAATTCATGCTAATATCATTTGGATGTGTTAAATATAATTGAGAACTATATTAAAGAGCCAAACCCTATCTGATAGTATGCTTAATTAACCCTTTAACATGCCAGAATACAATATATAGCAAAAATGACCCAGAACGGCAGTGGGAAAGTGGGATTCGTGTAATAAGCTTCATAAATTACACACAAACTCATTTAAAGTACCAGTTCCGGGCCAGAATACAATATTTCTCAAAATGACCCGGAACAGCTACTTTTCAGAGGGTTAAAAATACCAAAGTCATCAAATACACATAACTAGGTGGGATTCATGTAATAACCTACATAAATTCGACAGAGCCTAATTTCAAGTACCTGTTCCAGGCAGAATACAATATTTTGCAAAATGACCCGGAACGGTGACTTTCCAAATGGTCAAAAATACCAAATTCACTGAATACACATAACTAGGTGGGAATCATGTAATTATTTCTGAGCTTTGTTACAGCTTTATGGGATGTCTGGACAGACAGTGAGTGTGGGAATCTGCTATCATGGACTTGATACTCCCTCCACTTCCTTTCCTTCCCCCTCCCTCCCCTTCTTCTTTTAAACTATTTCATTTTCTTTGTTACAAATCTGATATATATTATTATAGAAACAACTCAATAAAAAGAATATAATAAAAAAAAAAAAAAAAAAGAAACTGGGAAAAGATAAAGAAAATGTTTTATGTTACATGGCAGAATGTATCTCTGTATTGTATTATTTCTATAATGCCTGCTTGGGTGTGCTGTATTTTCCTTCTCTCACAATAAAGACCATATAAAAAATAAAAAAAAAGATGTGAAACAATTTACGACCCCAATTTATTTCCTCTGATCTGCACCTCTGCATAGTTGTGGACAGTTGGCTGAACAGAACATTATTTGTAAATCCTGGTATTTCTTGCTTTTTATGGGAATCTATAATCAGTGTTGCCTCTGACTTGACAAAGAGAGGCGAGGCCCTAAAGTTACGGGTTTGACGGGCGCTCATTGTGGCCTTGTGATGAGCGCTAAAGGAGAGGCCTGCAAGAATTTGAAAAAGACTGGCAATGAGCGCCAAAGGCCATAGAAATTAGTTTCTGTGTAATCTATGAAGGTTTTTACATGAATCCCATCCAGTTATGTGTATTTGGTGAATTTGGTATTTTTGACCCTCTAAAAAGTCGTAGTTCCGGGTAATTTTTGTTAAATATTGTATTCTGCCCGCAACGGGTACTTGAAATGGGTTTCTGTGGAATTTAGTTATGTGTTATGTGTATTTGGTTGATTTCGTATTGCTGACCCTCTGAAAAGGACCCATTCTGGGTCCTTTTTGCTAAATATTGTATTCTGGCCCGGAACGGACACTTGAAATTATTTTTTGTTGAATTTATAAAGGTTATTACATGAATCCCACCTAGTTATGTGTATTTGGTGAATTCAGTATTTTTGACCCTCTGGCGAGTCGCCGTTCTGGGTCTTCTTGAGAAATATTGTATTGTGGCCCGGAACAGGTACTTTTAATGAGTTTGTGTGGAATTTATGAAGGTTATTACATGAATCCCGCCTAGTTATGTGTATTTGGTGAATTTGGTATTACTGACCCTCCAAAAAGTCGCAGTTCCGGGTCATTTTGCCAAATACTGTATTCTGGCCCGGAACGGGTACTTGAAATGAGTTTCTGTGGAATTTATGAATGTTTTTACATGAATCCCGCCTTGTTATGTGTATTTGTTGAATTTGGTATTTTTGACCCTCTGGAAAGTCGCTGTTCTGGTTATTTTTGCTAAATATTGTATTCTGGCATGTTAAAGGGTTAATGAAGCATACTATCAGATGGGGTTTGGCTCTTAAATATAGTTCTCAATTATATTTAACACATCCGAATGATATTAGCATAAATTGCCTTTATAAAGTGTGCGTTCCAGCCTGTTTTTGCCTGTTTCGTTTGATATTTTGTTTTTTAAAGGGATAATAAAGTATTATATCAAATTGGTTTTGGTTCCTATAAATTGTTCTCAATATCATCTAACAAATCCCAGTGATATTGTCATTGATTTCTTTTATAAATGGCCTGTTCCAGTCAGTTCCGTTCCGGCTTTTACACCTTCCCGTCCCAGATTGTAGTGCAAATATTGTATTTCCTGAAATTCTGAGTAGGAAACAAATGTATTCACTTATTTTTAGGCATACAAATATACATTTTTTAGTTTTTGATTTATTCTGTACATTGGGAAGCTTCTCTCACTCATTTGACCACCATAAATGAATATGAAATAGGAAAATATGTTTTTATATTTTGTTGAAATCTGCCCATCACCCTCCAAAAATTTGCTTTCAATTTCATTTTGAGTCAGCCTTTTCTGTCAATGATCCCTTTTCTGGGAAATCATATACATATGGGGATGTAC
The DNA here is from genome assembly GCA_027410445.1 of Discoglossus pictus. NCBI lineage: Eukaryota > Metazoa > Chordata > Amphibia > Anura > Alytidae > Discoglossus > Discoglossus pictus. Next base: position 208,111,211 of record CM050169.1, on the reverse strand, counting down.
TTCAGATGTATTTCGCTCCTCATATTTAAGGCAGTACCAGTGTGTGGCAGTTTAAAGCAATTTTTGCTTTCAGTCTAGACAAGAGGTGCTACAGTACTGTACTTGGGAACTCCAGCAGTCCTTCTGAATGTAAGTACAATATATTTTTTAGACTGTTAGTTTCAGTGCTGTTTTATATACACACATAGCAAAACTGAATATATTTCAATTAAGTTTATTATTCACACATTTTTGTATTCATGAAGTATTAATTTCTTGTACTAAATCTTTTTATTCATATTATAGCTTATTATTCTTATTAAAATGTAAGCTACTTTTTAATTTAGCAGTACATTATTCGGACCTATCCTGTCCCAATGTAGCTGTCTAAGTGGACGGTAAGCGGCTAGGGGTTTTCTGGTTAGGTTTATAGAGTTAGAGGCTCAGGGTTTGGGGCTTAGGATTAGGAAGTTACTTTTATGGGGTTATGGTTAGGCTAAGAGGGTTAGGAGGTTAGGGTTAGGGCTGGCAAGGGGAGTAGGGGCTTAGAGTTAGGGGGTTAGGTTTAGGGTTAGGGCCGGTAAGTGGTGTAGGGAGATAGGGTTAGGGCCGGCAAGGGGTGTAGGGGGTTAGGGTCTTAGGGAACACATCTAGACGCAAGCGTGCCCGGCACCAGGAGGCTTCTTGTGTTGTGCGTGTACATAACAGGATAGATCGCATTATTCTCACTTCTTGCTATCAATTCTTCCACTTTTTCTCTTTTTTATCTATACTGTTACAAATAACAAGTGCCAAAGGTTTCTGAGATCTGTAACATTTCCCTGTATTTAGACAAGCACAAAACAGATTTGAATAAGTAACGTTTACATTGCAAATGTTAATGGCATTAAATTAATTGTATAAAAGGGAATTTTACATGAGGTTTGTAATGTCCAGCTTGACTCAAAAAGGATTTAGACATTAAACACTGTATAAAACATAATTTGTTGAATTTGATAAATCAGTGTGATATAGGAAATGTTAAAGATCATGGAATTCATCAATACTACTACACTTTATCAAAGCACTGAAACCCAAGTATTTTTTCTTTATTTAATGGATATTTTATTGTTTTATAAGAGCTTTTATATAACCGAGTTATTCCTCAGCTGTCTGCCTCTGCAGAGAATGATGGGCCTGGAGGCCACCCCAGCCTGCTGTGGTTGGGAGTAGGGCCCTTTGACCTGGCAGGACCGGTATGGAAGGAGGTGGCTAGCTGGGGGAGGCAGAGCCGTTATAGGCTGGTTTGGTGCCAAAAGTTATCAGTAGTCCCCCAGCTAGACATGAGGGAAGATGGGGCTGCTGGTTCAGCTCCTTCTCATAGGAGCGTGTGGTGAGTGCTGGGGGCACTAGGGATTATATGTCTGGTTCTGGGATGCAGCAAGGCTCTTGGCTAACCTGCACTCATGCACACTGTTGTTGGGGGGCTCTGGGTTCCAAGGAGGTGCAGGCCTTCGTTGGGCAGATCCTGCCTGGGGGCCTCGCAGGAGTGTGTCAGGGACTCAGTGCAGCAAGCAATCCCGGGGCACCGGGCGCTGTTGAGTACTAGGAGTCGGGGGTTGTGTGTTGGCCCGCTGCCAGGCGCAGGGGAGTTGGACACTCCAGGCTGCTGCCAGTGCCCACGTGGTGGCTGTGGGGGTAGGCTGAGTCCCTCAGATCATGAGAGTGGTCAGATGCAGACATGCCATACAGCGCAGGGTCACTGACAGCCTGCAGGGGTGTGCTAATGTTGCAAGAATAGTCCATTGTGAGTTTGTCATGGGGGCCATGCATATTAATGCATAGGCTCCTGTATTACCAATGACCCTGTGTGTTACTCAGGGTGGTTGATCTGCCCCCCCCCCCCCCCATTTATTTCTGCATAATAAAGTCCCCCTGGGGATTCTGTGTTCATATGACTTAAGTGTTAGTTCTGTGCTTATGTATCTAGACTGTGAAGTGGCTGACCTGTGTTCATGCCTCACTGTAACTTTCCCCTCTGTGTGTTTACTGCTCTCCTGTATGCCTGCAGGGCTGGTAATGACCCCTTCCTGCTATCTCATGCTGTAGTTTTCACTCCATGCTGTCTGGGAGCTGCAGTGAAGATAAGCAACACCTAGTAACACTGGGTAGTTATACAGTGAAGTACCTCAGTCAGTAATATAGCTGCCTGTCAAGTTAAAGTTTCTGAGTTTGATTCAAGCCACAAGCAGATATTTATGCATGCTCATTAAAGATTATATGCAAGGCTCTGGAGGTTGCCCCATCTCTGGTCACCCCCGCCCATGCCTGGGGTGTTGTGCTGGGGCAGGTTCCATTTGGGGTAATGGGGTTCTGTATATATATGTAATTGGGTATCAGTATCTCCACGTTGGCTAAGAGTGGCGGGGAAGGCCTAGTGCACAGAAAGGTTTGCACGCTATGAAGTTAGCACACTGCAAAATAAGGATGGATTATTTAATATAGCAGTGTCATTTTGTATTCTGTTTAGAGATCATCTAAGCTTAGGTGTCAATTCCTTTTTCACTGTGTGTACAATAATGTGTTCATAGCTGCATTTATGGATAGGTTTTTCCCCTTTAAGTGGCAGTTGGTTTATCCAATTGCAGGTACAGGGTTGTATGCTACAACAGTGCCAGGTTGGTGCTTCTAGAAGCTTGTTGTATGATTGGTTTTCAGCTCTTAGGGTGCTGCCTGGGTATGGGCCATAAGCTCATATCGGGGTCCAATTATCAGGGGTGGTCCTAAGGGGGCGTGGCAATGTGGGCGAATAGGCCTTAGGAGTTTTAAGGCCATTTTTCCTCTACGCTGTTCTCCTTCGTTTGGGGCAATTCCCAGGTGCATTTTAGTACCATGGCTCACTAACCAGGCTTATTGCTTAACCGCCGGGGTATTTGTGCCATCACGACAGGTTTTGGTATGTGGACCAGGCGAAGTGCGGCAATATCAAGGGATACTTCCGACAGCTTGGGCATAGGGGGCGCTACGCCATTGGTGCGTGTGCTGGTGGCATTCATATGTAGGTATTTGTCATGTGCCTGCCAGATAGGTTTTTATAATAGTTATGTTTGTGTGGACGCAGATATCTGTTTCCAGGCTAAGTCCCCGTTCAAGGCAGTCATTTGGTGTTAGGTATAGGGGACATAATTCCGTCTGTCTCGTGGTGCAACATATTCTCCTCCAATATGTGGGGAACTTTGTGCGGCATTCCAGTAAATACAGTTGTGATTCAGATTGAAGGGTCCATTTTTTCCCCACTACGAGGGTCGGGTTGAGTGGTTCCCCCTCTTGGGGTTGGATTAGTATATGGGATAATCCACCAGAACTGGCAGAGTTGTGCTGGGCCCATAACAAGGAGGTTGATGGATCAAAAAGGTCCTCTGCTACATTTGGTTTACCCACCGTGGAGGGGCATTGGTGAACCGTTTAGAGTTATGTGCTTCACGGTAGAAGATGATTAGGCATTTTATCTGTGGTTTGGATAATTTGGCAGCAATTTACCCTCAGTTATGCATCGTTACACTCAGGTCTTCGTGTTCTGCAGATCCCGGACTGTAGACGATGGGGGTGCATATGGTGTAAGGAAGCGTAGGTTCCAAGCTGGGGTATGCTGTTTTCTCCTGCCAGGGTAGTATTGCCTGGTTGTTCGGGGCTGGGTCACTCTTTTGAGTGAGACCAGAATGATGCACTACAGGATATTTCTCTCTGGGAAGGACACAAGTGAGCAAAAAGTGGAGGCTCGCATGATGGATTAATTAGGACGGGATGGCGGGTTGGTACCCACCCACCCCCAGCACCACCCTCGTTTCTAGGGCGCACATCAGACTGCTGGACAGGGTGCGAGGACGAGCAGTTTTTGGGCACTGGACTCGCATTGGCACGCGAGTGGTGGAATGGCAAGATTGTGGGTCCTCGGTAACACAGGAACCAGAGTGAATGTCCCCCAAAGGTGGGGCGTCGGGTAGCAGACGCGGTCGCCCGGAAATGGGCCGGGCTCATACTACCTTGCGTAGTGAGGCATGGAACAGAAAGGGGACCAGGAGTTACGGAAAAGGGATGATAGGCGATTGGTAGCCTCTTCTCAAGGACCAGAGATACCATGGTGCAGGAGGGAGATCTGTGCCCAGTGAAAGCCTTTAGGTCTGTGCAGCCATGTCTCCTTCCCGCTGATCTGCCGGTAGCGAGAGGTTGGTTGCTATACAGACAAGGCATGGCGGCCTCAGGTGCCTGTTTTTTTGAGATCCAAAGGGTGATCGTGCGAAAATATGCCCGGACTTCGATCCTAAGGGTGATCATGTGACCATATGGCGGTGAATCACAAAGGTCTTATTTACAGTAAAAACAGCAAGTATAAGTGTACATTTGTAGACAGCTGAATACAAGACTCTAGATGGGTGTATATGAGTGTAATGTTACCACCTGTATAGAGACCAACAGTCTAATTTCAACTTATAGCCATGTATGACGTATAGAGAGGGTGGGTCATGAGCTACAATATGATATAAAAAGCCAAGAACCTATGGAAGAGATGGCAACTAGCACAGGAAACCCAGCGCAAGCACCCAGGACAAGCACCGACTGGCCCAGGTTGAAGGAGCCTTCATGCAGTCCAGAGAGAAGTGTGCCAGATGAGCCCAGCTGAGCAGATCCTGGTCCTGACCAAAGAGAAACCTTATGGAGGCTGAACTTCCAAAACTGACCACAGGTGGTATTATCCTGTATCTTTATATTACATAATGTAGAATTCATATCAGTATTATATTTGTAAATATTGTCTTAATACTTCTTGTCTGTTATCTATTTTGTCTAAAACCCATTGTGTAACTGTATCTTGATTTATGTAAAATATATCTTTTAATTATAAACATACTAGCGACTTGCCCGTCAAAAAATGACGGTCAATAAAAGAAAGTGTTGCAATGCTGTTTGCCACACAATGTGAGTGTACTTGGTGCCTCAACTATATTGACCCCTATAACACAGTAATGAACGCATGTAATGACACTATAAGTGCCATGAGGGTCATCCAGGACCCTCATGACCCAAAGTGTAAGCACTACACCATTTTAACCCGGTCACTAATTGGGGTCTATCCAGACCCTCATAAGCCTCTATTTAACCCCATCAGTCTCATAAGGGTATAGTATGACCATTATGGGCCTGTTACAACCCAACATTAGCCACATAAGTGCCATAACGGTCCTCAATGACCATAAGGGTATATTAAGACTATTATGGGCCTGTTACAACACTACATTAACCACATAAGTGCCATGACAGTCCTCAAGGACCATCATGACACTAAGTATAAACTCTACACTGCACTATACCCCCCAATAAAACAATAATTATCAACTAAATAACCTCTACACTAACCTATTAACACCTACACTACCTGCCTACCTACCCCCTAATAACCCCCCACCACTCTAATTACAGAAAGAAAAAAAACTAAAGTGATCAAAAATAAAAAAATCTACATTGCATAAAATAAAAAAACCTAAATCACAAAAAATAAAAAAAGAACAGTACAGAAAATAAAAAAAAATACATTACAACCCCCCCACCCCCCACTACAGAAAAAGAAAAGAAAAATAACACACCTGAAAAGGAAATACATACAATGCAATATATACAATACAATACAATACAAATAACATTAAATACAATACACCGCTATCTAATATACAATAATCCTATCTATCTAATATACATCCCCCTATCTATCTAATATACAATAAATACTTTCTATGTAATATACACCCCCCTATCTAATATACAATAAATACTATCTATGTAATATTTAGCCCCCTATCTATCTAATATACAATAAATACTATATATGTGCTATACATCCCCCAATCTATCTAATATACAATAAATGCTATCTCTATATAGCAACCCTAATTCTAAGCTAAAATAAAATATTAAGACCACTTACCTTTGAGATGTTTCTTCAGATCAGCAACCTAGGGGAAAAAGATAAAAAAAATTACTACAACAGGTTTACATAAAATAAATTAACATAGTACACATTCTAAATATTCTACTCACCTTTCCAGCATGTCCCCGTCCTTCTTCTTTTCTTCTTCTCCGGTGCGGCCCCTGTTAAAAAAAACATTACATTAGTACACATACATAAACAATAAAACAAAGTAAAATAAACATAATATACATTGTACTTACCGCCCCCGCGATGTCCCCGGCCTCCTCGTCTTCTGCCCCAGATGAGCCCTGGAACAATGCTCGCTCTAAAAAAAATGGTAAAAAAAATTAACAGCTAATGAGCCTCCTACGGAGTGTTCCAGAATAAAATTGGCAATGGCGTCTTCTGATTGCCTGAATTTGATAGACAGCGTTTAAGCCAATCAGAAAACGTTAATTGTGAGCCAATGAGAAAGGGATACACCCCAAAATCCCACTCTGATTGGATAACGCACCTGTCAATCTTTATTTGAACCAATCGGAAGGCTTTATTGCCATCAGCGAATCACAATGGGATACACTCCTACGGGGTGATTGGCTGAAGACATCTGCGCCTTCCCATTGGCTGTAATACTGATTGACATTGACAACAGCCAATGAGAAGGCGCAAATGTCTTCAACCAATCAGTACGCGTGGGTGTATTCCATTGTGATTGGCTATTGTCAGTGCAACCAATCAGAATGCGCAGATGCCTCCAGCCAATCACCCTGTGGAGGTGTATTCCATTGTGATTGTCTGAAGCCATCTGCGCCTTATGATTGGTGTAAATAAAGATTGACAGGTGCATTATCCAATCAGAGTGGGATTTTAGGGTGTATCCCTTTCTGATTGGCTCACACATTGGAGCCTCCTGATTGGGTGAATTTGATAGACAACGTTTTCAACCAATCAGAAGGTATCTTTGCCTATTTTCTTCCGGAAAAGGCTCCGGGAGACTCATTAGCGTTGGGGATGTCCGCGAGTGCGGATGTCTGTTATATATATATATTTTTTTAGAGGCCGGAGACATCGCAGGGAGGTAAGTAAAATGTAGCATCTGTTTATTTTACTTTGTTTTTATGTTTATGTATGTTGTATTAATGATATGTTTTTTTTAACAGGGGCCGCACCGGAGAAGATGAAAAGAAGGACGGGGACATACTGGAAAGGTGAGTAGAATATTTAGAATGTTTATAATGTTTATTTATTTACTGAAAATGTGTTGCACTCATTTTCTTATTTTTTTTTTCCTAGGTGGCTGATCTGAAGGGACATCTGCAAAGGTAAGTCGTCTTAATTATTTTATTTTAGCTTAGAATTAGATTTTTTTATATATATAGATAGAATTTATTGTATGTTAGCTGGGGTATGTGTTTTATATAGATAGCATGTATTGTATATTAGATTGTGGTATTTATTTAGATAGATTGGGGGATGTATATTAGATAGATAGGATGTATTGTTTATTAGATAGGGGTGTATTGTATCATATTTCATTTTATTAAGGGCCTATGGGGTCTATATTGACCCTTTATGAGTGACAGGGTTAATTAAGGGCTTATGGGGGTCTATATTGACCCTCATGAGTGACATTTTTAATGAAGGGCTAATGGGGGTCTGTATTGACCCCCATGAGTGACAGGGTTAATGAAGGGCTTATGTGGGTCTGTATTGACCCCCATGAGTGACAGGGTTAATGAAGGGCTTATGGGAGGGCTGTATTGACCCCCATGAGTGACAGGGTTAATGAAGGGCTTATGGGGGTCTATATTGACCCTCATAAGTGACGGGGTTAATGAAGGGCTTATGGGGGTCTGTATTGACCACCATGAGTGACAGGGTTAATGAAGGGCTTATGGGGGCCTATATTGACCCTCATGAGTGATGGGGTTAATGAAGGGCTTATGGGGGTCTAAATTGACCCCCATGAGTGACAGGGTTTATGAAAGGCTTATGGGGGTCTGTATTGACCATCATGAGTGACAGAGTTAATTAAGGGCTTATGGGGGTCTATATTGACCACCATGAGTGTTCAGGGTTAATGAAGGGCTTATGGGGGTCTGTATTGACCACCATGAGTGACAGGGTTAATTAAGGGCTTATGGGGGTCTATATTGACCACCATGAGTGACAGTGTTAATGAAGGGCTTATGTGGGTCTATATTGACCCCCATGTGTGACAGGGTTAATTAGCGGTTTACAGGGGTCTGTATTGACCCCCATGAGTGAGGGGGTTTATTAAGTGCTTATGGGGGTCTGTATTTACCCTCATGAGTGGCAGGGTTAATGAAGGGCTAATGGGGGTCTATATTGACCCCCATGAGTGAGGGGGTTAATGAAGTGCTTATGGGGGTCTGTATTGAACCCCATGAGTGACAGCGTTAATGAAGGGCTTATGGGGGTCTATATTGACCCCCATGAGTGACAGGGTTAATTAATGGTTGATGGGGCTCTGTATAGAGCCCCATGCATGATAGTTTATTTTTATTTTTATTTTTATAATGTGTCCTTTAAGGACCTTTATGATCCTTTAAGGACCAGTAACGCAGGAATTTTGAATTTTCATTGCAGCAGGGGTCCCCGATCTCGTGCAGTCGGGCCCCCCACTGCAATGGTTAATGTGGGGTTAATGCGGGTCTCCGAGCTTATCTTGGATCCCTTCTTGGGTAAGTTGTACGTGGCTGGGCGGTCCTGGGTCTTTGAGCCTCGTTTTCGGTTTTTTTCAGAGGCCATTTTTTCTCTTGCTTAGGGGATTTTCGTGTGTCTGAACTCGGGAATTTGGACTTAAATGTAGGTGTAACTTCACTTGCAGAGGTCCTGGGTGTCCCCCCTTGCTGTGGGTAAGCTTTTTATGTATTTTTAGTGGGTATTTATTGTGTTTTGACTGTTTTTAGGTGCGCGCGGTTTGCAAGGTCGTAATGGTGCCGCTTGTGTGGGTGTTTGTAACCGCATGTGAGGCGCCTTTGAGCCTCCACCTCCGTAAATGCGGCCCCTCGCTTTGCGAGGGTCCACATTTGAAGCCTGCAATGAGCCTTTGGCTCAATGCAGCCAATGTTGGAGCCTCCACGTTCCGCAAATGCAGCCCCTTGCTTTGCGAGGGTCCGCATTTGCGGACCAAACTGCGTCCCTCGCTTCGCAAGCTCGCAAAACGTGACGACGATTCGTAGTTTGACAACTATTATATGTGATTCATATGTTAGTTTATTGATTTGTCCAAAAGAACTTATTACTTGTAGAAATTATACATTATTTAAATATCATTTCAGTTCATTTCTTACACCTGGTTGGAGCTTAAGTTCATGAGCAGATATGGAGATCGGAATGCTGGTGTTTTAGGAGGGTATGTGGCCAGGGCGTTTGTTGGGGGGGGTCGCATATCGCAAAAGGTATTCTGTGGTCTTCTTCGTGGCAGGTCGTGGGGGGAGTCGTCGGGACAGTGGTAAAATGGGTAAGATCCTACCCTACATGGTATGGTGGTACGGACAGGCTCCTCCCCTCATGTGGTTATGTTTATATTTTTATGGTTATTATGTTGATTGTGTTTACCAATAAACGTTGTGGCCAGTCTTCCTCCCAAGAAGTAGTCTGTGTCTAATCATTACATTTAGCCTATGAAGTTGTTTGGGTATAATTGTCATATGTTAGAGGTAATTGTGTTTAACCCATATCCGTACATACCAACTGGGCCTTGCTTAGGTCATGGTCATACGAGGCTCTTTGTATAAAAGTGTCATGTGTATGATTGCTAGCTCAAGGGCAGGGTCTGTGTATCAGTCAAATTACATATTGTCATACTAATGTTTTACTGTACCCCAGAGCTGTTCAGAGCTACTGAATGTGTCAGAGATAATAGATGCTAATAATATATCGCATTGAGTTTCGGAACATATAAATGACCTATCCTTTTTTGTCTTCGCCGCTGTTGAAATGCGCCACCCCCGACTGCCCTGTGAGGTGAAGGACTAGATACTGGAGAACATATCACTGTCTGTGACGAAGGTGAGAGACCCCCAGGCCTGAGAGAGAGAGGGCACATGAGGAAGGAGAGGACTCCAGATAGGGCTGAGAGAGACTTGAGGAGAGACACAAGGATACCGGGACTGAGAGAGGTGCAAAAAGACAGGCGACACACTCAGAGACATGAGGGACTGGAGAAGATATCACTGTATGTGAAGATGGTTAGAGAGCCAGGAATGGGCGAGGGACTATGACTGAGAGAAACAGTGTGAGGGGAGAGAGACAAGAGAGAGACGATATAGACAGCTAGGTGAAGGGCAGGATAAGTCTGTGAAGAAGGATAGAGACCCAGGAATGGGAGTGAGCGAGACTGACTGATAGAGTGAGTGGGGTCCTTTCCTGTTTTTCGCGTTCCAAGAGTCGGCGGTGGCGGGCTTCAACAGTGGCAGACACAAAACAGGATAGGTCCCATGTAAATAATGGTACTAATAACTCTGAGACAGCTGTTGCAAGAGATTTAATTTTTGCAATCCTAAATGCCTAATATTTATAGGAATTAAACATATCCCGGTCACCATCGGAAAACAGCATGTAGATAAACCATTTCTTCAAAAAGAAGCATGCTGGCTTTAATAAATATATCATTGCAATAACAATCATGCAGGATTTATCAAATTAGAAGGCAAAACTTATGTAATTTTAGGTATTAATCAAGATTGGGAATTAAAATACAGCTATATTCTAGTTTATCAAATTCAACGTCTCTTCTCTAACATTATACAAAATGTTAGCTATATATTTACCATAAACCCAATACATAATATATAATCTTTCTAAATTACTTTTAAAAGGGAACACTATACGTTTAGTGTATGTTATGGTTCCTTTACTCTAGAGGGAGCTTTACAACAGCTATCTGGGGGAGGGAGATTTAGGCATGCAGGGGCAGGATATAAGGAGGATTAAGCTGTTGGTACTTTATGTAAACAGCAACTGGCTGATGCACAATTCTGAAACATTCAGCAGGGCTCTGCTTAATTATATTTTTATTTTATTATTTACTTTTTTTTCTTTTGAGTTGACACTGCAGAGTGTTTCTGAGCTGCAGATCCAGCCAGTTGCTCTTTCTGCCATCCTATCACTAGACATCTGCACTCCACTTTCAGTTGCAGGATATAATGCCTATTTCACCAAAGGCTGCATTGTTTTACTGTTTAAAAACAATGAGTCTGATTCAATTGCACGCCTGCAAATCGAGCAATGTAGGCCGTATGTTTGCGGGTGTGCTGCGGGTTCCTGTTCGTCTCTGATTACGATGCTATTCAATTGCTCAAGCCCGCAAGTTACTGGCCCAAAGCCAACTCCGTAAACTATGCACTGGTTACAATATGATCAATTAAGCAAGACCGTAACCTCACATTTCGAATCAGCCAACATGGAGGTTACATGTCAATCAATTACTGGGGTCCAATATGCAATCAGACTTGCAAAATACAGAATTATGAAAATGAATGTCAATAATGTTCTAGTCCATGTGGGTGGCCTTATATGTATTAACTCATTGATACCCAAGATTGATTTAGCCCTGAAATGAAACATAAAAATAAATCTTATATACTGCCAATTTGCGAACTTGAGACTGTTGTGCAATTAATTCTAATGTCTGTCATCTCTATCACTGTCTTTTAAAGTGCAGTATTGATTTTTTATTTGCATTTACAGTGCTATGAACAGGTATTCAACCCCTTTGCGAGTCCTATGTGGCACTGGTAGGATTTTCTACTACATTTGCCATTTACGGGTGAGAAATCAATAGTGGGCTTGAGTAATTGTAACAATTGAATAGCGATTTGTGATTGTAACATTTACGCGTTTGAAAGATCGAAGGCTTAGCTGGGTTGGAGTTACGATTTTGACAACCGCAGAGATTTTCAGCTTGTAACATACAAATCATTTGCGGGTACTTAAAAGACGTCAATTGAAAAGCAAATTATTCTACAGGCTACATTACGGGCTCCAGTAACCAACAATTGCTCAATTGAATGGAGGCCTTAGTAGCATTGCCCCTTCCATGTTTACTTATCCTTTTAACACAATGTGTCTAAATGCACCTTTCCACGATATAACTAGGTTGTATGCTCCTCAGAGCCGGGACTATATGATGCATTGGTTGTCTTTATGTCTTATGCATTTATATTACCTCTGGAAAGCACTGTGTACATTGATGGTGTTATCAAAATAAAGATACATACATCATGGCAATAGTAATCACCTCACTATCAGAATTCATTGTGAGGCAAGGTTATAAATGAGTTCTGAATATACATTTTATATGACACCTTTTTTAAATGAGAGGAATCCTCTGACTTTCATCCTCTCCTAGGGCCTCATTCAAATGCGATTTGGCAAATTGAATAGGGCTCTATATAAGCACAGAGCATATTTTTTTTACAGAAGTTTTTTGTGTACTTCTATCCAAAAGCAAGGTCCTCTGTAACTAAAAACTTCTGTCAAAAAAATATGCTCTGTGCTTATATAGAGCCCTATTCCCTATTTAATTGGCCAAATCACATTTGAATAAGGTCCCTAGATAGCAGATAGTTAATTTATACTCAGAACTGAAGCAGTTATGCAGGAGTAACTTGAGGAGCTTACTACAAATAAGCACGTTCAGTGGTGCTTTCACTTTCATTCTTAGTAATCTGCTTCCTAACAGGGACACTATTTCTGGGAAATCGCACGTGTAATGAAATATGGTTACAGCTCCTTAAAAGCAAAACAAATCTATCTTGCTTCACAACAGGTTTTATTCTGCAGACTTTTACACAACAGGCAAGCGGAGCGTCTAACCCTCAGCAGTTTTCCAGCTGTTCTCCTACAGAGTAAGTTGGGTGTGTTTTTATTTGTTGTATGTGATTTCTTAACTCTACGTGACATTGTAGTAATTAAAACATATATGTTGTTTTGCTTTTCACATGGCTACATACTGATTTTGTATTCAAAACACAGTGTCATATTTATATTACACTAGCGACTTTCCCGTCAAAAATGACGGGGCAATACAATTGTAAGGCAGATAATGCTGTTTGCCACAAACAGTAAGTGTTTTTGTCGTCTGAGATCCTTCGGCGCTCATTGCGAGCCTCTTGGTTACTGTATTTTTTGTTATCAGAAGCGATTTTGCTGTCATTGTAAGGTCCGGGCTGATCTCCTTTTTGTGCTTATTGCGAGCCTGTCCTCCGGTGCAGTTTGTGTCCTATGAGCACCATTGGCACTCCTTGTGAGGCGCGCGGTGAAGGGCTTTGCCGCTTATTGTGATACTGTGTGTTGTTGTTTTTTTGCGTGTGTATATGTAGTTTTTCATAATAAATAATTAATGAATTAATGAAATCCTAAATTAATATACCGTATATATATGAGTATAAGCCGAGGTTTGGGAAATGTGCTGCCCCCTGTGTCCCTCTTTTCCCCTTTGTGTACCCCTCTTGTGTGCCCTTTTCTTGTGCCCCCTCTCTCTCCTGTGTCTCTTCTGCCCTCTCCCTTCCCTGTGTCTCTTCCCTCCTCTCCCTTCCCTGTGTCTCTTCCCCCCTCCCTGATCACCCTCCTCAACCCCCCTCCTCATTCTCAACCTCCCTCCTCAACTCCCTCATCCTCAACCCCCCTCCTCAACCTTCCCATCCTCATCCTCAACCCCGCCATCCTCAACCCTCTCCTCAACCCCCTCCTGACTCAAGTATAAGACGAGGGTGGGAAATGTGCTGCCCCCTGTGTCCCTCTTGTGCCCTCTGTGTCCCCCTCTTGTGTGCCCTCTGTGCCCCTTTCTTGTGTCCCCCCTTTCTCTCCCCTGTGTCTCTTCCCCCCTGTCCCTTCCCTGTGTCTCTTTCCCCCCTCTCCCTTCCCTGTGTCTCTTCCCCCCTGTAATTAATATAGGCAGCAAGCAATTTCCTGAAGAGCTAACAATCTGTTTTGATGTTCCTGCAGCATACAATGTAGATTTGCAGTGGAGCTGAGGTGTGTCAGCAATATGTGCAGTGTGTAGTGTAAATAGGCTGCGTGCGCGAGGGGAAGCAGTTAGTGTAGCTGGGTACTTCTGCATTCTGTAAGTGAGTGTATCTTGTACCTCGTACAGGTTTTTGTAAAAGTCGTATGTGCTTGGTGGTGTTTTGCGGCTTTAGGGGTCGTGTAGCCTTGTTTTCATTAAGGTCATATTTTTGCGAGTTCGTAATGTTTTTTTTTCAAAGTCCCGCAGCTCTTATTTTTTTGTGTAAGTCCGTATTTAGTAATTGTGTGTTAGATTTTTTTTTTTTTAAAGTCCCGCTGCTGTGGGTGTTTGTAACCGCTTGTGAAGCGCCGTACAAAAGAGTGAGAGAGGCCCTCCACCAATCAAAGTAGTATAAGCAATATAATATACTTGTGTGTATATTTGCATGACTACACCCGTTAGAAAATGTATTTTCAGCTCAAAATGCCAAGACATACAATGTTCCAACTGAATAGGGTCATGCACGTGAGCTCACAATTGTTTCTATCCATATTCCAAAACCATATTAGAAATACACTATTTATTAGTCATTATAACACAGCTTTTGAGCATATTACAGGATGCCCTAGGCCTGGGTCTTGCTGGCCTAGATTGAAATAAACCACTGGGTGCGCCTAAAAAATATAATGAATTGGAGACAACCTGGTGAACAAGTATTTACATTTAAAATTAGTTTTTCAGGATTTAGAAAATCAAAGAGCTGCAGTGTAGGTAAGAAGCACTTGGTCACATAAATAGTCATCTGTCAATATGATAGTCAAGTCTATGGGAGTTCTGTTATATATATTGACATATTCTGTATACTGCGGTTTTCATCCGCAATAAATCAATTACATATTATTACGTACGAGTCTGAGGACGTTGTGTGATTATTTAATACTTAACATCACTTTCCCTTACGTTATCCTCCTTTATAGGGGTCTACATGAGGTGTAACCATATCAAGGGATAGTGGGGAGTTTGGCGTTCGATGGCTTAGGCATAGGGGCGCTAGGCCTACGGTGCGTTAGGCAGATGTAATTTATATACAAGTATTTGTTGTGAAGGCTCCTGCCAGGTATGTTTGATAATAGTTATATTATTGTGTTGTTGGTCGCCGCTTGGGATCGGTTTCCGGACTGAGTTCCCTTCATAAGGCGGTCCACCGGGAGGTTAGTTATATGGGGTAAATCTATTTGCCTGTAGTCGTTCTCCTTGGTATCATTTTCATCTCGGCTGTCTTGCGGGGTCATTCATGCATGTTCCTGGCAGGGTTGTGCTTGTGGTTCTAGGGAACGTTAGGGGTATATGCCTCCCGGTATGCTGGGAGGCTTTGACATTTTATCGCGTTACGGTTCTGTGCCGTAGGTTACTCGTTCCCCGTTCATCATCTGTATCGTCGGGGGTTGCATTGGTGGGGTAGACAGTTCTCATACCACTAGTTTCAGGTTTGTAGTGGGATTTGGAAGGAGGCCGGGTGTCATTCCAGCAGAATTATCCCTTTTTGGGGTTTTTGTTATTGTTTGGGTTTGTCGTATACTCCTCCACGGTTTACTCTTATGCCTTATCCGCAATGGTCTTGGGTGGTTATTTTAGACTCCTGAATGCGGGTCTAGGGTAGGTGTTTGGTCAATTCCAAGTGATAGCAGAGGTGTTTGCGTCTGATATTATAGACATAGTATACCGATGTTAAATGTGGACAAGTGTTTTATATGTAAATTTTGTCTCAGGCGTTTTCTGCACAGGCAAATTCTTCCATAGTGTTGGCAGGGTAGCTGATGGATTAGAGGTCGGGAGGCTTTGTTCCGCTGGTAGCAGTTTTTCATATACAGTGGTGGTTTGGCTCGGGTGGTCCTCTGTTGTCCTGCTGTGGAGGGTCCTGCTTAGTGGTATCCTATCTTGAGGTTTTCGTCCTGTTACGTCTTATAATCCTCTGCGGTTTGTAAGACACAACGGTATGATGCTCAAACGGTCTTGAGCAGGTATTATACATCCTTTGACTGGTAAAGGGAGCGGTCAGCAAGGGCATGCCCAGATTGATGCTATGCCCTAGCTCTTTTCAAATCTAGCTGTAACGACATCGGGGGACCTGCGTCGGGCCCCTGGTCTGCCGGGTTAGAGCTAGTGTAGGTTATGCCATGAGACGCAAGATTGTAAGCCATGATTGCGCCGTTTGGTGGGTAACGGTGTGCATGTTCAGTGGGTCTATCACATGTTTTTTGTTGTTGTATGCTAATGGAGATATGTATAAGGGATTGGTCTTAGGGGTCGTGCTGGAGGGGCGCTAACGCTTAGTATCCGGTAATAGTCATAAAGCAGAGGGTATTATATGCTTTTCCAGGTGAGTTCCAGGAGATTATTAACTCTTTGTACTGGGATCGGCAACGCGCGGACTGAGAAGTATATATGGGTTATTACAGATGAGTTTTTTTTTTTTTTGGGTGTATATGCAACAAGGGCTGTTACTCCTGTCATCCCCGGCGGTTGTATCACGCTTTGATCATTCAGGGGGTATCATAAGCTATTGTCGTGGGTAAGTGCTGTAAGGTACTTGGCTTCGTAGATCTTTTTAGAGTTATATACGGCTGACTGGCAGTGGATCAAAGGGCAGTAATTAGAGTGTGCAGTGAATACAGTGGTGGCGCAGGCTGTCTCTCAGTATGTAGCTGCTTGTTCAGGACTTCATTGTTTAAAACCCTGTGCTCAGTCTGGACAGAGGAGCATATAGTGTTAGGAAGATACCAGGTCAAAAAGACAGGATGGAGGACGGTTCCTTCTCAGGTGCGAGCCTCAGACTGCAGGCCGGAGTGGGAGGTTGGACAGTTTGTGCACTGGGTACGTGAGTGGGGCATTGGCAGAGTTGGGGGTTCTTCATTACCCCTAGGCTCAGAGGAGGATTCCCCCAAAGGTGGGGGTGGGGGGGCAAGTAGCAGTGTGGCCCATCAGAAATCAAGCTGGGTTACTGGGTCCTGACGAAGGAATGGATGGAGAGAGCAAGTGGTAAAGGTGAACAGGAAGTATGGCAAAGGGATGGCAGGCGACTGGTAGCCTTTTCCCAAGGGCCAGAGATACCACCATTTGGGAAGGAGGTCTGTGATAAGTGCGAAGCCGAGCAACTCACCTCCCTCCACGGAGCACACGAGGGACGCCTCCTGAGACTGCGATCCCCCCCTGCTGTCTATCAAAGCCAAGGCCCGTACGACGCTCTCCCTAAATTCCAACATCAGTAACTCCAGCCGGATTTCTGTAAGATGTACCTTGTCCTTACCGAAAAACTCGTTGGCACCGACCGGCTCAAACTCCTTATATCGGATGGCAACGAACGCCAACTTCCTAACGAAACTTGCCAGCTGCTGGTTGATCTTCTGTCTTGATTTATCCAGACTAACAGGGTCACGAGTGTTACGCCAGGATCTTCTTTTTTTCTTCTCTGACCAAATCATAAACGTACCCGGGAACTTCTTCGTCCATTTTTCCACGTCTCTCTTCATGACCTTTAGCATCCTCCTCAGATCGTTCCCGCCGGCATGAATCAATATAACGCTGGGCTGACCGTAACGCTGTGCATATGTGTCCAACAGCCCATCCACCTGCGCCCACCGCAGCCCACGAATCCCGCACCACTGCACGTGCAAGTCTGTAACAGGGAAGCCCAGTTGTGTCTTTCCTTCCGTAACTGCGTCTAACCTGTGGGCCCAGTACACATATGAATGGCCCACGATCCACAGTTGCTTCTGTCCTCCTGAAAGCAGAAAGCAACATCCATTAGACCACTGCCCTCTGCCTCACGTAGGAACGAAAGCGTTCTGACTCCCATCTAATGATACGCTTTACTGCAGCATCGGGCAAACCTAGCCTGGCTGCCTCTATGGCTGCCTCAATACGGAAAGAGTGTGTCCCAAACTCTGACTGATCTAGCCTGAGACGCTGCAATGCGCTTTTTAACACTTTTTTGAATTGATAACGGGATCACTCCGTCCCATCGGTGTGAACCAGCAGCGAACACCGTCCCGCCGGTCGCTGCGTAAGGTACTCCTCTGTACAGGCATAGGGTCAACACTCCGTGCCAACCTGGTGCAGAACCACCTCTTTTCCTTTTCCCACTTGGTCGCTCTTAGACCTCCGTAACCATATTACTACCGTGCCTTCCCTTAGGCAGGTATCCACCACTTGCAGTCCCCCAGAACCGTGTCTACTGTTCTCGACTAACTCCCCTATCCTAAACGCTCCGAAGAACACCAGGGTAAAAGCCGTACCGAAAAGTAGAGATACCAAGGTTATTTCTGCAAACCACCACCAACACCTGATCCACTCTCAGTAACAAGGAAAAGGTAATCGGCAGCCTGTTATCCTGCCTGCGATCACCGTTGAACATTCTGCGCACCACCTTGCGCACTAGAAACTCCTTTATAAGGTCCCTCTGCCCGGTCAGCTTAAACATGAAAGCCAGCGCCGTGACTTGTCTCCCTACTACGGCTCTTGTTTCGCCTTGCTCGGCGCACCGCAGCAGGGACCAAAGCAGGATCCCTATGGTCTTATCTTACCTGGTAGTACCACCGGCCATTGCCACTAGGCCATCCCATTTTGCCCACACGTGTCTGTTCACGGTCCATGTTGCCGGGGCAACAGACTGTCTAATGAGTCTCGTCACCTGGCAGCTCCAAGCTCCCAGAGCTCCGCGGGAATGCATTCCCCCAGGGCGTTCGTCTGAGGGGCCAATGCCCTAAACCGCTCCGCCTGAAACCAAGAAAGGGCATAAGTGATCTCGTTCTCTACCCCTGGACATGTCTCACCTGGAACCATATGTTCAGGCGGAAACAGCATAGAACAAGATGACGGAGTAATCCTACTACCGGTATGGATGTTGCCGTGATGTTATTTATGGCCTCCACCACCCCTATCTTATCTGAGTGGATTAAAACTCGCCGGTCCTGGAAAGCCGGACCCCAGATGTGTACTGCTGCCACAATGGGGAATAACTCGAGGAATGTCAGGTTCTTTATCAAACCTGCCACTACCCATTCCTCCGGCCATACGACGGCGCACCATCTCTCCTGGAGATATGCCCCGCAGCCTACCGGTCCAGATCCATCCGCGTAAAGCTCTAACTCTGTGTTGGTGGCGCTCTTCTTTTGAAGAAGCTCACGGCCATTAAACTCGGCAAGGAAAACTGACCATACCCTCGCGTATTAACGCATGGCCCTAGAAACTTTAATGGAATGATGTGGTTTCGCAAAGCTTGCGGTAGCGAGTGACATGCTCCTACAGAATATCCTCCCCATGGGGATAAGCCTGAATGCAAAATGTAACTTCCCTAAAATGGATTGCAACCATCGCAGGGACACCCTTAGCGCGCCTTGCAGCGCACTGAGCTCCGCTCGCATGTCCACCACTTTTTCCCAGGGAAGACTGCATTCCATTGTCGTGGAATCGATCCGAATCCCCAGGAAAGTCAACTTAGTTGTGGGGCCCTCAGTTTTGTTATGGGCCAGTGGTACCCCGAAATCTTGACAGATTACGGTGAAAACCTCCAGCATGAACCGGCAAGCGTCATTCCCGGCTGGACCGATGAACAGGAAATCATTGCGCACCTAAGTTATCCAACGAGCACAAGACTATGGGTCTCATGGCTGCGTCGTTAACCCCGGCATTGGTACTGCCTGCTGTCGCACCTGGGAACCCCGCCAGCTCAGGTGACCCGACCGTCCCTTTGTTCACGTCCGACACTGCCTGCCCCGCCGCCCCACTAGTAGATGGCTCGGACCATGTGCTCTTCGCTAACTCCCCTATCCACGAGCCCTTCTCTTGCTCACTGACCGTAATGTTGTGTGTAGTTAAAGAGACCCAAAAAACCCAGCCTTTGTGTGCGGGGGTTCACTTTCTCCTTTTTCTGCTGCGCGACCCAACATTGTGCGCTCACCTTCTTCCGGAAGTCTCAAAACAGCCAATCTTTCCTGACGCTCAGGGGACTTTGACAGTCTGGCCCTCCGCGGGCTCCTCCTCTCTGATCCAGTGCAGGCACAGCTGCACCGGCAGGATCTCCTGCTTCTCGATCTGTATCTCCTTCCGGACCTGTGGGTGCAAGAGGAACAGTCACGAGCTCTCCATGACCAGTATGCCCGTGCCCATACCGTCCGCTCCTTCCCTGAGGAGTGGTCCTTGTCACCTATGCTTGCGCGGCTGGAGTAAGCTAGCGCCGATGCCTCTGCCGCCCCCCATAGGGGTTCCTCTGAGACTTCATTAGGTGTTGTAAGGTCTGACTGTTGGTCGTCTTAACCCCCTTTTGCCGTGGCCTAACCGTCTCGCCCTCAGTCTCAGCTCTAGGACGTCTTAGTGGGGTATGTGTGAATAGCAGTGGACTGTACCTGCTTGTAGCCTTCCTAGCTCGAGTGGGGCGCGCCGGCCTCGCCATTGCCGCTGTCACTGGCACGTCATTGATTATGACCATGCTGTTCATTTCGCTGACCACACACTTTTTTAGGGCTCCCGGCTTTTCTCTTACCCCCTGCACCCCCTTATGGAGTGGTAACGGGGTGTTCCTTGACCTTTGTCGCAGCCTAGGACCTTTAGGCAAAGTGACCGGTGGTGGCCGGAGTTCTAGGCTCTCACCTTCACCACCCGTGGGCCTGGCTCTCACCTGCTTGCGGGGTATGGGGTCCTAGCTGCCCTGACCCGTAGCCCCCTCCTCTCTTGTGGCTCTACCTACTGATGGACGGGGGTCTGCTAGCCCTACACTAATGGGATGGGAATATGTCCCCCTGGCACCTCCGGTATTGACCAGCCCACCAGCCACCGCAGGCTGTTCCTGTTCAATGTGCTGAGGACCAAGCGCAGAAGGCATGGGGGGTCCCAGCCTGTCCTGCACCCACCTGACCCCTTGGCTTAGTGCCCGGGTCCTGACCTCGGCCAGTAAGGCCTCTATGTCATCTGCATCCATATTAACAGGCACACAAAGGGAACCACACAAGACAACACAGAAACAGTGTAAGAAACCACACACTACACACACCACAGCACAGAAAGGACAGGGACAAGACAACACAAAAACAGGGGAAAAAGTCACACAAACAAGCATGCAGAGCCTGACAGTATGCCCCTTATGTGCTAGTAAGCTGGGGATCAAATAAAAAATTCCTACTTTCACTCTAATGCTGCAGGACCTCAGACCTCCGTCCGATTCAGTCGGCGCTGCTGTGGCAAACGGCATGAAACGCGGATGCACGACACGCCCCCGATGCAACTGATTGGCTGACGGCCTCACAGGCTCCGCTGGGTCACGCAACGCTACGTGCTGACCCAGGAAGCCTGTGCAGCCTCCACGTCAGACAAATTTATCACTCCAGAACTTCTGCTACCTCTGTAGCACACCCCCTACCACATTCCTTCACCAATGGCGGGATGCAACAATGAGAAAAATGCTGTCTGTCTGAAAAATAGCAAGGCAGCAGTTCTACAATTGTAGTGACCCAGGTGATTGGGAGCCCATACAACCAAGTTTGTGTACCCAAATAAAATGGGCACCCAGATCTAAATTCCACCACAAACAAATAAAAACAGAACACGATAGTCAAAACTATAGCCCAGAATAGGATGTAAATGAATAATTATGCAGAGATTTGTACTTGTTTTACATAATGTGTTACTGTGTTAGCTTGTGACTTTCAAAAATATTAGATAGCAACATTAATTCTGATTACACAATCAAAATTGTTCAAAAACAGGAATTCAAAAGAGGAATATATATCACTAGGAAATTGCCCGTCAAAAATGACAGGAATGAAATTGTAAGGCTGGCAGTGGTGGTTGGTATACAACGTTGTGTTTTTCTAAGTTCTGCGTGCCTGGCGTTGCTGAGTCTCGTTTTCATCCTGTTTCAGAATTTTTACGTTTTTCATCCGACATTTTCCCCTCCTTTAGCCGCTTTTCGAACAGCGGAAAATGGCAAATGTGGCTCCAATTCATTTGCAACTACACTCCTAGGCTTCCTGGGTCTTCCCCTGTGCTGTGTGTGAGTGTTATTTTTTTATAATTATTTTGCTTGTCTTTTGCTTTTTTTATATTTTGTGTAT
This sequence comes from Discoglossus pictus, assembly GCA_027410445.1. Taxonomy (NCBI): domain Eukaryota; kingdom Metazoa; phylum Chordata; class Amphibia; order Anura; family Alytidae; genus Discoglossus; species Discoglossus pictus. The sequence continues at coordinate 208,089,202 of CM050169.1, read as the reverse complement.
GTTTGAACGAACTGCGTGCGATAACTGCTCGCGTCGCTTTGCGAGGCTCACAGTGCAATGGACACCTTCGGCGCTCATCGCAGCCTAAGTCCCACGTGCCTCAACGGCTCGCCCCACTTTGTGAGGCTCGCAGTATGCGCCTTCAGCGCTAATTGCAGCCTAAGTCGTGCGTCCACCGCGCGCCTCGTTTTGCACGGCTTGCAGGCGTCCCTCGCTGTCAGAGGGACTCAAAAGCGTGACCAATAGTGATGTCGCGAACATCACATTTTCGGTTCGCGACCTTCCATCAAAAGTTCGCGAACGGGCGAACCCGGCGAACTGCCATAGACTTCATTGGGCAGGCGAATTTCAAAACCCACAGGGACTCTTTCTGGCCACAATAGTGATGGGAAAGTTGTTTCAAGGGGACTAACACCTGGACTTTGGCATGCCGGAGGGGAATCCATGGCAAAACTCCCACAGAAAATTACATAGTTGATGTAGAGTCTGGTTTTAAGCCATATAGGGCATAAATCACCTAACATTCCTAAATTGTTTGAAATAACATGCTTTAAAACATCAGTTAGATGTTGTATCGATCAGGTAGTGTAAGGGTTACACCCGCTTCACAGTAACAGAACAATCTCCCCGTTTAATGCATCGCAAACAACCGCAAACAGTCCCTTTGCACAACTGCAAACTCCCCATTTGCACAAGGTTGGATACCAAGCTAGCCATGTCCCGTTCCTTGTCCTCACTGATGTCATTGAAGGTCTCTTCCTCCACCCAGCCACCAAGGGTCCCCGAAAGGTGACAACAAGCCCCCTGGGACGCCTGCTGTGTTTGGTCTTCCAACTCGTCAAAGCCACCTTCCTCCTCTGACTCTTCTTCTTCAGACTCCTCTCTCTGCGTTGCCTCTGTCTGCGTTATTATAAGGTGTGTACTGTTAAGTAGTACTATTCCTATTGCTTTAATCCCTGTTACGTCCACTAATAGGGGACGTGTATATGGCATTGATTTTTCGAACAGGGAGATGGAAAAAGATGCTTGGTCAGTCCTCCCACTTCAAATTTGGGGCACTGTGCGTGCAATCTCAGGTGCCACCAGATAGGAGTGGTGTATTAAGTTGTACTACTCATTCCTATCAGTGTAATACCTGTTACGTCACCTATCAGAGGACGTGTATATGGCATGGATTTTTGGAAGCGGAGATGGAAAAAGATGCTTGGTCAGTCCTCCCACTTCAAATTTGGTGCCACCAGATATGAGTGTCACTGTGCACTGGCAAAAGTTGGCAGAGTAGGCGCTGTTGGCCTCACACACACGCCTGTAGGCAGGCAACTGATATTCAATCAATTACAGTAAAAAAAGTGTTATTTTATGTCACTGTACTACGGTTGCACCAGATATGACGTATCACTGTGCACTGGCCAAATTTGGCAGAGTAGATGCAATAGGCTTCACACACATGCCTGTAGGCAGGCAATTGCTATTCAATCTATTACAGTCAAAAAAGTGTTGTTTTATTTCACTGAGCACAATATAAGCAGCGAGCCTGACACAGGCAGGCAACTGAAATTAGATTAAAGGAAAAAAATGTTTGTTTTCAATGTATGGTACACCACCAGATATGAGTAGTGAATATAAGCTGTTAGGTGTTAGCCTGTCACACACACACGCTGGCAGGCAGGCATATGCAATTAGATTACACAGAAAAAAATTATAAAATAAAATAAATGATGTTCTAGAACTAAAAAGGGCTTCTTGGGTTGCTGTCCTTTCAGCAGATATCAGATGAGTCCTTCAGGTCTGTAATGGAAGCTAAATAAACAGCCTGGCTATCTATTTCCCTATTAAATCTCCAGCAGCTACACTATCTGTCCTCTCACAACGAATGCAGCTTCAGAATGATTCTAAAATCTATGCTGTCTTTCAGATGGAAGGCTCGGGAAGGGAGTGTATGCTGCTGATTGGCTGGAATGCGTCTGCTGACTGTCAGGTGCAGGGTCAAAGTTTCCTCAATGATAAAGTATAGGGGGCGAACCGAAAAGCTCATGTGTTCGCCGTCCGCTGCGAACGCGAACATGCCAAAATCGCCGCGAATAGTCTGCGGGCGAACTGTTCGCGACATCTCTAGTGACCAAAATTGTAAACGTTACGTAAACTGACAACTATATATGTGATGTCTTATATTGCTTTTTTTTTATTCTTTTTTATTAAAGGAAATGAGAGACATAACATTATTAGATTAACAAAACAATACAAGTCCAACATGCATTATATACAAATGACAACCCAAAAAAGAGAAAAAGCATGGGTATAGATTTGCTTAGTGAAAATTTCTATCACCTAAAATATCATATCAGAGAAATAGTCATAGAAATATTGATAGTAAATTGCATACAGTAAAAGTTACGTTGGCTCCACAGTGTATTCAGATACCTTCAGAGAGGCTTCCAGTGAGTGTGTATGGTTGCTAGATCAGAGGGAGAGATACAGAGGCTCAGAGGAATTGTGGACACTGACAATGTTATAGTATGTGAGTTTTGATTAAACCAATGAGTGAAAAAACCAACAAGAAAAAGAATAGAAAAAAAAGGAGCGAAGGAGGAGAGTGAGGCGTAAAGCACTGCATTATATCATCTCTGAAGACTGTATCTGAGTTACCATCCTTATATACTACCAACCAATTCAAAGTTCCCACATGAAGCCCATTTTTTTGTAGTTATCATCCAGTTTAGCAGAGATCATGCACATTGAGTAAATGTGTTTACATTTCTTTTGTACCTCCACGTACTTGGGGATGGACGACTTCCAAGTTTTAGTAATAGCGTTCCTAGCTGCTACAAAAACTTGAATGTTAAGGCGTTGAGTTTCCTTGGAGAAACCAGTGATAAGGAGACCTAACAGGGCCTCCACTGAGTTCTGAGGTAATCTATCGCCCCATCATTTATCTAAAGTGCCATAATTTATCTAAAGTGTCATATATTCATGACTAAATGTGAGCAATTTTGGGGCAGGCTCAAAGTATGTGTCTTAATGTACCGGTATAATTGCAATCTCTAAAACAATTTCCATCCAGTGATGGATTTAAAAGTTGCAGTCTAGCAGGAGTCAGGTACCACCTAAGGTTAATTTTGTAAGAATTCTCTCTCAGAATTAAGAGAGGATTTTGCAGCAATTTTCTGCATTTTGTTCCATTGCAAATTATCTAAGGTGGTTTTAAGTTCTACCTCCAAGGACTTCTGATGATGGAGCTTAGATGGGGTGTCCTAATCTATCAGGTAAGTATAGATAATAGAGATGTTTTTATTGCCATTTGAATTGTATGTACAATATTTCTCAAATGGGGTTTTGCTAGCTGAATTGTTAGCTTTTAGTATTCCAATGAAAACATCTGAAAACTTCCGTTAAAAATACCCCTTGATTTGATGAAAACTGAAAAACTCATTCTAAATGTAAATACCGGTTCACCCGGTTGTCTGCAATTCATCATATTTTTCAGGCATACCCAGTGGTTTATTTCAATCTAGGCCAGCAGGACCCAGGCCTAGGGCATCCTGTGTTATGCTCAAAAACGATGTTATAAGGACAGACATATGCTATAAAAGGTATATTTTTGGGGAATGGGGCCCACAAATCTAAATGGCACTAGATGCCTTTATCTTAAGCGGTAATCCCGAGCGTGGCTCTGGGTTCATTTACTGTTTCTAAATCGGTAACCCAGAGCCACGCTCCTGGTTACTGCAGGCGGCCCAGTGTTGCCAAAATTGCCTGGGCCCCCTCAGCACACCCTTCCTCCTCCTCCATCCTCCTTCCCTCGTTATCATCCTCCTCCCCCCCGATAATCCTCCTCCTTCCCCCTAACCTCCTCCTCACTTCCCCCTCTCCAGTTCCTATCCCCCCCCTCTCCTTACTTGTTATTGGGATCAGATGAGCGGCCTGCTCATCTCTCCCCACACAGCATGTCTTCAGCAGTGAAGTGACCGGAATATGCTAATGACGTGACGCGATTGTGATGTCATGTCATTAGCATATGCCGGTCAAGATCAGGGAGCTCAGCTGATCACAATAACAAGTAGGGTGAGAGGGGGGATAGGGACTGGAGAGGGAGAAGTGAGGAGGAGGTTAGGGGGAAGGAGGAGGATGATGGAGGGGAGGAGGAGGAGGAAGAGGAGGATGATAAGGGGGCAAAAGAGGATGATAAGGGGGGAAGGGGAGGCAGGAGAGGATAATAAAGGGGGAAAGGCAGGATGTTAAAGGGGGAAGGAGGATGATAAGGAGGGAGGAGGATAAGGGAGAAAAGGAGGAGGGGAAGGGGGAAATGGAGGTGATTGGAGAGGGGGGAAGTAAAGAGGATAGGGAGGAGAAGGACGAGGGAAGGGGGAAATGGAGGAGGAAAAGGGGGAAAGGGCGGTATGATTATGTCAGTATTTTTAATGTACCGCTTTAACATTCTAAATACTGACATAATCATAACGCGAGGCAGGTTAAATATGTCCATGGGCCAAACATTGGTTATCTACTGAAGTTATTAGGGTTATGCGAAAACGCCTAGATTTGAATATTATGGGCAGAAATACATTTCTGAAATTGACATGCTATAGCACCCTCATATGCCAGTACATATGCATGTGTTTCAAATTATTTATAATAAAGGACAACTGTACTGCCCTAACAAGAAGAGTTTGTTGTTTAATTATGTATTAATCATTAATGAAAATCATATTTATTTAAATAGGACTATTCCATATTAATTTGTTTTGGGAGAACAAAAGTATTCCTCAGAGATATCTGTCCCTGGCTAAATTACCAATATACATATAGTGTGCACACCTTAGAGAAATAATACACCAACACAGAGTTCTGGTATAAAGCTTTCTCTCGCCTCCTTTTATTACGTCAGTCGTCATTTATATAGTTTTTAATAATCAGATAAAAGTTACAACTAAGCAAAACATCAGGTTTAATTCAGCACTTCATTGGTTCTAAGGTGTCCGCTTTTACGGGATCTTGGACAGGTATTGGGTCAGAAGTTTAGGGAGTCTTCCACAAGGGATGAGTCTATCTTCCCATTGGTTCAGAAGTTGAGACAAAGGAAAGATGGTGCCCTTCTTCTAGTGTCCAAGGTGTGGTAGCTGTCGTCATCTTTGCTAGACCGAAAGTAGTGCCACCGGCATCTTGTATGCGGAAGTAGTGAATTCTCCATCTTAGAGTTCCCAATGATTCAGCATTATTAATAAAACTTTGGTTATACGATAATACTGCAAAGATAAGATATATAAATAGGTGCACGACTACAGTTATGCATTTTGTACGTATCCCAATCTATAACAGTCCCCCCTAAAATGGCATAATATATTCGTCACACTCACAATTCTTAATAAAGCTTAATGACTATAACACCCTGATCTAGTATCGGGTGTCTAGAGCTAAGTATCTTGTTATATATATATATACTTCTTAACTATGGTCCTTCCAGAGCACTATTCTTTATGTCTTCTATTTCCGGATGTTGAAAGCATTGCATGTGTGTAAGTCATAGGTACATATCTTCGTTCGATCGGGCTTGCCATGACCTGACGTCACACCTACCCTATGACCTATGTGGCATGGGGAAAACCTAACGAGCCTCTAATATTCTAATAGTGTAGCTTGGATAGGGACCATAGGACTCAGATATAGTGTAGCTCAGCTCACATAACACTCTCCTTAGAGCCAGTTAAAGTCTGCATCAGAAGATGGGATGTCTTACAACCATCATTCTGTCCATGTAGATCTGTGTCTAAATCTTGGTGAATAAAGGTGGGGGAAGCCTTGTCCACAGCATTCTGAAGGTAGTTGCGTATACAAGGAATAATACAACATAAGAGGAAGGCTAATAAAATTATGACAATAAAGATGGCCATTCCTATTTGCAACAACACTTTCTGCCAGCCATTCATCCAACCAAACCATGATTCCCAATAATCTATAGTGCCAGAATTTTCTTTTAATTGTTGACCAAGATTAGCCAATTTCTGGATTGCCAGTGTGATCTTGCCATTTGGACCTGTGTTATCAGGAATGTACGTACAACATGTGCTAGTGTCAGGAAGCATTTTACAAACTCCACCCTTTTATGCAAGGATCATGTCTAATGCCATACGATTCTGGAAGCCCATGTGTGATGTAGCCTCTAATTGTTCTGCAATGCCTTTTAAGGCATCCTTAGTGTAGTTAACAAATCGTTGCTGGTTATAGTAGATATAATTGATCCAGGCGACATTCTTGTTTACACCAATCATTGGTATCAGTGATTCAAATCCTGCTGCTATCTGGTTTCGGGCCTTAAATTGGTCGGGCACCCCGCTTGGGACTCCAATAGTATCAATATACACATGTGGGTCAAAACTTTCCCGAGGTTCAGATGATGAAGTTTGTCTTCTCTTTCTGGACCTTGCTTGGGAGACATTAGGTAAATTGTCATCATAATAAGTTGGGACGATGTGTAACGGCATTATGGCTTTTGCCAAGGTACATTCCCCACGCCATACTCCTGACAGTCTTACCCTGAGTTTCATATCCCCACATATGTCCCCTAAAGATTGGGTCTGATTGACTAGCAGTATGGATGAACCATCTCTGTATATGTGACAAAATTCACTTGGGAACTTCTGCAAATTGAACCCATGAGAAACGTTTCTCCTGTAACAAGTATAATTTCCGGGGTATATAGTTATACCTCTCCCTGGATGGGGATTATTAGTTATCACAGGGTACGTTTTTCTCCATTGTTCACACTCATCTGTATAACTATATTTTTTGAACAGACTCAAAATTTCTCTTCTTGCAAAGGTATAGTAAGTGGAACAGTACCTAAGTGAGGTCTAGCATGGCCACATACATAACAGTTGGTCTTATTACTTTCCTGTACATTGTATTTCATCCATTCCAACCACACATTAAGATCTGAGAATCCAGTCTCAGTAGCTAACGTGTCCTCATATGTTGGGTCACCAGTAGCAGTCATTGTTCCAATGATCTGGGACCCTGGCTTCAATGTCTGCAATGCCAAAGGTAAGTCTGGGTGCTTATATAGATCTGCTATCTTAAATTCGCCCGTTAATTTAGCACTTTGTCCTCTAACCCAAGCCCTCAGTATATATGTGTCAGCATCCATGGGACAAGGATTTTGTATGGTCAGAGTCAATTGCATATTAGAACCAGATACCCCACTATTCAGACATCGACCAGTCTTTACTAGAGTCATTCAGTCGAGGAGGGTTCTACCCTGGTCATCTTTCTTATCTGCAGCACTCTGAGGTCTATAATCCCAATGTGTCCCAGTGTTTCATCCCACCGCCTTCCATGTGTCACAGTGTCTTCCAACAGTTTCATCAGTAACACATTTGTATAGATCTCTCTTATATATATTACATTGTTCAGGGATTGAAGGGCAGCGAACAATGTCACAGAAGTCAAAGGTGTATGTAGCAACATGTGTAGTATGTGAATTGTACCAAAATGTAATGCCATCCTCATGTTTTGTAATGGTTACATGTTGAGCCTTGCTCACGTATACCGCAAGGAACAGAATAAACCACTGGGCTGTACTCATTGTGTTGTTTCCGGGTCATCAGGAGGAGGAACCTTTTTGCAATGTGATGCGTGGACCCAAGTAGCTTTCCCTTCCAACTTAACTGATGTAGCTGTGATCAGTAGTACTTGGAATGGGCCTTCGTATCTGGGTTCCAAAGGGGTTTTCCTCACAAATTTCTTAACCAGGACCCAATCTCCAGGAAGTAGTTGATGAGTACCAGTGATTACTTTCGAATCTGGAATAGAAGAGAACACCTGTGCATGGATTTTAGTCAGTGCGGTGGACAGTGCAATCACGTAGTCAACAAGCACATCAGATTTTAGTTGCAGCTGCTGATTAAAGTAGCACCCTAGTCTAGGAGCAGACCCAAACAGGATTTCATGGGGGGACAATGCATGTTTCCCTCTAGGGGTATACCTGACACTGAACAAGGCTATGGGGAGACTTTCAGGCCATGGCATACCAGTTTCTTGTGACATTTTTAACATCCTAGATTTCAAGGTACCATTCATACGTTCCACCTTTCCACTACTTTGAGGATGGTAAGGCGTATGAAAGGAGAGGGTCACTCCTAGGGCTGTCCATATTTCCTTGGCCAATACTGCTGTAAAAGCTGGTCCCTGGTCACTTTCAATTACTTCAGGAACGCCATATCTGCAGATGACCTCTGTTAACAGGCGTTTCAAGGTTGTCTTTGCTGTCATGTTTGCAACTGGGTAGGCTTCTGGCCATCCTGAGAACATGTCCACGATGACTAATGCATATTCATACCGACCACTCTTTGGCCTCTGAATATGATCAATTTGTATCCTCTGGATACAATGATTTTGCCAAATGTCTTTGTGGTGGTTTCTCAGTGCGGCCTACGTTGCTCCTGGCATAAATACTGCATGATTTACACTAAGTGTTTGTCAGAGTATTGATGCCTGGGGCCATGTAATACTTGTTTATTAAGGTTTTCATGAGAGTCTTTGACAGGTGTGCTGTTCCATGTGCCCATTGTACTGTTGCTGGGTACAAGCTTCTTGGCAAACACAATCTCAGATTATCAACATATAGTCCATCTTTCAGGGCTGCTCCCTTTGCTTTCCATTTGTTCACTTCTTCTAGACCTGCCATCTTCTGCAATTCTTTAAGCAATTTTAAGTCTGTTGGCAGAGTCTGCATTGTATAAATGTTTATGTCTCCATCAACCTCTCTCCTTTCCATTTCCTGTGATGTCATTGCTGCTTGTTTAGCTGCCTGATCTGCTAGATGATTTCCTCGTGCTTCATCCGAGTTTAGCTTCCCATGTGCCTTTACTTTCAGTATGGCCACTTCCTTTGGGAGTGTTAGAGCTTCTAACAGTTCACAGATGGCTTTATCATGCTTCACTGGAGTGCCTGCGGCTGTCATCCTCTGGCTCTCCAAATTACCCCAAAGTCTTGAGTCACTCCCAGAGCATACCTTGAGTCTGTATAGATATTGGCTCGAATTCCTGCTTCAGCTTCACAAGCTTTGGTCAATGCAATCAATTCTGCTTCTTGTGCTGACATGGAGGGAGGTAACGAGGAGGCTTGTATTACATCTTTCTCTGTGGTCACAGCATATCCTGTATGGTACTTCCCACGTTCATCAGCATATGTCGAGCCATCTACATACAAGGTAATGTCTGGGTCTGTTAGAATAAGTTATTTCATATTAACCAAGTGCAAGGTTTCCATTTCCATCTGTTGGAGACAGTCATGAGGTGGATTTGTGAGTCCTGGGACTGCATATCGGTCTCTGGCTTGTATACTGGGAGTGCTGTTTGCTTGCCAGTCAAAAGTTTTCTTTCCTACTCCTTCCTCTTCCAATTCCTCTTCATCTGCAGATTCCCACCATTTTAATGCGGCTCCCGATGATTTCCATCCATTTGGTGCAAACTTTGATAATGCTACATGTGGAATTTCTGTATCCCAATGTTTGTAGAGCAATTCTGCTTCTTGCGGGAGCTCCACCGTAAATGCACTATCACCTGCTGCATTGTTGTACAATGTCTTTAGTTTTAAGGTGACCTGCTTCAATTTAGTGAAACTTGCTTCATATTGGAAATCTCGGCCTGGAGATTGTTTATTCCACAGTGTGCAATATAAAGGGTCTTGTGTCTCATCTGTGAGCGTCTGGAAACAGGCCTATTTGCATAGGTTGAGTTAAATGGTTAGAGGTGGGGACACCATCCACTCCTATACAGGCGACATCAATGTCAGACAGGTAAGATGTATCGGGCAGATCTTGCTTTCTTAGGACGCTTCTGGCTGCACCTGTGTCTACTAGGAAGGTTGTGGGAGTTCCCTCTATTGGTAGTGTCACAAAAGCTTGAGGTCCCACTCCGCCATCCCCTGAAGAAACTGCTAGAACAGGGGACACTGACACAGGCTCACCCCCCTCCTATGCTGTGGCTTGAACTACAGGCGCTCCATTCGTATTACCTCCCTGCTGTTTAGGTCTCAGTTTCCTGGGTGCCCTGCAATTCTTGCTAAGGTGTCCCGGTTTCCCACAATTAAAACACTGTCTTGTTTCTCTCCGTGGTGACTCTTCAGAGTTCACCATAAGCACAGCAGTCTTTTTAGACGCACTAAAGCTGTACTTAACATCTGCGTGTGTGTTTTGTTATGTGGGCTGAAGTCAAGATCTGTAAATACCTGTGTGAGTCGTGCATGAAACTTTTCTACAGATTCGTCCTTCTCCTGTTTGATATCTTGTAAATTAATTGCTTGAACTGCCATTTTATCCTTCGCCCAATATCTTAACAGGTCACAGAACAGTACACCCGATGAAAAGTCATCATTTGGGAGATTTGTATCATACGGATCTATTGCATTCCGCATAATAGGCCAGCATGAATCTCCTGCCCTAATTTCACACAGGCTAACAAGGTCTTTCCAAGCTGCAGAGTAAGTTTTTTGGATCTGTGCCATCTTCCTATAGAAAGGCATAGGTTGTTTTTCGGGGTCGGGCAATGTGTTTATAAGGGAGGTGGCTTGTGTCGGGGTAAATGCAACGTACATTAGACTTCTTGCACTGGCTTACCACAGCTTCACCTCCCCTCTTCTTGACTATATCCCGGGCCAACATGCCCTCACTCAGTTTAGCTTGATTCTGCCCCATATCTCTTTGTTAAGCAAATACGTATTTAACAATGAGGGCTCAATGAGGTAGTAACAGAGACAGAGAGAGAGAGAGAGACCAGCTGTTTGAAAGAGAAGGTCTGATTTGTTCGACTGCTACGAAGGGTTACTCCGTACGTCTTCTCTAAACTCAGACCGTTGTTACCGCCCTTCGGGGACTATACGTTTGCAGTGCGTAACCACTCGCTGCTGGCAAGGGATAGCAAGGAGAACAGTGGACAGAGACATGTGAATCAACAAGACATAATCGCATCACATTTTATATCATCATGCATTAATAACCAGCACTGACATAGCATTATAATCATCAAACCATTTCTGCAGAAAACTTCAGATTCAGAGATATGTCAATTCAGGGTTTCGCACCACTACGTGCTCACGAATCGACACCCTCAGGGCTTATTGTGCTTTACAACACTATCAATCTGCCACTGAAGTCTGTGTCCCACATACACGTTTAAACACCCTAGTGCATGATAGACGTCTCTCGGGGTTACCACGCTACTAAGGCATGACCATCATGACCCCCGAGAGATATTCATCTCTCCAGCATGCATAGACCCTCCCCGGTAGAGTATGCAAAGCAATCCCGATCCCCGGGCTACGTATATGCAAGCCCGTATGTGCAACTTCTCTGGGTTATGTGCGACTCTCGGCACAACTCATCCGTCCCCACAGCCTATTGCACATACACGTGTATGCCCCCCCGAATCACAATATCTAAGAGATCACAATCTCTCAACCACGCTATCAATAGTCACACACAGGCGACAGATATCACTATCTCTTGTACAGGATTCACAATGGACTTAAGGCAAGCTAGTACCTGTACTTTTGTAACCTCCCCTACAGCGGAACTGGACAACGGACAGAGTCCCAGGAACAGGTCTACGCGGATAAGGTACTATTCATGTCCTTACCGTGTACCGGAGTTGATCAGGCTCCGCCTGTTCTTGTGAAGTCCATCCGAACTCCTCTCGTCTGCTGCGGTTTGGTTAAACCTCAAGTCCGTGTTCGGGTGCCATTTTTGTTTTGGGAGAACAAAAGTATTCCTCAGAGATATCTGTCCCTGGCCAAATTACCAATATACATATAGTGTGCACACCTTAGAGAAATAATACACCAACACAGAGTTCTGGTATAAAGCTTTCTCTAGCCTCCTTTTATTACGTCAGTCGTCATTTATAAAGTTTTTAATAATCAGATAAAAGTTACAACTAAGCAAAACATCAGGTTTAATTCAGCACTTCATTGGTTCTAAGGTGTCCGCTTTTACGGGATCTTGGACAGGTATTGGGTCAGGAGTTTAGGGAGTCTTCAGGTCTCATCCCACGAGGGATGAGTCTATCTTCCCATTGGTTCAGAAGTTGAGACAAAGGAAAGATGGCGACCTCCTTCTAGTGTCCAAGGTGTGGTAGCTGTCGTCATTTTTGCTAGACCGAAAGTAGTGCCACCGGCATCAAGTATGCGGAAGTAGTGAATCCTCCATCTTAGAGTTCCCAATGATTCAGCATTATTAATAAAACTTTGGTTATACGATAATACTGCAACGATAAGATATATAAGTAGGTGCACGAATACAGTTATGCATTTTGTACGGATCCCAATCCATAACAAATTTACAAAATGTCCATATCTATTATGCCAAAGATGCCTGAGCAGGTGGTGAGCACAGTACATTCAGTTACAATATTAAATCTCTTCTACGTGCTATTTCAACATCAGTGGTGTTGAAGCCATCCTTAACTGTTAAGGATAACAGAGGTGCTATAGCCTTGAAGAAAATCTCTAGATTTCTGAGAAAACATGAGATATTGCTGTTGGTTTCACAAGTTCGTTATTTGAGAAAAAACTTAGGGACCGATTCTTTGCTAAAATGATTACAGAAATAAGAAAGTTCTCCTGGTTAGCTGTTCGCTAAGTTTGACGAGAAGAAATAGTTAAACACAAGGGTCATTTTGAAGGCAGACTGTTGCTAAGTAATGGAAAGCAAATACTGTAGTTGTTTATCCTAGGAAAAAGACACAGTCCTTCTACCACATTTTTTTGTGGAGATTAGCCATTGTGAACAGTCTCAACATCTTTTAACAGTTGTTTATGTTTGTTACTTGTAATTTACACAGAAGAATAGCTTATTGTGAGCATCTAAAATCTTAAAATTCTATCTCAACTCCAATATCTTTTTCTCACTTAAGTAGCTATGGTGTAAATTGCTATATCATTAGCCCACTACAGTAGGCTCCTGCTGGCCAGTATCTTAACCTGGAATCTTCTCCTTCCCTCTTAGAACAGTCTTACTCATCTGTTTAAATACCTAATTGAATAACTTGCATGTGCCATTTTCCTCTGTGTATAAATGTTACCTCTTTTCTTTGCTTTGAGCTATGGTTAAATAAACCAGTCTTGTGTATGTGGGTATGAGACTGCAGAAAGTAGCTACATATTCCTCTCTTCACAGCTTCCTGATCCTACTGGAAAGACAGACAGACATTAAATCAAGTCACTGTGCCCCGCCTTGGCGCACTGAATCTAATCGAACGAGTAAAAGAAAAGAGAGAAATTAAGAAAAGTCAATAAGGTATGACTAAAAGGACAACTGAACATGTACAAATGGAGCATTGGTGTTGTTAAAATGTTAAATAATAAGATTGCAATGCATATTGTGTTTACATTTAACTGCCACAATGACTAGCTACACAGTACAATATAATATACCTCGGGTCCCTCTAGCAATGAGAAGATGAAATTATGAAGCATTAATACAAAAACTGAAATGTTTTAAAAGGGTGGGCTCTTCTCCTACAAGCTCAGCATCTTACACATAGGAGGGTGCTGTATAATATTGGTGAGGTACAGTTGCCCACACATGAAAAGCTTAAGCCATAATGTATTCACTTATTATTTATCAATTTATCAACACTATTACCGTCTTTATTGGTTTTTTTTTTAATGCTTTAGTGTCTGTTAAGGGGGCATATTTTGGGCATATATGTATATGATGGTTAATCTGAGATGATTAGTTTGCATGAGGGGTGTCCTTGGCATACTTATTTCAGACTTTTGCACCAGTATGTCATCCCAGCAATTCAGAGGAGAGAGCACTGAAAACTGACATATTTAAAAGAGCATCCAATTAGATATGTTTTTTCTGGGGCATGGATATAAATACCATTAGTGTGCTTCTGTAGATTATTTTCTGGATTTGATATTGGCCTTTAACAGTAATCTTCCGAGACTTTCTGCTTATACTTATGCATCAAAGGTAAAATGGACAGGGCCATGTACTCTCAAATCTTGGGTGAGAACCTCCTTCCCTCAGCCAGGGCATTGAAAATGGGTCATGGATGGTTATTCCAGCATGACAATGACCCAAAATACATAACCAAGGCAACAAAGGAGTGTCTCAAGAAGAAGCACATTAAGAGTGGCCTAATCCCATAGAAAATCTGTGGAGGGACCTGAAGGATCAAGTTGCCAAACATCAGCCGCGAAACCTTAATGACTTGGGGCCTCATTCTATTATCGGCCGTAGGAGATGCGGGGCCGCAAGAACCGGCCGCAAGCTATTTGCCTATTCTAATCCCTTCCGGCCGGGGATTCCGGCAGGCTTGCGGCCGGCGCCTTGCTATCCCTTGCGGCCGCACGTGCCGGAGGAAAGCCTTTGATCTTAAACGGCCGCAAGAGATTCAGCCGCAAGAAAATCCTGGTTGCTATTCAATTGCTCCGGGAACGCTCTCTGCAAGGCTAAAACCGAGCCGCAGCTTACTTGCAGCAAAAAGGTCCCGCAGGCACACAGAATGTAAAGTGATTGGTGGTGTTAGCATTAATAGCACAACATTCCCCTACACTCAAATCCGTAAATAATTTTTTTTTTATTTATGTCACATATCCATGTAAAAAGTCCAGATGGCTTGGAGCACCTCAGACCCGCCCACGCTGCGGCCGGAAAATAAACAGTTAATGTAATCTCTGATTTGGGCTGATGTGCAAGCTTGAGAGGGGGTTGCTATTAATCCTCATGCCCCCCATTATGATCCCTAGCATTTACAGAGCTTTACAGTGCCGTCTTGAATTTATTTTTGCATTATAAGATTTCTGAGCTTACGGCCGGTTGCAAGATATACGGCCAGCCATAAGGGGATAGCCTTGCGGCGCCGTCTATTTGAATTGCAAGGTAACGGGACCCCCGCAAGGAATCGCAGCTTTACGGCCGATTTACGGCCGATAACAGAATGAGGCCCTTGGAGAGGATCAGCAAAGAGGAGTGGGACAAAATCCCTCCTAAGATGTGGGCAAACCTGGTGGCCAACTACAAGAAACATCTGACCTCTGTGATTGTCAACAAGGGTTTTGCCACCTAGTACTAAGTCAAAGGGGTCAAATACTTATTTCCCTCATTGACTTGCAAATCAATTAATAACTTTTTTGACATGCATTTTTCTTGTTTGTTTTTTTTTGTTATTCTGTCTCTCACTGTTAAAATACACCTACCATTAAAATTATAGACTGATCATTTCTTTGTCAGTGGAGAAACGTTCAAAATCAGCAGGGGATCAAATTATTCCCCCCCCCCCCCCCCCCCCCCACTGTAACTACGTAGGAACACTAGGAACTGTAGGAACATTTGTAAATTACATAATGTTACAAATTAATAATTTTAGCAGCTATGTAAGCTATTAGCTTAAAAGCATTTTAGAGAACATTTTTTATTTTTGCTGGCCTTGCTTATTTTTATAGGCTGACATTCATGTAGTCATTCCTGCTTAGCACATGAGGAGGCTAGTATGTGGAACTTAAAAAGCAAGATGTTCAGATAAAAGGGCTAAGCGTTTCAAGAGAGGTTTATGATTTAGAGTAGAGCAATAGGGTTACTGTGTGCTAATAGTACTGACAGCAGAAATAGCTCATGGATAGTAACAGCTGGAAACCTCTGGCTTGTCACTAGAACATTCCAAGAGGCATTGCCCTTATTGGTTACAAAAGACTGACTCCTGACACATATACAAGAGCTACAAGTGTAGAATAAACCCAAATGGCTTAGTATGGCTTGATAGAACAAGATATTTAATGTGCAATTTCACATACTATATCAGGTAGAACGTGACAAGACGTTATTAATTTCCCTGCAGACTGCCAGTGACCAGAATGGACCGTCCTTTGTGTCTGATAGAAAATAAAGATGGTGAACTTGTAGTTAATCAGAAATGTGTACAGATTCTGTCCAGTAATACTCAGCCTGTTGTTGTTGTGGCAATCGTGGGGAAATATCGGACCGGAAAATCTTACCTGATGAATAAACTGGCAAGATGTACAAATGGTAAGGCATCAAATCATTTTAAAATTGTCTATTTTTTAAAATTTTGTTTGCATGTGCAGAAATCTTCTTAGCTAATATAAAACAAATTTACAACTGATAAATTGCTTGCTCAGTAATAAATGATCCACTAAGGCTAATCATTCTGTTTGCCTCATAAACTCAATAACTCACTGCCAAATTTAAAAGTCACTATTCTCTCCTTCTTCTCTGCTGCCTTTGACGTTATTGATCATTCTCTTATTATGCATATTCTTCACTCCATTGGAAACTGTTGCAGTGCTGTCTCATGAGTCTTCTCCTACCTATTGAACTATCCTTCACTGACTCTTTTTTGGCATTTCCTCTAGTCCTCTTCCTTTGTTAGTTAGATTTCCCACTGACCTCTTGCAAATGTTCTATTTCATTTATATACGCAATCACTAGGACAACACATTCAAATATTTGGTTTCCAGTATCACCTGTACAATAATCTACAACTCCTCTTCCCCCTGAGCTCCTTACTAGTGCCTCCAACTTCCTCTCTATGTAATCTCCTCTTGGTTATCACACCTCCACATGAAACTAAACATATCCAAACATTATTTAGGAGCAATATGAAAATAATAATCATCTCTCACACCATTGACAATGTCACTATATCTTCCACCACACAGACACATTGTCTAATTTCTAACTCAGGGTCTCCTTTAGGCCTCACATCTAAAAACTCACTCAATTCTATCAACTTCCCTTACGCTATATTGTCTGGCCCTCATTCAATTGCAATTTGGCCAATTGAATAGTGCTCTAAATAAGCATATAACATATTTTTTTCAAATAAGTTTTTAATTAGTGAAAACCTTGCTTTTGGATAGATCTTTACTAACTAAAAACTTCTTTTAAAAAATATGTTATGTGCTTATTTAGACCACTATTCAATTGGGCAAACTGCGATTGATTGAGGGCCTCTGTGTTTACCATTTTATCACTGTTCACACAGCAGAAATGTTATTCACTTACTCGTCATCTCATGCTTGAAGTACTTTTAGACTCATATTTCTCAATCTTCCACATCTTATCTGCTTCTCCTCTCTGCTTATTTCTTCTTGAAAATCAAAATCATACCATATGTGACTTTGAATAGTGTGTTGGTATTACCATAGCCCCTTTACTGTGTATGTTAACTAGAGGAATGAAAAAAAAAAACATCTCTACTGAAAGACGCGGAGGCTGCACAGGCTCCCTGGGTCAGCACGTAGCGTCACTTGACCCAGCAGAGCCTGTTAGACAATCAGCCAGTCGGGGGCGGGACTTCCGCCCGTGTTTGCGCGTCGGGCAGAGCAGCGCGGTCTCCAGCCTGAAACGGACGGGGGTCTGAGGGGCTCCTGCACAATAAAGAAAAAGGTAGGAGGTTAATACTGAGATCAACCCCAGCTGAACAGCACATAAAGGGCAGTGTAAATATGAGCTCTGAGTGTGTGTTTGTGTACTTTCCTGTTCATTTGTGGTCTGTTTTTTGGCCGTTTTAGTGTGTGTTTTGCTTGTTCTGATATGGATGCTGAGGACATAGAGGCCTTACTGGCTGAAGTTAGGACCCAGGCCTTAAGCCAAGGGGTCCGGGGGGTGCAGGACAGGCTAGGACCACCCATGCCTTCTGCAGTAGGCCCTCCTTACATTGCACAGGCTCAGCCTGTAGTGGCTGGTGGCCTAGGCAATAATGGAGGTGCCAGCGGGCTATCCCCCCATCCCACTGGTACAGAGCCATCAGACCCTCGTCCAGCTGAGAGCAAGGCCAGGAGATCAAAAGGAGGTACAGGTCAGGGCAGCCAGGACCCTATACCCCTCAGGCAGGAGAGAGCCGGGCCCACGGGCGGTGAGGGCCTAGAACTCCAGCCACCACCAGTCATTTTGCCCAAAGGGTCTCGGCCGCAGCAAAGGACAAGAAACACCCCTCTACCGCCCTGTAAAGGGGGTGCAGGGGGTAATAGAAAGGCCGGGAGCCCTAAAAAAGCTTCTACAGATCTTCATTGTGCCGACTATGCTGTCCCTTCTTTTTCTCGTACTAACAGCGCTTCTGGTGCTTTACAGGGACGCAGCTGTGGCAGGGATCTGGGCATGGCGACGACACAAGAAAGAAGGAACAGAGTTGTCAGAGAGAAGAACAACCAAGACAGCATGGTAGTGATCAATACGTGCTTGTGACAGAAGCAGTGGTGAGGCCGGCGCGTCCCACTAGAGCTAGAAAGACCACAAGCAGGTACAGTCCATTGCTTTTCACCCACACCCCCTTAAGACGACAGAGAGTTGAGACTGAGGGCGTTATGGTTAGGCCACAGCGAAAGGGGACTAATTCCGACCCACAGGTAGACCTTATACCGCCACAAGAAGTCTCAGGGGAACCCATACAGAGGGCAGTTTTAGTCTGCGGCTCTAGCTTACTCCAGCTGCGCAAGTATAGGTGACCATAACCAATCCTCAGGGGAGGAGCAGACGGTATGGGCACGGGCATGCAGGTCATGGAGAGCTACTGACTGTTCCTCTTGCACCCACAGGTCCAGAAGGAGATCCAGATCGAGAAGCAGGAGATCCAGTTCCCCCTGCACTGGATCAGAGAGGGGACGGAGCCCGCAGAGGGCCAGGCGGTCAGAGTCCCCGGAGCATCAGGAGAGACGCAGGGACACATCGTTGGCTGTTTCCACTCCAAGGCTTCCAGAAGCAGGTGAGCTCACGATGGTGGGTCAGATAGGGGATACAGGAAAAAGTGAACCCCTACACACAAAGGCAGGTTTTTTTTGGGTCCCTTAAGAACCTCTTAGCTACACACAACATTGCAGTGAGAGTGCAGGAAATGGGTGCATGGATTGGGGCTTAGCGAAGAGCGCGTGGGCCGATCAATCCACCAATGGGGCAGAGGGGCAAGCAGCACCGGCCGGGGCAATGGCGGCAACTGGGCCCTCCGAGGCGGGCATTTCGTATAGGGGAGTTAGTCGCGAACAGTAGACACGGTTCCGGGGGATTGCAGTTGGTGGATACCAGTCTGAGCGAAGGCACGGTAGTGATATGGTTACGGCGGTCTAAGACTGACCAGTTGGGTAAAGGAAAAGAGGTTTTGCTGCACCGTGTTGGCACGGAGTGTTGCCCCTATGTATGTGTGGAGGAGTATCTTTACTAGCGACCAACGGGACGGTGTTCGCTGTTGGTTCATACCGATGGGACGGCATTATCCCGTTATCAATTTGAGAGGGTGCTAAAAGGCGCACTACAACGTCTGGGTTTAAAGCAGTCAGAGTTCGTGACGCACTCCTTCCGAATTGGGGCCGCTACCGAAGCAGCCAGGTTAGACGCTTATGGCGAAACACTTGGGATCCTGTTGGGCTGGACAGATCGCGTCAGAAGATTAACCAACAGTTGGCAAGTGTTCGGTAAGGACAAAGTACATCTGAATGAAATCAGGCTAGAGTTACTCATGCTGGAATTCACGGAGAGTGTTGCGCGGGCCTTGGCTTTAATGGACAGCAGGGGGTGATCGCAGTCTCAGGAGTGGTCCCTCGCTTGCTCTGTGGCGGGAGGTGAGTTGCCCAGCCCACTGGCCTAAGTGGACGTGGCCCTACCTCACAGGGCGTGCTTAATGTAAGCATTGGGGTTTTGGGCAGGGCTCAAGGCGTGAGGTCCCCCTGGAAGGTATTATGTAAATTATATACAGAAAATTATGTTTATGTTATATGGTTATTTATTAATAAAAGCTGTGGCCCGTGTTTCTCCCACTCAGTCGTCGTGTCTATTATTTCCATTAAAGCCTAAATGGATCATGCCTGGGTCATGTCCAGCTGATAATCTATATACAGTCAGGTCCATAAATATTGGGACATCGACACAATTCTAAACTTTTTGGCTCTATACACCACCACAATGGAATTGAAATGAAACGAACAAGATGTGCTTTAACTGCAGACTTTCAGCTTTAATTTGAGGGTATTTACATCCAAATCAGGTGAACGGTGTAGGAATTACAACAGTTTGTATATGTGCCTCCCACTTTTTAAGGGACCAAAAGTAATGGGACAATTGGCTGCTCAGCTGTTCCATGGCCAGGTGTGTGTTATTCCCTCATTATCCCATTTACAAAGAGCAGATACAAGCTCCAGTGTTCATTTCAAGTGTGCTATTTGCATTTTTTGCTGTTAACTCTCAATATCAGTGTCACTATCAGTGAAGCAAGCCATCATTAGGCTGAAAAAACAAAACAAACACATCAGAGAGATAGCAAAAACATTAGGTGTGGCCAAATCAACTGTTTGGAACATACTTAAAAAGAAAGAACGCACCCGTGAGCTCAGCAACACCAAAAGAACCGGAAGACCACGGAAAACAACTGTGGTGGATGACCGAAGAATTATTTCCCTGGTGAAGAAAACACCCTTTACAACAGTTGGCAAGATTAAGAACACTCTCCAGGAGGTAGGTGTATGTGTGTCAAAGTCAACAATCAAGAGAAGACTTCACCAGAGTAAATACAGAGGGTTCACCACAAGATGTAAACCATTGGTGAGCCTCAAAAACAGGAAGGCCAGATTAGAGTTTTCCAAACAACACCTAAAAAAGCCTTCACAGTTCTGGAACAAAATCCTATGGACAGATGAGACTAAGATCAACTTTTACCAGAGTGATGGGAAGAGAAGAGTATGGAGACGGAAAGAAACTGCTCATGATCCAAAGCATACCACCTCATCAGTGAAGCATGGTGGTAGTGTCATGGCGTGGGCAGGTATGGCTGCCAATGGAACTGGTTCTCTTGTATTTATTGATGATGTGACTGCTGACAAAAGCAGCAGGATGAATTCTGAAGTGTTTCGGGCAATATTATCTGGTCATATTCAGCCAAATGCTTCAGAACTCTTTGGACGGCGCTTCACAGTGCAGATGGACAATGACCCGAAGCATACTGCAAAAGCAACCAAAGAGTTTTTTAAGGGAAAGAAGTGGAATGTTATGCAATGGCCAAGTCAATCACCTGATCTGAATCCGATTAAGCATGCATTTCACTTGCTGAAGACAAAACTGAAGGGAAAATGCCCCAAGAACAAGCAGGAACTGAAGACAGTTGCAATAGAGGTCTGGCAGAGCATCACCAGGGATGAAACCCAGCGTCTGGTGATGTCTATGCGTTCCAGACTTTAGGCTGTAATTGACTGCAAAGGATTTGCAACCAAATATTAAAAATTAAAAAGTTTGTTTTATGACTGTTAATCTGTCCCATTACTTTTGGTCCCTTAAAAAGTGGGAGGCACATATAAAAACTGTTGTAATTCCTACACCGTTCACTTGATTTGGATGTAAATACCCTCAAATTAAAGCTGAAAGTCTGCAGTTAAAGCACATCTTGTTAGTTTTATTTCAAATCCATTGTAGTGGTGTATAGAGCCAAAATGTTTAGAATTGTGTCGATGTCCCAATATTTATGGACCTGACTGTAAGTGTATAATAATGCTACATCTATAAATGTATGAACCAGTTTACTGTTTATATTAATGTATATGTGTCTTTCCCTGTTCCTTCCATCCAGGTTTTAGCCTGGGATCCACCATTCAGTCCATGACTAAAGGCATTTGGATGTGGTGCACTCCTCACCCTTGTAAAATTGGACACACCTTAGTAGTTCTGGATACAGAGGGGCTATGGGATGTGGAAAAGGTGAGGCAGAATAATGTATAGCTTGACTATTTGATTTAGTGATAGCTCAGCACTCAGCTCAACACTGATCAGAAAAATGTGTTTTTCTGAAACCATCTAAGTAAACTCTTCTGTCTACATTATATTGTGACTCTATAACATCTGTCATGCTAAGGCCATAATCAATTTCCTTGTTTAGGGTGATACTAAGAATGATGTCTGGATTTTCTCCCTGGCAGTTCTGCTGAGCAGTGCCTTTGTGTATAACAGTATGGGGACCATTGATCAGCAAGCCATGGAACAGCTGCAGTATCCTTTACAATAATGTTCTAAATTACACTTATCTAGATGTAATTGTTATAGCTATTGTTTGTCAAAACCCTCAAAAATTTTCTTAGCTTCTCTTAGTTATGTGACAGAACTTACTGAACGGATTAAAATGACTTCAGACAAAGGGAAACAAAAATATGAGGATGAGTCTGGAGAATTTCAGAGATTCTTCCCGTCTTTCATCTGGTGTGTCCGGGATTTCTGTTTAGATCTAGAGATTGATGGAGAGCAAATTACTGAGGATGAATACCTACAGAATTCCCTAAAGCTCAAAAAAGGTAAAGGACCAAATGATTTACCCCAGCATACCCTTAAAACACACATAAGGGTCACACATATCTCTCTAACCACTCCTTCACTGTTTCCTACCATGAAATATCTCAAGCATCTGTCCTGGGTCCTTTTCTTTTATCAATTTATACATTCTCTTTTGAAAAACTAACCAGCTTCTTTTGGGTTTAGTTCCATCTCCTTGCAGACAATACCCAAATATATCTATCTTCTCAAGACCTATCCTAATTTCTACTAACTGGTGTCACAACATGCCATTCCAAAATCTTCTCCTGGATGGCCTCCACAATCTAAAAATAAAGATTTTCAAACCATATTTATTACTCATTTCCCCTTCCTCTTAGATCTCCACACTTGAAATGTCTGTTTGTGTAGAGGAACACCACAATCATCCCAACATCTAAAAACTGTTGTCTCAGTATTATACATGACTCAAACCTCTTGTCCATATTCCATATCCTTGTTGTTGTTGTTCAGTCATGTCCAACTCTCTGTGACCTTATGGACTGCAGCATGCAAGGCACATGTGTTAGCCACTGCCCCTCTGAGTTCCATCAAGCTCGTGTTCGTTGCTTCAATTATCTCATCTATCCATCTGCCCCTTTGCCTCTGTCTTCTTCACGTGCCTTCAATCTTTCGCAGTCTTCTCTAAGGAATCCTGTCTTCTTATGATATCAACAAAATATTTGAGCTACAGCTTCATGACCATACCTTCCATTAAACAGTTTGTCTTGAGTTCCTGTAGTACTGATTTATTGGATCTTCCTGCCATCTTCTCCAACACCACAATTCAAAACACATCAATTCTACGGCGGTCAGACTTCTTTTTGGTTCAATCTCACATCTATAGGTTACTACTGGGACTACCATAATTTTACTATATGGACCTTTGTTGATAATTTAATATTTTTACTTTTTACTATTTTTTTCAAGCTTTCTATGGTTTTCCTCCCAAGATGCAAAATCTTAATTTCATGGCCACAGTCACCATCTGAAAAGATCTTGGATCCCAGGAAAAATAAAATCTGTCACTGTCTCCACTTCTTCCCCATCTATTTGCCAGAAACTGAGATTGCTGTGTGCCATTATCTTCCTCTTTTTAATATTGTACTTTAGTTCCTCCTCACTTTCAGACATCAGAGTAGTATAATTCTTGTATCTGAGTTTGTTGATATTTCTTCCAGCAATATAGATTCCAACTCTGGATTCATCCAGCCCGGCCTTACACATGATGTACTATGTGTATAAGTTAAAGAAGGTGACAAGATACAACCTTGTTGCACACCTTTTCTAATCTTTTCCAATTCTGTTGTCCCATGTGCCGTTTTGACCGTGGCTTCTTGGTCCACATACAGATTATTTAGGTGAGATGATCTGGTACTCCCATCTCTTTAACAACTTGCCACATTTTGTTGTGATCCACACAGTCAAAGGCTTTAGAATAGTCTATGAAACAGAAATAAATGTCTTTCTGGAACTATTTTGCTGTCTCTCTTATTTATGGCAAGTTGATCTCTTGTGCCCCTTTCTCTGTGGAACACTGCTTGCACATCTGATAGTTTTTGGTCCATATATTGTTTGAGTCAAGCTTGCAGAATCTTAAGCATTACCTTGCTAGCATGTGAAATGAGTGCAATTGTTCAATAATAATTGGATTACTCTTTGACACTGCTTTTTTTGGGAATGGGATGTAGACTGAACTTTTCCAGTCTATTGGCCATTGTTGAGTTTTCTA
This sequence comes from Discoglossus pictus, assembly GCA_027410445.1. NCBI lineage: Eukaryota > Metazoa > Chordata > Amphibia > Anura > Alytidae > Discoglossus > Discoglossus pictus. Next base: position 208,065,170 of record CM050169.1, on the reverse strand, counting down.
AATATGTTGGCATAAGGCAGGTAACTCTTTCACAGCATCATATTGTAGATTTTGAATAGGTCAGTTGGGATTCCATAAACTCCTGTAGCCTTGTTATCAGCAAGGCATCTTAGGGCCCATCTCACTTCACTCTCCAAGATGTTTGGCTCCAGCTCATTTGACAAATTATTGAGGTCATCACTGCTTTTAAGATCCTTCCTGTATAGATATCCAGTGTATTCCTACCACCTCTTCTTTATCTGATCTTCTGTTAAATCCCTACTATTTTTGTCTTTTATCACGCCCACTTTGGCATGAAAGGTGCCTTTGAGATCCCCAATTTTCTTGAAGAGGTCTCTTGACTTACCCATTCTGTTATCTTCTTCAATCTCTTTACATCATTTACTGTAGAATGTCTCCTTGTCTCTTCTTGCTATCCTCTGGACTTCTGCATTCAGTTGGCAAATCTTTTCCTATCTCCACTACCTTTTGCTTTCCTGGTTTACTTTCAAAGCCTCATCTGAAAGCCATGTTGCATTCTTAATTTTCTTTCTTTTTGGGGACATTCTTTGTTGCGGTTTCCTGGATAATGTTGCAAACTTCATTCCAAAGGTCTTCAGGCATTCTGTCTTCCATGTCTAGTCTATTAAATCTATTTTTTACTTACTACTTATTTTGTATCTGCTTGGCCTAATGATTTTCCCTCTTTTCTTCAGTTTAATTCTTAACTTTGCAATAAGAAACTTGTGATCTGAGCCACAGTCAGCTCCTGGTCTTGTTTTTGCTGATTGTATAGAGCTCCTCCATATTTGGCTGCAAAGTATATAGTCAATCTGATTTCTATATTGTCCATCTGGTGATGTCCATGTGTAGAGTCATCTTGAAGGCTGTTGGAAGATGGTGTTTGCTACAACCAGAGAATTATCTTGACAGAATTCTACTACTCTCTGACCTGCTTCATTTTGTACTCCATTGCCAAACTTGCCTGTTATTCCAGGTATCTTTTGGCTCCCTTCATTAACATTCCAATGTCCTATGATGGACAACGTCAGACTTTTTAGCATCCATGGCTGGAGCATAGGCTTGGATGACTGTGATATGAAATGGCTTGCCTTGAATTCAAATTCAAATCATCTGTCATTTATTGAGTTGTAACTGATCACTGCTTTGGCCACCATTTCATTGATTAGGATGGCTACTCCAATTCTTCTGCAGGGTTCTTGACCACAGTAGAAGATCTGATGCAAAATGTCCCATTCTAGTCCATTTAAGTTCTCTAATTCCAAGGATATCAATGTTTAACCCGGTCATCTCATTCTTGACCAAATCCAGGTTGCCCTGGTCCATAGTTCTAACATTCCAAGTTCCTATCCTGGACTGTTCTTTGCAGCAGTGGACATTCCTTTCTCTTCCAGACACATCTGCATCTGGGTGTCCTTTCGGCTTTTACCCAACCACTTCATTAGATCTGCTGCTACTCGTACTTGCCTTATGCTCTTCCTCAGTAATGTGGTAGGCACCTTCTGACCTGAGGAGCTCACTTTCCGGTGCCATATCATTATGTCTCTGGTTGTGCCTATCCATAAAGTTATCCTAGCAAAGATACTGGAGTGGGTTGCAAGTTCCTTCTCCAGTTTGTCTGACCTCTCTGCCATGACCAGTCCATCTTGGCTGACCCTACATGGTATAGCTCACAGCTTCATTGAAGTACAAAGGCCCCTTCACCATGACAAGGTAGCATTCCAGAAGCAATCCATATCCTATCATTTACCAATTCCAGTCCTGTTCATCTACAGATTATTTTCAAAAATATTATTTTCTTCACACATTACAATACAAAGATCCTACGCCACAATCTCATCATATCACAACTTGACTATTCCAACGCTGTCTAAATTCACTTACCACTGAGCTGCCTGTCATCACTCCCATCTGTCCTGAATGCTTCTAACAAGATCATCCAACCTCGGCACCCTCTTCTAGTCCCTACACTGATTCTCTTTTTTATAAAGGATAAAATTCAAAGTCATAAGCAGCAGAGGGATAAGTAGAAACATGGCAAACACGACATTTCCCATTAATAAATGAATATGCTGTGAGAGGGAGTTTGCCTCAATATGTTTACAAAAGTGTTGAAGGAGTTAAATATGAGGTAAAACATGATTGTTTAAAATTAAATGTGTACATAAAGAATATCTCCATTGCACTTTCCTGCACATCTTAATCCTTTCTTTACAGGTACTAGCAAAACGGTGACAGACTATAACCTGCCCAGGGAATGTATTCGCAATTACTTTCAATCACACAAATGCTTTGTTTTTGACCGCCCAGCCGACCGCTCAGGACTTAGGAACCTGGATCAGCTGTGTGAGTCAGAGCTGCAACCTGAATTTGTAAAGCAGACTGCAAAATTTATTTCACATGTGTATCTGGAGAGTCAAGTTAAAACCTTACCAGGAGGACTTGAAGTGACTGGAAAAAGTGAGTGGGATTTGGTTGTTAAACATGTAAAAAAGAGATTAGCATGTCATTGCCTCTGTATAATGAAAAACACTATCTTTTTTATTTCCCATTATTATTATTATTATTATTATTTATTATTATATATTTTTTTATATCGCGCCAACATATTCCGTATGGCTGTACAGGGGTTGGGTACATGGCAAAAAACAAACTTAACACCTTGTAAAGAATGGAGGGCCCTGTTTTGTGCATAAAATCAAATGTACCTAGAGCTTGTTTCCATTACTTTCAGTGCTTGGTAATCTCGCAATCACATATGTGGATGCAATTCGGAGCGGCACGATCCCATGCATGGAGAATGCTGTGCAGGCACTAGCAAATATTGAGAATTCGGCAGCTGTAAATGAGGCTCTGTCCAAGTATGATGCTGAGATGAATCTACGAATTTGTGAATTCCCGACAGAGACACAGGAACAATTCTTAAAACTCCACCAGGAAAGTGAAAAAGAAGCACTGGAAGTATTTATGACACGTTCCTTCAAAGATGAAAACCACGAATATCAGATCAAGCTCATAGTGAGTTAACTGCAGAAGTGGTACAGTATTGAAAAGCAGTCATCAACTGCGCCCTAGGCTTTTGTTAATACTGTGTTATTGACTAAGCAGACACATTAATTAGTCAATGCTATTAAAAGAGCATCCTTTACAAATTGCAAAAGAGCAGCTTGATGCCAAAGTTATCCCAAACTGTTAAATCGTTGAAGTGCTGATAAGAGAGAAAGTAATATAAAGGGATCAAAATTTACAATGATCTAAATTAGTACAATTTTTTTAGATCTAGCTAAACAAACATAGTTAATTGATGTAAGGATCATTGCACAATATTTAATTAATTTCAGTTGAAAAGCTGTACTCACCCTGTTTCTCTCTTCCTTCTCTCCAGTAACATAAAGTCTTCTAATTAATACCTGTGGCTGTTTTACATGTATGTATGTTTGCCTTCTGTGTTCAGCATGAAATAAAAGAAAAAATGACAGGATTTTCCCAACTCAACGATTATGCATCAGTCCAGAGGTGCACAGATTTAATCCAAGAACTGGGTTACCTTTTGGAGAGAGAGATATCCAATGGGCAATATTTCAAGCCGGGTGGACATAGATGTTTTGTGCAAGACAAGCAAAAAGTGGTTGATGCTTACAACCAAAAGAGAGGAAAAGGAATTAAGGTACAGTGTTCCTTAAAAAATATGTGTTTATTGAGTCCTAATTCTGAAATACTGTAGCATATTAATATAAGGTAAACTGTTAAAGCCAATTGGATACTCACCCCAAAGCCAAACATCCAAGGATCATATGCTCTTCTCATGTGTATATATTGTTAACCATTTTTGTGACGCTTTCTTCACCAACTCAAACCTGCCCCATTAAGCTTAAAGAGAACCTGAATTCAAGAACATTGCTCTGCACCATCATGCTGACCAATTAAAATAAAACCGAGAGCTGTAATTGTGCACTTTTATCTTATACCCCAAACTGTATCTGCCTAAATACTTTGGTGTTATGACCATAAATTACAAGCTCTTTAGAAATACTCTTTAGTAATAGATTTCATTTTCATTCCTTTAAGGTTAGTATGTTTGAAGAAACAAAGAATTGCTGATTTTTTTGTTGTTGCAGCAAACTGATTATTCAGTGAGTTTTTGATGATGTCGAATAGTATTGTTGAAATCAATGTGCATTTAGCCTGGCTGAGCTGAGAAAAAAGTAATGTAGTAATACAGTAATTCTTGAATGCAAAACATGTAAAACTTATGGCTTACCCTGGTTGTACATAAAACACAGATATAGTTGCATTAAATCCACTATTAGTCTACAAAAAGGTAAATACAAGTAAATCATCCAGTTTCACTTATCAAGTAAACATCATAAAAATGAAAGGCATACATATAATAGCAAAGTAGTTTTTCTGCAACTGGTTTCGGTTGAATCCTGGGGATTCATTTAGTGTCATCAGAGGTTCAACAAGAATATCTCCTCCAATTGTCTTTCTCAGCTCTTTATAGAAAGAAATGTGTGAGGCAGCTTTGAGCATGTGAAATGCAAGATAGGAATGATATCTTCTTGGGAGTCATGTTGGCATCACACGATGAGGCTGTGGGTGCTGAATAGACAAAATGTAGGTGAGTTGGCTGTGAGCATTAGCAGCTAACAAATGGAGACACAGAGACTGCTACCCACCTATATTAACCATTGGCACAATGAGACATGGGAGGATGCTCAGATGCCTGCATGGCAACCCCCTAGAGCCAAGAAGAGGGACATTTAAAATAGTAATGATGGATAAAGTAATTCTATACTCATCTTATTAATTGGTCCATTACCCTTCGATCGTTACAATTTTTCAAAGTTTTGATGAATAAAGTCACCCATTTTTATTATAAAACCTCAAGACTTTCTAGACTTTCATTTTCATTCTTTAAGAACTTGCCATCTTTATATTGAAAGGCAGAGTAAATGGAGCCAGATATATTGCTTACATCAACTGTGGTTATCTGAAACTTGCAAAAGTATTGAATCTGCATAAAAAAGTGTATGAAGGAAGCCCACCATCATTTACAGAGCTCTGTAAGCATCACAGTAGTGGTGGAAATTATTCTTTTTATAATTATATATTTTCTAAATGTTTATACCATATATGGCTAATACACTGGTTGTCTCCAAAGGCCCTTGAGGTTCTGCAGATATTCCTTGCAGAGAAGGAGATTGTAGGAACTGCTATTTTGCAGGCTGATAAATCTCTGACAGCGAAAGAAAAGGAGATAGCAGGTAAGTTCAGTATTCTATGAACCATAATTATGCAAAACTCAAGTTTAATGTATAAAACACTCTCCAAGAACATCCAATTCATATTTTTCTTCTGTGTAGTGGTTTGCATTCAGACATGGGACATTTTGATTGACTCTAGAATAAATAATATTCTTAAATCCATTTATTTTACAATTTACCATTCATGACACTTTTAAGTAAAACTTGGGTTTATTGAAATTATAAAGGCCATGGTAAAGTACTAAGTAAACTTGTTTCTGACCCATTTCATGTCAAATGTTAGCTAATTAAAACTATTACTGATATTAATGGGTCAATTTGACAATCCAACTTTCAGTATCTACGGTCTGTGATTAAAAAGACGATGTTTTGTAAGAACCTCCACTGATATTAGTTTTGCGCTTCACCCACCATGTTTTACAAAACTGCATTTGGGCAGAGCGTACAAACACTTCCCTGCAGCTACCTCACTTAAGCAGAATGCAGTACAATCAAAATAAATGACATGATTCTGCTCCACTGTGCAATGAAGTTGCTGGAAGAAAATGTTCTTCATATTTTACCATAATAGTACAAAGTTCAGAAACAATAGTAGGAGCAATCAAAATAAAGTGAGAGGCTTTTTTTCAGTGGCCCCTAATGGGAATATTATTCCAACCAGACACATATACAATGACATATCATAGCGTGCCTTTCATTGACCAGTTATAATGCAGACCCCACATTTACAAATGTTTACCTTTTTTTAAACAAATGTATATAAAATGTACAGTTTACTATCTTTTGAACTCATTTTCACCTTTGCTTTTACATGAAGCTGTAATACAAACTAATACTTCCATACATATACAATAAATATTGCAGGGGTGAGCTTCACAGTTTTCTACTTTTAACAGGGAAAATTGCCACTGCCTACTATGTGACTTAAAGCTTTCCAACCTCTTTCATATTTGGGGCCAGATTGTTTTTGGGTGAGAGCTGGTGGGCCAGATTTAAAATAATATTTAAGAACATATATACTTAAATATATACATTTACAAGTGTATACCTATTGTGTAAAATAATTTAGGATTTTGGAATTCATATAGTATGTCACATATAATTCAATTATCCCGATGTGTTGTATTTTAATAAATTCTAGATTTAGGAGAGTTTACCTGGGAGATGGTGGGCAACAGAACTGAGCTAAAACATATACATCTAATTACATAGGAAATATTAATTGTCTGACAGCCTGATTAGTGATTCAAGGCGATGTACTGAAAGCCATGATTTCTGTTGATCAATACTTCATAAATGCAGTATTAATTTTAAAAAGGAAAACACTTTTTTCCAAATGCCTTTTCACCCTCTATCTAATGGTGCAAAAACCGACTTCAGTGGTCAGTTAAGGAGCGATCATTGAAACTGGCAAGAAACAGAAAACACATACAGATTTATATACATAGATATCCAATTTATTTGAAATGCAAGATATTAAAATATGTGAATTTCACAATTTGTTTTACATTTTAATTTACTTTTAAGGCACAGAGGGGGTGTGATGTTTAGCCTTTGCACGCTACCCATGTTTTAGTTTAGAAATATGGACAGCAGACTACAGAAGACTTGGGACTCTTTAAATATAAGTGCACACAGTGCTTATTAACAGCCCTAATAAATTGTGATTTGTCCAACTGAATAGGGCTCTATATAAGCATATAGCATTTATTTTTTTTATAGAAGTTTTTAGTTAGTGAACTTCTATCTAAAAGCAAGGTCTTCACTAACTAAAAACTTCTGTAAAAACAATATGCTCTGTGCTTATATAGAGCCCTATTCAATTAGCCAAATTGCAATTTAATAAGGCTGTAAATAAGTATTTTTGTAAAAAGTATTGGACAGTCTTTTAGAATTAAAAAAATCTAACCATTTAATTTATTACATATTATAAGCAATCATCCTTTAGTAGAGCATGCCATTAACCTGAATATATTGCTTTTTCAGGGTATGTCCTTATATGTACTGGGATTGAAAGCAATGAGTATCCTTATTTAATTATTCTTTAGGCAGATGGGTCTTAAACGCTATTTTCCAGAACTCAAGTATGGGCTACATAACATTCACAAATAACTGTTTTAGTGCTTGATGGGTGTTTGGGTTAAATGCTAAACACTTTGGATTTTTTTTTTTTTTTTTTTAAAGGGGCTGATCTAGTGCAATGTAAAATTAAGTTATGGAAAATATGTGTTTATTAAGAGCATTTTTTAGCTGTCTGAGCACTTAGTATCACTGATCCCTTTCCCTCCTCAGAGCAAAGATCCCAGGAAGAGACTGCAGAGTGGAACAGGAAGGTTTGGGAGCTGAATAACAAATATCTCAACGAACTCGTAAAGAATCAGAAAATGCGCCTTGAAGTGCATCAGTACAGGCTCCAACAGAAAATGGAAGAAGAGCTGAAGAAGCAGAGAATGGAAAACGAGCGGATGATTGCACAGAAGCTGAGGGTACGCTGTCCAGAAAATGCAAAATATGAAGCTACAAACAAATCAAGTTAATCTATAAATAAGGAATTAGCTGAAATTAATTTACAAGTTACACCAGTTAACCCAGATATTCAAAATTCCATTTTTTCTTATATTAAAAGTATAAAACTTGGAATGGGGCAAAGAAAAAGTATACTTCTAATATTGTATCTGTTCATATACAGTGTCTTACAAAAGTGATTACACCCCTCACACTTTTGTAAATATTTTATTATATCTTTTCATGTGACAACACTGAAGAAATGACGCTCTGCTACAATGTAAAGTAGTAAGTGTACAGCCCGTATAACAGTGTACATTGCTGTCCCCTCAAAATAACTCAACACACAGCCATTAGACATTAATGGCTGTGTGTGGAGATATTTTGAGCCACATTGTTATGACCTTCCTTAGACAATTGTGATTCTGGTGTTTTTAGATGCTGTCTAGGTTCATAGCCCGCAAGACTTACTGCTATTAAATTGGCCTCAGACAGCAACCCGCCGATGATTTGCAGGGTAGGGGTGAGAAAACCCTACAGGACGTGAGAATTCGACTTGCGCGCCCACAAATCCTTCGATCTGTCAAGCCTGTAACTGTTACGTTCCAATCACACTATTAAATTGCAATTAATTCACTGGCGTTCAAGCCCGTAACCCGCAAATGGAGCCAAGAACCCATTGAGTGGTAGAGAGGACCCGCAAGGGGGGTAAAGTCCAATCCGTAACACTGTAAATGCAAATATACACACACTACTGTAAATATAATAACAGGGAAAGTGATGTTAGGTATTAGAATTATTAGCACAACATTCTCAAGCTTGCAAATCGGCAATATAAAATACTTTCTTTCATGTGTAATTTCCGTGTTATATCGATCCCAGCAATCAATGTGTTAATACATATAATGGAACTTGCATGTAATAGAATAGAATATTTACGGCTTTATCAATATTGCGTTATATCTGGAATGTGGGTCTGATCGTAAATCGTAATTGAACCCCGTAAGACTTTGAAATCCCACCTCCATTTTTCAGTGACGTAATTCTGACAATCTCTGTTGCCATTGGCTCCATCTAAACCCGTAACTACGGGTTTGACTAATTTATCACGTTCACGGCCGCGTATCCAACCTTCAACAAATGGTTTACAGGTTTGCCACTCAAGCCCGTATCTTGCAGCATGTTCTAATTTAATAGCTCTGTAACTCAGCCAAATTTCGAGCCCGCAGCAGTTGCATTTCTCACATTGCACTTATGGGCTTGAAACTTAATGTGGCTCTCTATTAGCATCTGTGTAAGTAATGGACATAAAACAGTTTTGGGGAAATTCTGAATTTTTGAAGGCTCTGTTTAAGAGTACATGAATCTATTTTCTGTTGATTACATCACATCCTGAGATCTCGATGATGGTGATGTATGTCTATAGTATCAGTGGAGTGAGGAGTGCGGGAGGAGGAAACATGCAGAATTCCAGAGCCTTTGTTTGATCACTGGATAAGAATGCATTTGACACCACACCCTTTCCCACACACTGGCCCAGAAGAATATTTATTTTAAAACTGAGTTTACTGTGATTTTTGCACTTGTATCATACACATGTTTTAGTTTAGAAATAGCAGTGTCTCCCCCCTCCCCTATGTAACTTCCCCCTCCCCTGTGTGTCTCCCCCCTCCTCCCCTGTGTCTCTTCCCCCTCCTCTCACTCCCCTGTATATTTAAAAATTTACCTGGAGGTCCACAATAACTACTACACATATTCATGAAATGGTATCCAAAAGTTCACTGGACGAAAAGTCACATAGTGAAGGGGAACCAGATGAAAAGATATAGAGGTCATGATTCATACCTAAGTCTGCCTTATATTTGCCTATTGTGTGGAACCTAAAACACTATGGGAAACCTTACAAAACACTTCCGCGATGAACCATTCTACTTTATATGAGAACCTGATTCATCATTGTGTCATCAGGTGTTAAACCAAACAATAAAAGCCATACATGATTATCTAATTGGTTGTCTAAGGTGTTAAACCAAGCAATATAAGCCATACATGATTATTTAATTGATTGTCTAAGGTGTTAAACCAAACAATGAAAGCCATACATGATTATCTAATTGATTTCTACTTTAGCTGTTGTGCTAAATTCAATGCTGAAGATATGCTTGTTTAACTGCTCTTACCTGTCTTACTCTTTTTGGGTCACAAAGCTTTGATATGAGGTCTTTGGAATACAATTGGACATTCATTTTTTTTTTTTTTGTCCATTTAAGCTCTTAAACTATTTGGTGAGCTTTTCTCTTTGTATCTACAGGAACAGCGAGAGATGTCTCAAAACGGGTTGCAAAAACAGCATGACAAGTTGCACAGGGAGATTGTTGATCTGAAGAAAAAAAATGAAGGTTCTTTTCTGGGTAAAATCGCATCTGGAGTCACCAACTTTATGAGCAATTTATTCTAATTATTCAAATTACCACCCAGTTGGTTTGATCCGCACCTCCAAAATCACATGCTTCTTATGAGGAGAGAACCGACCATAAAAAATTGATAAAATTAACATTTTCTTTGTATGTGGATTTTCATGTTTTGAATTTTGGGATTGCAAATGGTTGTCAACACCTTTCTTGTCATATGAATTCCTGTAAACTTATTCAATCTAATCAGTTGTTTCCATTATAATTTTTATACTTTTGTTTCAGGAGACATTCCTGTAAATCTTGCACTGGTACCAAAACAATACAGAATATAAGAAGTTAAACAGTATTTAAATTGCAATCTCACTACTGGTGTGTGGGTAGAGTTTGTTACAAAGCAATCTGTCTCCGCTATCATTTATCTACAATAACTGTACAAACACCTTTAAATACACCTTACAATACATACAATACTATTACCACCAAGGTATTCGTTATTTAGGGGTATGTTTGGTTATAAGGAAAAAGGGTCATGATAATTGAAACGGCATAAGTTGCATCAAGCACAATGAAAGCATTCTTAGTCCAAATACATAAAGTTATTAATTATTATTATTTTTTATATTTTCCTCTTCTAGTCTCAGGTGGCCTGCCATACTGGCCTTTCTCCTTCCTTCCATCCCTCACAGCTTGTCACTATGTGAGGTGGGGAAGTTGCAACCTGTGATTCTAGATATAGTATTTTCTAATTTGCAAGCAACAAAACCAGCAGATCCAATTGCTCTACACCATTATGTGAAATTGGTTAATACAAAGATAGCTATAGGTACAGCCAATGTCTGCCTGGACTAATAGGACGTAGTGAGCCATACTCTGTTTGCATTAGAAGATGCAATATGAAGATTCACAGCTAGCCAACTGTTCTCCTCATACAGTGACACGCTCTAATCGATGATACGGACAACATGGCAGCCACTAAGAGGGGCGTAGAACAACATTTTAAATGTAGGCTGAAAGGCTTTCATTATATTGGATGTATCTTATATACTTTTTTAATACCTGATACAAATGAAAGCATCAAGTATTGTAAAACAAAAAGCAAATATAAGCCTGTTGTTGATAGTAGCAATACAGTAATTAAAGTGTACCTTTAAATGTCTTTTTTGTTTTGTTTTGTTTTTTTAATATCTGGAACAAGTTGTGGTTAAATTAGGAATGCAAAAAGAAAATACTGCTGTAAAGAATAATTGAATAACAGTGAAAAATATTGAGGTTGTGGTTAGTTTTTTCGTTTTAAAAATATTTAACCAATTATAACAAGTACAAATAGAAAAAAAACTGTCCACAGTGGTCCTGTAAAGGAACACTATAGTGCATTTAAAAGTAAATATGATATGTTTGTTTGTGGTGCAGAGACAATTAAAAACAGTAAGCGTTTTAAAATAAATAAAAGTAGTTTTTTTTAGCTTTAAACTGTTTTCTCTTTAAGGAGAGCTACATATCTCCTCCTACGTGTTTATCGGGGGACGTGGACAGTTCTTCCTGTGTGCTGGATTATCATGGCACTTGAAAACAGGCTGCACTTATATCACTGGTCCTGCCCCAAGACATTGTTAGCTGTGCCCCCACTGCCTACACAGAAGTATTGTAACATGCTTGTAGCTGCTCCATATGCACTACCATAAGTAGTAGTGCATGAGACATCATAGCCCTGACGCCTTTACTGAGCATGCTCAGTCAGAAGCAGTTCAACTCACAGGTAGAGCTGGCCATGCCCCCTATTAGACACAAGTATGAAGAGGGAACAGCTCTGCTTGAGGCGAAAACAGACAGTTTAAGACCTAGATAAAATTATAACTTTTATGTATTTGCAATAGAATACTGTTTTGAATCATGTCATAACATTTATCATACTTGTAAATGTAAACACATCTGTCATAAACTGCATTAATAAAATGTAAAAGTCTTTGTATAACATTTTTTGTTGTTGTAGTTTTTTGTTTAACTGTGACCTTTCTCCGTTTTGTCCGTTTTTTTCTTTTCTCCTTTTGACTGAAGCTGTAGATTCAGTTAACATATTAACTAAATGAACCTTAAACATATTAAATTGAACTGATCTAACCCTAACATTCCAGTAAGGGTGGATACACTTGAGTGAGTCTTAGATGATTTAATTTCTTTCTTTTATCCCTAACGGGTTTGAACTCCAGATTACAATTTTGTCAATAAAGTTGTCATTGAATGCGTACCTTTTCAGCTTCCGCTTTCCACTCCAAGAGGTTATCAATTGGAATACTGTTTTAATAGCATATGTGCAGCCAACAAACATACAAGCTTTACTACAGTACATAAGCCTGTATTACAGAATCAGTAAACAAAGGCATGGCATGTGTATTTATAGGATTTATAGTGGGTATCTCCTACTGTAGCTGAAACATATTAAATAATTAAACAAATAATAATATTCAGTTCCATAAGGGTTCAATGGCAGCATCTTAAAAAGCTAGAAAGTTACAGGCAATAATGCTAGAGTACAAAACATTTCTTAATGGTTGTGGAGAAAAAGTATGCACCAGTAATCCTCCTCTAGAATTGGGTATCCTATACAGGATGTAAATTTAATTAAGGGGACATTGAAGTTACAAATTCGCAATAATCCATTTATAGGAGCAGGCTTTAAGCATTACCAATATTTTTCTTTGCATGAAACGAATGCTGTCAGGATTAAAATGTTTTGAATCCTTGTACAATTTTTGGAACAATTTGAAGGTCTGGAAAACTCGTATTTCATGTCACTAACAATTGTGAAATAGAAGGAGGACAAGGGACTATTTTCATATATACATAAAAGTACACTGTTCTTTATTCTTAAGTTGAATCTGGCACATTAAAAATAAACTAAAAACACCTAAAAAAAAATATATATATATATATAACACCCTTTTTAATGAGTGAAGAGAATATTCAGAGCTATATACAGTAAAGACGTAGGATATGAGTCCTAACTATAATCCTAAATGGATAGTCTGTCTGATTCCATAGCTAAATAACTCTGAAGCAATATTCTCAATAGCCATAAAGCTTCTTTTGAGGTTTTAAGAACTATTGAATTCTCCAACAGGTACTAGTCTAGGTGACAGATAAGAATTGCTTAGCAGTTATAAATGGGGTATGCCTAAGGAGGTTGCTACTGGTGTAATTTCCCAGCTCATTCACATGTGCTGTAAATACACGAGTGGTTAGTTTTCCCTCAGTTAAGGTGTAGTTATATCCAAGGTTTAATATGCATCAAACTGATGTGCTCCAAAAGAGGAACATTCCATGAAAAAAAGGGAAGAGAAGAAAAAGAGAGAGGTATTCACTCCGTCTCTCATTACCCTTATTATGTATATTCCACCTAAATCTTGAACTTAGTATATAGTACACTTTACACTCTTTATTTCAATTCCTATAGGTTATATGATGATCCTATTGTAGTGATATTACACCTGAGTGTGATTTGTACTTAACATTTTTTAACAAGAAATATGGTTCATACATATGATGTCTGTGACTTTCAAGTATTGGTCTCTAATGTGCACTTGGGAAACACGTAACAGCCTAACTCCATCGTTCCCATACTGCTTATTCCTAATATACTGTTATTCCATGGCATTTCCCTCCATAGAGAGCTCCTATGCTTTGTAATATCACACACCTAGGTCCTCATTCAATTTTAAAAAAAATCAATTGAATAGGGCTCATTATAAGCACATAACATATTTTTTTGACAGAAGTTTTTAGTTAGTGAAAACCTTGGTTTTGGATAGATGTTCAGAAACTAAAAAGTTTGTTGAAATTTTTTTGTATGTGCTTATATAAAGCCCTTTTCAATTGGGCAACTCGGAATTGAATGAGGCTCATAGAGTTCCCTGCCTCAAGACCGCCAACGCGGTCTTCCTAGTTACAGTTTTCCTCTAAGGTCGCCAGCGTGTGTGACGTTACACGCCGCGCCCCGACCTTAATGCACATTTCTACGCTCTGGCGTCTTTTTTTAAAAACGGGAAGGCGAATGCGACTTACAATGCCTCTATTAACCGCTATTCAAATACAGATAGTGGTATTGCGGATACTATATTATGAATAAAAAAAGAAGTTATATAAGTCCCTGCATCAGAGTGAAAACATTTGTGCTATCTCAGACAGGCATGTAACAGCAGATCTATGAAGTGGTCCACATATCACTAACCAGATGTTGGGGATCACAGGCAATGAATCTAATGTATCCCCTGTCTAGCTTTGCTATTTACCAGGTAATTAACTCATATGTCCTGTGAGGTATAGTTGTGGTGTCTGTCGTGTCTGGTCCAATGGCTTACCCCACAGTTTGTTTCTGCTGTGTTTTGGCCAAGTGAAAGGAGCCAAGCAATAAGGGCTAATAGAAGCTAATGTGTTGGAGATCCAGATCTAAGTAGCTGAAGGACTGTAACTCTTGGGAGGGCAGCAGTTAGCCTCTGTAGTGTTGGCTGCAGAAAAACAGCATTGTTGTGTCTTGATGTACATGGCTGGGTAATACCACCAGGACAATACTCTCCCATGATCCAGAGTGTTTGCCAAAAATAAGTCTAAAGGTGGGATATGTATTGCTAACAGCTGAACCTATTTGGAATATGATATATATATATACATGCTGGCAATGTGTATTTGTGTTTTTGCACACTTTTTATTTGCACATACCACAATTTTCAATACTATAAGGGCACCTCTTCCAGGTACATTGCCCCTTGAACACATGGTCTCTGTGAGCATATTACAGTTAATGTATTTTTCATCTCCAGAAGTCAGCATTGAAGCTTTGGGCTAGACTTAGTTTTGTTTGCCCTTGCTTTTATTGAAAAAACTCTGGAACACTAAAATGGTGGAGTACAGAAACACGGGCATGCTGAAACCCTGGAAAAAATGCCACATGACAAAATCATTTGACGGTATTACGTTTATTCTGTAGTTGATTCATTCAGAGTCACTTCACAAAATGTAATATATTTTGGAAAACAATGCACAATTAGATGTAAGGATATCCATGTGCTTTAAACTCCCATTTGAAAAAATGAAAGGAAAGAAGAGGCAGATGGGGTTTTGCAGTTGCCCATAATAATAGGCGCATCAAGTTCAGGGTCAGAGGGGGAGAGTCCTCATCCCAGTGGGGATGGTAGCGCAGGAGGAGAGACAGGCCTCAGCGTCAAAGGAGGGTCCCCATCTACAGTCAGGGGCAAGAGGGCAAAATCTATTTTGCTAATGCACATTATAAAAGATAATATTATTGCAGTAAAAACTGTACATGTATTAACATCTTAAATTACAGATAAACAACTGCAGTTTACAATTGTGTTTTCTAACAAATTAGCAGTTCACTATTGGGGAATAGAAGTAAACATCATAGGAAGAGTAGTGTACATTTCCGGTCAGTACACTCTGGGGTCTCATTAATGAAGTGGAGCCCCACACACACAGACACACACAGGCAGTACTTTCAGTTTCATTTTTTGCCAGCAGTTCCCAAAAATCAGCATTATTATTATTATTGTCTTTATTTATATCGCGCCAACATATTCCGTAGTGCTGTACAGTGGTATTGTACAAGGCAAAAAACAAACTTAACACCATATAAAGAATAGAGGGCCCTGTTTTTGAGCATATAATCAAATGCACATAGTGCTTGTTTCCAAGACACGGACACACAATTGAAAACTCGCAAACTTACAATCTAAGGGTATTATGAGAAGTGCTATTTTAAGGCAACATAAGAAGGGAATGCACCACCTTCACTTCAATAAGTGTTTAAAGAAGGACAATTTTCAAAGGAAAAAATAAATGTTAGTAAACCAGTTCCTGGTGGAATACACCCAAGGGTACTTTTTCAAAATCCATTCTCCACAGGCTGTATACCAGACGACTGGAGAAAAACAGATGTGATACCTATTAAGAAGAATGAAGCAAGAACAAATCCATGGAACTACAGACCTGTAAGCCTCGTGTAGGATAACTAGAGAAGTAGGGGTATTGATCTTTGGAGTAACCCGATTGCCAGAAATACCGGGTCAGAAAGGATTATTTTCCCTTCATGATACAATTGGTTTTCAATGTGTTTTTTGTTTACCATCCTCTAGATGAATTAAGAATGAATCCACAAGGATCAGAGGAGATATAAAAAGATTAGACTTGATGGACTAAATTTTTTTTTTCAACCTCAATTACTATGTTACTATGTTACTATGTTGGGATAGTTTGTATGGAAGCGGGATATAATAAGCAGTGATGAAGATAGATATATGAATATAATGGACAACTTATTACTGCAGAAGAAATGTGCAACAGTTGCTGTTAATTTGAAGAATTTTATAACTTTAACTGACTATATACATACAGTATGTATAATCCTATTTATATGGCACAATCACTATACTCAGCTCTTTATAACAATAAAATACAAAAGAAAGACATAAGGGAAATCCTTTTTTAGTTCATGGCAAACGTATTTAAAATCCATTTTAAGCTTCTGTTGTTGTCTACCTTATGTCAGGGAGTAGAAGCCAGTAGCAGGGTAGAATGACTACAGTATATGTACAAAGGGCCAAAGGGAAGGTCCAAATATGTATAAAGTTATGTTGTCAGTGGTAAACAAAGGATGGTCACAAAGACAGGCCAGAAGCCAGGGAGCAAGAAGTCAGATAATTGTATGCCAGCAAGCCAGAATCGTCGGTAGGAAGCCGACAGGTAATCAGAACAAGTATCAAGATTGTCAAGATACTGCATCAGGACAAAAGAAATGGGTACAACTACTCAGTTGCTGATGCCCTATATATGCGCCAGTTGTCCCATGGTGGAGCATAGATTAGTGCTTTGCCTCTCCCCTCACTCTGCAGAACATCCTCTTAGTACCCTGCCTCTCCCCTCACTCTGTAGACATCTTCTTAGTGCCCTGCCTCTCCTCTCACTCTTCAGAACATCCTCTTAGTGTTCTGCCTCTCCCCTCACTCTGCAGAGCATCCTCTTAGTACCCTGCCTCACCCCTCACTTCAGAGACCATGGTTCCCTTACTATAGTAAACCATTTAGAATATACACCTTCCCATCACAATTTTATGTTTTACAGTATATAACCCGTCTAACACAACCACAACAACCAACCTTTCACCTACTGGTCGTTTTCCTCGTCTCTCAGTCAGGCACAATTGACTAATGGCTAACTAATGGCTTTGAGAGGTCCGCATTTGCAGCCTGCAGTGAGCCTTTGGCTCATTACAGCAGACATTGAAGCCTTCACCTCCGCAAATGCTGCATTTGCGGGCAGAACTGCTTCCCTCGCTTTGCGAGTGTGACGACGACACGCAGTTTGACAACTATTATATGTGACTAGCGAATTGCCCGTCAAAAAATGACGGCAATGAAATTGTAAGTGAGCTATGGATGTTTGGTGTATATAATGTGGCTGATGTAGCGTCGTTCGTTTTCTATGTCGTGCAAGTTTTTCGGAATATTCGTTTTCTATGTCGTGCAAGTTTTTCGGAATATCCGTAGCTGTTTGGTGGGCTTTTTCGGAACATCCGTAGCTGTTTTGCGGTGTTTTACGTGTTTATGGTAGTGTTTTGCCTGTTTAGGGACCTTTAGCCTCATTTTCGTTTTGTTCCGCAGCCATTTTTTCTCTCGCTTAGGTGATTTTCGGGTCTCTAAACTTCGAAATTTGAGCTTAAATGGAGGTGTAACTTCACTTCCAGAGGTCATCGGTTCCCCCCCTTGCTGTGAGTTACCTTTTTATGTGTTTGTTGTTTGTATTTATTGTGTTTGTAATGTTTTTCTGGTTGCGTCCTTGTTTTTTAATCTCGTTGGTGTTTTTCTGCAAATACGTAGATGTTTGTTGGTGTTTTGCGTCTTTAGACTACTATAGACTCGTTTTCGTTTTTTTCGCCGGCCATTTTTTCTCTCGCTTAGAGAATTTTTTAGTGTCTAAACTCTTTTAATTTGACTTAAGTTTAGTTGTAACTTCGGTTTTCGAGGTCCTGGATGCTCCCTCTTCCTGTAAGTAAGCTTTTTATGTATTTGTTGTGTCTATTTGTTGTATTTTTAATGTTTTCATGTGCACGTGTTGCGGCTGATTTTTGCGAGGTTGTAATGGGTTTGTAACGTGTCTCGTATTTTGTTTGCGTTACGACGTAAATTTTGCGAGTTTCGCAGTTGCTAACAAGGAGCGCCTTCGGCGCTCCATGCCAGCAACTGAGGTCCTCGCTTCGACCGCAAGCCCTCGAGCCCGCAAGCGTTAGCAACAACTCGCATGCTCACAACTATATATGTGATTAATATGTTATATGTCACATCATATTAAGTAATCTGACTGTATATATTACATTATTATTCTCCAGTGAAATAAAAGTGTATTAAACATGTCATTATTGCTGCTTGCTGTCTGGAAGCTGCCTCTCAGCACTATCCCCTTTTTATCTTCTGCTTTCCTCTGTGAGCCCCTTCTGTGACCTATCTATAGCTGTGCAGGGGGGCAGAGTCATTTCAGTTCTACAGTCAGCACCAGCAGGACCAGCACACTCTCCTACAGTCCAGTTGCGTTCCAGGCAGCCGAACCCGATCTGCCCAATCCACTGGATCAGCTTAGATGCTGCTACAGACTTAACCCACTCCTGCCTGCCTGCTGCAAAAAAAACCTGTAAAACATAATCACAGCTATACAAATGAGGCAGCCCTGTAAACTTGCAAACTCTTGGTTATACGAGGCTCTGTGTATAAAAGTGTCATGTGTATGATTGCTAGCTCAAGGGCAGGGTCTTCAATTCTTTGTGTATCAGTATAATTACATATTGTCATACTAATATTTTACTGTGCCCCAAAGCTATTCAGAGCAACTGAATGTGTCAGAGTTAATAGATGCTAATAATATATCACATTGAGTTTCGGAACATATAAAGGACCTATCCGGTTTTGACTTCGCCGCTGTTGAAATGCGAGCCAGGAGCGTCTTTTTATTATCTCAGACCATATCAGAAACAACCCCGGGAACTTCTTCATCCAACTTTCCACGTCCCTCTTCATGACCTTCAGCATCCTCCGCAGGTGAACCGCTCCCAAGTCATTACCGCTGGCGTGTATCAATATTACACTAGGCAGACCGTAACGCTGGGCGTACATGTCCAGTAGCCCATCCACCTGCGGCCACCGCAGGCCTCGAATCCCGCACCACCGCACATGCAAGTCCGTAACAGGGAAACCCAGTTGTGTCTTGCCTGTAACTGCGGCTAACCTGTGGGCCCAGTACACGTACGAATGACCCACGATCCACAGTTGCCTCTGACCTCCTGAAAGCAGAAAGCAACATCAATTAGACTACTGCCCTGGGCCGCACGTAGGACCGAAAACCTTCTGACTACCATTTACCGATACGCTTTACCTGCGGCGTCGGGCAAACCTAGTCTGGCTGCTTCCGTAGCTGCCCCAATTTGGAAAGAGTGTGTCCCAAACTCTGACTGCTCTAACCCGAGACATTGTAGTGCGCCTTTTAGCACCCTTTAAAATTGGTAACGGGATAACGCCGTCCCATCGGCATGAACCAACAGTGTACACCGTGCCGCAGGTCGCTGGGTAAGATACTCCTCCACGCATACATAGGGGCAACACTCCGTGCCAACACATAACCTCTTTTCTTTATCCAAACTGGTCGGTCTTAGACATCCGTAACCATATCACTACCGTGCCTTCCCTCAGACAGGTATCCACCAACTGCAATCCCCCGGAACCGTGTCTATTACGCGACTAACTCCCCTATCCAAAACGCTCCGAAGAACGCCAGGGAATGAGACGTAGGGAAAAGAAGAGATTCAAAGGGGGTTCTGTAAATCACCAACAACACCTGAGCCAGTAACAAGAAAAAAGTAATCGGCCGCCTGGTATCCGGCCTGCGATCACCAATGAACATCCCGGCCACCACCTTGCGCACTAGAATCTCCTTTGTATTTCCTGATCACCAGTTAACATACATCTGACTGCTTAAATAAACTCCAAAATGGTTTAAACTTCTAAATGAAATATTTATTATCATACAATTACAAAGTGAAAGAAGCGTCTTTAGTTACAAGGCTTTAACTAATGTCTAAGGGCCTCATTCGATTGTGAATTGGCCAATTGTATAGGGCTATAAATAAGCACATAGCATATTTTTTTTAAAGAAGTTTTTAGTTAGTGAAAACCTTGCTTTTGGATAGATGCTTACTAACTAAAAACTTATTTTAAAAAAGTATGTTATGTGCTTATTTAGAGCCCTATTCAATTGGCCAAATTGCAATTGAATGAGGGCCTAAGTGTATGAATGCAAAGGTATAGTGTATCCTCGCTTGCCTATTTCCCTTACCACTAATAATTCTGCCCCAAGTCAGTAAATGTTGCCTAATTATACCCATCCTAGCCACACCTTGTAGATTGTCCCAGCCAATCCGATTGTAACATTTTGTAGGATCATCGTTTGCCACTTGGGGTAAATTCCAACTCAGATGGCCTGTAGATGTCAGTATATCTCCAAGAATAGAATCTTTGACCTCTGATTGCCCCATGGCAAACGTTGGGCAAATGTTAATTCCAGCCGTGATTCAACACCTGATTGATGAGGTGCATTTAATGACAAAACTAGCAGGGTACTTTGCGTGAACAGAGGTTCTCATTCTTTGATCTACATTTACATTGTTTGTGTCAGATGCTATCAACAGCCTTTTGGCTGAAACTGGTTATGTAAATGTACTTCCTTTGGATAGAGAATGAAACCAAGTCTTATTATTTCAGAACTAACACTTGTAACATATCCCCTCTTTTCTGTCTTGAAGAACACAGATGCATAATGGATGGCAATGGATGCTTGTAGTGGCAAAATCCTCTTTGCATCTTGTGGAAAGTCCTCTTGCAATGGATGCTTGTAGCTACAACATCCTTTTTGCATCTTGTGGAAAGTCTTCTTGCAATGGATGCTTGTAGTGGCAAAATCCTTTTTGCATCTTGTGTGGCATAGGGGTTCTGATTACTAACTAGGCTCTGAAATAATGTGTGTATATGTGTATATCTCATTCCTTATTATGTGTGTATATATCTCAATTCCCAAATTATGGGCCTCATTAAATTCCAGCCTCGTAAATAAGAGGCTTCTACTTAAGCCCTACGTACTGCAAAGTTTCTCTAACTTACAATGCTATTAAATTAGCCCTGCTGCGAGCAACGTATGAGCTACGCAGCAGGCCCGTACGTATCTACACTGCGTAAATGTACATGAGGAGTGACAGCCTGCGAGATGATATCGCAGGCTCCCACTCCTCATCAAGTGCTGCGGTGGTCCTATAAGGGACCTCCGCGGCAGTCCCCCACATAAGCCCTGCCGTGGGGGGTACTCCAAACCCCCCCCTAGGCACCTAAAATGAACCCCCCCTCAATGCGGGGGTCCCTGTCGGGACCCCCGAAGTGTCCTCACATGAACACCTTGCTGCAGGGGTCCATAGGAACCCCCGCAGCCCCCACACATTAACCCCTTGCAGCGGGGGTCCCCGATCGGCACCGATCAGGCCCCCGCTGCATTTAAAACTTTTAAATTCCCCGCCGCGGCTCCTTAAAGGGGCCGCGGCACACTATTACCCAATCCCGGCCGCGACACTTAAAATTAACCCCCCTCTATGCTGGGGGTCCCCATCGGGACCCCCGAAGTGTCCCCACATAAACCCATTGCAGGGGGGGGCCCGATCTGCATAGATCAGGCCCCCCGCTGCATTTAAAACTTTTAAATTCCCCGCCGCGGCTCCTTAAAGGGACGGCGGCACACTATTACCCAATCCCGGCCGCGGCACTTAAAATTAACCCCCCTCTATGCTGGGGGTCCCCATCGGGACCCCCGAAGTGTCCCCATATAAACCCCCTGCTGCGGGGGGCCCCGATCGGCACCGATCGTGACCCTGCTGCAATTCAATTTTAAATTTCCCGCCTCGCGGGTCCTCAAAGGACCGTAAAGGTCCTGAAAGGACTCGCACTAAAAATATTAACCCCAGGCAACTATAATTACCCCATTAACTCATGATGGTCAATACAGACCACCATAAGGCCTAAATTAACCCATTAACTCATGGTGGTCAATACAGACCACCATAAGGCTCTAATTAACCCATTAACTCATGGTGGTCAATACAGACCACCATAAGGCCTAAATTAACCCATTAACTCATGGTGGTCAATCCAGACCACCATAAGGCTCTATTTAACCCATTAACTCATGGTGGTCAATACAGACCACCATAAGGCCTAAATTAACCCATTAACTCATGATGGTCAATCCAGACCACCATAAGGCCTAAATTAACCCATTAACTCATGGTGGTCAATCCAGACCACCATAAGACCTAAATTAACCCATTAACTCATGGTGGTCAATCCAGACCACCATAAGACCTAAATTAACCCATTAACTCATGATGGTCAATCCAGACCACCATAAGACCTAAATTACCCCATTAACTCATGATGGTCAATACAGACCACCATAAGGCCTAAATTAACCCATTAACTCATGGTGGTCAATCCAGACCACCATAAGACCTAAATTAACCCATTAACTCATGATGGTCAATCCAGACCACCATAAGGCCTAAATTAACCCATTAACTCATGGTGGTCAATCCAGACCACCATAAGACCTAAATTAACCCATTAACTCATGATGGTCAATCCAGACCACCATAAGACCTAAATTACCCCATTAACTCATGATGGTCAATCCAGACCACCATAAGGCCTAAATTAACCCATTAACTCATGGTGGTCAATCCAGACCACCATAAGACCTAAATTAACCCATTAACTCATGGTGGTCAATCCAGACCACCATAAGACCTAAATTAACCCATTAACTCATGATGGTCAATCCAGACCACCATAAGACCTAAATTACCCCATTAACTCATGATGGTCAATACAGACCACCATAAGGCCTAAATTAACCCATTAACTCATGGTGGTCAATCCAGACCACCATAAGACCTAAATTAACCCATTAACTCATGATGGTCAATCCAGACCACCATAAGACCTAAATTAACCCATTAACTCATGATGGTCAATCCAGACCACCATAAGGCCTAAATTAACCCATTAACTCATGATGGTCAATACAGACCAGCATAAGGCCTAAATTAACCCATTAACTCATGATGGTCAATACAGACCAGCATAAGGCTCTATTTAACCCCATCAGTCCCATAAGGGTATATTATTACCATTATGGGCCTGTTACAACCCAACATTAACCACATAAGTGCCATGATGGTCCTCAAGGACCATCATGACACTAACTACAAACACTACACTATAACCCCCAATAAACCATTTAATCTAAACTAACCCCCCTCTACACTAATCTATTAACACTTACACTACCTACCTACACTACCTACCCCCTAATAAACCTCCCCAACACTCTAATTACAAAAAACAAAAAACCTACAGTACAAAAAACAAAAAAACCTACAGTACAGAAAAAATAAAAATTACAACCCCACCCCCCACTACAGAAAACAAAAAAATACATTACAACCCCACCCCCCACTACAGAAAATAAAAAAAATTACACACCTGAAAAGGAAAGACAGATAAACACAATACATTACATACATTACATACAATACATGACATTACATACATTAAATATAATATATTAAATATAATATATTACATATAATATATTACATATAATACATTACATACATTACATACAATACATGACATTACATACATTACATATAATATATTAAATATAATATATTACATATAATATATTACATATAATACATTACATACATTACATACAATACATGACATTACATACATTACATATAATGTATTAAATATAATATATTACATATAATATATTACATGTAATACATTACATACATTACATACAATACATGACATTACATACATTACATATAATGTATTACATATAATATATTACATATAATATATTACATATAATATATTACATATAGTCCTAATCAAATACCCCCTATCTATCTAACATACAATCTATTTAATTTAAAATAAATCCTAACTATATCAAATACATCCCCCTATCTATCTAATATACAAAAAATCCTAACTACATACACAGACCCTAATTCTAAGCTAAAATCAATAAATTAAGACCACTTACCTTTAAGATGTTGCTTCAGATCACTAACCTATGGGTCAAACAAAAAATAAAAATTAGTACAAAACATTAACATCAAATAAATAAACATTCTATACATTCTAAATATTCAACTCACCTTTACAGCATGTCCAGTCACTGTTTATCTCTTCCGGCGCGGCCCTGTTAAAAAAAAAAACACAATACATGAATACATGAATACAATATATAAACAATAAATAAAATACACAAATAAACATCTAAATATACATTGAACTTACCTCCCCGCGATGTCCCCGGCCTTCTCTCCTTCAGCCCCGGCTGGGCCGCGGAACCATCCGCGCTCTAAAAAAAAAAAAAAAAAAAGCTAACGGAGGTCTGCACTGGCAGACCTCCCCGACGCTACTGAACCTCCCGGAGTCGTTTCCGGGAGGAAATTGGCATTGGCGGCTTGTGATTGGCTGAAAAAGCTGTCAGCCAATCAAAAGTCGTCAATGTAGGAGCCAATCAGGATGCGCAGATGTCTTCTACCAATCACTCCGTGGGGGTGTATCCCATAGTGATTGGCTGAAGGCATCTGAGCGTTGTGATTGGTTCCCAGAAAGATAGACAAGTGTTTAAGCCAATCAGGGTGGGATATTGGGGTGTATCCCATCCTGATTGGCTCACACATTGACGACTTTTGATTGGCTGAAATTGATAGACAGCTTTTTCAGCCAATCACAAGCCGCCAATGCCAATTTCCTCCCGGAAACGACTCCGGGAGGTTCAGTAGCGTCGGGGAGGTCTGCCAGTGCAGACCTCCGTTAGTTTTTTTTCTTTTTTTTTTTTAGAGCGCGAATGGTTCCGCGGCCCAGCCGGGGCTGAAGGAGAGAAGGCCGGGGACATCGCGGGTAGGTAAGTGAAATGTATATTTAGATGTTTATTTGTGTATTTTATTTATTGTTTATATATTGTATTCATGTATTCATGTATTGTGTTTTTTTTTTAACAGGGCCGCGCCGGAAGAGCTAAACAGTGACTGGACATGCTGTAAAGGTGAGTTGAATATTTAGAATGTATAGAATGTTTATTTATTTGATGTTAATGTTTTGTACTAATTTTTATTTTTTGTTTGACCCATAGGTTAGTGATCTGAAGCAACATCTTAAAGGTAAGTGGTCTTAATTTATTGATTTTAGCTTAGAATTAGGGTCTGTGTATGTAGTTAGGACTGTAATTATTTTATTTTACTTTAGAATAATGGTCTGTGTATGTAGTTAGGATTTTTTGTATATTAGATAGATAGGGGGATGTATTTGATATAGTTAGGATTTATTTTAAATTAAATAGATTGTATGTTAGATAGATAGGGGGTATTTGATTAGGACTATATGTAATATATTATATGTAATATATTATATTTAATATATTATATGTAATGTATGTAATGTCATGTATTGTATGTAATGTATGTAATGTATTATATGTAATATATTATATGTAATATATTATATTTAATATATTATATGTAATGTCATGTATTGTATGTAATGTATGTAATGTATTATATGTATGTATTGTATTGTGTTTATCTGTCTTTCCTTTTCAGGTGTGTAATTTTTTTATTTTCTGTAGTGGGGGGTGGGGTTGTAATGTATTTTTTTGTTTTCTGTAGTGGGGGGTGGGGTTGTAATTGTTTTTTGTTTTCTGTACTGTAGGTTTTTTTGTTTTTTGTACTGTAGGTTTTTTGTTTTCTGTGCTGTAGGTTTTTTATTTTTTGTAATTAGAGTGGTGGGAAGGTTTATTAGGGGGTAGGTAGTGTAGGTAGGTAGTGTAAGTGTTAATAGATTAGTGTAGAGGGGGGTTAGTTTAGATTAAATGGTTTATTGGGGGTTATAGTGTAGTGTTTGTAGTTAGTGTCATGATGGTCCTTGAGGACCATCATGGCACTTATGTGGTTAATGTTGGGTTGTAACAGGCCCATAATGGTAATAATATACCCTTATGGGACTGATGGGGTTAAATAGAGCCTTATGGTGGTCTGGATTGACCACCATGAGTTAATGGGTTAATTAGAGCCTTATGGTGGTCTGGATTGACCACCATGAGTTAATGGGTTAAATAGAGCCTTATGGTGGTCTGGATTGACCACCATGAGTTAATGGGTTAATTAGAGCCTTATGGTGGTCTGGATTGACCACCATGAGTTAATGGGTTAAATAGAGCCTTATGGTGGTCTGGATTGACCATCATGAGTTAATGGGTTAATTTAGGCCTTATGGTGGTCTGTATTGACCACCATGAGTTAATGGGTTAAATAGAGCCTTATGGTGGTCTGGATTGACCATCATCAGTTAATGGGTTAATTTAGGCCTTATGGTGGTCTGGATTGACCACCATGAGTTAATGGGTTAATTAGAGCCTTATGGTGGTCTGGATTGACCACCATGAGTTAATGGGTTAAATAGAGCCTTATGGTGGTCTGGATTGACCATCATGAGTTAATGGGTTAATTTAGGCCTTATGGTGGTCTGTATTGACCACCATGAGTTAATGGGTTAAATAGAGCCTTATGGTGGTCTGGATTGACCATCATGAGTTAATGGGTTAATTTAGGCCTTATGGTGGTCTGGATTGACCACCATGAGTTAATGGGTTAATTAGAGCCTTATGGTGGTCTGGATTGACCATCATGAGTTAATGGGTTAATTTAGGCCTTATGGTGGTCTGTATTGACCACCATGAGTTAATGGGTTAATTAGAGCCTTATGGTGGTCTGGATTGACCACCATGAGTTAATGGGGTAATTATAGTTGCCTGGCGTTAATATTTTTAGTGCGAGTCCTTTCAGGACCTTTACGGTCCTTTGAGGACCCGCGAGGCGGGAAATTTAAAATTGAATTGCAGCAGGGTCACGATCGGTGCCGATCGGGGCCCCCCGCTGCAGGGGGTTTATGTGGGGACACTTCGGGGGTCCCGATGGGGACCCCCAGCATAGAGGGGGGTTAATTTTAAGTGCCGCGGCCGGGATTGGGTAATAGTGTGCCGCGGTCCCTTTAAGGAGCCGCGGCGGGGAATTTAAAAGTTTAAAATGCAGCGGGGGGCCTGATCTATGCAGATCGGGGCCTCCCCCTGCAATCGGTTTATGTGGGGACACTTCGGGGGTCCCGATGGGGACCCCCAGCATAGAGGGGGGTTAATTTTAAGTGCCGCGGCCGGGATTGGGTAATAGTGTGCCGCGGTCCCTTTAAGGAGCCGCGGCGGGGAATTTAAAAGTTTTAAATGCAGCGGGGGGCCTGATCTATGCAGATCGGGCCCCCCCCCCTGCAATGGGTTTATGTGGGGACACTTCGGGGGTCCCGATGGGGACCCCCAGCATAGAGGGGGGTTAATTTTAAGTGCCGCGGCCGGGATTGGGTAATAGTGTGCCGCGGTCCCTTTAAGGAGCCGCGGCGGGGAATTTAAAAGTTTTAAATGCAGCGGGGGGCCTGATCTATGCAGATCGGGGACCCCCGCTGCAAGGGGTTAATGTGGGGGTGCTGCAGGGGTCCCGATAGAGACCCCTGCAGCATGGGGATGTGTATAGGGTGCAGGGGGGAGCCTCACACTGCTGTCTCGGGCTGTTCCGAGGCAGCACGTAGAGGCTTTCGGATCCCTTGCGTGGACTTTTTGTCCACGTAGGGATTCTTACGATATGCGAGACTCGTGCATAGATTTAAGGCTACGTAGCTCTCTCGGAGCCTATTCTCGGCCATTTTCTCGCAGTCATATCGTAAAGCAGGCTGCGAGAGATTCGGTTCTCGCAAACAGCAGGAAAACTGCCTTTTGCGAGCACCGAGAGAACTACGAGGGAGAATTTAATAGGGCCCTATATGTCTAGCCTTGGAAGTCATACGCTTCAGCACCCAAAACAGAAAAATTTGTACAACAAAACATATCACAGCACACAAGAAAACAATAAAAACAAGATGAATAAAATAATGTGCAAATTTGTTTGTAGTTGCTTGATAACCAAATATACGATGCCATATATTCTTATTAGCTGTAGTAATGATATGTGTAACTAAGGGCCTCATTAAATTCTCCCTCGTAGTTCTCTCGGTCCTCGCAAAAGGCAGTTTTTTTGCTGTTTGCAAGGACCGAATCTCTTGCAGCCTGCTTTGCGATATGACTACAAAAAATGGCCGAGAATAGGCTCTGACAGAGCTATGGAGTCACCCGCAGTCATAAATCTACGAGTGATTCCCGCATCTCGGAAGAATCCCTACGAGCACAAACAGTGCTAGCAAGGGATCCTAAAACCTCTACGTGCTGCCTTGGAGCAGCCCAAGATAGCCGTATGAGGCTCCCCCCTGCTCCCTATACACATCCCCATGCTGTAGGGGTCCCTATCGGGACCCCTGCAGCACCCATGCATTAACCCCTTGCAGCGGGGGTCCCCGATCGGCACCGATCAGGCCCCCGATGCATTTAAAAAATGTAAATTCCAAGCCACGGCTCCTTAAAGGGCCTGCGGCACACTGATAATAAATCCGGCCGCGGCAACAAAAATTATCCCCTCTCTATTGTGGGGGTCCCCATCGGGACCCCCGTAACCCCCCCACATTCACCCCTTGCAGCGGGGGTTCCCAATCGGCACCAATCGTGACCCAGCTGCATTTCAATTTTTTAATTTCCTGCCTTTAATTTTTTGTAATTAGAGTGGTGGAAGGGTATATTAGGGGGTAGGTAGTGTAGGTAGGTAGTGAAGTGTTAATAGATTAGTGTAGAGGGGGGTTAGTTTAGATTTAATGGTTTATTGGGGGTTATAGGGTAGTGTTTGTAGTTAGTGTCATGATGGTCCATGTGGACTGTCATGGCACTTATGTGGTTAATGTTAGGGTTTTAACAGCCCCATAAGGGTCATAATATGGGACTGATGGGGTTAAATAGAGGCTTATGAGGGTCTGTATTGACCCCCATGAGTTATAGGGTTAATTATTGTGCTTATGGTGGATCTGTATTGAACCCCATCAGTGACAGTGTTAATTAAGGCCTTATGGGGGTCTGTATTGCCCCCCATGAGTTATAGAGTTAATTAAGTGCTTATGGGGATCTGTATTGACCCCCATGAGTTATAGGGTTAATTAAGGGCTTATGGGGGTTTGTATTACCCCCATGAGTTATAGGATTAATTATTTGCTTATGGGGGTCTGTATTGACCCCCATGAGTTATAGGGTTAATTATTGTGCTTATGGGGATGTGTATTGACCCCCATGAGTGACGGGGTTAATGAAGGCCTTATGGGGGTCTGTATTGCCCCCCATGAGTTATAGAGTTAATTAAGTGCTTATGGGGATCTGTATTGACTCCCATGAGTTATAGGGTTAATTAAGGCGTTATGGGAGTCTTTATTGACCCCCATGAGTTATAAGGTTAATTATTGGCTTATGGGGGTCTGTATTGACCCCCATGAGTTATAGGGCTAATTATTGTGCTTATGGGGATATGTATTGACCCCCATGAGTCATAGGGTTAATTAAGGCCTTATGGGGGTCAGTATTGACTCCCATGAATTATAGGGTTAATTAAAGCCTTATGGGGTCTGTATTGACTCCTATGAATTATAGGGTTAATTATTGGCTTATGGGAGTCTGTATTGACCCCATGAATTATAAGGTTAATTATTGGCTTATGGGGGTCTGTATTGACCCCATGAGTTATAGGGTTAATCATTGTGCTTATGGTCGTCTGTATTGACCCCCATGTATTATAGGGTTAATTATTGGCTTATGGGGGTCTGTATTGACCCCCATGAGTTGTAGGATTAATTAAGTGCTTATGGGGGTCTGTATTGAACCCCATGAATTATAGGGTTAATTAAGGCCTTATGGGGGCTGTATTGACTCCCATGAATTATAGGGTTAATTATTGGCTTATGTGGGTCGGTATTGACCCCCATGGATTATCGGGTTAATTATTGTGCTTATTGGGGTCTGTATTGTCCCCCATGAGTGACAGGGGTTAATTAAGGCCTTTTGGGGGTCTGTATTGACCCTTATGAGTTAGAAGGTTAATTAAGTGATTATGAGGGTCTGTATTGACCCCCATGAGTTATGGAGTTATTTATTGGCCTATGGGGGTCTGCATTGGCCCCCATGAGTTATATGGTTAATTAAGTGCTTATGGGGGTCTGTATTGACCCCCATTAATTATAGGGTTAATTATTGGCTTATGGGGGTCTGTATTGACCCCCATGAATTATAGTTTTAAGTTAGGCCTTATGGGGTTCTGTATTGACTCCCATGAATTATAGGGTTAATTATTGGCTTATGGGGGTCTGTATTGACCCCCATGAGTTATAGGGTTATTTACTGTGCTTATGGGGTCTGTACTTACCCCCATGAGTGACGGGGTTAATTAAGGCCTTATAAGGGTCTGTATTGACCCCCATGAGTTAGAAGGTTAATTAAGTGATTATGAGGGTCGGTATTGGCCCCCATGAGTTATGGGGTTAATTGTTGGCTTATGGAGGTCTGTATTGTTACCCATGAGTTATAGGGTTAATTAAGTGCTTATGGGGGTCTGTATTGACCCCCATGAATTATAGGGTTAATTATTGGCTTATGGGGGTCAGTATTGCACCCATGAGTTATAGGGTTAATTTTTGTGTTCATGGGGGTCGGTATTGACCCCCATGAGTGACGGGGTTAATTAAGGTCTTATGGGGGTCTGTATTGACCCCATGATTTAAAGTGTAAATTATTGGCTTATGGGGGTCTGTATTGACCCACATGAGTGATAGAGTTAATTATTGTGTATTTGGGGGTCTGTATTGACTCCCATGACTTAAAGTTTAATTATTGGCTAATGGGGGTCTGTATTGACCCCCATGAGTTATAGGTTTAATTATTGTGCTTATGGGGGTCTGTATTGACCCCCATGAGTTAAGGGGTTAAGTAAGGCTTTATGGGGGTTTGTATTGACCCCCATGAGTTAGAGGGTTAATTAAGTGATTATGGGGT
This sequence comes from Discoglossus pictus, assembly GCA_027410445.1. Classification (NCBI taxonomy): domain Eukaryota; kingdom Metazoa; phylum Chordata; class Amphibia; order Anura; family Alytidae; genus Discoglossus; species Discoglossus pictus. Next base: position 208,033,813 of record CM050169.1, on the reverse strand, counting down.
TCTGTATTGACCCCCATGAGTTATGGGGTTAAGCATTGGCTTATGGGGGTCTGTATTGCCCCCCATGAGTTATAGGGTTAATTCAATTCTTATGTGGGTCTGTATTGACCCCCCTGAATTTTAGGGTTAATTTTTGTGCTTATGGGGATCTGTATTGACCCCCATGAGTGACAGGGTTAATTAAGTGCTTATGGGGATCTGTATTGACTCCCATGAGTTATAGGGTTAATTAAGGCGTTATGGGAGTCTTTATTGACCCCCATGAGTTATAAGGTTAATTATTGGCTTATGGGGGTCTGTATTGACCCCCATGAGTTATAGGGCTAATTATTGTGCTTATGGGGATATGTATTGACCCCCATGAGTCATAGGGTTAATTAAGGCCTTATGGGGGTCAGTATTGACTCCCATGAATTATAGGGTTAATTAAAGCCTTATGGGGTCTGTATTGACTCCTATGAATTATAGGGTTAATTATTGGCTTATGGGAGTCTGTATTGACCCCATGAATTATAAGGTTAATTATTGGCTTATGGGGGTCTGTATTGACCCCATGAGTTATAGGGTTAATCATTGTGCTTATGGTCGTCTGTATTGACCCCCATGTATTATAGGGTTAATTATTGGCTTATGGGGGTCTGTATTGACCCCCATGAGTTGTAGGATTAATTAAGTGCTTATGGGGGTCTGTATTGAACCCCATGAATTATAGGGTTAATTAAGGCCTTATGGGGGCTGTATTGACTCCCATGAATTATAGGGTTAATTATTGGCTTATGTGGGTCGGTATTGACCCCCATGGATTATCGGGTTAATTATTGTGCTTATTGGGGTCTGTATTGTCCCCCATGAGTGACAGGGGTTAATTAAGGCCTTTTGGGGGTCTGTATTGACCCTTATGAGTTAGAAGGTTAATTAAGTGATTATGAGGGTCTGTATTGACCCCCATGAGTTATGGAGTTATTTATTGGCCTATGGGGGTCTGCATTGGCCCCCATGAGTTATATGGTTAATTAAGTGCTTATGGGGGTCTGTATTGACCCCCATTAATTATAGGGTTAATTATTGGCTTATGGGGGTCTGTATTGACCCCCATGAATTATAGTTTTAAGTTAGGCCTTATGGGGTTCTGTATTGACTCCCATGAATTATAGGGTTAATTATTGGCTTATGGGGGTCTGTATTGACCCCCATGAGTTATAGGGTTATTTACTGTGCTTATGGGGTCTGTACTTACCCCCATGAGTGACGGGGTTAATTAAGGCCTTATAAGGGTCTGTATTGACCCCCATGAGTTAGAAGGTTAATTAAGTGATTATGAGGGTCGGTATTGGCCCCCATGAGTTATGGGGTTAATTGTTGGCTTATGGAGGTCTGTATTGTTACCCATGAGTTATAGGGTTAATTAAGTGCTTATGGGGGTCTGTATTGACCCCCATGAATTATAGGGTTAATTATTGGCTTATGGGGGTCAGTATTGCACCCATAAGTTATAGGGTTAATTTTTGTGTTCATGGGGGTCGGTATTGACCCCCATGAGTGACGGGGTTAATTAAGGTCTTATGGGGGTCTGTATTGACCCCCATGATTTAAAGTGTAAATTATTGGCTTATGGGGGTCTGTATTGACCCACATGAGTGATAGAGTTAATTATTGTGCTTTTGGGGGTCTGTATTGACCCCCATGACTTAAAGTTTAATTATTGGCTAATGGGGGTCTGTATTGACCCCCATGAGTTATAGGTTTAATTATTGTGCTTATGGGGGTCTGTATTGACCCCCATGAGTTAAGGGGTTAAGTAAGGCTTTATGGGGGTTTGTATTGACCCCCATGAGTTAGAGGGTTAATTAAGTGATTATGGGGTTCTGTATTGACCCCCATGAGTTATGGGGTTAAGCATTGGCTTATGGGGGTCTGTATTGCCCCCCATGAGTTATAGGGTTAATTCAATTCTTATGTGGGTCTGTATTGACCCCCCTGAATTTTAGGGTTAATTTTTGTGCTTATGGGGATCTGTATTGACCCCCATGAGTGACAGGGTTAATTAAGTGCTTATGGGGATCTGTATTGACCCCCATGAGTTATTGGGTAGATTAAGGCTTTATGGGGGTCTGTATTGACCCCATGTGTTATAGGGTTAATTATTTGCTTATGAGGGTCTGTATTGACCCCCATGATTTAAAGAGGTTAATTATTGGCGTTTGGGGGTCTGTATTGCACCCCATGAGTTATAGGGTTAATTAAGTGCTTATGGGGGTCTGTATTGACCCCATGAATTGTAGTGTTAATTTAGGCCTTATGGGGGTCTGTATGGACTCCTATGAATTATAGGGTTAATTATTGTCTTACGGGGGTCTGTTTTAACCCTCATGAGTTATAGGTTTAATTATTGAGCTTATGGGTGTTTGTATTGCCCCCTATGAATTATAGGGTTATTTGTTGGCTTATGGAGGTCTGTATTGACCCCAATGAGTTATAGGGTTATTTTTTGTGCTGATGGGGGTCTGTATTGACCCCCATGAGTGACAGGGTTAATTAAGGCCTTATGGGGTCTGTATTTACCCCCATGAGTTATAGGGTTAATTATTGTGCTTATGGGGGTCTGTATTGATCTGCATGAGTGACGGGGTTAAGTAAGGCTTTATGGTGGTTTTGTATTGACCCTCATGAATTAGAGGGTTAATTAAAGCCTTATGGGGGTCTTTATTGCCCCCCATGAGTTATGGGGTTAAATAAGTCCTTTAGGAGGATCTGTATTGACCCTCATGAGTTATGGGGTTAATCATTGGATTTGGGGTCTGTATTGACCCCCATAATTTATGGGGTTAAACAAAGACTTATGGGGGTCTGTATTGCACCCATAAGTTATGGGGTTAATTAAGTGCTTATGGGGATCTGTATTGACCCCCATGAGTTATGGGGTTAATTATTGTGCTTATGGGGGGATGTATAGCCCCCTATGAATTAAAGGGTTATATTTTGGCTTTTGGGGGTCTGTATTGACCCCCGTGAGTTATAGTGTTATTTTTTGTGCTTATGGGGGTCTGTATTGACCCCCATGAGTGACAGGGTTAATTAAGGCCTTCTGGGGTCTGTATTGACCCCCATGAGTTATAGGGTTAATTATTGTGCTTATGGGGGTCTGTATTGATCTGCATGAGTGACGGTGTTAAGTAAGGCTTTATGGGGTTTTTGTATTGACCCCCATGAATTAGAGGGTTAATTAAGTGATTATGGGGGTCTGTATTGACCCCCATGAATTATGGGGTTAATCATTGGCTTTTGGTGGTCTGTATTGACCCTCATGAGTTATGGGGTTAATTAAAGCCTTATGGGGGTCTGTATTGACCCCCATGTGTTATAGGGTTAATTATTTGCTTATGAGGGTCTGTACTGACCCCCATGATTTATGGGGTTAATTATTGGCTTTTGGGGGTCTGTATTGCACCCCATGAGTTTTAGGGTTAATTAAGTGCTTATGGGGGTCTATATTGACCCCCAAGAATTATAGGGTTAATTATTGGCTTATGGGGGTCTGTATTGAGCCTCATGAGTTATAGGGATAATTATTATGCTTATGGGGGTCTGTATTTACTCCATGAGTGATGAGGTTAATTAAGGCCTTATGGGGGTCTGTATTGACCCACATGAGTTTTAGGGTTAATTAAGTGATTATAAGGGTCTGTAATGACCCCCATGAGTTATGGGGTTAATCATTGGCTTATGGGGGTCTGTATTGACCCCCATGAGTGACGCGGTTAATTAAGGCCTTATGCAGGTCTGTATTGCCCCCCATGAGTTATGGGGTTAATTAAGTGCTTATGGGGATCTGTATTGACCCCCATGAGTTTTAGGGTTAATTAAGGCGTTATGGGAGTCTGTATTGACCCCCATGGGTTATAGGGTTAATTATTTGCTTATAAGAGTCTGTATTGACCCCCATGAGTTATGGGGTTATTTATTGGCCTATGGGAGTCTGCATTGCCCCCCATGAGTTATACGGTTAATTAAGTGCTTATGGGGGTCTGTATTGACCCCCAAGAATTATAGGGTTAATTTTTGGTTTTTGGGGGTCTGTATTGAACCCCATGAGTTATAGGGATAATTATTGTGCTTATGGGGGTCTGTATTGACCCCCATGAGTTAGAGGGTTAATTAAGTGCTTATAGGGATTGTATTGACCCCCATGAGTTAGAGGGTTAATTAAGTTATTATGGGGGTCTGTAATGACCCCCATGAGTTATGGGGTTAATTAATTGGCTTATGGGGGTCTGTATTGACCCCCATGAGTGACGCGGTTAATTAAAGACTAATGGAGGTCTGTATTGCACCCCATGAGCTATAGGGTTAATTAAGTGCTTATGGGAGTCTGTATGGACCCCCATGAATTATAAGGTTAATTATTGGCTTATGGGGGTCAGTATTGACCCCCAAGATTTATAGGGTTAATTATTGTGCTTATGAGGGTCGGTATTGACCCCCATGAATTATAGGGTTAATTATTGGCTTATGGGGGTCTGTATTGACCCCCATGAATTATAGGGTTATGTACTGTGCTTATGGGGGTCTATATTGACCCCCATAAATTATAGTGTTATTTATTGGCTTATGGGGGTCTGTATTGACCCCCATGAGTTATAGGGTTAATTTTTGTGCTTATGGGGTCTGTATTGACCCCCATGAGTGACGGGGTTAATTAAGGCCTAATAAGGGTCTGTATTGACCCCCATGAGTTAGAAGGTCAATTAAGTGATTATGAGGGTCGGTATTGGCCCCCATGAGTTATGGGGTTAATTATTAGCTTATGGGGGTCTGTATTGCCATCCATGAGTTATAGCGTTAATTAAGTGCTTTTGGGGGTCTGTATTGACCCCCATGAATTATAGGTTTAATTATTGGCTTATGGGGATCTGTATTGACCCCATGAATTATAGGGTTAATTATTGGCTTATGGGGGTCTGTATTGACCCCATGAGTTATATGGTTAAATATTGTGCTTATGGTGGTCTGTATTGACCCCCATGTATTATAGTGTAAATTATTGGCTTATGGGGGTCTGTATTGACCCCCATGAGTTATAGGGTTAATTATTGTGCTTATGGTGGTCTGTATTGACCCCCATGTATTATAGGGTTAATTATTGGCTTATGGGGGTCTGCATTGACCCCCATGTATTATAGGGTTAATTATTGGCTTATGGGTGTCTGTATTGACCCCTATGAGTTATAGGGTTAATTTTTGTGCTTATGGGGATTTGTATTGACCCCCATGAGTGACAGGGTTAAATAAGGCCTTATGGGGGTCTGTATTGACCCCAATGAGTTATAGGGATAATTAAGTGAATATGAGGGTCTGTATTGACCCCCATGAGTTATAGGGTTAATTAAGTGCTTAAGGGGGTCTGTATTGAACCCCATGAATTATAGGGTTAATTAATGCCTTATGGGGTCTGTATTAACTCCCATGAATTATAGGGTTAATTATTGGCTTATGGGGGTCGGTATTGACCCCCATGGATTATCGGGTTAATTATCGTGCTTATTGGGGACTGTATTGTCCCCCATGAGTGACGGGGGTTAATTAAGGCCTTTTGGGGGTCTGTATTGACCCTTATGAGTTAGAAGGTTAATTAAGTGATTATGAGGGTCTGTATTGACCCCCATGAGTTATGGGGTTATTTATTGGCCTATGGGGGTCTGCATTGCCCCCCATGAGTTATACGGTTAATTAAGTGCTTATGGGGGTCTGTTTTGACCCCCAAGAATTATAGGGTTAATTATTGGTTTTTGGGGGTCTGTATTGAACCCCATGAGTTAGAGGGTTAATTAAGTGATTATGGGGGTCTGTAATGACCCCCATGAGTTATGGGGTTAATTAATTGGCTTATGGGGGTCTGTATTGACCCCCATGAGTGACGCGGTTAATTAAAGACTAATGGAGGTCTGTATTGCACCCCATGAGCTATAGGGTTAATTAAGTGCTTATGGGAGTCTGTATGGACCCCCATGAATTATAAGGTTAATTATTGGCTTATGGGGGTCAGTATTGACCCCCAAGATTTATAGGGTTAATTATTGTGCTTATGAGGGTCGGTATTGACCCCCATGTATTATAGGGTTAATTATTGGCTTATGGGGGTCTGTATTGACCCCCATGAGTTATAGGGTTATTTACTGTGCTTATGGGGGTCTATATTGACCCCCATAAATTATAGTGTTATTTATTGGCTTATGGGGGTCTGTATTGACCCCCATGAGTTATAGGGTTAATTTTTATGCTTATGGGGTCTGTATTGACCCCCATGAGTGACGGGGTTAATTAAGGCCTAATAAGGGTCTGTATTGACCCCCATGAGTTAAAAGGTTAATTAAGTGATTATGAGGGTCGGTATTGGCCCCCATGAGTTATGGGGTTAATTATTGGCTTATGGGGGTCTGTATTGCCAACCATGAGTTATAGCGTTAATTAAGTGCTTTTGGGGGTCTGTATTGACCCCCATGAATTAGAGGTTTAATTATTGGCTTATGGGGGTCAGTATTGCCCCCATGAGTTATAGGGTTAATTTTTTTTTCATGGGGGTCGGTATTGACCCCCATGAGTGACGGGGTTAATTAAGGTCTTATGGGGGTCTGTATTGACCCCCATGAGTTATAGGGTTAATTATTGTGCTTATGGGGGTTTGTATTGACCCCCATGAATTAAAGGTTAATTATTGGCTAATGGGGGTCTGTATTGACCCCCATGAATTACAGGGTTAATTATTGATTTATGGGGGTCTGTATTGACCCCCATGAGTTATACTGTTAATTATTGTGCTTATGGGGGTCTGTATTGATCCCCATGAGTGAAGGGGTTAAGTAAGGATTTATGGGGGTTTGTATTGACCCCCATGAGTTAGATGGTTAATTAAGTGATTATGGGGTTCTGTATTGACCCCCATGAGTTTATGGGGTTAATCATTGGCTTATAGGGGTCTGTATTGCCCCCCATGAGTTATAGGGTTAATTTTTGTGCTTATGGGGATCTGTATTGACCCCCATGAGTGACGGAGTTAATTAAGTGCTTATGGGGATCTGTATTGACCCCCATGAGTTATTGGGTTAATTAAGGCTTTATGGGGGTCTGTATTGACCCCCATGTGTTATATGGTTAATTATTTGCTTATGAGGGTCTGTATTGACCCTCATTATTTATGGGGTTAATTATTGGCTTTTGGGGGTCTGTATTGCACCCCATAAGTTATAGGGTTAATTAAGTGCTTATGGGGGTCTGTATTGAACCCCATGAATTGTAGTGTTAATTTTGGCCTTATGGGGGTCTGTATTGACTCCTATGAATTATAGGGTTAAATATTGTCTTACGGGGGTCTGTACTGACCCCATGAGTTATAGGTTTAATTTTTGAGCTTATGGGAATTTGTATTGCCCCCTATGAATTATAGGGTTATTTGTTGGCTTATGGGGGTCTGTATTGACCCCTACGAGTTATAGGGTTATTTTTTGTGCTTATGGGGGTCTGTATTGACCCCCATGAGTGACGGAGTTAATTAAGGCCTTATGGGGTCTGTATTGACCCCCATGAGTTATAGGGTAATTATTGTGCTTATGGGGGTTTGTATTGCCCCCTATGAATTATAGGGTTATATATTGGCTTATTGGGGTCCGTATTGACTCCCATGAGTTATAGGGTTATTTTTTGTGCTTATGGGGGTCTGTATTGACCCCCATGAGTGACGGGGTTAATTAAGGCCTTAAGGGGTCTGTACTGACCCCCATGAGTTATAGGGTTAATTATAGTGCTTATGGGGGTCTGTATTGATCTGCATGAGTGATGGGGTTAAGTAAGGCTTTATGAGGGTTTTGTATTGACCCCCATGAATTAGAGGGTTAATTAAAGCCCTATGGGGGTCTTTATTGCCCCCCATGAGTTATTGGGTTAAATAAGTGCTTATGGGGATCTGAATTGACCCCCATGAGTTATGAGTTTAATCATTGGATTTGGGGGTCTGTATTGACCCCCTTGAGTTATGGGACTAATTAAAGACTTATGGGGGTCTGTATTGCCCCCCATGAGTTATGGGGTTAATTAAGTGCTTTTGGGGATCTGTATTGACCCCCATGAGTTTTAGGGTTAATTATTGTGCTTTTGGGGGTCTGTATTGACCCCCATGAGTTATAGGGTTAATTATTGTGCTTATGGGGGTCTGTATTGACCCCACATGAATTAAAGGTTAATTATTGGTAATGGGGGTCTGTATTGACCCCCATGAATTACAGGGTTAATTATTGATTTATGGGGGTCTGTATTGACCCCCATGAGTGAAGGGGTTAAGTAAGGCTTTATGGGGGTTTGTATTGACCCCCATGAGTTAGAGGGTTAATTAAGTGATTATGGGGTTCTGTATTGACCCCCATGAGTTATGGGGTTAATCATTGGCTTATGGGGGTCTGTATTGCACCCCATGAGTTATAGGGTTAATTTTTGTGCTTATGGGGATCTGTATTGACCCCCATGAGTGACGGAGTTAATTAAGTGCTTATGGGGATCTGTATTGACCCCCATGAGTTATTGGGTTAATTAAGGCTTTATGGGGGTCTGTATTGACCCCCATGTGTTATATGGTTAATTATTTGCTTATGAGGGTCTGTATTGACCCTCATGATTTATGGGGTTAATTATTGGCTTTTGGGGGTCTGTATTGCACCCCATGAGTTATAGGGTTAATTAAGTGCTTATGGGGGTCTGTATTGAACCCCATGAATTGTAGTGTTAATTTTGGCCTTATGGGGGTCTGTATTGACCCCCATGAATTAGAGGGTTAATTAAAGCCCTATGGGGGTCTTTATTGCCCCCCATGAGGTATTGGGTTAAATAAGTGCTTATGGGGATCTGTATTGACCCCCATGATTTATGGGTTTAATCATTGGATTTTGGGGTCTGTATTGACCCCCCTTGAGTTATGGGACTAATTAATGGCTTATGGGGGTCTGTATTGCCCCCCATGAGTTATGGGGTTAATTAAGTGCTTTTGGGGATCTGTATTGACCCCCATGAGTTTTAGGGTTAATTATTGTGCTTATGGGGGGATGAAATGCCCCCTATGAATTAAAGGGTTATATTTTGGCTTATGGGGGTCTGTATTGACCCCCATGAGTTATAGGGTTAATTATTGTGCTTATGGGGGTCTGTATTGATCCGCATGAGTGACTGTGTTAAGTAAGGCTTTATGGGGGTTTTGTATTGACCCACATGAATTAGAGGTTTAATTAAGTGATTATGGGGGTCTGTATTGACCCCCATAAATTATTGGGTTAATTAAAGCCTTATGGGGGTCTGTATTGCCCAGTTGAGTTATGAAGTTAATTAAATGCTTATGGGGATCTGTATTGCCCCCCATGAGTTATAGGGTCAATTCAATTCTTATGTGGGTCTGTATTGACCCCACTGAATTATAGTGTTAATTTTTGTGCTTATGGGGATCTGTATTGACCCCCATGAGTGACGGGGTTAATTAAGGCCTTATGGGGGTCTGTATTGCCTCCCATGAGTTATGGGGTTAAGTGCTTATGGGGATCTGTATTAATCCCCATGAATTATAGGGTTAATTAAGGCCTTATGGGGGTCTGTATTGACTCCCATGAATTATAGGTTTAATTATTGGATTATGGGGGTCGGTATTGACCCCCATGAATTATCGGGTTAATTACTGTGCTTATTGGGGTCTGTATTGACCCCCATAAATTATGGGGTTAATTAAAGCCTTATGGGGGTCTGTATTGCCCAGTTGAGTTATGAAGTTAATTAAATGCTTATGGGGATCTGTATTGCCCCCCATGAGTTATAGGGTCAATTCAATTCTTATGTGGGTCTGTATTGACCCCACTGAATTATAGTGTTAATTTTTGTGCTTATGGGGATCTGTATTGACCCCCATGAGTGACGGGGTTAATTAAGGCCTTATGGGGGTCTGTATTGCCTCCCATGAGTTATGGGGTTAAGTGCTTATGGGGATCTGTATTAATCCCCATGAATTATAGGGTTAATTAAGGCCTTATGGGGGTCTGTATTGACTCCCATGAATTATAGGTTTAATTATTGGATTATGGGGGTCGGTATTGAACCCCATGAATTATCGGGTTAATTACTGTGCTTATTGGGGTCTGTATTGACCCCCATAAATTATGGGGTTAATTAAAGCCTTATGGAGGTCTGTATTGCCCAGTTGAGTTATGGGGTTAATTAAATGCTTATGGGGATCTGTATTGCCCCCCATGAGTTATAGGGTTAATTCAATTCTTATGTGGGTCTGTATTGACCCCACTGAATTATAGTGTTAATTTTTGTGCTTATGGGGATCTGTATTGACCACCATGAGTGACGGGGTTAATTAAGGCCTTTTGGGGGTCTGTATTGACCCTTATGAGTTAGAGGGTTAATTAAGTGATTATGAGGGTCTGTATTGACCCCCATGAGTTATAGGGTTAATTAAGGCCTTATGGGGGTCTGTATTGACCCCCATGAGATAGGGTTAATTGTTTGCTTATGAGGGTCTGTATTGACCCCCATGATTTATGGGGTTAATTATTGTCCTAATGGGGTCTGATATAACCCCCCATGAGTTAAAGGGTTACTTTTGTGCTTATGGGGGTCTGTATTGAACCTCATGAATTTTAGGGTTAGTTAAGGCCTTATGGGGGACTGTATTGACTCCCATGAATTATAGGGTTAATTATTGGCTTATGAGGGTCTGTATTGACCCCCATGAGTTATAGGGTTAATTAATGCCTTATGGGTGACTGTATTGACTCCCATGAGTGACAGGGTTAAGTAAGGCCTTATGGGGGTTTGTATTAACCCCCGGGAGTTAGAGGGTTAATTATGTGATTATGGGGCCTTTATTGACCCCCATGAGTTAGAGGGTGAATTAAGTGATCATGAGGGTCTGTATTGACCCCCATGAGATATGGGGTTATTTATTGGCTTATGCGGGTCTGCATTGCCCCCCATGAGTTATAGGGTTAATTAAGTGCTTATGGGGGTCTGTATCGGCCCCCAAGAATTATAGGGTTAATTATTGGCTTATGGGGCTGTATTGACCCACATGAGTTATAGTGATAATTTTTGTGCTTATGGGGGTCTGTATTTACTCCATGAGTGATGAGGTTAATTAAGGCCATATGGGGGTCTGTATTAACCCCCATGAGTTAGAGGGTTATTAAGTGATTATGGGGGTCTGTATTAACCCCCCATGAGTTATGGGGTTAATCATTGGCTTATGAGGGTCTGTATTGACCCCCATGAGTGACGCGGTTAATTAAGGCCTTATGCAGGTCTGTATTGCCCCCCATGAGTTATGGGGTTAATTAAGTGCTTATGGGGAGCTGTATTGACCCCCATGAGTTTTAGGGTTAATTAAGGTGTTGTGGGAGTCTGTATTGACCCCCATGAGTTATAGGGTTAATTATTTGCTTATGAGAGTCTGTGTTGACCCCCATGAGTTATTTGGTTAATTATTGGCTTATGGGGGGTCTGTATTGCATGCCATGAGTTATAGTGTTAATTAAGTGCTTATGGGGGTCTGTATTGAACCCCATGAATCATAGTGTTAAGTTAGGCCTTATGGGGGTCTGTATTGACTCCCATGAATTATAGGGTTAATTATTGGCTTATGGAGGTCTGTATTGACCCCCATAAATTATAGGGTTATTTATTGGCTTATGGGGGTCTGTATTGACCCCCATGAGATATAGGGTTAATTTTTGTGCTTATGGGGGTCTGTATTGACCCCCATGAGTGACGGGGTTAATTAAGGCCTTATGGGGTCTGTATTGACCCCCATGCATTAGAGGGTTAATTAAGTGATTATGAGGGTCTGTATTGACCCCCATGAGTTATGGGGTTAATTATTGGCTTATGCGGGGCTGTATTGCCCCCCATGTGTTATAGGGTTAATTAAGTGCTTATGGGGGTCTGTATTTACACCCATGAATTATAAGGTTAATTATTGGCTTATGGAAGTCAGTATTGACCCCCATAATTTATAGGGTTAATTATTGTGCTTATGGGGGTCGGTATTGACCCCAATGAATTATATGGTTAATTATTCGCTTATGGGGGTCTGTATTGACCCCCAAGAATTATATAGTTAAATATTGGCTTATGGGGGTCTGTATTGACCCCCCTGAATTTTTGGGTACAATATTGTGCTCATGGGGATCTGTTATGACCCCCTTGAGTGACGGGGTTAATTAAGGCCTTATGGAGGTCTCTATTGCCCCCCATGAGTTATGGGGTTAATTAAGTGCTTATGGGGATCTGTATTGACCCCCATGAGTTATAGGGTTAATTAAGGCCTTATGGGGGTCTGTATTGGCCCCCAAGAATTATAGGGTTAATTATTGGCTTATGGGGCTGTATTGACCCACATGAGTTATAGTGATAATTTTTGTGCTTATGGGGGTCTGTATTTACTCCATGAGTGATGAGGTTAATTAAGGCCATATGGGGGTCTGTATTAACCCCCATGAGTTAGAGGGTTATTAAGTGATTATGGGGGTCTGTATTAACCCCCCATGAGTTATGGGGTTAATCATTGGCTTATGAGGGTCTGTATTGACCCCCATGAGTGACGCGGTTAATTAAGGCCTTATGCAGGTCTGTATTGCCCCCCATGAGTTATGGGGTTAATTAAGTGCTTATGGGGAGCTGTATTGACCCCCATGAGTTTTAGGGTTAATTAAGGTGTTGTGGGAGTCTGTATTGACCCCCATGAGTTATAGGGTTAATTATTTGCTTATGAGAGTCTGTGTTGACCCCCATGAGTTATTTGGTTAATTATTGGCTTATGGGGGGTCTGTATTGCATGCCATGAGTTATAGTGTTAATTAAGTGCTTATGGGGGTCTGTATTGAACCCCATGAATCATAGTGTTAAGTTAGGCCTTATGGGGGTCTGTATTGACTCCCATGAATTATAGGGTTAATTATTGGCTTATGGAGGTCTGTATTGACCCCCATAAATTATAGGGTTATTTATTGGCTTATGGGGGTCTGTATTGACCCCCATGAGATATAGGGTTAATTTTTGTGCTTATGGGGGTCTGTATTGACCCCCATGAGTGACGGGGTTAATTAAGGCCTTATGGGGTCTGTATTGACCCCCATGCATTAGAGGGTTAATTAAGTGATTATGAGGGTCTGTATTGACCCCCATGAGTTATGGGGTTAATTATTGGCTTATGCGGGGCTGTATTGCCCCCCATGTGTTATAGGGTTAATTAAGTGCTTATGGGGGTCTGTATTTACACCCATGAATTATAAGGTTAATTATTGGCTTATGGAAGTCAGTATTGACCCCCATAATTTATAGGGTTAATTATTGTGCTTATGGGGGTCGGTATTGACCCCAATGAATTATATGGTTAATTATTCGCTTATGGGGGTCTGTATTGACCCCCAAGAATTATATAGTTAAATATTGGCTTATGGGGGTCTGTATTGACCCCCCTGAATTTTTGGGTACAATATTGTGCTCATGGGGATCTGTTATGACCCCCTTGAGTGACGGGGTTAATTAAGGCCTTATGGAGGTCTCTATTGCCCCCCATGAGTTATGGGGTTAATTAAGTGCTTATGGGGATCTGTATTGACCCCCATGAGTTATAGGGTTAATTAAGGCCTTATGGGGGTCTGTATTGACCCCCATGAGATAGGGTTAATTGTTTGCTTATGAGGGTCTGTACTGACTCCCATGAGTTACAGGGTTAATTATTGTCCTAATGGGGTCTGTTATGCCCCTCCCCATGAGTTATAGGGTTAATTAAGTGCTTATGGGGGTCTGTATTGAACCTCATGAATTTTAGGGTTAGTTAAGGCCTTATGGGGGTCTGTATTGACCCCCATGAGTTATAGGGTTAATTAAGGCCTTATGGGAGACAATATTGACTCCCATGAGTGACGGGGTGAAGTAAGGCCTTATGGAGGTTTGAATTGACCCCCATGAGTTAGAGGGTTAATTAAGTGATTATGGGGATCTTTATTGACCCCCATGAGTTAGAGGGTGAATTAAGTGATTATGAGGGTCTGTATTGACCCCCATGAGATATGGGGTATTTATTGGCTTATGCGGGTCTGCATTGCCCCCCATGAGTTATAGGGTTAATTAAGTGCTTAGAGGGGTCTGTATTGACCCCCAAGAATTATAGGGTTAATTATTGGCTTATGGATGTCTGTATTGACCCCCATGAGTTATAGGGATAATTATTGTGCTTATGGGGGTCTGTATTTACCCCATGAATGATGAGGTTAATTAAGGCCTTATGGGGGTCTGTATTGACTCCCATGAATTATAGGGTTAATTATTGGCTTATGAGGGTCTGTATTGACCCCCATGAGTTATAGAGTAAATTAATGCCTTATGGGGGACTGTATTGACTCCCATGAGTGACGGGGTTAAGTAAGGCCTTATGGGGGTTTGTATTAACCCCCGGGAGTTAGAGGGTTAATTAAGTGATAATGGGGCCTTTATTGACCCCCATGAGTTAGAGGGTGAATTAAGTGATCATGAGGGTCTGTATTGACCCCTATGAGATATGGGGTTATTTATTGGCTTATGCGGGTCTGCATTGCCCCCCATGAGTCATAGGGTTCATTAAGTGCTTATGGGGGTCTGTATTGGGCCCCAAGAATTATAGGGTTAATTATTGGCTTATGGGGCTGTACTGACCCCCATAAGTTATAGGGATCATTTTTGTGCTTATGGGGGTCTGTATTTACTCCATGAGTGATGAGGTTAATTAAGGCCTTATGGGGGTCTGTATTAACCCCCATGAGTTAGAGGGTTAATTAAGTGATTATGGGGGTCTGTATTGACCCCCATGAGTTATGGGGTTAATCATTGGCTTATGAGGGTCTGTATTGACCCCCATGAGTGACGCGGTTAATTAAGGCCTTATGCAGGTCTGTATTGCCCCCATGAGTTATGGGGTTAATTAAGTGCTTATGGGGATCTGTATTGACTCCCATGCGTTTTAGGGTTAATTAAGGCATTGTGGGAGTCTGTATTGACCCCCATGAGTTATAGGGTTAATTATTTGCTTATGAGAGTCTGTGTTGACCCCCATGAGTTATGGGGTTGATTATTGGCTAATGGGGGTCTGTATTGCACGCCATGAGATAGTGTTAATTAAGTGCTTATGGGGGTCTGTATTGTACCCCATGAATCATAGTGTTAAGTTAGGCCTTATGGGGGTCTGTATTGACTCCCATGAATTATAGGGTTAATTATTGGCTTATGGAGGTCTGTATTGACCCCCATGAGTTATGGGGTTAATTATTGGCTTATGCTGCGCTGTATTGCCCCCCATGTGTTATAGGGTTAATTAAGTGCTTATGGGGGTCTGTATTTACACCCATGAATTATAAGGTTAATTATTGGCTTATGGAAGTCAGTATTGACCCCCATGATTTATAGGGTTAATTATTGTGCTTATGGGGGTCGGTATTGACCCCCATGAATTATAGGGTTAATTATTCGCTTATGTGGGTCTGTATTGACCCCCCAAAATTATATAGTTAAATATTGGCTTATGGGGGTCTGTATTGACCCCCATGAGTTATAGGGTTAATTAAATGCTTATGGGGGTCTCTATTGACCCCCCTGAATTACAGGGTAAAATATTGTGCTTATGGGGATCTGTAATGACCCCCTTGAGTGACGGGGTTAATTAAGGCCTTATGGAGGTCTCTATTGCCCTCCATGAGTTATGGGGTTAATTAAGTGCTTATGGGGATCTGTATTGACCCCCATGAGTTATAGGGTTAATTAAGGCCTTATGGGGGTCTGTATTGACCCCCATGAGATAGGGTTAATTGTTTGCTTATGAGGGTCTGTATTGACTCCCATGATTTATGGGGTTAATTATTGTCCTAATGGGGTCTGTTATGCCCCTCCCCATGAGTTATAGGGTTAATTAAGTGCTTATGGGGGTCTGTATTGAACCTCATGAATTTTAGGGTTAGTTAAGGCCTTATGGGGGACTGTATTGACTCCCATGAATTATAGGGTTAATTATTGGCTTATGAGGGTCTGTATTGACCCCCATGAGTTATAGGGTTAATTAAGGCCTTATGGGAGACTGTATTGACTCCCATGAGTGACGGGGTTAAGTAAGGCCTTATGGATGTTTGTATTGACCCCCATGAGTTAGAGGGTTAATTAAGTGATTATGGGGATCTTTATTGACCCCCATGAGTTAGAGGGGGAATTAAGTGATTATGCGGGTCTGCATTGCCCCCCATGAGTTATAGGGTTAATTAAGTGCTTAGAGGGGTCTGTATTGACCCCCAAGAATTATAGGGTTAATTATTGGCTTATGGATGTCTGTATTGACCCCCATGAGTTATAGGGATAATTATTGTGCTTATGGGGGTCTGTATTTACCCCATGAGTGATGAGGTTAATTAAGTGATTATGCGGGTCTGCATTGCCCCCCATGAGTTATAGGGTTAATTAAGTGCTTAGAGGGGTCTGTATTGACCCCCAAGAATTATAGGGTTAATTATTGGCTTATGGATGTCTGTATTGACCCCCATGAGTTATAGGGATAATTATTGTGCTTATGGGGGTCTGTATTTACCCCATGAGTGATGAGGTTAATTAAGGTCTTATGGGGGTCTGTATTGACCCCCATGAGTTAGAGGGTTAATTAAGTGATTATGGGGGTCTGTAATGACCCCCATGAGTTATGGGGTTAATCATTGGCTTATGGGGGTCTGTATTGACCCCCATGAGTGACGCGGTTAATTAAGGCGTTATGGGAGTCTGTATTGACCCCATGAGTTATATGGTTAATTATTTGCTTATGAGAGTCGGTATTGATCCCCATGAGTTATGGGGTTAATTATTGGCTTATGGGGGTCTGTATTGCACCCCATGAGTTATAGGGTTAATTAAGTGCTTATGGTGGTCTGTATTGAACCCCATGAATTATAGTGTTAAGTTAGGCCTTATGGGGGTCTGTATTGACTCCCATGAATTATAGGGTTAATTATTGGCTTATGGAGGTCTGTATTGACCCCCATAAATTATAGGGTTATTTATTGGCTTATGGGGGTCTGTATTGACCCCCATGAGTTATAGGGTTAATTTTTGTGCTTATGGGGGTCTGTACTGACCCCCATGAGTGACGGGGTTAATTAAGGCCTTATGGGGTCTGTATTGACCCCCATGAGTTAGAGGGTTAATTAAGTGATTATAAGGGTCGGTATTGACCCCCATGAGTTATGGGGTTAATTATTGGCTTATGGGGGTCAGTATTGACCCCCATGTGTTATAGGGTTAATTAAGTGCTTATGGGGGTAGGTATTGACCCCCATGAATTATAAGGTTAATTATTGGCTTATGGGGGTCCGTATTGACCCCCATAATTTATAGGGTTAAGTATTGTGCTTATGGGGGTCGGTATTGACCCCCATGAATTATATAGTTATATATTGGCTTATGGGGGTCTGTATTGACCCCCATGAGTTATAGGGTTAATTATTGTGCTTATGGGGGTCTGTATTGACCCCCATGAGTTATTAGGTTAATTAAGTTCTTATGGGGGTCTGTATTGACCCCCATGAGTTATGGTGTTAATTTTAGTTGCCTGGGCTTAATATTTTTTAGTGCGAGTCCTTTCAGAAATGCAGTGGGGTCACGATCGATGCAGATCGGGGACCCCCGCTGCAAGGGTTAATGTGGGGGGGCTGCGGGGGTCCCTATGGACCCCTGCAGCAAGGGGTTAATGTGGGGACACTTCGGGGTCCCGATAAGAACCCCCAGCATAGAAGGGGGTTAATTTTAGGTGCCACGGCCGGGATTATTAATAGTGTGCTGCGGGCCCTTTAAAGAGCCGCGGCGGTGAATTTAACATTTTTAAATGCAACGGGGGCCTGATCTATGCAGATCGGGGATCCCCGCTCCAAGGGGTTAATGTGGGGACACTTCAGGGGACCGGTGGGGACCCCCAGCATAGAGGGGGGTTAATTTTAGGTGCCGGGAGGGTAGTTGGAGTACCCCCCACGGCAGGGCTTATGTGTGGGACTTCCGCGTTGGTCCCGTTTAGGACTCCTGCACTGATTAATGAGGAACGGGAGCCTGCGAGATCATCTCGCAGGCTGTTACTCCTCATGTACATTTTCGCAGTGTTCATACGGACGGCAGCTCTGCGTAGCTCACACGTTGCTCGCAGCCGGGCTAATGTAATAGCGTTGTAACTTTGAGAAATTTTGCAGTACATAGGGTTTAAGTAGAAGCCTCTTATTTACGAGGCTGGAATTTAATAAGGCTGTTAATGTTCAATTTGACCCTGGTAATGCTCAATCATAATTTTAACTTGATCAACAGATTCCCTCATTTTTTCCAGCAGATGCTTATCAGATTCCAAAACTTTGCCCCATTTTAGCAGAACTGAGGCATCAATTAAATTTAAAGGGAATAACAAAATATTCACAGTGGGACTATAACTGAATGTTTAATGTGTAATGAGTGGAACATTAAATACAACACCTGATATGTTTAAAAGATGCAGATTATCTCCACAATATAGACCTCTAGGCCATTCCTGACATCCATCAACAAAAAGCCACTGAATTTTGTTCACTTGCTGTAAAAGCATGAAACATACTCTGCCATACCCATGTATGACACAGCCTGAGTAGGTAAAACAGTCTCAACAATCACCTCACATTGAGAATTGTTGTGCCAGCATGATGTAGTCACCTCTCTATATTGCCCAGGAGAACAAAGATATGTTTTAGTAACAGGGTGTTGGCTACATAGTGAGAGATCCATTTGTGTCCATCCCCTGTTACTAAATACAAGCATATCATGCCTTAATTTGCCAAACATGGCTTGAGTGTCAGAAATCTATATTCCTAAGGATACCAGTTTCTAAAGCTCTGTTTGAAGTCCTGATATCGGAATAAGAGAGGATGCAGTACACCTGATATGGTCACACCCATGCCAATCATTAACCCACAATTTAGTATTGTCCAGTGCAAAGTCTGTCAAGCCATGTTTGGAAGTGAAGAACATTATAGGCACATGGCCACTGGATAATGTCTGCATTAAAATGTTAAAATTAGCTGACAATTCTGCTTGGGCCTGAGTACAAGCTAAACCAATTGAATTTTCTAATGTAGAGTTAAGGTGCTCCGCAATTAAGTCTTGTATTACCCCAATGAGATGTGAGTCTATGTTAACTATGGTCTCAGTGTGTCTTTCACTTAACTGTAACAGTAGTTTATTTATTTCCACTTGATCCTTTAAACCACTTGTATCAAATCCCAAAGCTTGGATTTTACAGTATATTGTCTCTATATCTACCCCATTAATTAAACCCATCCCTTTGCCCACACCTCCCAGAATTTTTCCTAAGGTGTCCCTTGTCCTCCTATGATGTTTGTTACCCCATTGACTATATAATTGTACACCAGTTTTTACTAAGGGTTTGCAGCTGCATAATAGCTTGAAATATCCCAATTTTGTCTATCAAATGTCCATGTAACCATAGATCACCTTATATCTAAAAACATAGCACTTCTATCTGTAAGTTTAGGTTGAAAAGGTGTTTCTACTCTGGAAGGGGCTACCTATTTGATGGATGGAATTTGAATAGTTACTTTTGGTAGAGGTGTGAATGTGTATAATTAAGATGACTGCCCCTGCACCTGGTGCAAACAGAATATGCCTCATTATGGATTGGTGTGTGTCTGATCTATCAGTAATAATTTCTACCTGTAGAGTAATTTCCATTACCCGACCCTTACATTCAAAGTTAGTTTGTGATATTCCTTGTACTAAAAGTCTTTCATTGTTAATACTTTCTGTCTTGTATTTGTTTAAAGGAAGATCGAAGAACGCCTCAGAGTTTATCCAGTGTTTGCAGCATTCCATATCGGTTTAGTCCATATACTGTGGTATATTATATCCTGGTGTTTCCCGACAGCTCTGATATGCTGCATACAAATAATATTCCTTAGAGTTGGGTTTTAGCAGTTGGGATCTGGATTTATAGCTTTGGCACAGTGTAAATGTAGAATAGATGAGTAGGATCATTGTTATTATCATGCTGGTGATGGAATTTGGAAATGCTGTTGAGTTCCTGTTGATTTTAAGTAGACCTGAAAAAAACAAGCATATAGATTTATGTCGAGTAGTTTGCATTGATCAATGTGCACCCATTTTGGTGTTTGTTTCCTTTTCTTTTTGTTTTTCTGTTTGATTTCTACCTTAATTACAGTAGAGCCCAGTTGTTTTATTATCATGTAAGGGCCTTCCCAGTTAGCACTCCATGGTGCATTGGGACCTATATTTTTCCCCATAACCAGCCGGCCTGGTTCAAATTTACTTGAGGATCTGTAACCTCACTCCCCTCTTTACATGGACTTGCCATGTTATGTGCTGCAAATTGTACATTTCTATTTTCTACTTAAGAAACTGCTCTTTTGACACTGCTTCTCTGATAGGAGTAGAGAGTGAAGGTTCATTAGGGTGAGAAAGATTCATAACTCTACCTGTCATCAATCCATATGGAGAAATATTGGTAGCAGTTGATGGCAAGGCTCTTATTGCCATGAGAATAGCAGGCAAATGTTGTACTCATGTACCCCCTGCATCTTGTAACATCTTTGCAATACGGGACTTAATTGTACGGTTCATGCGCTCAACTATACCAGCTGATTGTGGGTGGTAGGGTATATGAAATCTTTGCTGTATCCCCCAAGATGTCACATAAATTATGCATAACTCTCCCTGTAAAATGCGACCCTTAATCACTCTCAATGATGCTTGGGAATCCCCACCTTGAAAATACATGTTCCCATAGTGCTTTGGCTATGGCCTGTGCAGTGTTATTACGCAAGGGTATAGCTTCAACCCATCTGGAAAACACATCTACTACCACTAGAGCATACCTAAGACCCGAGGGAGCAGATGGTAAAGGGCCAATGAAATCAATTTGTAGCGACTGCCATGGACCATTAGTTAGAGGAACCCTTTGTAATGTAGGCCGCTGGCCTTTGGGTCTAGGGTAATTTTGAATACAGTAATATGATCTCTCAAGTATAGTCAGTGTAGCCTGGATGCCTATGTGTCCCCATCATGTATGTATGTACTGAGAAATGGGGTGTTGCAGGTGTCTAGGAACCACAAACATAAGCCCTTCTTTAATTTTAAAGATCAGAACTTGTTCCTGTACTTCATACTGGGGATATGCATGTAAATGTGTTGTTATGTCCTTCAAATTATCATCCTTAGCTTGCTCTTCAGTTAGACTAATAAAACAAGCACCTGTTTTTAATTCTTCAACTTTAGCCACTGTATGTTTGCGATGTAATACTGAACCATTTACAGCAGCTTCTATGGCTGCCCCATCTGCATCATGATTACCCCATGAAAGATAATCTTCATAACTGGAATGTGCTTTTTCTTTAACAATAGCTATTTTACCTTTATGCTGTCGGCCTAAGTCAATGAGATGCAATAACGGTTTGCTGTGTGCAAGTGGTTTACCTGCTGCATCTACCATACCTCTTGCTTCCCACAGTGGGAGGTGCATTGTCAGGGATTTAACCATGTAAGAGCTGTCAATTTAAATTGTTAGTTCTATGTCTGTAAAATGTTGTATTGCCAGTGAATTAGCCTCTAATTCTGCTCTCTGGGCTGAATAATAAGATGGTAGCTTTGCTAACAGACGAAAGTTTCTGGAAGGGCAGAGCATGGCACTGCCTGTGTGGAAGCTACCATCTTTCCAGTAGCGTGAACCATCTACAAAGATGTGTAAGGAATCATTGAGAGTGTCAGCACAAATTGCCTGGTACTCCTGTCTATGCATTTGCTCACACTGGTGCTGCATTCCCTCATACTGCATAAGCTGAGGAAGGACATATTTAGCATTGTGCTGAATAGTGATGGGTCTTTCCTGTAAATCAAATAGCCATCTTGCAATATGTTGAGATGATACTCCCTTTAAAGGTTTTTCCAATAATAGCTTAAGTGGTGTGTGTGGTGTTTGAATCACTATTGATGCAAAACCTATGAGATGGTTAGAAGTAGTTATGACCCAATGAAGTGCTAACAAGTGCCTGGTACAGGCATCAAATCCTTTCTCAACTGGAGTTAAAAGTCTAGAAAAGTAGGCAACAGGTCTTTGCATTGTTTGTGATTCTTGAAGGATAACTGCAGTTATGCATTTGTCATCTGTAGCCACTTGAATGTAAAATGGCTTAGATGAATTTGGACTTAACAATGCAGGGGCAGCTTATCACGACCCACTCTCTGGCTGGGGTCTGTTGATCGGATTTGGGTGACTCTGGACTTTTGGATTACAGGAACATCATGTCTCAGCCCTTGGTTTAGACTGAGCAATATTGACAGTAAGTCTGACGAATCTTACTGCAAGCATATGTCCCTGGGTAAATAATACATCTGCACACAAAGTCTTGATGAAAATTATGAACCACCTTTTATTTTGGAACCACATATTTAAAACATTTCACACACACACAGTGGAGGGAGTGGCTACTCTTAGTCAAACCCTCATTCCCCTCTGGCCATTCTCACAGAAGTAATTTGTGGGAACTTATTAGTCTCCTCCCCCAGGGCCTTCCCCAGGCGTGGCTACTAGTTCATTTTGGTCTGGACCTCAGACTGGAAACATCCTGTATTGGCTCTTGAACTATGCCCCTGGGCTGGTGGTTGGGAAACCCCATACTATACTATTGTCCTGCGGTGCCTGGCAGTCTGGCAAATCTATTTGGTCTGCTATCTTCTTTGTTTACACTGAAGACCATATGGCCAACTCCTGACTGAGAGTTTATACAATGGGGGAGGGTTGACTAATTAAAACATAGCTATCACTCCACAATACAATATACAATATAATACTAACATATTATCCCCCATAACACAATATACAGATGGAGGCGATTGGTATATAACAGTGCCTCCTGGTAGGCACAACTAGTGGCCAACTTGAGTTATGACAACTGCCCCCCCAAGTGTAGCCTGAGAACATCAAGGGTCCATGATTTTCTCAGCTACGCTGATACTCATAGCTCCAGTTGGCGTGATAATCCATCTGCATTTTGATGGAGTTTACCCCTACGATGCTGTATTTGAAAATTGAATGTCTGTAGTGCCAGGCTCCATCTTAGCAAACGTCCATTTTCTCCGGCTACCTTAGACAGCCAGCACAAGGGGTTATGGTCGGTGGTCACAGTGAATGGTCGTCCATATAAATAATGTTGAAGTTTGCGCAAAGCCCAAACTACGGCCAAACATTCCTTTTCCACAGTAGCATAGGCCGTTTCACGCTGCAACAATTTCCTGCTCAAATACGCAACAGGATGCTCCACTCCTTGATCATCTGTCTGGCTTAGCACAGCCCCTATGCCATACATGGAGGCATCTGTCTGGACCACAAAGGGTCGGTTATAGTCCGGGGCAGCCAATACTGGGGAACAAGTCAGAGCTTCCTTGAGGCTCTGGAAGGCAGTTTGACACGCAGGAGTCCATGTCACTTCCCTGGGCAATTTCTTTTTGGTCAAATCGGTCAGTGGCTTGGCTGTAGTGCTGAAATCAGGAATGAACTTGCGGTAATACCCAGTGATGCCCAAGAAAGCTAGTACCTGCTTTTTAGTCTTAGGGATAGGCCAAGCTACAATACCCTCTACTTTGGCTGGTTCTGGCCTTAACTTCCCACTACCTACTGCACCTCTGCCTTTGCCCACTGGCACTTATCTGGTCTTATGGTCAACTTGGCTTGCTTAATAGCCTGCATAATTCTAGCAATATGTTCTATATGCTCCTCCCAGGTCTGACTAAAGATGGCTATATCGTCCAAGTAAGCCTGAGCATACTCCTGGTGCCCATGTAACAATTTGTCTACCAGTCGCTGGAAGGTAGAAGGGGCATTTTTCATCCCAAAAGGCATTACCTTAAATTGGTATAGTCCAAAGGGGGTGACAAATGCAGACTTCTCCCTAGCTGACTCTTCCAACGGGATCTGCCAATATCCCTTGGAGAGATCCAGCGTGGTTAAATACTTGGCAGTACCTAATCGGTCCAACAACTCGTCCATGCGTGGAACAGGGTAGGCATCCGTTTTTGTTTTATCATTCAGCCTACGATAATCCACGCAGAAGCGAGTTGTGCCATCTTTTTTGGGTACCAATACGACAGGAGATGCCCATGGACTACTGGATTCTTCAATAACCCCTAGTTGTAACATCTTGCGTAATTCTGCTTGTATGCTTGCCCTAACAGCTTCAGGGACTCGGTATGGGTGTTGTTTTAATGGGCCACATTCCCCTGTCACCACTACATGAGCTGCTAGGGGGGTACACCCAGGGTCAGTAGTAAATAAGGGTTTAAAGGGTTTTAGTTTGCCTAAAAGCTGCTCCTGCTGCTCTGTGCTTAGGTTTTTGGCCTGGTGAAGGCCATCTTCTAGCGTTTTCTGCTCTGCCTTTTGCAACATGTCTGGTATCTGCCCTTCCTCTGGGTCATCCTCTGTGGCCCTGCAAATGGCTAACATATGAGCTGCTCGCTTTACATATGCTTTTAAGCGATTAATGTGGGCCACCCTGGTAACCACTCTCTCTGGATCTACCATAACCACATATGACTTGTTGCCCAGTTTTTTGCTAATTGTATAAGGTCCCTTCCACAAAAACTGTAACTTATCCTGGGGCTGAGGTTCCAACATGAGCACCTCCATCCCCTCCTCCAGTTCCCTGTCACTGGTTCCTGCCTTGTAGTATCTCCTATCTCTCTCTTGCGCTTTACGCATATTGCTCCTCACAATTCCAGCCAACCTAGCCATATTTTCCCTGAAAGCTAATACATAGGTAGCCACTGGTACAGGGTGGTAACTATACTCCCCTTCCCACGTCTCCCTGATCACGCTCAAGGGTCCTCTCACCGGCCTACCATATAGAAGTTCAAAAGGGGAATATCCTGTAGATTCCTGAGGTACCTCTCGGTAGGCAAAGAGCAGACAAGGCAACAATCGTTCCCAGTCTGGCTCCTGATCAGTAAAAGTACGGATCATGTGTTTGAGTGTCCCATTGAAGTGCTCACAGAGGCCATTGGTTTGGGGATGGTAGGGGGAAGCTGTAATGTGTCTTATGCCACACATGGACCATAACTGTTCGGTCACTTTGGCCATAAATTGGGGCCCTCGGTCAGACAAAATTTCCTGAGGAAACCCTGTCCTTGTAAAGATAGTCATTAATGCCCCTGCCACCTTAGGAGCTGAGATACTGGATAAAACCACCGCCTCAGGATACCTGGTGGCATAATCTACCATGGTGAGAATAAATTTCTTGCCGGTCTTGCTAACCCTAGCTAGTGGCCCAACAATGTCTATGGCTACCCTTTGAAATGGTATCTCCATCACAGGGAGTGACTGTAGGGGAGCTCTGCTATTTTTTTTAAACGGCTGGGTCCTTTGGAACGCATCACAGGATCGACAGTACTCTTTTACATCCTGATTTAATCCTGGCCAAAAAAATACCTCCACTACCCTACACAGAGTTTTCTTCTGCCCCAAATGCCCTCCCAGAGGAATCTCATGGGCTATTTGTAATACCTTGCCTCTATACTGTTGTGGGACCACTAACTGCTTTCGTGGTTCCCTTTCTACCTCATCCTTCCCAGGCACCTTGATTCTGTACAACAACCCCTGTTCCCATACAAAACTGTCTAGATCATCTACTGATTTGCCCCGGGCGGCCCTGTCCCTTACCCCTGCTAAAGTTTCATCTTCCTGCAATGCTATTCTAAGTTCTTCCCCTTTGCCCAGCCTAAGGTCAATGTCGTAGCCAGCAAGTCACTTACCCTGGGTTCTGGGTATTCCGTCTGGTCCTGGTTCATCCTGCATCCATTGGCTCTGGTTTGAGCTCTTGTTAAGGGCTGTACATACTGGCTCACCATGTGACCCAAATCGTTCCCTAGCAAAACATCCGCAGGCAGGTTATCCATAACTCCTACCTCTGTAGATTTACTTCCAGTGCCCCAGTCCAATTGAATGCGAGCCATGGGAATGGGAAATTGTTTTCCCCCAGCAACCATAACCCACATTTGCCTCTGTATGCAGTCTGAGGTGCGCACCCATTTAGGTAGAACTACAGTGACTGCGGATCCTGAGTCACGGTAACCCACAGCCCTGTGACCCCGCACCCAGACTGGTTGTCTGTGCTGTTCCCCGGAGTCCTTCTGTGCTCTCCTCACCGTGTGGATCCCATGGCACCATCCCTCTGCTTCTGGCTCCCAGGGAGCTGCGTTGGGAGGTCCTGCTCCAGCATCCCATTTCCCCAGGTAATTCACTGCAGGCTGTCCTCTCTGATGCCTCTGAAGCTGAGGACAATCTCTTTCTATGTGGCCCTGCTGGTTGCACTTGAAGCACTCTCTATTGGGAAATCTGGGCTCTGGGTGTGCTCTGGGAACAGGTCCTGACTTGATACCCCGCTGTCCATATGCGTTCTGGGGCTGCGCCCAGGGCACATGGCTAGGCGCATTGCGTGCAATAGGGGCCTGTCGTGTTGTCCCCAAGTCTCTTGAGCCCCGGTCTGTATGCCCATTAGAGTTGGTAATCTGGGGAACTCTCTTAGTTCTGGTACTAACAAAATGGTCGGCCAGGCTAGCTGCCTGGTCCCCATCTACTGGCTTCTGATCCTGCAGCCAATCCCTCAATTTTGGTGCGCAAAGTTGCAAAAATTGCTCCATTAGCACTACCTCCAAAATTTGTTCTGCTGTGGTGGCCCCTTGTGTAGACCACCACTGAGTGCAGGCACGCCTTAGTTTACACATTACCTCAACATGAGTGTCCTCTGGTCCCTTGGTAGTGCCTCTGAATCTGGCCAAAAAAGTTGCAGGGGTTACGGCATATCTGCCTAGTAACACTGTACATAAATGGTTGTAATCCATGGCCAGATGTGGAGGAAGGGCCCGACAGGCTGCGCTGGCCTTTCCAGTCAACTTAGTCAATAGTAACTTGGCCCATTCTTCAGGAGGTATATCCTGTACCTTACATTGTTGCTCAAACTCTTGGATAAATCCGTCAATGCTGTCTTTATCATCCTGGAACTGTTTAAAATTCTGATATGCCAGTTTGACTCTTACTGGCATCTCTGCAGGGTTGACCCCAAGCCTTTGCTGAGCTTGGACACTCACCCCTGTACGTTCTTCCTGTATTTGCTGCTTTATTAGGTTCAGTCCTTTAATTGCCTCTTCCAGCGTTATCTCCCCGGGGCAAAACTCCCTGGCTTCACTGAACCTGCGTCTTGCCTCCTTTAGGATATCATCTGGCTGTCCTTCTTCCTGCTGAGATCTTGGGGTCCTTGGCAGTGTGCTTATCCCCTCACCCAACTCCTCTTGTTCCAGCTGTTCTGCATCATACCTTCTCAAGGCTGCTATCACATCTGCTGGTTGGTCCCTTTTCTTCCGGGGAATTCCTTTTAGTTTCTGCGCCTTTCTCAGTTCTGCTGAGGACATGTCCTCATACTGCTGTTCCATCCTCAGTCCTTTCCTCTAGAGTCTCCAACCGCTGCCACCAGTTATCACGACCCACTCTCTGGCTGGGGTCTGTTGATCGGATTTGGGTGACTCTGGACTTTTGGATTACAGGAATATCATGTCTCAGCCCTTGGTTTAGACTGAGCAATATTGACAGTAAGTCTGACGAATCTTACTGCAAGCATATGTCCCTGGGTAAATAATACATCTGCACACAAAGTCTTGATGAAAATTATGAACCACCTTTTATTTTGGAACCACATATTTAAAACATTTCACACACACACAGTGGAGGGAGTGGCTACTCTTAGTCAAACCCTCATTCCCCTCTGGCCATTCTCACAGAAGTAATTTGTGGGAACTTATTAGTCTCCTCCCCCAGGGCCTTCCCCAGGCGTGCCTACTAGTTCATTTTGGTCTGGACCTCAGACTGGAAACATCCTGTATTGGCTCTTGAACTATGCCCCTGGGCTGGTGGTTGGGAAACCCCATACTATACTATTGTCCTGCGGTGCCTGGCAGTCTGGCAAATCTATTTGGTCTGCTATCTTCTTTGTTTACACTGAAGACCATATGGCCAACTCCTGACTGAGAGTTTATACAATGGGGGAGGGTTGACTAATTAAAACATAGCTATCACTCCACAATACAATATACAATATAATACTAACATATTATCCCCCATAACACAATATACAGATGGAGGCGATTGGTATATAACAGTGCCTCCTGGTAGGCACAACTAGTGGCCAACTTGAGTTATGACACAGCTGACATAGCTTGTTTTAATGTGATAAAGGCACTCTGACATTCATCATTCCAATCAATTGAATTTCCTGGTTCTGAAGCTTTAAGAAGGTCATACAGTTGCTTAGCTATTCCTGCAAAACCCTCTATAAAGTCCCTTGAAAAATTGGCTAATCCTAAAAATTTTCGTACTCCATCTGGTTCAATTGACCTTTGCCCTTGGGAAATATGTAACCCTAAAAAGAAAACTTCTGGTTGTAATAGTTGAACTTTAGTAGTGTTAAGCTTGAGACCTGATGTTTGGTGGAGTCATCTGGAGTTTGCAGTAGCAAGTCATCCACATACTGGATAAGATTATTTGGAGAAGAAAATTATTGTAATATCTCTGCCAGACACTGGTGAAAATATGAGGGAGATTAATGAAAGCCCTGTGGTAATGTAGTGAATGTTAGCTGTAGTCCCTCAAATGTGAATGAAAATGTATATTGACAGTCATGGTGTAATTTAACACTAAAGAATCCGTTGCTAATATCCAAAACACTGTATATGGATGCTTCAGGGTTAAGTTTTGAGATGATGTCTGGTGTACTGGCTACAATGTTGGTAATTGATGGAGTGTACTTATTCAACATGTGGTAATCTACTGTTAATCTGTATGAACCATTTGCTTTCTTAACTGGCCATATTGGACTATTGTTGGTGGGATAACATGGTCTCACAATTCCCTGTTCCTTCAATTGTTGTAATATTTCCCTCACTGAGATGGTTAGAAGTAGTTATGACCCTCACTGAGATGGTTAGAAGTAGTTATGACCCAATGAATTGTTCCTTCAATTGTTGTAATATTTCCCTCACTGGCTGAATAGCTTCACTAGGGAATCTGTATGGCCTTTGTGGGGGAGGGTCTGGTCCTTGAACCAAAATCTCACCTGCCTTAAGCAACCCACAATCATTTTTACCGTGAGCCCATACAGCTGGAAAATCATGAATTATAGTGTCAACAACTGCATTGTCTGTTTTTGGAAAATGTAAAGGCTCATTACTGACAGTACGTATAACTGGGATGGTAGCAAGGTTGTCAAAGTCTAAAATCACTGGCTTGAGAGTACAAGTGTCTCTCCATAGCATACTATTGCATAAATCAATAAGCATACCAGCCCTGTGCGTAATGTCGGCACCCAAAATTGTTTCATCTCCGTGTGAGGTACACCAAAAAGAAAATGTGCCACTCCATGAATTTAACTGTAGAGACACAGATGCGCTAACATGGCCCTGATATGTGCACCACCTAGTCCCACTAAGTGTGTGTATGGAGCAAATGGTGAATGAGATAATGACTAACAGAAGCTCCTGTGTCCAGAAGTATTTTTGTCTGGTGACCCCCAACCACACCTGAAACACAAGGGCGACTGCTATGGTCCTTATCCAGCTGGCAGATAGGTACCATTTTAACAGGGGTCTGACATCCCTATTGTGAGGGCACCTTACACCCTTACATCAGAAAAATCAATTAAAGGTGCAGTAGGAACCACTGCACATAAAAATTTACAATTTACATACAGTTATAAAATATACTTTTTCCATACAAAAAGTATATAAACATAACAATATTCATACAAGAACATTCAAAAAGCTGCCATTGCTTTACATATTGCACTTATATAATCTAATACAACAGTAAACGTGGACCAATATTTTCCTTTCACCTTCTCTTATCTCTTTGCCTACCCCTTGCTTTCTTGTCTTTCCTACCTGTCATCGCTTTTTAGTTATAATCTATTCTTATTCTCTATGGGTTAACGTTATATATTGAACCCAATAATCCCAATTTGCATGTAGCCGCATATTGATGGGATTACTTTCAGAATTACTCTTCATAATCTCCCAATTGATTTTCATAGTATTTACTACTTCATTCCATGATGGAATTATCGGTTGCTTCCAGTATTTTGATAAAAGATTTTTTCAATTAGGAGAATATGAGATATTAGAAATCTTTCACGTGGCGCAAACATGTCTATCTCTAAATACAATAAGGCCATCTGAGGAGTACCTATTTGATGTTTATTACAGATCTTTGATATTTTTGAGAAGCATTTTACCCATAATGCGTTGATCTTATCGCATTACCACCATACATGTAATGTCGTGCCTTTCTGGCCACATTCTTTCCAGCATAAATCATCTGGTTGGAAATTTAATTTTCCCATAAACTGGGGAGTACAATACCACCTCTGTGTAATTTTAAAAAAGAGCTCCAAATATGAGGTGTTAATCACTGATTTTTTTACTAATTGAAATGAATTAGCCCACAAAGAAGGCTCAAAAGACATATTTAATTCTTCTTCCCAAGCTAGTATATCGCTCGATTTTATAAAAATAGGTTCATCAGACATTGCCCTACTACACTTCGATATAATTTTAGAGTCATCCTCTTTAATTGCCATAATCTCCAACTTGTATAAACTATTTTCATTCAATGGTTTAAAGCTCCAGAGCAGCAGCCGCTTTTTTATTGATTCAAAATCAAGCCATGATATCTTACTATTATTAAGTTTAGTCTGTAAAGTAATTAAATCTATTAATTCACCTCTTGAGTACATATCCCCTATATATCTAATACCTTTATTTTTCCAATATATAAGGGTTTGGTAGTTCTCTTTAGTTCTTATAATTTCAATGGGTTAAGCCAAAGAGGGAAAATGAATTACATTTTATTTTAGTCTAATTTTGAACCAAAATTTTAGCATGGCTCTAAGTCCTCCCGGTAAGTTATTAAGGGGAATGACTTCGATATTTGGCTGACACATAACCGTATGGATTGGAATTTCTCCCAAAAGAATATCTTTTATATTTTTCCAGATACCTCTGTTACTCTGGATATTCAAAATCATTTTTCATGAATATCCTGTACTTAGGATAGGCTCATGCCTCCTTTTTCAAATTTTGTACATGTTATTGCTCTCTTAATTCTTGCTTTTTTTCCCAAATAGATAAACTTATCTATATACGATTGAATCATACTTAGGGAGGTATTGGGAACTTTCTCTGGTATATATCTAAATACATAGCTTAACTTTGTAATGATACACATATTGATTGCTGCTATTCTAGGCGACCATATCAGATATAAAGTTTTCCATTCATTTAACAACATTTTTATATTATTTTGAAGATTGCTCAAATTTTCCCTCATAACGTTTTTCATAGAAAAAGAAAAGTTCTCACTTGAGTAGTCCCAGATTCATAGTTTCTGCTAGACATTTGTTTAAGCTGTGCTTGTGCAGGCATATAAGGACTAGGTTGTGTGGATTGCCAAGTGCTATTCCTTCCACTAGGGTAATATAACCCTGCATGTTCATTCCTAGTTATCAAGGCTACTTTTGGGAATTTAGCCTTCAGGGCATGATCTTTCCTCCAGTCATCTAACATTCTAAGAAATTCATAAAAATTGCCAGCAGGTTCCGATTAGTGGAATCCATACCTTTATATTTCCCTGCTAATATACGTAGCATTATGGGGTCTCCAATTTGTAAATCAGGCCTTCTATTAACCTTACAATAAACCTCATGAAATCTAGTGCAAAAGGCAAAAGGATCTTCACTTGGTTGGGGAGCAATGGTATCTAAGAAGGAAGTATCAGCAGTGTCTATATTAGTGAGGGACAAAACTTGGTTACTACGCTCCTCTTTATCAGCCCAAAATCCATCTTGCTGTTGGAGTTCTAATGAGTTACTATAGTGTGGTGGTAACCACATTTAAAGTAGTTGACATGCAGTGTGGTCATCAAGACTGTACTGGGTGACAAACTACTCAAAGGTTACAAGATTATCAATTATATGAGTACTTGAATTAAATCGTTTAATAAGTGTCTTGATTTCCCATGCATATTTTTTAAAGGGGTCCTCTGCTGAAGGAGTGGTGGTTGATAAATTTGGTATTCTGGGTATTGTACCCATGGGACTTGTTTCTGATCTTGTAAAAAGTGTGCGTTGTAATGTATCTTGATCTCTTGTGTGCAATAGGGTATTATATCGTGCACCTTCACTCCCTGTTGCAGTGTAAATGGCAATGTGTGTATGATATTTAGTACGTTCCTCCTCTAGCTTCTGTGTTAATGTTTCAATTGTATGGCCTCTCTGTACAAATTGTTCCCCAAGACTTTCTATATTTTCTCTGCTTATATGACATGTGGGACAAACTCCTAGCCCAACAACAGAAACATTTACAGGCATAAAGGTATCAACTGTAGTATTACAACCATTCATTTTTCTTTTCTCTAAATGACATTTGTACTGTAGAAGTAACTGAGCTAAATTACCAGCATACTTCCTCTTCTTATTCAACTGAATTTTTCCTATTATTGAATTTTTCCTGTTATTAGCCTTCTAAAACTGTTTCAATAAATCCTCTAACAATTCTAATGGATTTAAATCATCTTTGCATACATATTCAACAGTGGAATTATCAGCAAAATCATTAATAGCTTCAATCTCAACGGCTCACGATGGCCGTCTTTGGTTTTCGTCTGGTATCGTCCAAGTGCAGCTTGTCCTGGGCTCAGCAACTTTTCTTCTGGAACGTCTACACTGACCTGGCTCTACCAATGTTAAATACTGTCCTTTTTATACTGGAATTTAATGATCACCAGTTAACATACATCTGACTGCTTAAATAAACTCCAAAACGTTATAAACTTCTAAATGAAATATTTATTATCATACAATTACAAAGTGAGAGAAGCGTCTTGAGTTACAAGGCTTTAACTAATGTCTAAGTGTATCCTAGCTTGCCTATTTCCCTTACCACTAATAATTCTGCCCCAGGTCAGTAAATGTTGCCTAATTATACCCATCCTAGCCACAACTTGTAGATTGTCCCAGCCAATCTGATTGTAACATTTTGTAGGATCATCGTTTGCCACTTGGGGTAAATTCCAACTCAGATGGCCTGTAGATGTCAGTATATCTCCAAGAATAGAATATTTGACCTCTGATTGCCCCATGGAAAACGTTGGGCAAATGTTAATTCCAGCCGTAATTCAACACCTGATTGATGAGGTGCATTTAATGATAAAACTAGCAGGGTGCTTTGCGTGAACAGAGGTTCTCATTCTTTGATCTGCATTTACATTGTTTGTGTCAGATGCTATCAACAGCCTTTTGGCTGAAACTGGTTTTGTAAATGCACTTCCTATGGATAGAAAATGAAACCAAGTCTTATTATTTCAGAACTAACACTTGTAACAGTCCCTCTGCCCTGCCATCTTAAACATGAAAGCCAGCGTCATGACCTGTCTCCCTACTACGGCTCTTGTTTTGCCTTTCTCGGCACACCGCAGCAGGTACCAAAGCAGGATCCCTAGGGTCTTATGTCCTCAGCATCCATGGCACAACAGGCACACACAAAGAGACAGAAAAACGGACACCACAAACGGGGAAAAACACACACTCAGTTAACTTGCACCCTGCCACTTATGTGCTGTTAAGTGGGACCAATTCTCAGTAGTTATCCTCCTACTTTTACAATTATTTGTGCAGGACCTCAGACCTCCGTCCGTTTCATGCTGGAAACCACACTGCAGCCTCCTCGTCAACCAAGACAAAGGGCTTACTATAAATATGACAGTCCAGTCCTTTCACTTTCATTCTTAGTAATCGGTATCCTCACCGTCATGCTGTTTCTCGGAAATCATACACATGAACAAACACATCCCTCTGGCTTCTAGCCTTTATAAGAAAGTGAAATCTTGGGTGCGTCAGACCAGCTTTTACTCTGAAGAGAGGAAGCAGACTGACTGACTTTCAGGAGATCAACATCCGCTCTCCCTGACTGTAAGTAAAATGTGTTTCATGTATTTTTAATGTATATAACGCATTTCCCTAACTCAAAATGACATCACAAAAATACAAACATAAACAAGCTTAAAATCATTCACACTTTCACACCGTAACATATTCATATATTAGAGTCATACTCGCACTCCAGCATCATAATAACACTACAATTTCATCTTCACACTACAGCATCTTTTTAACACTGCACCTTCTTCCTCACTTTAACAATACAGCTTCATACTCATTTCCTATTGTTAAAATTAATCATTAAGGTATATGTCCTATTCAGTGACCTGTAGCATTTTACTTTTTTTTGGACTTACCAAGAAAGCTATTTTTCTGCTTTTATTTCTTTAGAGTGTATTCTACTTTGTGTCTGTGGTTCTGATTGTTTTATCTTTGTATCCCCTATTAATAACCTATAAATTCCAAGTTTTCAAAGAGGGTCATCATGGAGGAGAGGGAGTAACATCGGTAGTCACTGGGTTATGCTTTGTATTTCTTATGAAAAGGCTACTATTGCTATTGGTTACACTTGCTTATATTTTGGAGATTTCTCTACCTGACATTATCCATCCGCCTGTCACGTAGCTCTCTCATTCTCTTTCCAACTCTCTCTCTGTCTCTCCCTGTGTCTTTCTGTGTTTCTCCCTGACACAGGCTCTGTATGTAGAAACAGCTTGGTATAATTAACTAGCGAATTGCCCGTCAAAAAAGTACGACAATAGAATTGTAAGTCAAGGAATGGTGATTGGCACAGACATTATTTTTTGTGGTGGTCTGAGATCTCGGCAGTGATTGCAAGTCTTTTGGTTGCTATATTTTTTTTATCAGAGGCGCTTTTGCTGTCATTGTAAGGTCGGCGCTGATCTGCTTTTTGCGCTTATAGCAAGGCTGTCCCCTGGTGTAGTTTGTGTGCTATGAGCAGCGTTGGCGCACGTTGTGAGGAGTGCAGTGAATGGCTTTTGTGTTTATTGCGATAGTGTTTTTATTTTTTGTGTATATGTATTTTGTGATGCTAATTAAATAAGTAAAACTTTACCTATTTGTAAGTAATACATGCAGGAAGCATTGTGCTGAAGAGCTGACAATCTGTTTTGATGTTCCTGCAGCATACAATGTAGGTTTGCAGTGTTGTGGAGCTGAGGTGTAAGTGTCAGCAATGTGTACAGTGTGTAGTGTAAATAGGCTGCGTGCGCGAGGGAAAGCCGTTAGTGTAGCTGGGTACTTCTGCATTCTGTAAGGTAGTGTTGTAAAATGGTGACGAATGTGTATGTGGTAGGCGGGATTGTATGACGAAGCGTCCTTGCTAATGGTGTATGTTGTAGGTCGTACTGGTTTTTGTGTGTAAACTTTGTAAATTTGCCAGAATTCGAGGTTTAAGCAGTTGCAGAGGTCCGGGGAGCCCCCCCCCCCCTTGTTGTGGGTAATGTTTTTATTTTATTTTTCTGTGTATTTTTGGGTTTTTTAATGTTTGCCGATGTGCGCAGGTTGTCCGTTAAGGTCGTATTTTTGCAAGTCCGTAATGGATTTTTTCTAAGTCTTGCGGCTCGTAAGTCCGTAGTTAGTTATTGTGTGTTTATGCTTTTTTTTCCAAGTCCCGATTGTGTGGTCGTTTTTAACCAATTGTGAGGCACTGCAGAGCCTCCACCTATGCAAATTTGTGTGAAATATCGGCAGCGCTGCAAAATATCCGCAGAGCCATCTAGCGGCCACTTGCGGGCACTGCAGCTGTCAGTTGTGGTGCATTTCAAATGGACTGGTAGTTTGGGAAAATTTTTACATGACTATGAATTATTGAACAAACTAACAACATTAGCAGCTATGTAAAGACTGAGCCTGACAGTACTTTCAGAGAGAATTATAAGTTTAGAAGCCACTACTGGACACAAGTACTTCCAATTTATGCGTCTTTAGAGCTCTCATAACAGAATGGATTTTGAGGACCTTGGTGATTATGCTTATAGATAAACTTTGATGTAATTCTGTTGTTCAATGTCTCTTTAAAGTGGCAGTCTTTCAAATGAATGAACAGTGATCTTATCCACATAAAGGTCATCCCAGAAAAGTAAGTATATTAGTAACAAAAAGTTACTTTAATTTTTAACCTTCTGAAAATCTGCTCAATGCCAGACAAAGGGCTTACTATAAATATGACAGTCCAGTCCTTTCACTTTCATTCTTAGTAATCGTTTGCCTCTCCGTCATGCTGTTTCTAGGAAATCATACACATGAACAAACACATCCCTCTGGCTCCTAGCCTTTATAAGAAAGTGAAATCTTGGGCGCGTCAGACCAGCTTTTACTCTGAAGAGAAGAAGCAGACTGACTGACTTTCAGCAGATCAACATCCGCTCTCCCTGACTGTAAGTAAAATGTGTTTCATGTATTTTTAATGTACCGTATATATTCGAGTATAAAACAAGTTTTTCAGCCCCTTTTTTAAGGCTGAAAATGGCCCCCTCGGCTTATACTTGAGTCACCCCCATGTCTCTCAACCCCCCTCTCCCTCTCCACCCCCCTCTCCCGTGTCTCTCCATCCCCCTGTTCTGTGTCTCTCCATCCCCCCTCTCCCTTTCCCGTGTCTCTCCATCCCCCCTCTCCCGTGTCTCTCCATCCCCCCTCTCCCTTTCCCATGTCTCTCCATCCCCCCTCTCCCTCTCCGGTGTCTCTCCATCCCCCCTCTCCCTCTCCCGTGTCTCTCTATCCCCCCTCCCTCTCCCGTGTCTCTCCATCCCCCCTCTCCCGTGTCTCTTCACCCCCCTCTCCCGTGTCTCTCCATCCCCCCTACTCAACCCCCATCCTCACTTTACCCCTTTCTAATTACCTCCCCCTCTCCCTTTGCCCTCACTTACCTTCCATCAGCAGCTGATCCTCCGCTCCTCCGCGCGTCATCCGGCTGCGTCGGGACCCGGCATATTCTAATGACATGACGTCACATGCGTGTCACGTCATTAGAATTGGCCGGGTCCAGACGCAGCCAGAAGAAGCGAGGAGGAGCGGAGGAGCAGCTGCCTGATGGAAGGTAAGTGAGGGGAAAGGGGGAGGTAATGAGGAGGGAGGAAGGTAATGAGGAGGAGGGAGGTAATGAGGAGGGAGGTAATGAGGAGGAGAGAGGTAATGAGGAGGAGGGAGGAGGAGGAGGAGGGAGGAGGAGGGAGGTAATGAGGAGGAGGGAGGATTAGGAGGAGGGAGGATGAGGAGGGGGGTTGAGGAAGGGGAGGGTGGTTGAGGAGGGGTTTGAGGAGGGTGATAAGGGAGAGGCAGGGAAAGAGACATGAGGGAGAGGGGGGAAAGAGATGCATGGAAGGGAGAGGAGGGGGAAGAGACACAGGGGAGGGTGAGGGGTAGAGACACAGGGGAGGGTTATGGGGGAGAGACACAGGGGAAGGAGAGGGGGGAGAGTAAAGGGGAGAGAGAGGTGGGCACAGAGGGCACACAAGAGGGGGACACAGAGGGCACATAAAAGGGACACAGGGGGC
Source organism: Discoglossus pictus (assembly GCA_027410445.1). NCBI lineage: Eukaryota > Metazoa > Chordata > Amphibia > Anura > Alytidae > Discoglossus > Discoglossus pictus. The sequence goes on along the minus strand of CM050169.1, from coordinate 207,996,189 downwards.
AGCACATTTCCCACTCACACCTTATACTCGAGTCACTACGTTTTCCCAGTATTTTGTGGTAAAATAGGTGCCTTTGCTTATACTCGGGTCTGCTTATACTCGGGCCTGCTTATACTCGAGTCACTACGTTTTCCCAGTATTTTGTGGTAAAATAGGTGCCTTTGCTTATACTCAGGTCGGCTTATACTCGGGCCGGCTTATACTCGAGTATATACGGTATATAACGCATTTCCCTAACTCAAAATGACATCACAGAAATACAAACATAAACAAGCCGAAAATCATTCTCACTTTCAAACTGTAACATATTCATATATTAGAGTCATACTCGCACTCCCGCATCATAATAACACTACAATTTCATCGTCACACTACAGCATCTTTTTAACACTGCACCTTCTTCCTCACGTTAACACTACAGCTTCATACTCATTTACTATTGTTAAAATTAATCATTAAGGTATATGTCCTATTCAGTGACCTGTAGCATTTTCCTTTTTTTTTTTTGGACTTACCAAGAAAGCTATTTTTCTGCTTTTATTTCTTCATAGTGTATTCTACTTTGTGTCTGTGGTTCTGATTGTTTTATCTTTGTATCCCCTATTAATAACCTGTAAATTCCAAGTTTTCAAAGAGGGTCATCATGGAGGAGAGGGAGTAACACCGGTATTCACTGGGTTATGCTTTGTATTTCTTATGAAAAGACTAGTATTGCCATTGGTTACACTTGCTTATATTTTGGAGATTTCTCTACCTGACCTTTTCCATCCACCCATCACGTAGCTCTCTCATTGACTTTTCCATTTCCTTTCCATTCTCTCTCACGCATTTCGCTTTCCGACTCTCTCTCTGTCTCTCCTTGTGTCTTTCTGTGTTTCTCCCTGGCACAGGCTCTGTATGTAGAAAGAGCTTATTATAATTAATACTTTTGATTTAGTAATTGATTTTTGTAGTTGTAAAATATGATATGTGTGGTGTGGAATAATATCTAACAGGAACAAAATATGAAATAATGGTATTTTAGCTTATAGGCATGATTTTTACAGCTAACAGCTGTTTATTCTCATTCTTTCTTTATGAATCATTTTCTCTGTATCTCTCAGTTTCCTCCAACAAAAGTGAGAGAAATAAAAAAAGCTAAAAAAATAAAATGTATTAAGTGATCTAGTGTCATCATAAGCACTGCCATTAATGAAGTATTTTATAATGTTATATGTCATGTCATCAGTAATGTCAAAGCTGATGTAATTAGTCATGTCATACCTAGCCACCATCAGAGGGGTACAGGGTGTATGGGACCTCATATAAAGAGAGCCCTGATGGTTAATGATTGTTTTCATGCTTCTAACTAATATTAATATGCATGTATCATATCTCAATAGAGGCTACACAAGCATATTGATATTGCTTAGAAGCTGGTTCATGCTGTAGCTGCCTCCTCCCTCTTCCCAAGTGCTAGGCAGCATGAATTGCTTGCACGGGTTATGAAAAACCACTTTGAGTGCAACCTTTTTTAGCTAACATATGCCTTTACAGAGAGAAATTGTAATCTGGTCTCACTTAATAGAGTCATCCAGCCCAGAATACCAGGCAATTCTTCTCATGAACAGGAGAAACAGCGAACCCCAGACATAGTTTCGTCCTTTGTTGGGCCTCGTCAGTAGGGTGTAGCTGAACTCCGTAAGTCTCATTAAGCAAGGAGTCCATGTCTGCAGCTGCCTATCACCCTTTGGGAGATTGAGCCCCAAGGGCCTTTTTAATAAGCAACAACAAAAAAAGAGGTGCTTAATCAGAGAACGTTCTATGGACATGATAACTAACTCTGAGAGTAATCACTTTTATCTCACATGCCCTTCACAGAGAGAAATATTCTGCTGTATATCAATATGATCTAACACAATAGAGTGGTCCAGCCCCAAAATGCCAGACAATTCTACCCGGAACAGGATAAACAGCAAACCCCAGACATACATTTCGGCCTTAGTTGGGCCACATCAGTACGGTATAGCTGAACTCACTTAGGCACATTGAGGGTGGAGTGCACTAATAGTTCTGACAGCAGAAATAGTGTTGGGAAACCTGGGTACCAAAGCTGAATACACCTTGATTGATGCAACAACGCTCACATAGGCACTTCCCTCTGAACTGTGAGCAAACAGACTCTTAACACCTATATGGAGATCATGAGGCCAAAATGTTCCCAAAATATGGAATGACACCTAGAACAAAAATATTTCACATAAACCTTCATTTTTCATACCTGATAGGTATATTATTTTGCTTGCAAGATGACAACGGTCAGAATGGATCATCCAATGTGTTTGGTAGGAAATGAAGATGGTGAACTCGTATTTAATCAGGAGGCTGTGAACATCTTGTCCACTATAACTCAACCTGTTGTTCCTGTGGCAATTGTGGGGAAATATCGGACTGGGAAATCCTACCTGATGAATAAACTGGCAGGATGCACAAATGGTAAGGAATAACAAAAATTCTCTCACCTTCTTTAGTTTTCTTGAATTGAATCTACACACTACATGTGCTGTTCTTTATGGAAATACATTATTGGTATATGTTCTTCATACCTTTTTGTTTTTAAACTTTTAAGTGAAATCAGATGATTGTTCAATAAAAGTTTCAACCAAGAAGCATTTGTGGCAAATTCTACTGTAGTACTGCTGTATAACGATTGTATTTACTGTATGTAGTTATCTGTTCAGTCCAGGTATTCTTTATGTGATGCAGATTATTAAATATCTTAATATTCCTGTCTGAGTTTTTTTGAATACATGTCAAAATAAGAGGTGAATGGTTAGATAATATCAAATGCACATTGTTATACTGTAATAGGTACATCTGCACATGCCAAAATGTCTTTACAGTCCATTTGATGATCTATAAAGTTTTATGATTCAACATAATCTCAAGTAGAAAAACAGAAATATAAGAGCCAGTTTATTTTAATTTGTGTGTTCCTTTACCTCTTCTTTCCTTGAGGTTTTAGTCTGGGATCCACCATTCAGTCCATGACTAAGGGCATCTGGATGTGGTGCATCCCTCACCCTATTAAAACTGGACAAACTTTAGTGCTGCTGGATACAGAAGGGTTGGGTGATGTGGAAAAGGTGAGTAAGCATTACTGTCTTATGATATGTTATTTCCCATCGAGGAATCTTATTCACTTTGCTTAAAGGACCACACAAGTCCCCATATATGTATTGCACTATTAGATAGTGGTGCAAAGTCATGTTAAAAAGGTGTTAATTTTTAAAATTGATAATGAATTCATGGTAATGATCAATAGAAGTCATGCTATTTCAGTGTGTTTCCTCTGACTGAATGAGTAATGATCTCTGCACAACATGGGGTGTAATTAATATTAATTAAAATGAGGTCTAGATGCATTGAATTGGGCAGTAGCTTAGTGATTTGTAACTACTTGATTATATTCTAGAATCTAGAGTAGCATCAGATTAATTAGCATAGTAAGGTCCTCATTCTATTATCGGCTGTAAATCGGCCGTAAGGCTGCGATTCCTTGCGGGGGTTCTGTTACCTCGCAATTCTATTATACGGCCCCGCAAGGATCTCCCCTTACTGCCGGACGCATATCTTGGAACCGGCCGTAAGCTCCAAAATCTTTAAAGTCAAATATAAATTGAAGACTGCACTGTAAATCTTTGTAAATGCTAGGGATCATATTGGGGAACATGAGGATTAATAGTAACCCCCTCTCAAGCTTGCACATCAGCCCAAACCCGAGTTGACATTAACTCTTTATTTTCCGGCCGCAGCGTGGGCGGGTCTGAGGTGCTCCAAGCACTCTGGACTTTTTACATGGATATTTGACATATATTAAAAAATTATTTATTTACGGATTTAAGTATAGGGGAATGTTGTGCTATTTTTGCTAACACCTAAAATCACTTTATAGTCTCCTCAGAGTGCATGATGGCTTTATTTGGGCTATATTTTGTGCTTAATTGGTGCTAGCGGGACCTTTTTCCTGCAAGTAAGCTGCGGCTCGGTTTTAGCCTTGCAGAGAGGGTTCCCGGAGCAATTGAATTGCAAATAGGATTTTCTTGCGGCCGATTCTCTTGCGTCCGTTTTAGATCAAAGGCTTTTCTCCGGAGTGAGCGGCCGCAAGGGATAGCAAGGCGCCGGCCGCAAGCCTGCCGGAATCACCGGCCGGAGGGGAATAGAATAGCCGAATAGCTTGCGGCCGGTCCTTGCGGCCCCGCATCTCCTACGACCGCTAATAGAATGAGGCCCTAAGTGCTTTGTTAATTAAAAAAAAAACATTTGTATAAATATATTAACTAGTTATTTAAAAAAAACACATACATATATATATATATATATATATATATATATATATATATATATACAGTATATATACATACACATTCACACACTTTCAAATTTAATTAATAGAGAATAATATCATGAGTTATAACGAATTTTGCAATTATGAAATATAACATTGAAAATAGCAAGCATTTGTAAAAGGGATGTTTGATAATAAATTATTCAGTTTAAAGATTTCCATCCTCATCTAGCAGCAGAGTTAAACATAGGGATTCCTTCCTCCAGAACCTCCTTCTAGTCTCCTTTCTAATTAAGACTTTGCATATTATTTTTCTCGCTTTATAAGATTTTAGGAGAGTAAGTTGTGGCTAGCCATGGTTCCTAAATCTTGTAAAAGGATATTTTTTTCATGTGTCAGTAGTAGTAATCTTCTGCGGGCCTTGATGCGACCTGAGGCTTATGTGCCTTAAAGACGCATTCCCATTTTTGGGGTAAGATCTTGATCTAGGGTCTCATTGATTATTTGTAGCACTGATCTCCAAAGATTTGATATCTTTGGGCAATACCACCATGTGTGAATAAATGTTCCCTTTTCCAGGCATCCCCTGAAGCTGAGAGGGCTTATAGAGCACTTTCAGCAGTGTAGCCTGGAAGGAGTAAGATAAATCTTATGGAGCACCTTTAGGGAAGTTTCTAATGTGCTATAGTTTAATGATTTTTTGATAGAGAGATCCAGAATTCTGTCAAGTTATCTGGGTCCCAGGACTGATTTAGATCTTGTTACCAAGGAATCATGCATTTGTAGCTATAGCCCTCTAGAGGAGTATTAAAGAAATTATAAATCATGTCTAAAATTCCTTGTCAGAGGGTTTTTCAGACAGATACGTGAGAACCAATTCTCAGGGTGTCACAGAATCCATGTTAATTTAGAAATAAAATGTTTTATGATGCAGACCCTCCTTAAATATGGGTTTGAAGCCTTCACATCGAAGGCAATAGCGGCCTTATACAATGCCCCTTCGGCATCTGTATTTTGCAAAGGGGCACAGTCAGATTACTTTGGGATAACAAATGGTACCCGTCAAGGGTGTCCGCTGTCTCCCATTCTATTTGCCCTGATTCTAGAACCTTTAGCTATAGCAATACGGACCTCTGTAAAGTTCAAAGGGATTAGAATAGGCAAAAATGAATATAAGATCTCCCTCTTTGCGGACGACGTAGTGGTCTATATGGAGCATCCACATACATCTATGAGGGCGCTGATGGAAATTATCGCTAATTATAGCAAAGTTTCGAATTATAAATTAAATATAGAAAAATCCGAAGTCTTGAGCATTAATATTCCAGAAAAAGACGATGAACTCCTCTTGGACAAATACTAGCTAGCCCATACAAAAGGATTTACACATTTAGGCATTAAGTTTAGCCTGGACTTAAGAAGTATCCTAGATTTAAACTTGAATAACTTATATAAAACATCTAAGGACCTCATTGATAACTGGCCGGGTAATCATATCTCATTCTCCGGCAGAATCGCATCTGTCAAAATGTCCTTTCTACCCAAGCTCAACTATGTGTTAAGATCATTCCCCTTTCCAGTTACAAGCCAATGGTTGGCTAAATTCCAGAGGCTGATAGATAGATACATTAACAAAAAGGGTCAGATTAGAGTGAAAAGGGAAATAATGAGCAGAAAATTTATAAAAGGAGGCATAGCATACCCAATGGTTTCTCACTACCAGGAAGCAATTAAATTAACGCAATATATAAAGTGGATTCAACCTCTTGCGGGTCATACTGAAAATCAGGTGTTGAGCGATATGCTTACCTCCATTGATCTCAACGCTCTTTTATATTCTCCAAAATCAGCTATACCTTATATTGACCCCAATGCAACTGTCTTGATTGACATGGTAAAGGAGTGGATAAAAATGAACAAGAAATTTAAACTCTTAGAGAGTTACAATGATCTTACCCCTTTGACAACAATAACATGTTTAAATCATATCCCTCTAGAACCAGAATGGAAAGAGAAAGGAATATACCTATTGGGCCACATTGTAGACAAACACAATGATAAAATACTAGATTATGACATGCTAAAAAAGAAATATAACATTACAAAGTCCTGAAACAAAGAATTAAAGTTAATAATTCAATTAGTTCAAACAAGTTGGAAACATTGATAGCGTCTCAAAATTTTAAACATCTGATATCAAAGTGCAGTGAGATTATCCACATACATACACAGGGGGATATAACCAAACCGATGGAACTTTGGGCCAAAGACATGCATATACGGGCATCTAAAGACTTATGGCAACAAGCCTTAAAATCTTTAAACAGGTTTGTGAAAAATGCAAACCAAAGAGAAATCCAATTTAAAATCCTCAATAGATGGTACTGGGTCCCTGTCAAAATATACTCCATATCATTTAACCCAGAAACCAAACTATGTTGGAGGAATTGCGGGAATCCAGCAGATTTTATTAAATATCATATATGGTGGAATTGCCCTACATCTCTCTCACTCTGGGAAGATTGCTTTGAATACATATCCAATATAATTAAGATAAACATCAAAGCTGATCCGCAGATAGCATTGTTTAACTTGTTTCCTGCTAAAATGATAACAAAAAATATAGGGTTCATGACCCAAATTTTTATAGTTGGTAAAACTGCAATTGCAAGAAATTGGAAGAAAGAACTTCTTCCTAAATTATCTGAAATCCTGACTATGGTGGGGAGAAATCGGGAATTAGAGAGAGATTTTAATACCACAATGCAGTTAAAACAAGACACTTTAAAATGGACTATTTGGGATACCACTCTCAACTAAAACCCCTGCGTTGTTATCTCACTCGCCCACCAGATCTCCTCCTTCGGGTACAACCTTTCCCTCCCCTCCACTTCCCTACCTGGCTCGAATGAATGAAGTATGATAATGAAGAAGTCGGGTGATTGAACGAGTATTAGAGAGGAAACATCATGGGATGAATTCCCCACGATAATGAAACTCCCAAACTATGTCCCAAAAAGGAGAGAAAAAAACAAATATAACAAACAAGATAAAAACGGCCCAAACACTTGAGACATTAATAAAGGAACTTTTGGAAGATAACCCTATTTGCTAATTAGATACACTCTAAACTACACATGGGGTTTACTAAGAAATAAAAAGGTGGAATCTGGATAGTCTGGGGTCGACAAGGGATGTGAAAGGGAGTCAAAGCTGAACAGGGTTTACACATGAGGGACTTCGTTCAACTGTGACTAAATTTAGTAACTCTAGAATTAAATATGATACAAAGGATATCTTTGTTTAGAGGATACCCGGCTATCCGCTTTGATTGCGTTTGTGAATTGTAATGCTTTTTGCAATCTATGTATATTATGTATATCTGTTAATAAAAAAGAAAAAAAAAATAGAAATAAAATGTTTTTTCTGCAAAAGTGTTCCTGGAAGGTCAAATTTGTCTGTAAAAGGTAAGTAAAGGTTGTAAGTTAATTGTCCCTGATCCGAGATCCAAGAGTGTATTTTAGTGAGTTTGTATGTTTTCCACCAAGTGAAGCTCTTATCTATTAGTCTCTTAGGAATTGTGGGTGGGGTTAAATGGGTGTTAACGGAGAAAAGATATGTCTCTTCACTGCCCAATACACATGTTTCATTGTGAATTTAGTTAGTGAGCTAATGTTCAGGATGAGAGTAAATGTAGACTTTTGACCATTTTTCTAAGTCTTCTCTTAGTTTTTTTATAGATGGGGGTAGTTGGCTAGATATAAGTCTTTACAGTCTGAAGTAATATTGGATCCTAAATACGTAATGACTGTTTTAGGCCAGGAGAAATTATATTTAAACTAGAGAAATGTAACAGTTTCTGGTGGTAATGTTATATTTAAAGCTTCAGTCTCATCCACATTTATTTTTAAACCTGAAAAATCCACAAAGTTAAAGTGTGAATAAGAAAGGGGGTAGAGATTAAAGGTTTGGTAAGGATGCATAGTAAGTTGTCTGCAAAGAGACAACATTTGCAGTTTTGTTGTTCTACCTGTACACCATGTATTCTATGATAGGTTTGTATAGTTTGAGCTAAAGGTTTGATGGCTAGAGCAAAGAAGAGAGCAAAAGAAGAAGTGAAAGGGGACAGCCCTGTCTTTTTCCTGTTTCTATTTGAATGTTAGTAATCCCTTGACCTGAGAGTCTCAAGTTAGCTCTGAGTGGTCGGTAGTATGTGTATCATGTTTCCAAATTTTGACAAGGCTTCATTTAAGTAAGGCCAATCTAAATGATCAAATGCCTTTTCAATATTTAAGGCCAGGAAACAAGCCAGAGTTTTTTGGTTATGGATTATATGGGAGATATTAATAATTCTTATAATAATTCACATAAATACAATATATATATATATATATATATATATATATATATATATATATATATATATATATATATATATATTAATACAAGTACTAACTAATTCACATAATAATTCAATATATATATATATATATATATATATATATAAATGCTAAACCAATTTCATTATCAGAAACTTATATATATATATATATATATATATATATATATATATATATATATATTGAATTATTATGTGAATTAGTTAGTACTTGTATTAATATATATATATATATATATATATATATATATATATATATATATATTGTATTTATGTGAATTAGTTAGTACTTGTATTAATATATATATATATATATATATATATATATATATATATATATATATATATATATATATATATATATATTGAATTATTATGTGAATTAGTTAGTACTTGTATTAATATATATATATATATATATATATATATATATATATATATATATATATATATATATTAATACAAGTACTAACTAATTCACATAATAATTCAATATATATATATATATATATATATATATATATATATATATAAGTTTCTGATAATGAAATTGGTTTAGCATTTAAAGCAGACTATGTTGGAGTAAATAAAATGTTTTTATTAGTAAGTCATTGGCTCTAAACCAACGCCTTCCATTTTTCTAAATTGGCTATAGTATTTATTAACAAATACATGACTGATGTATATATATATATATATATATATATATATATATATATATATATATATATATATATAAACAATGGAGTTAAACCTATGACTTACGAATGAAACAACTCTTTAAAACAGAACACTTACCACTACATCATCACACTCTGTACATAAAGGCCGTATAAATGTATAATAGAATGTGTAACAGTTACAGACTCCAGCCTTATTATTTATGCAGATTCCAATGGGAGAGCTTCAAGGGCTAAACTAAAATGACAATACCTACATCAATTCTTGATACATTTTAAAAATGTAACTACAGTTTCCACATTATGTTCTACCTTCTAACTGATGATGCAGAGTGCATATGGCAACTATTGTGATCCTTTAAAGAAAATATACTGCATCTTTGTGAAACATGTAGGTATGGATAGTCAAAACTTCCTTGCTGACTCTCTGAAAACAACCTGTCTTATTATTCAGGGCGATAGTAAGAACGATGCCTGGATTTTCTCACTTGCTGTCCTGTTGAGCAGCACCTTGGTGTTTAACAGCATGGGCACCATTGATCAACAAGCCATGGACCAGCTACAGTATCCTTTACAATAATACTCTGAGGGATGTCCTGCAGAACTATATATATTTTATGGTTATACAATTATTTCAAGTCAAATGTCTCACAAATTCCTTAGCTTGTCTTAGTTATGTGACAGAACTTACTGAACGGATAAAAATGACTTCAAGAGAAGGAACTGAAAATGACGAGGATGAGGAAGAAAATGACGAGTCAGGACAATTTAAGAGATTCTTCCCATCATTCATCTGGTGTGTCCGGGACTTTACTTTAAGTCTGGAGATTGGTGAGAAGAAAATTACTGAGGACGAGTATCTACAGAACTCCTTAACACTCAAAAAAGGTAAAGAACTAAAACACCATAGCAGTCACAAACTTTTATTCACTTACTATCAGCCCTTCACACAAATTCTATTTTCTGATTTCTAACACTGAAATAGTGCCTAATTAAATAAAATACAACAGGTCCTCTACCCTCCTCTACCTTTCAACTTACATGGTTACGTACTTACACTGATTCATTCCTGGCAAATAGAGGGGGAGAAGTGGAGACAGTGATAGATATTATTTTCCTGGGATCCAAGATCTCTGCAGATTGTGACTGCAGTAATGAAATTAAAAGATTTTGGCTTCTGGGGAGGAAAGCCAAGGCAAGTCTGGCCAAGTAAAAATACTGCACTATCAACAAAGGACTGCATAGTTAGAACTATGGTATTTTCAGGGGTAACATATGGTTGTGAGAGCTGGACCATAAAGAAGGCTGGCACTGTAGATTGAACCCCTTTCAACTGTGGTGGTGGAGAAAACTGCTTAGAGTGTCTTGGACTGCAAGAAGATCTAATAAATCAATACTATAGGAAATGAAGTCAAACTGTTCACTGGAGGATTTGATCATGAGGCTGAAGCTCAAATATTTTCCTCATATCATGACAAGACAGTATTCCCTAGAGATAACTCTGATGCTGAGAAAAATTGAAGGCACACAAAGAAGGGGACGACAGAGGTGGAGATGGAAAAATGAGGTCATTAAAGCAATGCGCATGAGCTTGAGGGAACTGGGGTGGTGGCTGACAGATGAACAACAACAACATACTAATGGAGAAAGAGTTCTTGAAATCAGACAGAAAAAAAATCAATACCATCAATATATTATTTTTATTAGCCTTTATTTGTAACATGCCAGGAAAATCTGTAGCACTATACAGTGGTTAAGAACAAGACAATAAACAATACTAATACAGTGTAAAAGAACGGAGGGCCTTATCTTTGACATTAAAACATACTTAGTGCTTTTTTTTCAAAGCACCTTACAATATTGAAAACTCACAAACTTGCAATGTAAAGGGTTTGGGTGTGATGCGGGAGAGTGATAGATGCAATATGGCATTGTGTAATATAGCAATATACTCTAGCAAGTGGAACTAGTGGGTTTTGCAATGTAGCTTGTGGGTTCAAGTGATAATATTCTGTAGAGTATATGCAACTGTGCATATTAAGGCTGAATGTGATAGGTTTTCGTGAGTTTTTTAAGGTTTTGAGGCAGGAACATAGTATATTGGAGTGAGGCAAGGAGTTCCATAGAGTAGGGGCAGCACAAGAAGGCAGGAGTAAGAGCAAGTGATAAGAGATGAGGCGAAAAAAGATCATAAGCAAACCTAATAGGGCGGCTGGGGAGTATGTTGTGCTGAGAGTAGAGATATAAGGGGGTGCACTGTTGTTGTGGACTTTATATGATAGGCTCATTATTTAAAATTGTATTGTGAAGGCTATAGGAAGCCAGTAGAGTGACTAACGGGAGGTGATGCTGTCTGATTGTTGAGTATGGTTAGTGAGTGGAGACAGACGGGTGATGGGGAGGCCACAATGAGCAGGTTTTGCAGTAATTGAGACGAGAACTGATGACAGAATGCGTTAGGATTTTAGTTGTGTCTCGTGTGACATATATATGCAAAATATTAGACCCAAATTGTTGAACAGCACTGTAAATAAAGTAAACACATTTATAGTTTTCTTATTATATATGTAGTGCCTGAATACGTCAAGAGATATATTGTAATTAAGAATTTTTCAACTTACATGGTTCTCTCCTCCTTTACATTCAGCTGTATAGCTCACTCACAAACTAACATTTTTATAGTCAATGCATCAAATGGGGCGCAGACATTTTGTAATAAATGGCAATATATTATTGTTTTTTGCAAGTAAGAGTAGGACAGAGGTATAATTAGAACCAAGCCATTTAGGAGCCTAACAATGTAAATAATCACAAATATTTCAGTCTTTTAATTATCTCCTAATCAGTTCCTGTTTTCTACCTTCAATTATTTAAATATAGGAAGTCCCTACTTACATGGTTTAAAAATTATAATGATTAAATTTAGGTACATAATACAGTATAATTAATTCTACAAATCAGAAAAGATCCAGTACCATGAACATATGAAATATATAAGCCAAAATAATTGAAGTATAACTACAGTGTTTGCTTACAATTATTTCATATGTTCTTAATAAATACTTTGCATTTAAGCATTATACTATTTACACTGTTTTTGAACTTACAGTGACTTCCTCAGAACCAATGTAAATTGTAAATCCGAAACTTACTATGACTTATTAAAGGAACAATGTGCTTACAAATTAAAAAAATGTTTTCACTCTTAATATAAAAAAAAAAGCATTAGCAGCAGCAACGAAAGGCTTAACCAAATAATATAACTTAGTTCCCCTCAAAATTGCTTACCAAAACTTTCTATAATGCATTTGAAAGTGCATATTTTATATATTAAATTAAATTAATAACATATATTAATTTAAGAAAATCAACACTAAAACATACAGGCAAATAGAAATAATATACCGGTAGTTGATTTGCATTAACTTGTCACCGAATTAAGAGAAAGTGTACTCAAAGATTCCTATAGAAACTGTTAATTGTATTTTCTATCTGATTTACATTGGAAACAATGGGGGGGAACATAATATGTTGCTGTCCAAACATCCATAAGCCTTACTGCTATTCCTGTAAAATATCAGGACAGAGGAGGAGAAAACAATCCCACCGGCTCTGCATTTAATGTAAATTTTCTATACTATAGTTCAATTATTTATCTAATTACACTATCTAAATCATATACTCTCAAAGACACTCTTCTTTTCTATCACAATTTCACTCATACGCTCATATCTTTACTCTCACATTTTCACTATCACACACTCTCACCAGCACATGCTCAATCAACCTCACTCCAAACACTCACACTCTCAGACAAAAATCTTCACTCACTGACACTTTCATTCACATGCTTATTCACACTTTTTCTCACACACTAAGCCACACTCTTACTCACATACACGGTTTCACCCATGTACAGTATGCTCAATCCCACTCATTCTCACACAAAGTCACACTCTCAGTAATATACTCACAGAACTACCAACATACACAATCACCGACGCATTTCTCTTACACACTCTACCTCCCATCTACACATGCTCACTCATACACTAACCCATCCATGCCCACCTACTCTCACACATTATATACACATATTCTCTCTCACACACACACACACACAACTGGTTATCTCTCTCTCTCAAACCCAGTTTTTGCCTTGGCCTCTGTATGTCTACTTCAATTATACTCTCACATACAGAATGGCAATTTCAATCCATTGATTTGCGATACCTAATTTTTGTGTTAAACTATATACTAATTATTTGTCTCTGTTTAAAAATAAATGTGAAATTATTTAAAATACTAATTGTGAAAAATTCTGAATTAGATGCGCTTCAGTAATCATTTCAATAATTCTTCTACTTTGGAATAGTATATTTTATATATTTTTTTTATAATTCATGCACCAGGCAATAAAATATAAAAACACATAAATCAACTCAATAATAACTTTGGGTGAACCAATTTCAATTCTTCCTATACCAAACGTCCTATTGCTATAATACAATACAGACACTTGGATATCTAAAAATTCCAATAAACCCCCAATAGTATTCAGAATGTTTAATCTGACTCAAAGTACTCTTTTATAGTAGCAGGGGTCTCCTTTGCACTTTTTTCTACTCATATTAATAATTTCTTTTCAGGTACTGGCAAGAAGGTGACAGAGTACAACCTTCCTCGGGAATGCATTATCCATTATTTTCAATCACGCAAGTGCTTCGTTTTTGACCGTCCAGCTGATAAAAATGGTCTCCAGAACCTGGATAAGATGCCGGAGTCGAAGCTTGAACCCGAATTTGTAAAGCAGACTGCAAGATTTCTTTCACATGTATACCAGGGCAGTAACACTAAGACCCTGCCAGGAGGACTTGTAGTGACTGGGAGAAGTAAGTGAGAATTGGTTGGAAATTATTCTGCTTCTATATAATTGAACAGCAAGAGCATTGTGGTTTAATTGGGAAAACATTTAACTTAGATTTTAAAAGAAATATAATATCCTTTCAAGTAAAAAAAAGACTGATTGGGTGTTAACAATTTACATTACACACGTGGAGAAGATAAAGGAAAAAAGAAACACAATGAAAAGTATTCAAACTCATTGACCAGAAGCCAATATTTGTATACACTTACATTTAGGTTCCCAAAAACCTAGGTGATTTTGGAAAAAATAATCCATTGCTGATATAAAAAGTTATGAATATTGTAAGTTGCTATAATTACTAAAGCAATGCTGTACTGATATTAGTTACATTTTAGTCAATATCATATTATAACAAGAACAGGTTAAATTAAATTCAACAGCTCAAAAGCACACTGTCATCCCAAAAGGAAGGTGATTTCATTGTAAAGTCCATTAAAAACTGTCAAAATATTAGACTAGGAATTTCTCTACACTACTTTCTTGTTTTTTTGGCTCCTTTACACCATTGTGGGGATAATTATGATAATTTGTGTAGCAAAGTACTAGATAAATACGGGTAATGGATCTAACTGCATTATAACATTGGGGATCATTGTTCAGGCCATGACAGAGACAAACAAGCAGACTGTGATTCTAGTTAGCACACCTAATAGCAATGATGCAGGGGTGCAATGTTACATTTCTTGTGAATGATTCACTGTAGAAAAAATGTCTCATACAATAAATAGCTTATTTTTCATGCACTTTAAAGATACCTTAAAAACAACTTGATTTTGGGATGACAGTCCCTTTAATGACATTGATTATAAATGTCCACAGGGAGAGTTACTTGAACCGATTCTTTTACAACATGAGCATTGAAGCTCTTGGTTCAAGTGTATTTATATTTCTGCTATCTTACAAAGTGATACAGAGTTTCGTGAAGTTTTATACGTTATAGCACTGTCATTAAGATGTGGAATTTCATTGTGATATGTTAAGGTTACAACATTTTATGGTATGAAAGGTTACTACTAAGTGACTTATTATTTTTAGCAACTTTAAGACTTTACTAATATTACAGCCCTCTAATAATTATACCAATATACATTTATATAACCACAACCAAACCCATAAATACCTATATACATAATAATACAAATTAGAACATCAAACGTGAAAAAGTGAAAGAGAAATTTCTTTTAGCAATATCCAAGAAACCCCTAAAAATTCCGATCTCGGAATCTCGGGGGCAAAAGAAATCCGACCTTGGAAAAAACTAATGTAATGGCCGAACTGCGGAAATCGCAAATGAAAAACAAGAAAAATAAGAAAAGTAAATTAAAACACACTCACACACAGCACAGGGGGAGAGCCAGGATGCCTGGGAGTGAGGCTGCAAGCGAATTTGAGATGAATTTGCCGTGTTTCGTCATTTGAAAACCGGCTAAGCGAGGAAAAAATTGGCGGATGAAAAACGCAAAAAAGTCTGAAACTGGATGAAAACGAGGCTGAGCAAAGCCAGGCACACAGGACTTAGAAAATACACAATGGCAAAGACAGTAACACTTACACGAACATCGCCAGGCACTCCGGACTTAAAAATACACGAATTTGAGCCAAATTTGCAGTGTTTCATCACTCGAAAATCGGTTAGGCAAGAAAAAAAATGATGGACGAAAAACGCAAAAAAGTCTGCAACTGGATGAAAATGAGGCTGAGCAAAGCCAGGCACGCGGGACTTAGAGAATACACGATGGCTAAAACAGTAGCACTTACACAAACGATGCCAGGCACGCCGGACTTAGAAAATACACAACGCCAAAAACACCAGACTTAGAAAATACACAACGCCGAAGACTGTCACACAGGGCTTTGAAAATAAAACCAACGCCAGTCAGCGCTCGTCACACAAACATTCAGCAGACACATAGAGGAGAAACACACAGGGAAGGGGAAGGGAGGAGATGCTGGAAAGAGACACACAGTGTTCCCAAGCGCAAAACTTGCTGGTTAATGAATCCTACAATAAGCGGCATGTACAGTAGGCGGTAGGAAAGGATCACAATGATTGCCTTCAGCAGTAGGCGGGAGTAAAGGTTTGCAATGAGCGCCGAAGGTGCTCAGCGAAGCAAAAGCAGCATTGCCTGGCTTACACTTTTATGCCCGTCATTTTTTGACGGGCAATTCGCTAGAATGTATTATATTCCTCCATGGCGAAATCCATTTTCCCTATCTGCCCATATGATGTATAGAATATGTAGTAGGTATAAAATGTAAAACATGTATGCATATTGGTATCTTTGTTCTAGGCAAGCTATAAATAGATTATAATTTCACTGTGCCACAGTTGAGTTTCTTAAAAGCTCGTTATTTTACATTAAATGTTTACTCGATATTTTTATTATTGGATATTCACAGATACTTCAATCATATATATATATATATATATATATATATATATATATACATATATATATATATATATATAATGACAAACATTTTATTTTCTGTTTCCCATTGCTTTCAGTGCTTGGTAATCTCACAATCACATATGTGGATGCAATTCGGAGCGGCTCGGTCCCATGCATGGAGAATGCTGTACAGGCACTAGCAAAAATCGAAAATACTGCCGCTGTAAATGAGGCTCTGTCCAAGTATGAAGCTGAGATGAATCTACGAATTGGTGATTTCCCCACAGAGACACAGGAACAGTTCTTAAAACTCCACCAGGATGCTGAAAAAGAGGCACTGAAAGTCTTCATGGATCGGTCTTTCAAGGACGAAAATCAAGAGTATCAGACCAAGCTAATAGTGAGTTAACTGCAGATGTCATGCTGTAGCTAACAAAAGTGGGCCATTTAAAAAATGTGTCATATGACTTTTTAAAACTCTAATTATTAATTTAGATGGTACTTTAATCAATCCATGCAATTACAACAGTATATTATAAACATTGAAAAATGTATTTTTGCATGAAAAATGAGTGTTAAATAGATTTAGGCATCATGACATAGAAAAATGTGAGAAGAAATGTGTTGTTACTCAGCTCCATGAACTGTTAATTGATTCTGAGTGGGAAGAAGTCTTGGTAAGAAATCGAAATGCAAATGGAATAAAATTATTTTGGGTGCCCTGATGCCTAAGCAGGTTGGTAATTTATCTACATTAAGCAGGAATTTCTGTGTTCCAACCAAGTAAAAGTTGCTGCTCCCTTGCTTGCACTGTGATCACCAACTCCTTTCTTTTACTCCAGTAACATTTATATTTTCCTAATTGTATCATGAGTAATGGTGGCTATTTTACATGTTTATCCATTGTTTGTATTTTCAGGATGGGTTACAAATAAAAATGTCAGAATATTCTCAACTCAATGAACAAACATCAGACCAAAAATGCAAAGCTTTAATCCAACAACTTGGTACATTTTTGGACAGAGGAATATCAGAGGGACAATACTCTAAGCCAGGTGGACATAAACTTTTTGTAGAAGAGAAGCAGAAATTGATTGATGCCTACAATAAACACAGTGGTAAAGGAATTAAGGTACAGTGTTCCCTACAAAATCTG
Source organism: Discoglossus pictus (assembly GCA_027410445.1). Lineage (NCBI taxonomy): Eukaryota > Metazoa > Chordata > Amphibia > Anura > Alytidae > Discoglossus > Discoglossus pictus. Next base: position 207,978,307 of record CM050169.1, on the reverse strand, counting down.
TTTATGGAATAATAATTCTAATACGTACTTTCCGTGACAAACACCTTATTTTAAATGTTAAGTGTTATCATATAAAGGCAAACCTTTGAGATAATTAATCTCAAGTGTAGGCCAGTTGGCTATTCACCAAAGAGCACCAATTTAGAAAATAAGTTTACATCCCACCTATAAGAACTTAAATTGTAGCACAGTCATTATAAATTATACTCTACTACAAATGGAAAATAAGTTTCTAAGAGGTGGGGGACCTCCAGACAAATACAAGGGAAATCAACTATTTTTAATGTAACTTTCCCACAAAAGTATATATATATAATGCATACGGGCCCTTCAACTTTTGAATTTGTTAAACTTGTATCTCCCCTGTTCTTATCCCCTGTACAGCGCTACGGAATATGTTGGCGCAATACAAATAAGAGATAATAATAAAATAATAATAATAATATCGGCAGTTAGGTTTTAGAAATTTATATACGTTTTTATCAGTTACAGTTTGCAGAGCAATTTGAGGTAATAATACTACATGCACTACTGAGAAGTTATAACACATATCGTGTGTCTTAAATACCCAGTCTCACCAATCAAATAAACAAATGAAAAACAAAACGCATAAACCTGCTCTAAAAAATACATTCCTAAAGTATTAATACCTATCTGTGGTCTGTGAAAAACTGGGGTTTCAGTTAATCTGAGAAAGGCTTCAACTAGGACATATCCCAAACATGTTTTCACTGTTGCTTGTAAAAAGATGTGCTGGAGTGAAATTGTGGGTCCTTAACAGTCATTGCCCTGGAGAGGGTATATAAGATGCTTGTAAGAGTTTTTCTGTGATCCAGACTTCCATCCAACAAGCTGTGAATCTCAGAATTGCATCTTCTAATGCTCACACCATGGAGAGCAGCTTCCTACAGGTCATTTAGGTCATGTCATTCAGCTTTAGGAGCAGGAGCCAGCTTCACATTGTGTGGATGAATAGAAATGCTCCGGTCATGCTGTGTGCATGAGAAACTGAAATACGCATATTAACAACTTGCTTTCATTGCCCACTTATACCACTGACCCTCTTAGATGGATGACAAAAGGGAGAGAACTTAATATGGCAATACGCAAGAGAGAGCAGAATAAACATTTAATAATAGTTCCCATTTTTGAGTTATTAATTATAACTATTACTAGTTCATTGCTTGCACTTATTGTCGATATCTGGCTTTGCAATAACCATTGATTGTACCTGTGTATGAATACATGTTATCCTACCTGTTCCCATTTAACGAATAAGGCATTTGTCTATTGTGTTAGTAGCTTGCAAAATTGGGCTGGAATTTGTTCCTCATGAGTAATTATAAAGCTTCTATATGTTTATAGTAAATATGGTTAGTACACTCACTCAGAATTATCCTTGTCTCCAAAGGCCCTTGAGGTTCTGAAAACATTCCTTGCAGAGAAGGAGAAGGTAGAAGCTGCTGTTTTGCAGGCTGATCAATCCCTTACAGAGAAAGATAAGAAGATAGCAGGTAAATTAGAGTTTAAGAATTCTGCAAATTGTAAAATCATTAAAAAATCAAATCTATGTTACAAACCAAGGCAAATATTCATACATTCCATTTGAATTGGCATAATCCTTTAAAAAATATACCCGAGTAAATATAATTTCTGTTTATTTTTCATGTAATTTTTCTTTCAGGCATTCAGTAACTTGACAAAAGCTCAGTGTATTGGGATACATAGCTACGTAGTAATTGAGGTTGAAAGAAGGCTTTTAGTCCATCAAGTACAAACTTTTTAGATCTCCTCTGATCCTTGTAATGTGGATTAATTATTACTTAGCTCCTCATTGGTAAACTGCAAGGTAAAGCGTTAAACCAATTAATTACAGAGGACTCAGTGCAAACCATTGAACCTGGAATGGGAGCTAATTAAAACCTCTGCTGGCTTTGGGCTAGCTTCATACTGTACAAACCCTTTGCAAATCTTAAGGTTTAGCATGTGATAAGTTAAGCTGCATTCACATGAAAGGTCAGCACTTGTGTCATTTTTTAAAATCACATAATTCCTACTGTAAGACAAGTTAACAGCATTAGATAACCAAAACTAAGTTATCAATCAAAACACCCCCTAAAACTTACTTCCATATACATGCTAAAAAGAAAGGTTTCCAAATAATTGGGGTTCATGATGACCCAATCCCTATCCTAGGGGGTGAGTACTTCCATCTAAAGTCAGGACTAGGGCCCCCTCATATCTCTACATTTGTTTCTTGTGATGATGGTCCCTACCAACCTCCTCTAAAATGGGTTTGAGAGCAATCATGTTTATCTACAGTATCTAAGATAAAATAACTGTAATGCAATGCAACAACGACTACTATACAAACATATATTACCCTCAACTCTAAAAACTCATGAACACCCAAAGAGGAGCTCTCACACTACTAAGTGACTATGGAGGACATTTCTGACTTCATCCTGTGCTCCTATGCATCTACTCTCAATTTTCGCAAAACAACACAACTTCAATCACTAGTATCAACTTGGTTCCCCAGGTTAAAAATGTCTGTTCTACATTTAACACTGCACTGCCAACCCTCCATTTTCTACCCATTCCTGTCTCACAGCTGAAGACTTAGCCAACCACTTTAAAAATACAATTGATAATATTTGGAATGGCCTCTCTGCTCAACATATCACAAATACACAGCCCTCTCAGTGAACAACTAATACCCAGCCTTTGCAACTCCCAAAACCCACATTAACAATGGTCTGCTTTGACCTTTAAGTGAAGTTGAAGTCACCATCACAACATTTCCACTAATTTGCTCCCTCTTACTGCATTCAAACTAATTATTTTACATCTCATTAACAATGGAAAGGGGACATTATTTCTCAAACACTCCCTTGTTACTATACACAAATACAATTGGGACCCTCATGAGGTACATAGCATCTGTTTAGGGTAAGTGAGATCATTTTAGGGGTTAATGGCCTCTAACTCAAGAACAAGGCGGTGGAGGGAATGGGGAGTCCTCAGGGACATCCGGCTCATTTTATGATAGAGCAGGTATCAGGACAGAGAAAAAAGGGTCATAAACCCTCCACATTATTTTTGTTATTGATATTTAATTCTGTCACTGTGAGGTTGTTTATATAGATAGGTAAATAGATGGCTGGATAGATATGAATGGGATGATATTAGGACTAGTGTAGTGTGTTCACATTAGGTCGTATTGTGTGGTGTTGCTATAGGTTATGAGCACACACAGGGAATATCCCCTGGGTACAAGTCAGTACATTTTACTAGGAATCATCAGGAGCGATGTACTAGCTCCAAACTTGCTTGTAAAAACTCCCATAATACCTAGGCAGACTTACAGGAGCCTCTACTGAAGCCATGTAATGGAGTGCCCTGTTGGTAACTTCTAGTCCAAACTGGAATTTGAACTTACTACAGAGTGTATCTGCACTTGAGACTATAGGTAATAATCTACTTTGATACCATTATAGTATTCATATTTAGCTAGTTATTCGCCCCCCCCCCCCCCCTCGTTTGGGTTTAGAACCATAGGATTCAGAAGCCAGACATAAAGGACCCTTTTATTAAGTCCCAATAGTAAGTACTGGCTGCCTATAAATGCTAGAGTTTCTAATATATTTTCCTCCACAGAGCAAAGAGCCCAGTCAGAGGCTGCAGAGAGGGACAAGATGATCCTTGAGCAGAGTAACAGGAATTTGGAACACATTATTGACAATCAGAAGGAAAGCTTTAAAAATCATGAGGAAATGTTGAAGGCAAAAATGGAAAAAGAGAGAGACGATCTAAAAAGAGAGAATGAGCGGTTGATTAAACAAAAACTGAAGGTATTGTATTCAGACAATGTAAACTAATTATTTAAAATTAGGTTGCACCAGATAAATTTGATTCCATTATTTGTTCTTTGATAAAATTTTGCAGGAAAAACTAATGCTACAGTGATATATAAACACAGCATTGATGCAATGTCTGGTTTTGGTGTTTCAGTTGCAGCCAGTCAGTCTATAAGGAGTTAATGATTTCTCAATATAACGCCACAAATCAGCTGGGATAGTGGTCTGACACATCCAAAGTATAATGTGTAATATGGAGACTAGGACATTGTTGTACATGCAGTCTACAGAGTGTTCCATATTGGTTCATCTGAATTTCATGTTCCTTTGAATATATTGAACTTTTAATACCGTGAAACTGATTTGCTAACGGATTGCTATGTAACGTAAATCTGTGTCATAAACTGACATTCTATTAAATATGAACCAGGGTCAGCACAATACTGCCAAATAATGTGTATTTTTGATGCTTTAAGCACAGAGATAACTTTACTTGTGCCTGGATACAAGGACATCACATAAATAATAAATGTAATGAGGCAGTGAGGGTTTGGAGGGATTAGATTATTCATGATCCAGGCATGATCCATTTAGGCTTTGATGGAAATAATGGACACGACGACCGAATGGGAGAAACACGGGCCACAGCTTTTATTAATAAACAATTATATAACGTAAACATAACTTTATGTATATAAATTCCGCAATACTTTTAGGGGGAGGAGTCCGGCCACGGACAGTGACTTCAAGCTTTGGGCCCTGCCCAAAGCCCCAATGCCTTTATTAAGCACGCCCTCTGATGTAGGACCAATGCCCACTTAGGCCAGTGGGCCGGGCAACTCACCTCCCACCAAACATAGCAAAATATACAACAAAATGCCACTTCTCCGCTAAGTACTTGAATAAAACTCTTCTTCATACATATATACATATATTAATATTATTATATATTCTTTTTTATTTCTTTTTTTTTCTTTTTTTTTTATATAAACATTAACATTTTTAACACTCAACCAAAATGACAGGATGGGTGGGTGAGATTTCAGGCTGTAGACCGCGCTGCTCTGCCCGCATGCGCAAAACATGGGTGGAAGACCCGCCCCTGACGCTCGTAATTGGTTGACAGCCTCACAGGCTCCGCTGGGTCACGCAACGCTACGGGCTGACCCAGGGAGCCTGTGCAGCCTCCGCGTCAACCATGACCCAGGCATGATCCATTTAGGCTTTGATGGAAATAATGGACATGACGACTGAATGGGAGAAACACGGGCCACAGCTTTTATTAATAAACAATTATATAACGTAAACATAACTTTATGTATATGAATACCGCAATACATTTAGGGGGAGGAGCCCGGCCACGGACAGTGACTTCACACTTTGGGCCCTGCCTAAAGCCCCAATGCTTATATTAAGCATGCCCTGTGAGGTAGGGCCAACGCCCACTTAGGCCAGTGGGCCAGGCAACTCACCTCCCACCACAGAACGAGCGAGGGACGCCTCCCGAGACTGCGATGCCCCCTGCTGTCCATTAAAGCCAAGGCCCGCATGACACTCTCCCTGAATTCCAACATCAGTAACTCCAGCCCGATTTCATTAAGATGTACTTTGTTCTTCCCGAAGAACTTGTCGGCACCAACCGGCTCAAACTCCTTGTATCGGATGGCAATGAACCCTTAACTTCCTGACGAAACTTGCCAGCTGTTAGTTAATCATCTCTCGCAATATGTCCAGCCTGACGGGGTCCCGAGCGTTCCGCCAGGAGCGTCTTTTTATCATCTCCGACCATATCAGAAACGTCCACGGGAACTTCTTCATCCAGCTTTCCACATCCCTCTTCATGACTTTCAGCATCCTTCACATGGGAACCGTTCCCAAGACATTACCGCCGGCGTGTATCAATATTACACTAGGCTGACGGTAACGCTGGGCGTACGTGTCCAGTAGCCCATCCACCTGCGCCCACCGCAGACCTTGAATCCTGCACCACCGCACACGCAAGTCCGTAACAGGGAAACCCAGTTGTGTCTTTCCTTCTGTGACTGAGGCTAACCTGTGGGCCCAGTATAAGTACGAATGGCCCACGATCCACAGTTGCCTCTGACCTCTTGAAAGCAGAAAGCAACATCCATTAGACTACTGCCTTGGGCCGCACGTAGGACCGAAAACGTTCTGACTCCTATCTACCGATACGCTTTACCTCGGCGTCGGGCAAACCTAGCCTGGCTGCTTCAGGAGCTGCCACAATTCAGAAAGAGTGTGTCCCAAACTCTGACTGCTCTAACCCGAGACGTTGTAGTGCGCCTTTAAGCACCCTTTCAAATTGGTATCGGGATAACGCAGTCCCATCGGCATGAACCAGCAGCGAACACCGCCCCGCTGGTCGTTGGGTAAGATACTCCTCCACACATACATAGGGGCAACACTCCGTACCAACCCGGTGCAGAACAACCTCTTTTCCTTTTCCCACTTGGTCGGTCTTAGACCTCCGTAACCATATCACTACCATGCCTTCCCTAAGGCAGGTATCCACCAACTGCAATCTCCCGGGACCATGTCTACTGTTCGCGACTAACTCCCCTATCCAAAACGCTCTGAAGAACGCCAGGGAAAAAGCTGTATGGAAAAGCAGAGATTCAAAGGGGGTTCTGCAGATCATCAACAACACCTGAGCCAGTCTCAGTAACAATGAAAAAGTAATCGGCCGCCTGGTATCCGGCCTGCGATCACCATTGAACATGCCGCTCACCACCTTGCGCACTAGAAACTCCTTTGTAAGGTCCCTCTGCCCTACCAGCTTAAACATGAAAGCCTTCGCCGTGACCTGTCTCCCTACTACGGCTCTTGTTTCGCCTTCCTCGGCGCACCACAGCAGGTACCAAAGCAGGATCCCTAGGGTCTTATCTTTCAACGTAGTACCACTGGCCATTGGAACTAGGAAATTAAATTTTTCCCACACGCGTCTGTACGCGGCCCATGTTGCCGGGGCAACAGACTGTCTGATGAGTCTCGTCACCTGGCATCTCCAAGCTCCCAGAGCTCTGTGGGATTGCATTTCCCCAGTAGGTTCGCCTGTTCAGGCGGAGGCAGCATAGCAAAAGGTGACGAAGTAATCGTACTACCGGTATGGATGTTGCCGTGATGTTATTTACGTGCATCGTCCCGCATGGCCCTTGAAACTTTGAGAAAATGATGTGGCCTCAAGATGCCTGCGGTAGCGAGCGACATTCTCCTGCAGAATATCCTCCCCATGGGGATAATCCTGCAGGCGAAGTTCAACTTCCCTATGATGGATTGCAACCGTCGCAGGGACACCCTATGTGCACCTTCCAGCGCACCAAGCTCCGCTCGCATGTCCACCACTTTTTCCCAGGGAAGACTGCATTCCATTGTCATGGAATCGATCCGAATCCCCAGGAAGTTCAACTTTGTAGTGGGGCCCTCAGGTTTTGTTATGGGCCAGCGGTACTCCAAAATCTTGACAGATTCCGGTGAACACTTCCAGCATGAACCGGCAAGTGTCTTGACCGGCCGGACCAACGAACAAGTCATCGAGGTAGTGCGTAATGCTCCTATACCCTGCTTACGAGTGTGCAACCCATTGTAAGAATTTGCTGAACGCCTTGAAGTATGCAAACGATATTGAGCACCCCATGGGTAGGCATAGGTCGATGAAATAACTGCCATCGACGAAACAACCCAGGAGCCGGTGACTCAACGGGTGAACCGGCAACAACCTAAACGCGGCTTCGATGTCCACCTTCGCCAGAAGCGCGCCAGCGCCAGCCAGCCTGACCATCTCAGCAGCCCGATCGAAGGATTCATAAGACACAGTTGACGGGTCTTTTGAGATCCCCTCATTTACCGACCGCCCCCTGGGATAGGAAAGGTGTTGGATCAACCTAAATTTCCCCTTCTCCTTCTTAGGGATGACGCCGAGAGGGGAAACAACCAAATCCTGAATAGGAGGGAAAGCAAATGGCCCCGCCATCCTACCCAGTTGGACCTCAGTCTGAACCTTTTTAGACGCTACTCCTGGGAATTCCCTCGCTGACCGCAAGTTCGGTCCCATGAGACCCTGTAACTCTATGTCGCATGGGATGCGAAAGCCCTCCTGGAAACCAGCTCCGGCACCCCACCGTAGCGTTTTAGCCACGGCAGCATGGTAGGGAGGCGTATGGGCATCTTGCCCTTTTGCAGGGGGCTCTCCTGATCTGCCCTCCTCCTTGGCTCTGACACATCTAGCGAGGGAATACTCCCCCCGCAGGTAGAACATGCGTGCTTGAACCTGCAATTCGGGGGCCCATCTACAGACCCCCTCATTGTATGCAAAACAGGTCTTAAGACCCGTGCCCGCGACAGGTGTGGGGCCCTTGGTTCCACCGGACCCGCTACGAAAGGGCGGCATGACTCGCCTAGGTGTCATAATATTCAACCAGTATGCCACCGCTTTGTCACTCCACGCCATGGTTGGCCTGGATGCCAAGTACTGGCAGAATTCCTCATTGTACCGCCACCACGCCATGCCCCCATAAACCTTGTGGGTGTTCCGAATTTCATCTATGTAAACAAACAATCCCGAACTTAAAACACAGGCCATGATGGAGAAGGCTCGAAGCCAGGTATCGAACGTCCTGGGCAGCCGCCTAAAGGACTTACGACGGTCATCTCCCTCCCGGAGGCCCTTCTCGCCCGCATCCAGATGTCTGGACATGGGGAGAAGAGAGAACAATTCCACAAATTCCCTCCTCCAAATTTTTTCCTTTACCTCCTGGGGAAGATGCGCTCCCAAGTTATCCAATGAGCACAAGACAATAGGTCTCATAGCTGCATCGGTAACCCCTGCATTGGTATTGCCTACTAGCGGACCATGGACCCCCAACGACTCGGGGGGTCCACCCGCCCCCTGATCCCCGGCCGGCACTGCCTGCACCGCTGCCCCACTAGTGGATTGGTCGGCCCATGCGCTCTTTGCTAAACCCCCTATCCACAAACACATTTCCTGCTCACTTACTGCAATATTGTGTGTAGCTAAGAGGGTCTTAAGGGACCCAAAAAACCCTGACTTTGTGTGTAGGGGTTCACTTTCTCCTTTATCCACTGTGTGACCCACCATTGTGCGCTCACCTGCTTCTGGAAGCCTCGGAGTGGAAACCGCCAACTGGGTGTCCCTGCGTCTCTCCTGACGCTCCGGGGACTCTGACCATCTGGCCCTCCGCGGGCTCTGTCCCCTCATTGATCCAGTGCAGGCGCAACTGCAACGGCAGGATCTCCTGCTTCTCGATCTAGATCTCCTTCTGGGGCTTTGGGTGCAAGAGGAACAGTCGCTAGCTCTCTGTGACCTGCATGCCCGTGCCCATACCGTCCGCTCCTCCCCTGAGGATTGGTCCTGGTAATCTATACTTGCGCGTCTGGAGTAAGCTAGTGCCGCAGCCTCTGCTGCCCTCGGTAGGGGTTCCCCTGAGACTTCTTTTGGTGGTGTAAGGTCTACCTGTGGGTCGGTATTAGCCCCCTTTTGCTGTGGCCTAACCATAAAGCCCTCAGTCTCAGCTCTCGGTCGTCTTAGGGGGGTATGCCACTGCCGCTGTCACAGGCACATCATCGATCACTACCATGCTGTCCTGGCTGCTCATTTCGCTGACCACTCTGTTCCATCTTTCTCCCGTAGTCGCCATGTCCCGGTCACCACCTTTGCATCCCTGTAAAGCACCAGAAGCACTGTTAGTACGGGAAATAGAAGGGACCGCATGGTCGGCACAATGGAAGTCTGTAGGAGCTTTGATTGGGCTCCTGGCTTTTTTCTTACCCCCTGCGCCCCCTTTATGGGGTGGTAGAGGGGTGTTCCTTGCCCTTTGTCACGGCTGAGGCCCTTTAGGCAAAGTGACCGGTGGTGGCCAGAGTTCTAGGCCCTCACCCTCACTGCCCGTGGGCCTGGCTCTCACCTGTCTGAGGGGTATGGGGTCCTGGCTGTCCTGACCGGTAACCCACTCATCTCTCTTGGCCTTGCCCTCTGATGGACGGGGGTCCAGCCCTACACTGGTGGGATGGGAAGATAGCCCGCTGGCACCTCCGATGTTGACCAGGCCACCACCCACTGGAGGCTGAGCCTGTGCAATGTAATGAGGGCCTAAGGCATGGGTGGTCCCAGCCTGTCCTGCACCCACCTGACCCCTTGGCTTAGGGCCCGGGTGCTAACTTCGGCCAGTAAGGCCTCTATGTCCTCAGCATCCATAGCACAACAGGCACACACAAAGAGACAAAAACGGACTCCACAAACGGGGAAAAAACACACAAAACACGCACTCAGTTGACTTGCACCCTGCCGCTTATGTGCTGATAAGCTGGGGACCAAATCTCAGTAATTAACTTCCTACTTTTACAATTATTTGTGCAGGACCTAAGACCTCCGTTCGTTTCAGGCTGTAGGCTGCGCTGCTCTGCCCGAAAGTGCGAAACACGGGCGGAAGACCCGACCCCGAAGCTCGTGATTAGTTGACAGCCTCACAGGCTTAGCTGGGTCACGCGACGGTACGTGCTAATCCAGGGAGCCTGTGCAGCCTCCGCGTCAACCACTACACCTGATGTATAAGAAAGAGAAACTTTAGAACACAGTTGGTTGACAAACATTTATAAATAGTATACATGAGAACACTGTTAATAATTATCTGATGATTTAAACAAGATACAGATAGTCATGGTTGATGCACAAAATAATTATGTGCCAACAACATATTGTGATAGACTCTGTGCTGAGAATTGTTATTTAATTAGTCTGACTGCTCTTACCTGTCTTATCCACTCTAGCTTGGGGTCACACGGCTTGATCCTAAGTGGGGTAATGAGGTGTTGGAATCCAGTTTCTTAACTTGAATTTTTGCTTTCAAACTGTGATACTGGCTGATATTTGTTAATTTTTACAGGAACAGCAAGATATGGCGAAAAGGGGACACAAAAGACAGTATGATATGTTGCAAGAGCAAATTACAGATCTAAAGAAAGAGAATGAGGGCTCCGTCTTAGGTAACATTGTGGCTGCAATTTTACCAGGGGTATTTGGCAAACTAGCACGCAAATGCCTTTGATTACTACAACATTAACAATCATCAACCTTTTGGATTGAGCTATACCTTCAAGATCATATCCGTTCAAGGAGAACAGAAAATAATGAAATGATGCAATCAATATTCTCATGTATTTTTTTGTTTGTTTTTATTTTTGAATTGCAATTGGTTTGAACTTCCTTTCTTATTTTATTATGGATTGCTATATAAACTATTCTACTTTTCATAGAAATTGATATAAAAAATGCAAAATGGTTGTACATTAATGCAGTCAATAATTTATTAAATACGTTTTATTCTATGTAGAAAGTTTTGCCCTAGAAAAGCAATACATAGCTGCTGGAAAGAAGTTGTTAAATGGTGTGCGCAGATGATGCTATTATGGTATACACAGCCGCTAGTGGCTAACTTACTTCATCAATGCCACATTGCTTTTCATAATTGAGGAGGGTAAATAAAAAGGTCACTAAAGCTACTAAGGAAGTTATAATGTAAGGGATGAAATGGTTAGTGAAGAGGATTAGAATGATTAAAATATTCTCTGTTTTCTGTAATATTGAAGACACAGAAATTACCAAATGCATTGGCACCCTTATATAGAGGGTTGAAAAAGTGTTTTGAAACTTCTGATGAATTAATAGAAGCATTTTTAGTTAGGATTTGCAAATTGTTTGTTTGTAACTGCTTTTTATAAAAACATTAAAATGTCATTTGAGACCATGAGCTGTCTCGTTAATTGTGTGTGTAGAGGGAGCAATATCGTCTCCACGTAATTTTCTGCTGTATCTCAAAGGCATTTTCTAGGTAACTGGGGACCACCACACAAAAACATTTCCACATCAGGACCTATAACACGGTTAGTATTGTAGCTCTATAGCTTTATTACACTCACAGTTATGTGCAGAGAAAGGTCAATAGTAAATCACTTTGATGCAAAACGTCATGAATTCAAATATTAGTGGTTTGCATGTTAATAATTATAAAATATAAAAATGTTATGCAGCACTGTTTACAATACACTACATACAGTAAGCGTCACGATCTGCTTCTTCAAGGGGGCTTAATATGAACCTAGTTCAAACCTACCCCAGCAGAATCATGTAGTTCCTGTTTTCTGTGGCAGAAAAGGTGGCTTCTGAAGAGGGCAATGCCCAAAGGTACAGGCAGAGAATTCTGGATACAGGTTACTAGTGCCCTATGGCAAGACCACTCCTCAATTCAGGATACAAAACACAGAAACAGTCTCACACCTTGGATATGAGAAAACTAGAACTGAACCTTTATTGAATTATGGAACCAACATATTTATACTCTCCCATACCCCACCCTTGTGTACTTTTGTGTAAGTGTGTGATGTCAGCACTAAGTCCCATCTTAGCTGGCTAGTGAAAAAAACCTTGATGTTAATCTCAAGAGTTTGCTAAGGACTACTTGAAGTGAATGCATCTGTCTTGACTGCTGTTTATCAAGGCCTGTATGTGTGAGGGCGCAAATCTCTGCCGCCAAGCCTATATGCAGAGCATTTTCACCTTATCCTCATGTATTCTACTGTTCTATATGCATAATAACTAGTATACATAATAACCATATACAGGCCACATATAACCACACACAATAATACATAATCACGAGGCAACAACCCTTTAGATTGTAAGTAGCGAGTTTCCAGTCTTGTAGGGTGCTTTGGGATAAAGTACTTTCTGCTAAGATTCCAAGCTCAAAACAGGGCCCTTCAACTTTTGAATTTGTTAAACGTGTATTTCCCGTGTTCTTATCCCCTGTACAGCACTACGGAATATGTTGGCGCGATACAAATAAAAGATAATAATAAAAATAATAATAATAACAATGTCATGCAACCTTGGCCACATCCACAATTACTGGCAATATCAGTCCTTAAACAATGTAATCATGACAGTATTTTTAACAATAAGGTCAACTGACCTTAAACACCAACAGCAGGAGGACTTAAATGTCTAAAGGCAATACAAAGTACAGGAGGGATGCCACAAATACAGATCAAGCAAGTAAAAATTCAGGGCTAAAAGTTTATGTATAGACCAGTAAAAATAAAAACTAAAAATGTCCATACACAGGGAAATCCCCCAAATGGTAAAAGAGAATATGGTTACAACAGGTACACCGAGGTGGAAACAGGTATACAAATAGGTGAAGATGATAGGAGAAACTTGGCTTATTGTCAGCTATGGAGGTCTGGCACACTTGAAATAATGTAACAAGTACACAATCACATTAGTAAGCAGTAACAGAAGACTGGCACAGTAACAGAGGTGAACAAGCAGCAGAGGTAGACTGGCACACTTGAAACAAAGGGGAGACATGGTAGGTTCAATGGCCAGCATTAACAGATGTCATGCACAGAATGGCACAGTGACAAACAGGAACAGACAGTAGGAATAACTATTTGAAAGAACACAGCTAAAACAAGAGCACCTGCTAGCATGAACACTCAGGAATAGCAAGATGAGTCAGCCCAGCAGCACATTTCCTGTTACAGGTACAAGCAATCACAATTAGTGCGCTGTGCCTTTAAATCTTACTGAGGTATGCAGGCATTAGGTCCTGGGAAATCCTAACAGGATGTTGCACAGACCAGTTTATACATATTGATACAGAAGGAATAGAGGTCATTGCTCTTGAAACAAAGGAGGTAGTTGGTCAAGTGACACAAAATAAGTGGCATAGATAAATAATTGGAGGAGGTAACTGTGTTTTATGGTGGAGATTGAACCAGTATCACAAGTTATATGTATTAAGGCTTCTTTTAAAATATTAACTGTTAAGAAACACTTAAAGCTCTGAATGTCAGGATGAGAGTCCAACAGAGTGTAATATGGATTTTAAAAGGGTACGAACAGCACAAGTAAAAACTCTAGGTGGGAGTAAGAGAGATAGAGAAAAGAAAAAGTCACTCAGCAGTTTAGGGTATACTTATTAAAGGGACCTGCATAGGTACAGAGGGTATGCCAGGTGCCCCAATAGACCAGTATACTCCACTCACCATCTCATAGATTACTGATTCTAGGCGAGGCCTTTAGCAAGGATTTATAGGGGATGTACCTCATATTCAATCATTGTCCTCCTTTGAGTCCGATTGCCACCTGAGCTATATTCATCTGCTTTCTGATAGCTTGAGTTCCTGTTGTCTCCTCGTGACATTTCCTGTAGGCTCCTCGTGATTTGCTAAACTCCTTATTCCCTGTTCCTGGCCTGATAATCCTGTGTCCTTTTCAAATTGCTGTGTCTCCAGTCTATATCTCTGGATTTCTGATTTCTACCTTGAATTGTCTTTGACTTTATACATCTTGATATTGCCTGCTGCTGACACTTGTTATTTGCCTGGCTAACCTGCTTTGAAACTGTTGCCTGTTTTCCTTTACTACACGGATTCCTGTGATAATCTGCATTACATTTGAATATTGTCAACAAATGTATGTAGCAAGATGTGCTGTGCAATTCTGTACCAATGTGATATTTAATGTCATCAGAAGTTACTGTATTTCAGGGTTAACTCTCTGTCCCTGCCCAGGGTTCATTTCCATATCTCACCAGCTTGAGCAGACAACAGAATTTGAGTAGCTTTTCAGCTGAGCAAACACAAACAATGCATGGAAATTCCAGCATCCAGGGAAAGAAAATAATTCCATCAATGGTGTATTAACCAGAAGATTCATTATTTAACAGGGTACAGTATATTTATAGTAAACATACAACACTAAATAAATAGTAATTAAACAATGTTGTGATTAAAATAAATTACTTTGCAACATAATTAAGATCACTAGGTGAGAAGGACAAATTGGTCAGAGCTGTTCTAAAATATGTGGCTATCCTTCAATAAGTGTTCCATTTAAATCCTTGCTACAGCTCCATAATGAACCTTCTAGATCTGCATTTGCAAACAATAATTTGATTACAACCTATGTACCAGGTCACAGAGTTTAGCTAGAGTTACAACAAAATTATTTATAAAAAATACATACAGATATCAGGCATCTTGAACAAAGATATCTTGTAAAGTGTGAATTAATAAAGTCAATTCAAAAGTAAAGAACACCTTTTTGTGGTATTGATTTATAAAGACAAAATAGGAAAGATAGGTGGCTCTAGGTATAAAAAGATTCTGGGGTGAAAACTAGGGGTGCTCCCTGAGGATATGTATTACTAAATAACAAAAGGAAGAAAGGGACAGAAAAAGTATCCTTTAGAATTGAGGTGCACACCCTCTGCCCAAATCGCCTAAGCTCCAAAACTACCCGCGCGTGGCCTATGCGTCTGCGTGTGACGTCATAGAGCGACGTCGCGGCGTAGTACGTGCAACCCTTCATCGCTCTATGACGTCACACGCAGACGCATAGGCCACGCGCGGGTAGTTTTGGAGCTTAGGCGTTTTATAATCAAATAGACTAACCATCTATAGTATAACGATTTAGCAATTCTATCCACACTAATCACAAATAGAGGAATTAATTTACAATCTACATCTAAGTGTGGCATTAGACCATTTGTTGAACGTTGGAGGTGAGTTTATCACCGAGCTCCATAGTTGTGTAGTGGAACAGACCATTATATTATTATTTCAGTTTGGACTTTCTCCTACAACGTATGACTGTATTATTACCTTATATCCTCAGCAAGCACTAGCGCTTTATATATATTGTATCCTTATTATTATCAATTAATTATTTAAATTGTCATTGGCACTAGACAACTTATTGATGAGCAATAAACACTTTAAGAAGGTGCAATATTCATAAGTGCAATCACCATTATTATTATTATCAGCACTAGACACTTTGTATGAGTGCAATATATATCAGTGCAAATACATAGGCCTACATTTGGACCTATGTCTATGCTACTCATTAGTATTCCACTACAATTTTTTGTGCACTTTATGGTCACATATGAATTATCACTTTATTAAGAGGATACTAAGTTTTCTTCAGTCCAATAATCCTAGCTAACATATAGATAAGTCCTTTTGCAATTAAAGAATTCCCTACCCACTTTATCTCGTCAGAATTTCAGGATTTTAATTACAAGTTTTAACAAATATTAATAAACGCTAAGTTTTAATTTTTTGCTGCTCTATATTGTGATTTGGGCAGAGGGTGTGCACCTCAGTTCTAAAGGATACTTTTTCTGTCCCTTTTTTCCTTTTGGTATTGATTTATAATTTATAAATTCTAAAAATATGAAGTTTATTATAATATACTTACATTGTTTTTTTATTATATTATAATAAAGTTCATATTTTAAGAATTAGTTTGTGGCAATTATAAATCTATACCAGAAAAAGGTGTTTTTTATTTTTGAATCAATTCACACTTTCCACAGGTATACTTAGTAAGAATATATAAAGTGAAGGGAATTATGTCTTGGTAAGTATGATTGGACATATAAATCAAATAGAGGAGAAAGCATACGAAGAAAACCAAGACATAAATCAAGCAAAGGAATATAACGTACTGATTACAGGCAACAAATATAAATTATATCAAACAAAAAACTTTGTTTACACACAATATTGTACAATTAAAATATGACGTTTAAAGTAATTACAAAAAAGAACCTGTCCTGAATACCACATATTATAATTGTCAAACTGCGAGTCATTGTCACGCGAAGCAAGGTCAGCATTTGTGGAGGTGGAGGCTCCAACGTCAGCTGCAATGAGCGGAAGGCTCATTGCAGGCTGCAAATACAGACCCTTGCGAACCGAGTGGCAGCATTTTTGGAGGTGGAGGCTCTACGGAGCCTCACTCTCAATAATTTTTTTTTTAAAAAGCAGGAAACTTTCAAAAAAAAAATACGACCTGTGGGACAAAAACACGTTAGTCAATACGAGTTAAAGGCCAAAACGCATACATCAAAAAACAACAAAAACACAAAAAAAAAAAAAAAAAACCATAAAATAAACCTCACACAGAGCACGGGGGGACAGCCAGGACATCTGGGAGTGAGGTTGCACATAAATTTAAGTTGAATTTGAGCATTTTTGGCACTTGAAAATCAGCTAAGTGAGAAAAAAAATGGGGGGGGGAAAAAATGAAAATGAGTCTATACGACCCCTAACCACGCAAAACAACGCCATGCACATAAGACTTTTACCCAGGAACGTACGAGGTACAAAATACACTATTAGAAAGGACGGAAAATTATCCACACCCGCGTAACACATAGACAATCGCAGCCATTTTACAACACTAACTTGCAACTAATAACATTACCATTCTAAAATGGCGATTTACACAACTAAACAAATGGTTGGCCCTCTCGCACACAGCCTATTTACACTGCACACTTGACACATTACTGACATTTACACCTCAGGTCAGCAAAAGTCCAAATGTACATTGTAAGCTGCAGGAAAATCAAAACAGATTGTTAGCTCTTCAGGATATTGATTGCTGGATATATTAATTACAAATAGGTAAAGTATATTAATGTATTAATTAATTAATTAATTATCATAAAAAAAAAAATATATATATATATAAATATATATATATATATATATATATATATATATATATATAAAAAATAAGCAGGAGAGAGTATCACAATGATCGCCAAAGGCGCTCAGCGAGGGGCTCACAATGAGTGCAGAGGGTGCTTAGAGGAGCAAAAGTACACGAGGGGAGAGGCTCCCGATGTGCTTCCGTATCTGCAATGTGAAGCTCGCAATGGCTGCAGCCTTGAAATTTAAATTTGAACGGGCTGCCAGTTACAAGCTTGAGATGCAAACCCGTAGACCATTTGTTGAACGTTGGAGGTGAGTGATCAGTTAGTCAAACCTGTAGTTATGGATTTAGATGGAGCCAATGGAAACCGAGATCGTTATCATAGCGTCACAGGAAAATGGAGGTTGGATTTTAAAGTCTTACGGGGTTCAATTAGATTGGACTTTATCCCCTGCAAGTTCTCTCTATCACTCGTTGGCCTTTGGGCTCCATTTGCGTGTTACGGGGTTGAACACAAATGAAATTACTGCAATTTAATAGCTCGTTTGGAATTGTATCGGTTACGGGCTTGAGAGAACAAAGGATTTGCGGCCACGAAGTTCAACGTTCCACGTTCCGTATGCTTTTTTCTCTTTAACCCCGCTTATAGGCAGTTGCTTATTTTACTGAGCTAATTTAATAGCAGTAAGTCTTACTTTCTACATTACGAGCTACGGTTTAACACGTAGGGGGGATTTAATAGGGCTGCCTGTTACTGCTCAACAGAACAGCCAAAGAAAAAGTCCATGTGTCATTTTTAATATCTCCCTAAAAAAAGAAGAAAAAGATCACTAGCACATGCAATTTTTGGTTTAAATGGTAAATTCCAGGGGCAAGTTTCTACCACCAGGGCCCTAACCTTCAGGGGGCTCTTGCAGACCCTCCCGATCCTCACACTCCCCTTTCTGGACCTCAGCAGCCCTCTCTGGCTCCCTCTCCCTTCTCCCTCTTCCTCTTGTTTCTATTCCTCTCTAACTTTCTCCCATCCCAATTCCCTCCCTCCCCTTCTCTCAATTTCTTTCACCCCCATTTTCTCCCTCTATCGATTTCCACCCCTCTCCATCACCATACTTGTCTCTACCTCTCTACATCCACTTTCTCCCTTCTATCTCTTTAATTTCTCTCCTCCCTTATCTCCCCCTTTTCTATCTCCTTTTCTACCACTCTCCTCTTTCCTCTCTTGTCTTCCTCTCCTCTCAGTCACCTTCTTCCTTCTCTCTCTTTCTTCCTTTTCTATCTCTTCCTTCACTTTCTCACCCCTGCATAACTTTATATCTTCTTCTGTTACTCTTTCTCTCCCTATATTCTCTCACCATACTCTCCCCCATCTCCATCCATTTTTTTTTTTAACCAGGCCCTTAATTTACTAGTTCTGCCACTTAACAGGTCATTTGTAAAGGTTTCTTGATTGGAGATGTCTTCAGCCTTTTGCTCCTTGGTTTTATTCATCAGTGCTTTTAATAAAAGCTGCCGCTACTGTTGCATCTGGGCCTGAAACAATTGCTGCTGCTACTGCCCAGACATCCACTTCACCAAGTTTGTTTTTTCTCTATTGTCCTAGAAGAAAGGATTAGATAAAAAAAGAAATCCTAGTGCAGACTAACTACAGACTAACTATAGACCTTGTTTCCCAAGGTAATCTTACAATTTCCACACCAGGTTTCCAGCTGTATTTGTGACCTAGTTTGGTACACCCCACTTCTTACATATGTAACAGTGTATCGGTTATTCTCAAAAAACATATTTCTTCAGGTATGGATTTCCAAATCATTCTTTATTCTCAGTTAATAACTGACTTTCCTAGCTAGTTATACAATATAACAAACACACCTTATGACAAAACATGAGTACATAGAGACTATCACAACCCTGCCTGAGTTTACTCTAATCCTCCGCAAGCTGACTTGTATAGCTCTCTGATTAAAGGAGGTGCAGGCCTGGCAGGGAAAGGGTTTATTCAGCAAAGGTGAAACATGATGGACAGGTTTTCACACTTACTGAACCCTTCCTCTACACTGACTGACTTTTTACATTAGTTGTGGCTCTGCACACTCCATAAAATCAACCCACCTCTAAGAAGAAAACATCTGGATGATGCAGAAGAGAAGGATTAGGAAGCCAAATGTATGCAATCAGCTAGAACGTTCTGTGATAATATATATAAAAAAAAGGTTGCGTTAAAGCCCTAGTATATAGATAACATATACTTGCAGCCCTATTAACTTCCCCCAACGTGAAAACCCGGAGCCTGTAACGGAGCCTGCTAGACTTGCAGCTATTAAATTGGCCTCTTACAGCTACTCGCAAACGATCTGCGGGATACAGGCGGAAAAACCCTACGGGCTATTAAAATTGGAACTCCATTGGCGCAAAGCCTTTGATCTGTCAAGCCCGTAAATGTTACGTTTGCAAACCGCTATTAAATTGCTACTAATCCACTGGCGTTCAAACCCGCAACCCGCAAATGGAGGCAAAAATTGTACTGCCTCTGAATAGGACCCGCAAAGGGTTTTCAGACAAGTTCTCAAAACTGTAATAGACAAAATAAACACACCAGTGGACTTTAAAATATGGGCAAAACAATGAAATACATTACAATTACTTGCACAACAATCCCCCAATAAATATGCATTTAAAATAATTATTATTTCATCATTTGTTGGAATGGCCATGCATATGCTAATATGAAAAGCCATGCTGCAAGATGCATAAAGCAATTAAAGACACACTACCTGATTAAATAGCAATACAAAAAAATGATGCCATATTAACTCTTTCTCACTCACAGAGGCTCTAATGTGTACCCTAGAATACAGTATATGTATATATGATTGCATATACTGTACATATCGCTCTTTCCATCTACATTGGGAAAACAAATAGTGGCCAAATTACACCACCACATCACATATATCAAGTACCAGGGGTACTTTTTATTATTTGTTGTTCAGTCCTTCCATCGTGTACAACTCTCTGTGACCCTATGGACTGCAGCACATTTAGCTAGTTCTCTGCCTGTGGTGTTCCACAAGGTTTACATGCCAAAGATACTGGAGTGGGTTGCCAGTTCCTTCTCGAGTGGACTATGATTTGTCTGACCTCTCTGCTATGTCCTGCCCACCTACAGTGGCCCTACATGGTATCTTCTCCCATGCCTGTTGTGCCTGGCCAGGCTCTGATTGGTGGAGATGCTGGCCTGGATCCCCCAAAACACTCCATCTGCAGGCGCATGAGTGCCAGTATCTCCGTCTGCACAGCCTGGCCTGATGTTGGCGATGGAAGCCCATGGGGCGTGGCCTGGTGAGGACGTGGCAGTGGTGTTGGTGGGCCCGGTGGTGTCAGCTAGTCCAGTGCACTGCTGTGGGGGGGGGGGGGGGGCTGGCTGGCTGGTATGCTCCCTTCAGTGGGAGGTCCCTGGTGATAGGCTCAGTCTCTGGAGGAGGGGGATAGTGGGGTCGAATCCTGGCGGTGTAACCAGTGGTCCTGATGGTGACCCCACTAGCCATATTGCATCCTCCTTCTCCGAACCAGGGCCCTCGGTTCCGCTTCACTACTCCTCTCCACCACTCCTCTCCTCCTCTACTCCACTCCTCCACTACTCTCCAGGACCACCTCTCTCTCCTTATCGCCTCCCCTCTTCTCCTCTTCCCCACTTCTCCTCTCCTCTCTCCTCCCTCCATTATAATCCCAAAAATAAAATAAGAATAAATCAATCAAAGTTTGGATGTATATGTATGATGGAAATAATTGTGTGTATTGTGTGTATTTAATAACTGTTGGGGGATAGAATGTGTGGAATGGGATGGGGGGGGGGGGGGTGTATGGAGTGACCTAGCTCTATGGGTCTCTATGTGTGTTCTTTAATATATGTGTATTGCAATTATGTGTAATCTGAAAATATGTGTAATCAAGGATTAAGTGTAAAATCGTAAATAGTATAATAGAAATAAACAAAACAGCAAATTACTGCTCTCACAATACTCCTACTCTCTCTCTCTATCTAGAACCAACCTCCAACTTTGGGACCTGTGTGCTACTTCATCAGAAAATACAACACAGTCAATGCATGGGCGGGTGGAACGCAAATGTATAATCTCCCTCTGTCAATCATCGGGGGCTAGACTGCTTTCTGTTGGCTGAGGGGCGTGTTTCGCACTACGTTATACCGCGATTGGATCGTAACGGCCGATCGCATCTTGGCCAGACTTGGCCAGTGACATCTTCCCTGCTTCATAGCATTTTTACTCTCAAGCTATTGTAGACAAAAGAGAAATCAGATTGACCATCTTTCAGCAATTCAACTGCTATTCTCCTTCAGTGTAAGTACATTGTATTTCATGTCTGGTATTTAATGCACTATTTCTTGTATTTAATACAAGTTCCTCTCTCCTTTCACAGACATCTAAACATAAACAAGCTTGAAGTTGTTCTCACTTTCACACTGCAACACCACTCTCACACTACTGCATTCTTTTAATACAGGAACTTCTTCCACACATTAAACACTACAGCCTCATATCCATAATTTACCAAAATGTTAAAGAGGCACAGCAAATAATCAATTTATGGCATTAATTAAAATATTTATATAGGTTGATAATTGCTAATAATTGCTAATATATGGGGGTTTGCATGTATTTCTTTCATTGAATGTGCTGCAGGATCTGTGTATATATAAAGTAACCCTGAAACAGTACTGTATGTGGTTAAGTGACCTGGTTTGTGAAAAATCCATCTGATGCTATGCCTAAAACTGTGAAATACAGTAAGCTTTTGCTTAAAAGGAGCCATGTTTAAAATGGTTTGGATTGACAAAGTGATGGTGCATTATGTGGCCTCATTTGCATGTCCCGCCCAGTTTTCCCAGACTGCAGTGCACATACTGTAATTCTGAGAAATTTGAGCAGGAAATACATTTTTATCAACATATTTTTAGACATTCAAATAGAATCACTAATGGTGGAGGGCTTCTATCACTCTTAGCCCACTATATGTGAAACAATTGCTGTATATACTGTATATATATATATATATATATATATATATATATATATATATACACATATACATACATATACATAGGGAGTAAATAGGCCACAATCTATTGTTTTCAAATGTTTAGTGTTGAATATTGCATTGTTACATGATTTAGAGGGGCAGTTATCGCCTCTGATATAGACACTATAACACTTTGGGAACTGGGACAGCTTTCCAGTAACTAGAGAAGTTTATAACCTTCAAGTAATTTCCCCTGTTATGATGACTTCTAAATGCCTTAGTCAAACAACATTACCACTGTTGCTAGTTCCCTTCTGCCTTGATGGCAGCTGGAGGTGAATGGAAAGGGACAGTCATAGTAGCGAGAATTCATTGGACATTGTTATAGATAAATGAACATGTGAAGGGACCCTGCTATTCCTATAAGTAGTCGGATTAATCGTAAAGAGCACAATTGTGTTATCCATTTTCTTTACAGTAATTCTTTCTTGAGATATTCGGAATTATTTGTGCAGCTTCTGTATGCTAATGTGAGGCTCAGAAGACTAATTTGCATCTCAGAGTCATAGATAACAATTGGGGAGATGATCTAGCTCCATGATAAAATTGAAATTATTGTTTTGACCATCACGAGACAATCAGATTGTGATACTATTTACCACATGAACGCACCTAATTAGTAATCATGACACTCATTTGCATATGAATATGGTGTAATGTATGGCTAGTTTTTCATGCTTTTTAAGAATAACCTGATTTTTTGGTGACACCTTAGATTTCATATTTATAATGTGGGCACTTTTGAAGAACTAGAGTTAATATTGGAGAGCATGATTTAACTTTTTTTCTCAATAAGAAGTAAATATGCTAATATAGATAGCTGTTGCTTTGTTTGTTAACCTGGACTGTCAACTAGAAGGGGTCCTTGAATGCAGACGATGCTTCAGTTTATACTATTACAAGTTTGCAAATCCTTACTTGGCCTCTCTCAGTCTATCTCTCCCTATCTATGACGTTTTTTATTCCTGTCACAGATTTTTGCAATCTTTGTAGGTTTTGGCACCTTAATATGAATAATACTCTGTTATGTAGTATTTGGTTACAGTGACTATGGTAAGTGTGCAGTAATAAATAACTGTAACACTGTAGGAAATTACAGTACATTTGCTTCTAGGCATGACAGTCTCATGTCACCCTCTCTTTATTTATCTCTTTCTCTGTATAATTCAGTGACTTCCAATAGAAGGCATGTTATATTAAATAAATATATATATAGAGAGGTAGATGAGAGAAAGTCTAGAATCATCATCATAGGTAGTATCATGAATGAAGTAACTTATATTATATGTAATGTCAGCTATAATGTCAAAATTAATGTAGTATATTAAAGCTGAAGTTGAGCTGCATTAGTTGTGACTAAACAAAGGTAAACATATCTTGGGGAAATAAATTCACTGAAACATGTCTAGAATTCATATAAATATAGTATACTTTTCAAGGGGCAAATACTTGTTAGCTGCAGATATACTCATCAAGTCACATGGCACAACTGATTTTTTATATGAAAAAAATAAATGATCAGGAAAACTTGTATTGGTAGATCTATGTATTCTCTTGAAATATTTTCTATTTAGTTTTTTTTTTCAGTTACTTTTTGCAACATGGATTTAGCTTTCTGAGCATACATAATGCCAACAGCAAAATACAGTAGGTTAGCTTTTTTGAACGTGAAATATGTTTGTGTTTCAAATATATTAAGTAGTTGGATATTCATTAATTCATTCATTTAGCTTCTCTGAGGCAGAAAAGTGTCCACCTTGGTGGTTTTCCATTGTGGCAACTGTTTGCATTAAATATAATATGGTGGGAAGATGGCAAAGGAATACAGTTTTGCTTTCTTCTTTCATTTACTCAATGTAACTAAAAAAAGATGGGTATTAAGGTGATGGGAATCCAAAATAGCCACACCATTATATCTAATTTTTCAAGATTCACTCTCCACAAATGACTGGACACAAGTAGATATGATACCAATATGTAAGGAGCAAGAGCAAACCTAGGTAACTATAGACCTGTAAGCCTTACTTCTGTAATGGGAAAGCTTTCATAAAGGTTAATAAGGGATAGCATACAATAATATATCCATGTAACAAGATAATATGTATGAGTCAACAAAGGTCATGTCAAACAAATCTAATTAGTTTCTATGAGAATACAAGTAGGAACTTGGCCAAGGCAACTCAGTAGATGTAGTCTTTTTGGATTTTGCAAAGGGTTTTGACACAGAGCCACATAGGAGCCTATTATGCAAAATATGGAAATTGCATTAAATATATGCATATTGATTGTATTGAAAACAATGCCACCTTATTTAATAATAAATACCTTGTGGGGTTAATTTTGAGGAAAATGTACCCATCCTCAAATACTTTTCTTTAAAAATAATCTATTCTTTACTGAACATCTTGTTTTCCTTATATCTAATAATCGTCCTTATTTAAACACAAAGGGCCTATGTCCTCTATTTGGGGATACTCCTCACCAAAGGGCTAAACTATAATCCCTCAGTAAATTATAATCACCATCCATACCAGTAAGACCATGCATACAGTTAAAAACAAATCATAAAACACAGATCAATCATACTCCATTTATGAAAAAAGGAAATGAAAACCCTTAGCCAGAGTATTCCTGCCACTAGGGATCTAAATTGGAATATGTATTATTGACTTAGACTTCGCTAGACTCATCTCCTATAATCAATGCTCAATGTCTGCAGCACCTCTCTGTCAGTCACTCCAGTGGCTTCCCATAGCTTTCAGAATAACATTTAAAATCATGACTCGAACGTATAAAGACCTCAACACCCCTTATATCTCTTCTCTTGTATCAAAATACTCCCCCAACCACTCTTTTCCCTTTTTTAGTGAACTTCTTATATCCTCCACTCTTATCACTTTCTCTCACTCCCACCTTCAAGACTTCTCTCATGCTGCCCCTACTTCTCAGAACTCCTTGACTCACCCCACTAGTCTATCTTCCTGCCTCAAAACATTTAAAAGCTCACTAAAAACACAGTTATTTAAAGAAGCTCATCAATTTCAACCTTAATTTGCACAACACATCTATCACCCTTCTGTACCACACGCATACCCTTTAGATTGTAAGTTTGCAAATTTTCGGTCTTATAAGGTGCTTTGTACATTTGGTTTTAAGCTCAAAGAGAGGGCCCGCCATTCTTTTGCAATGTGTTAAGTGTTTCTTGCCTTATACTTAACCCTGGTAGAGCACTATGGAATATATTGGCACGTTGCTAATATTAATAATAACCTGTGTGCTAAAGCTGGGTTCATCCAGCCTGTCAGAAGAGACAAAGTGTGAACAGGCTGACTCCTGACATATATACTGCTCTCTTGTTCCTCAGCAGCCATTTCAAACCCAGAGGAACAAGCCACAGAACTGCCCTACCTCCATTGCACTCACCCACCTGCCCCCGCTCAGTGAGCATCACCTGCTAAAAAGATAAACAGATAAAAATACCACCTACTCACCCACTACAGCCATTCTGAAACACATTCCCTCACTTTTTCCGCTCTGCACTAGTTACATTATTATAACTATCATATCTTAGGCACATAATATTACCTCATATTACCTCAATCTTCACTTAATCTACATCTTGCGCTTGTATGCCACAATGCTTTCTCAGTCGTTTTTCTTCCTTATAACCTCTTGCCTCTTTCTCAGACTCTCCCTATGCAGCCTCTCCACATCATGTCCCCAACAATTTAACCATCTCGCCTTCCTTGCTCTACTCTCCTCTTTTAAGCTCCCATGAGCTCCTCTCCCTCCTCTAGTCACAATCTCATCCCTTCCCTAATGCTCATAAACAGAAACACTACTGTAAGTCCCATTCCCATCTCCTCTCTCTCCTTCTTCTGCTGGCTGCTGGAGATATATCTTCTAACCCAGGCCCCTCACTCACGTCTGCCTGCCGTCAGCCATGTTCTGCACCAAGGGCAGCAAACAACAGAAAAACACTCAGAATTTGCTACCCATCATCTGCCTCAAACCTTCTACTTTGCCTTTCTCCTGTGCCCTCTGGAATGCACAATCTATCTACAAGAAACTTACATTCACTTATGACCTATTTCTTTCCAACTCCCTCAATCTACTGGTTCTCACTGAAACCTGGCTTTCCTCATCAGACACTGTCATCCCCTTTGCAGCACTCTCTCATGGTGGCTTTCACATTTATCACGCACCTAGACCTGGTAACAAACAAGGTGGTGGTGTGGGTTTATTATTTTCCTCTCGCTGTACATTTCACCTCATTCTCCTTGTCCTACCCATCTTTCCATGTGTTGCTGTGATCTAACGCCCTCCTGGACCACCCTCTGAAATTCTTGGATCATTTTGCCGCCTGGCTCCTTCACTTTCTCTCTTCTAAGGTTCCTTCATTTTTACTTGGTGACTTCAACATTGCCATTGACACTTTCACCTCCCGGCATCCGCTAAACTACTCTCACTCACCTCTACCTTAGGCCTCTCACAACTTACAGATTCCTCTGCTCACCATGCTGGACATTGCCTTGACCTTATTTTCACCAATTTTAGCACCACCTCCAACCTAGTCATCTGTTCTATCCCTCTATCTCACCACCACCCCCTGACCATCTACCTCACCACACCTTCCTCTCACTACCCTTCTTCATCCCCTACCACCAAAACTCACAGAAATATGCAAGCATTTGAGCCGCAACAGCTCTCCACTGTGCTACAACTCCTCCAGAGCCCCATTACCAACTTCAACTGCCCTGACACTGCCACCTCATATTACAACTCAACTCTTTCTTTCACCCTTGACACCCTCGCCCCCATAACCACATGTAGATGTCCTTGCTCTCATCCACAACCACAGCACACCACACAAACAGGATACATTCAGCGGTGCTCCCGTACTGCTGAACGACTATACAGGAAATGCAACAGATTTCCTTCATTACAAGTCTATGTTGGCCTCCTACTTCTCTGCCCCCAACCTTGCCAAACAGCACTATTTTACATCATTAATATAAACTCTGTCCTCCAACCCCAAATGATTGTACACCACTTTCAAGTCTCTCCTCCGCCCACAGCCACTTCCCGTCCTTTCCTGTCTCATGGCTGAAGAGTTTGGCAGCCACTTTAAGCATACAATTGAAAACATTCACAATTAATTTTCCTCTCATCTCATTCCATCATCTAAACTAACCGAGAACATCCACCCTTCTCCCTTCCCCAATCCCACAGCTACTATGCACTTCTTTGACATTGTAACTGAGGACAAAGTCTCTAGCCAACTATCAACCTCTTGCCTTACTACCTGTAATCTAGATCCTATTCCATCTCAGTTTATCCCTTCCCTCTCTATCATACTAATCCCATCTCTCACAAATCTCTTCAACCTTTCCCTAAATACTGGCACATTTCCATCCTCTCTAAAACATGCCATAATGTCACCCATTCTTAAGAAACAATCATCTGATTCTGACTCTGCATCTAAATATCGCCCTATCTCTCTTCTTCTCATTGCTTCCAGCCCCAATGTATTGATTCCAACTCCATTGGTGACACCTTCCAATCCAACACTCTCACAAAAGTCACTGATGACTTGCTCACCACAAAGTCAAGGCTTAATTCTCTAATCTACTTCTTTTAGATCACTCTGATGCCTTTGACAACAGCTGATCACCTTCTTCTTATCCAAATCCTTTCCTCCCTCAGCATCTGAGACACTCCTCTCTCGTGGTTCAAATCTTACCTCCAAGATTGAACATTTAGTGTCTCCTTCTCCTCACCCACTAACTTTTGGTGTACCCCAAGGTTCAGTCCCAGGCCCCCTCCTCTTTTCAATCTACACATCCTATCTTAGAACCCTAAAAAAATCTTTCAGATCTCAGTATTATCTATATGCAGACGACACTCAAATCTACCTCTCAACACCAAATCTATTCCTTTTACTTCTAAAACATGTTTCCAACTGCCTCTCAAGTATATCCTCCTGGATGTCCGCCCACCACCTCAAACTCAACATGTCCAAGACTGAACTCCTAATCTTCCCACCCTCTACTTCAGCTTCAATTCCTCACATCTCTCTCACTGTCGACAATGCCATCATCACCCCCACCTCCCAAGGCCGTTCTTTTTGTTTTTTTCCTGGACTTTGCACGCTTTTTCATTCCTCACATACAGTCACTAACAAAATCCTGCCTGCTTCATCTCAAAAACATCTCTAAAATATGTCATTACCTCACACAAGACACAACTAAGATTTTAATACACTCTCTCATCATATCTTGTCTTTACTACTGCAACTCCCTCCTTTTTGGCCTCCCCATCACCCGCTTGTCACCACTTCAATCCATAATGAACACCTGCGCTAGACTCATCTACCGTACTCAACATTCATGTCTGCAGCACCTCTCTGTCAATCACTCCATTGGCTTCCTGTTCCTTCCAGAATAAAATTTAACATAATGACCCGAATCTCCAAATACTCCCCCACACGCCCTCTTCCGTTCTGCTAACAACCTTCTTTTTTCCACCTCTCTTATCACCTCCTCTCATTCCCGCTTGTCACCACTTCAATACATAATGAACGCCTCCTCTAGATTCATCTACCGTACTCAACATTCAGTGTTTTCAGCAAATCTCTGTCAATCACTCCACTGGCTTCCTGTTACCTTCAGAATAAAATTTAAAATCATGACCCAAACTTACAAAGCCCTCAACAACTGCGCATCCCCTTATATCTCTGCTCTTGTCTCCAAATACTTCCCCACAGACCCTCTTCTTTCTGCTAACAACCTT
Source organism: Discoglossus pictus (assembly GCA_027410445.1). Lineage (NCBI taxonomy): Eukaryota > Metazoa > Chordata > Amphibia > Anura > Alytidae > Discoglossus > Discoglossus pictus. The sequence goes on along the minus strand of CM050169.1, from coordinate 207,949,009 downwards.
CTTCGTTCCACCTCTCATAACTTCTCAAAACCTTACTCAAATCCTCACTGAAAAAAACATCTGTTTAACGAAGCCTACCACGTCCCACCTTAACTTACACAACTTATCTTTCACTCTCCTGTACTTCATCCAAACCATTTAGATTGTAAGTTTGCGAGTTTTCAATCTTGCGCGGGGCTTGCGATGAGAAATGAAGGTGCTCAGAGGGGGCAGAACATCGCAATTTTATTGCCATCATTTTTAACCGGGCAAGTCACTAGTTATAAATAAATATGGATATATAGTTACTTTCTTAGTCCAGGTATTCATCCATTGATGCAGATTATTATGTAGCCTAATTTTCTTTTTAAGAAATGCATAAAAAAATGAGTTGGGTGACAGAGTAATATCAAATATATTTTATAGTCATGAAGATGTTTCTAAATCTGCATCTGCCAAAATATTTTTACTGTCCAGCTGACGATCTGAACAGGTCTTAAGTAAATATCAAGAAGTTTAACAAATATAAGAGTCTGTGTCCTTTTTATTTTAATATGTATGTCCCTTTTCCTCTTCTTTCATCTAGGTTTTAGTCTGGGATCCGCCATTCAGTCCATGGATGTTGTGCATCCCTCACCCTATTAAAACTGGATACACTTTAGTGCTGTTGGATACAGAAGGTTTGGACGATGTGCAGAAGGTCAGTATTTTAATCTTATACTATGATTTTGTTCCCATACAGCAATCTTATTCACTTTGCATAAAGGAAATATACTACATCTGTGTGAAACAAATATATATGGGTATTGCTGACTCTAAAAATCAATGCTAAGACTGTCTCGTTATTCAGGGAAATAGTAAGAACGATGCCTGGATTTTCTCACTTGCTGTCCTGTTGAGCAGCACCTTGGTGTATAACAGTGTAGGCACCATTAATCAACAAGCTATGGACCAGCTACAGTATCCTTTACAATAATAATCTGAGGGATGCTCTGCAGAACTATATAGATTTAATGGTTATAGCTAGTGATGTCGCGATCATAAAATTTTCAGTTTGCGAACCGCGAACGTGAACCGCCGCAAATGTTTGAGAACCGCCGAACCCAGGGAACCGCGATAGACTTCAATGGGCAGGCAGATTTTAAAACCCACAGGGACTCTTTCTGGCCACAATAGTGATGGAAAAGTTGTTTTAAGGGGACTAACACCTGGACTGTGGCATGCCGGAGGGGGAAACATGTCAAAACTCCCACAGAAAATTACATAGTTGATGCAGAGTCTGGTTTTAATCCATAAAGGGCATAAATAACCTAACATCCCCCTCCATCATCATCCTCCCCTATATCTCTTTACCCCCTCCCTCATCATCCTCCCCTGTGTCTCTTTCCCTCCTTCCTCATCACCCTCCCCTGTGTCTCATCCCCCTCCCTCATCATCCTCCCACCTCCCTCATCATCCTCCCCTGTATCTCTTTACCCCCTCCCTCATCATCCTCCCCTGTGTCTCTTCTCCCCTCCATCATCATCCTCCCCTGTGTCTCTTTACCCCCTCTCTCATCATCCTCCCCTGTGTCTCTTCCCCCCTCCATAATCATCCTCCCCTGTGTCTCTTTCCCCCCTCCCTCATCACCCTCCCCTGTGTCTCTTTTTCCCCTCCCTCATCATCTTCCCCTGTGTCTCTTCCCCCTCTCCCTCATCATCATCCCCTGTGTCTCTTTCCCCCTTCCTCATCACCCTCTCCTGTATCTCTTTACCCCCTCCCTCATCATACTCCCCTGTGTCTGTTTCACCCCTCCCTCATAATCCTCCCCTGTGTCTCTTCCCCCCTCCCTCATCATCCTCCCCCCTCCCTTGATGATAAGGGGGGGGAAGAGACACAGGGATAAGTGTGAGGGGTGTTAGGGTAAGGGGTGTTAGGGATAAGGGTGAGGGGGTTAGGTGTTAGGGTGAGGGGTGTTAGGGCTAAGTGTGAGGAGTGTTAGGGTGAGGGGTGTTAGGGATAAGTGTAAGGGGTGTTAGGGTGAGGCATGTTAGGAATAAGTGTGAGGGGTGTTAGGTCTTAGGGATAAGTGTGAGAATGTTAGGGTTAGGTGTTAGGTTGATGGGTGTTATGGATAAGTGTGAGGGGTGTTAGGGTTAGGGTAAGGGGTGTTAGGGATAAGTGTGATGGGTGTTAGGGTAAGGGATGTTAGGGTTAGGTGTTAGGGTAAGGGCTGTTAGGGATAAGTGTAAGGGGGTATTAGGGTTAGGTGTTAGGGTGAGGGGTGTTAGGGATAAGTGTGAGGGGTGTTAGAGTTAGGTGTTAGGGTGAGGGGTGTTAGGGATAAGTGTGGGGGTGTTAGGGTTAGGGTGAGGGGTGTTAGGGATAAGTGTGAGGGGTGTTAGGGTTAGGTGTTAGGGTGAGGGGTGTTAGGGATAAGTGTATGGAGTGTTAGGGTTAGGTGTTAGTGTGAGGGATGTTAGGGTTAGGTGTTAGGGATAAGTGTGAGGGGTGTTAGGGTTAGGGTGAGGGGTGTTAGGGATAAGTGTGAGGGGTGTTAGGGTTAGGTGTTAGGGTGAGGGGTGTTAGGGATAAGTGTAAGGGGTAATAGGGTTAGGTGTTAGGGTGAGGGATGTTAGGGTTAGGTGTTAGGGATTAGTGTGAGGGGTGTTAGGGTTAGGGTAAGGGGTGTTAGGGATAAGTGTGAGGGGTGTTATGATTAGGTGTTAGGGTGAGGGGTGTTAAGGATAAGTGTAAGGGGTGTTAGTTTGAGGCATGTTAGGAATAAGTGTGAGAGGTGTTAGGGTTAGGTGTTAGGTTGATGGGTGTTATGCTGATTGGCCCGGAATGTGTCTGCTGACTGTGAGTTGCAGGGTCAAAGTTTGCTCAATGATAAAGTATAGGGGGCGGGTCGAATATCGCATATGTTCGCAGTTCGCCGCGAACGCGAACTTGCTATGTTCACCAGGAACAGTCTGCCGGCGAACTATTCGCGACATCTCTAGTTATAGCTATGCTTTGTCAGGTGTCTCACAAATTCCTTAGCTTCTCTTAGTTATGTAAAAGAACTTACTGAACGGATAAAAATTACTTCAAGCAAAGGGAAAGAAAAACATGAGGAAGAGGAAAAAGATGAGTCAGGAGAATTTAAGAGATTCTTCCAGTCATTCATCTGGTGTGTCCGGGACTTTTATTTAAATCTGGAGATTGGTGGGAAGAAAATTACTGAGGACGAGTATCTAAAGAATTCCTTAATGCTCAAACAAGGTAAATAACTCTCAAACACACTTTAGCAGTCACTTAAGTATTCATCCACTATCACACCCTTACAGTACACACATTCCACATGTTAACTCATAACACTGATATGGTCCCTTTTTAAATAAAATACAGCGATCCCTGTATGTACGTGGTTCCAGTACTTACAGATTCTTTTCAGGTACATAATATGGGATTAAAAGTTCTAAAAATCAGACAGAATCAAAGTACAAATCCAACAATATATACAAAATATGAGACACAAATAATTGAACAGTATTATAAATACCCAGTAATATAAATAAACATGTTTACAATTATGTTATGTATGTACTGCACATGCATATGTCAATAAATGTGCTTCATTTAAGCATTATTCCCTTACTCACACATTCTCTTAAATGCACAATCACCAAAACATACACTCACTCACACACAATCCCATGAGGTATTTTGTATTATACAGAAGTATCTCATTGGATTTTGCAAGTAAGACTCTGGCGTAGGTATTATTTAAACAAAGCCAAATAGGAACCTAAGAATTCTAATAAATGCAAATATTTTAAAATATTTTAATTACTGTAACTCCAAATCAGCAACTGTTTTCTGTCTTTCATCATTTAAATACAATTAGTTCACCCTGATTTTCATCTTATACTGATTCATTCTAGGTACAAACAAAAATAGAGGTACTCAATCAGAGAACTATATAACCTTAATGCATTAGTTGTATAGACATGATAAGCCACTCTGAGAGCAATCTCTTTTAGCTCGCTTGTGCCCTTCACAGAGAGAAATATCCTGTAGAATATCAGTCTGGTGTCATTTAATAGTGTGATCCAGACCCAAAATACCAGGCAATTCTACCCTGAACATGCCATATGTACTTTCTTCCTTTGTCTGGCCTCATTAGTTGGTTGTAGCTGATCTCCCTAAGGTAAAGTGAGCAAGGAGTACACTTGTGGAGCCCCTATCCTTAGGAAGGCTAAGTCTTAAGAGTAATTTGCATAAGCAACAAATAGAGACGCTCAATCAGAGAATAAACAAACTTTAATAGGTTAGTTCAATGAATATTATAATCCACTCTTAGAGCAGCCTCTTTTAGCTTACTCATGACCTTTTTTTTTGTTCATTCAAAGTACCACATACAAGTACTTCTATACATATGACAAAAAACATCTAATACTATCAACATATGCTAAATCAAAGTTATAATTAACTAGCGACTTGCCCGTCAAAAATGACGGCAAGAAAATTATAAGGCTGGGAATGCTGTTTGCCACACAATGTGAGTCTCTGACACTCTTAAGCTTTTTGTTATCTACAAAGAAGTACAACAATTATAATAAATGCGTTTATTTTTTTAACATGCAACTTGTAGTTCAACAACTGGTAAAGCATAACTTTTTTGTCTATGCAGGAATAATATAACAATGGATGAACTTTGTATGAATCCGTATTGTAAACCATTACATAATGCAATTGTGAGCTATGCATGAGTAATATAACAAATGGTCAACTTTGTATGAATGAGTATTGTAAACCATTACATAATGCTTTGTAACATGCAACTTGTAGTTCAACTACTGGTAAACCACATAGGTATTGAATCCAGAGGAAGGAAAACAGAAAAAACCCTATTATTATTATTATTATAGTTTATTTATAATGCGCCAACATATTCCGTAGCTCTTTACATAAATTAGGTTCAGACAATGATAAATACAGATTAATATTTAGCAAAGGAAGTACGGCCCTGTCTTTGAGCTAGGAATCCAATGTCCATGGTGAATTCCCAAATTACTTAGGATAGACACTCGCAGACTTACAATCTAAGGTATAGTGAGTGGTAAAAGAGGGAGAGAGAGGTGATAAGTGTGTTAGGGTGGAAGGTGATACGCCTCTTTAAAGAGAGGGGCAGCATGAGAAAAGTCCTGGAGGCGGGAGTGAGAGGAGGTGACAAGAGTTGTAGAAAGAAGAAGGTCATTAGCAGAATGAAGAGGGCGGGTGGGGGAGTATTTGGAGATGAGAGCAGAGATGCAAGGGGGAGCATTATTGTTGAGGGCTTTGGAAGTTAGGGTCATGATTTAAAATTTTATTCTTGAGGCAAAGGGAAGCCAGTGGAGTGATTGACAGAGAGGTGATGCTGACACTGAACGCTGTGTACGGAAGATGCTTATTATAGTTTATTTATAATGCGCCAACATATTCCGTAGCACTGTACATAAATTAGGTTCAGACAATGATAAATACAGATTAACATTTAGCAAAGGAAGTACGGCCCTGTCTTTGAGCTAGGAATCCAATGTCCATGGTGAATTCCCAAATTACTTCGGATAGAAACTTGCAGACTTACAATCTAAGGTATAGTGAGTAGTAAAAAGAGGGAGAGAGAGGTGATAAGTGTGTTAGGGTGGAAGGTGAAACGCCTCTTTAAAGAGAGGGGCAGCATGAGAAAAGTCCTGGAGGCAGAAGTGAGAGGAGGTGACAAGAGTTGTAGAAAGAAGAAGGTCATTAGCATAATGAAGAGGGTGGGTGGGGAAGTATTTGGAGATGAGAGCAGAGATGTAAGGGGGGGAATTTTTGTTGAGGGCTTTGTAAGTTAGGGTTATGATTTAAAATTGTATTCTTGAGGCAAAGGGAAGCCAGTGGAGTGATTGACAGAGAAGTGATGCTGACACTGAACGCTGTGTACGGAAGATGAGTCTAGCAGAGGCATTCATAATGGATTGAAGTGGAGACAGTCGGGTGGTAGGTAGGCCAACAAGAAGCGAGTTGCAGTAGTCTAGTCGAGAGATGATGAGACAGTGTATAAGGATTTTAGTTGTGTCTTGTGTAAGATAGTGACGAATTCTGGAGATGTTTTTTAGATGGACAAGACAAGATTTAGTTAGTGATTGTATGTGAGGGATGAAAGACAGAGCGGGGTCCAGTAGAACTCCAAGACAACGGGCTTGGGAGGAGGGGGTGATGATGTATTTGTTGACAGTGAGAGAGATGTGAGGAATTGATGCTGTGGGAGAGGGAGGGAAGATTAGGAGTTCAGTTTTAGACATGTTGAGTTTGAGATGGTGGTTGGACATCCAATAGGATATACTCGAGAGGCAGTTGGAGACGTTTGTTAGAAGAGAGGGGGACAGATCTGGTGCCGAGAGGTACTGTAGATTTGGGTGTCATCTGCATAGAGATGATAATGAAGCCCAAAAGCGTTTATGGGGGTACCAAGTGATGGAGAGATAGAGAAGAGGAGGGGGGCAAGGACAGATCCTTGGGGTACACCAACAGACAGGGGGTGAGAATAATAATAGGTGTCAGAGAAGGAGATACTGAATGATCGATTTTGTTGGTATGATGAGAACCATGAGAGAGCAGTGTCTCGAATACCGAGGGAGAAGAGGATATGGAGTAGAAGTGGATGGTGGACAGTGTCAAAGGCAGCAGAGAGATCTAGAAGAAGAAGAATTGAGAAGTGACCTTTTGACTTGGTGGTAAGCAGGTCATTGGTGACTTTAGTGAGAGCTGTCTCATTGTAGTGTTGGGGCCGAAAGCCAGATTGGAAGGTGTCAAGAAGGGAGTTAGAGGAAATAAAGCTGGTAAGGCAGTTATAGACTAGCCGCTCCAGCAGTTTGGAAGCCAAGGGAAGTAGAGAGATAGGGCGGTAGTTAGATGCAATGTCAGTGTCAGATGAGGGTTCTTTGAGGGTGGGTATAACTATGGCATGTTTTAGAGAAGACGGAAACATGCCAGTAGTAAGGGAGAGGTTGAAAATATGTGTGAGAGCTGGGATTAGTGTGGTAGAGAGGGGAGATATGAGCTGAGATGGAATAGGATCCTGAGGACAGGTAGTGAGGAAGGTGGATGATAGCAGTTTGGAGACTTCATCCTCTGTAGCCGGATCAAAGCAGTTCAAAGTGGCAGTGGGATTTGGGAAGGGAGAAGACTGGGTGTTGTTGGTTAGTTGAGAGTGTGGAGTTTGTAAACCACTATGAGATAAGTGTTAATTGTGGATGTTTTGAATTTTATGAATAAAATGGTTGGCAAAGTCTTCAGCTGTAAGAGAGGAAGGGATGGGAGGAGGTGGTGGGCGAAGGAGAGTATTGAAAGTGACAAACAGATGCTTGGGGTTAGAGGACAGAGTTGATATTAGTGTTGTAAAGTATTGCTGTTTGGCAAAGTTAAGGACAGAGGAATAGGAGCATAACATGAATTTGTAGTGTAGGAAATCTGCTGAAGTGCGTGATTTCCTCCATAGTCATTCAGCTATGCGAGAGCTTCTCTGGATGTATCATGTTTGAGTAGTGTGCCATGGTTGTGGATGAGACCGAGGGCATCTGCATATGGATATGGGGGCCAGAGTGTCAAGGGTGGAAGAGAGAGTAGAGTTGTAGAGTGAGGTGGCAGTGTCAGGGCAGTTGAGGTTGGTGATGGGACTGAGAAGGGGTTGGATAATAGTGGAGAGTTGAGTGCTCGCAGGTTTCTGTTTGTGATGGTGGTAGGGGTTGGAGAGGGGTGGAGAGAGGGTGATGTGGTGAGGTTGAAGGTAAGGAAGTGAAGGTCAGATAGAGGGAGTGGACGGATGACTGGGTTGAGGTTGTGCTGAGATTGGTGAAGATAAGGTCAAGAGATTGTCCAGCATGATGAGTAGAAGTATCTGTTAGTTGTGAGAGGCCAAGGGAAGAGATGAGTGCAAGCAGTTTGACTGCTGATAAGGAGGTGGGAGTGTTAACAGCAATGTTAAAATCTCCAGGTCCCAGTGAAGGAATATTGGAGGAGAGAAAGTGAGGGAGCCAGGAAGAAAAGTAATCAAGAAATTGACAGGGAGTGCCTGGGAGTCGATAGATCACAGCTACATGTAGAGAGATAGGTGAGAAGAGGTGGATTGTATGAACTTCAAAGGATGAGAATTGGAGGGATGGGTCAGGGGGTATGAGGTGAAATGTACAGCGAGTGGAAAGCAAAATACCCACACCACCACCTTGTTTAATCCCCGGTCTCGGTGTGTGGCTGAGGTGAAAACCACTGTGAGAAAGTTCTGCAGGAGAGGCAGTGTCTGAGGAAGAGAGCCAGGTTTCAGTGAGAGCCAGTAGATTGAGGGAGTTTGTAGTGAATAAGTCGTGAGTGAATGTGAGTTTATGGCAGATAGATCGTGCGTTCCAGAGGGCGCAGGAGAAAGGTAGAGATGAAGGTTTGTGACATGTGATGGATATTAGATTATGGGTGTTAAGGGTGTTTGCTGGCCTTGAAACAGAGTGTGGCTGACAGTGAGTGGAGATGAGTGAGGGGCCTGGGTTAGGGGATATATCTCCTGCAGCCAGGAGAAGGAGGAGTGAAAGGGAGAGAAGATGGGACTGGGACTTACAGTGCTGTTTCTGCTTGTGAGGGAGGGGATGATATTGTGACTGGAGGAGTGAGAGGAGCTCATGGGAGCAGAGAAGAGGAGAGGAGAGCAAGGTAGGTGAGATGGTAATATTGTTGGGGACGTGATATGGAGATGCTGCAAAGGAGAGTCTGAGAAAGCGTGAGAAAGCATTGTGACAATGTGTGAGATTAGCAAAAATAGGAAGATTGTGGGGGAAGAATTATTATCCTAAGATTTGGTAGAAGTAGTAATATAGATTCAGGAGCAGGGAAAATAGTGTGATAAGGTTTATCAGAATGGCTGAGGTAAGTGAGTAGCTAAGAAACTAATGACAATGTTTTTTTTGTTTTTTTATCAGGCGGTGTTGACTGAGCAGGTGCAAGTCATAGGAGTTTCTATAAGTAAAGAGAATGCAAGGGTATGTGTGTGGGGGGGGGGGCGCAGGGAGGGATGGCAGAAAGAGCAGTTGCAAGTTTCAAACTTCAGGGAAGGCAACTGCTATGAACTAAGATGGAGACAGTTACTGGAAAGAGAGGAACAGAAGAGATCAGATCCAGGGAATATGAGCAGATCAAATTTGTTACAAACAACTGAGAGGTGTGTGGGAGGGGTATGAGAGGTGGGATGAAACACAGAATAGTACAATATAAAGATAATTAAATTTACACGGTTTCAATAAAGTTTCTATGTGCTCAAAAATTATATAACATTTGAAAAATAATAATTGAATTTACAGTATTAGAAGTAATGTAGTGATGAATCTTTAAGTGTCTGTATATACCTTTGGAAAGCAGTTGCAAGTTTCAAACTTCAGGGAAGGCAATTGCTATGAACTAAGATGGAGGCAGTTCCTTTGGAAAGCAGTTGCAAGTTTCAAACTTCAGGGAAGGCAATTGCTATGAACTAAGATGGAGGCAGTTACTGGAAAGAGAGGATGGTATAAAATGAATTCCTTCCTGACCCCTAACTTGCGATCAGATTACTCTCTGGATAAATATTCTCTATTTAATTATACATTTCAATTTATCAACAAATGATCATCCTCCCACTAACATGAACTCTTAATTACATACAATGAAACAACTTTCCACACCTTTTTAAATCCAATTTTAACATTACAAACAGTTAGTTAATGTACTAACATTTAAACTGGAATTGTAAGAAAATGCAACGTAACTGTTTTGTGGGGCCAATCATGCCAAAAGGCCACTTCCAAGACATTCCAATATGTTACTTTGTCTTTGTTTTTTTGTTTTTTTTCACTTGTTTTTTGTTATTCTTGTAGTTATTGAAAATAGCACATAGAGTTTCCTATGTGAAATAATGTTCTTCTAAAAAGAGTCTGCCAGACATCTAAATTCGTCCACGGAGTATAAACCACTGTTCTCTTTTAGCCATTTTATAGAGCTTCCTATGTGAAATAGTGGTTTTCTACAAAGAGTCCGAGTGACATCAAAGTTCGTCCTCAAAATAAAACCACTGTTCTCTGTTTTTTTTATTTTTTTTTGTGAATTGGTCATTGAGATAAAAGCCCTTTTCTTTTTTGTAATGTAAGTTACAGCACCTCATAGTAGACAATGTTTTTTGTAAAAATTCGGCCATCATCTAATAAATCCCCTTGACTTTGTTTTTTTCAATATAAAGTTTAATGTCATCTGGATTTTAGCATCTTGAAAAAGTAACATAGAGTTGGCCATGAGCAAATATAGGTTTCTGTAAAAAAAAATACCCACAGACTTAAAAGTTTATCCTTGGGATTTATTTATGTTCATGGCAAATGCCATGATAATAGGAAATTGTCAACTTTGAAGGACAAAAAGCAAACCACTCTCACTTGGAGCCAAATAATTTTTTGGTATAAAAACTCATTCACCTTTATGGGTACCATTCATCATTTCTGCATGTATGAAATGTTCTCTTAAATCCTGCACAATAAATCTGGTCCCATTACAAAGTGTTTTTGGGGGATTAATTTTTCTCAGTAGCATGACAGTTGTCCCTTATTTCAATTGCAAAACATGTGGTGGCATTCTAGATGGTGTTAAAGAACTGATACATTATAAACTAAAGTTAGATTCACTGTCTTTGCCATCAGCCAAAACTGAATCTGCACTGTAATATTTTTTTTTTGGGGTGCATTGATGAATTTTAAAATGTTGTTATTTAGATACAAGGCATCAATATTTTTGATGTTAATATCACTTTGTTTGCAGTAATCCTTGTTATTGATAGTATTTAGAAAGATTGCCAATATTAGAGATTCATTGCAAATAATTTGTGATGGAATTTCAATGGTATAATCAGGCAGATTATTTATTTTTGGATGTTTTCCTTCTCCAATTTGAATTAGCCAATCATTGAATTAATGTTCGCCTTCAGATCTCCTACTTTATTGCTTGACTATATGGGTTGTTGGCTATAATTTTATCCAGCTGTTGAAAGACTATGTGTAAACATTGTTTATTTTCTGGAAGCATCATCCATTGTTCAACAGCTTCCATTGTATCTAGGACATATAACTGTGCAAATTTCCTTTGCTCTCCTGCTTGTGGGTGTAAATGTGAAGTCAGGTAGTAAACTTGTCCTTGTACTTTAAAACAGTAACGACCATGTCCTGGCACATTTTCTGCTAATGTAACACCCATTGAAGCAAATGAAATTGCACTGTTATAAGACCTGATGTTTTTTTTAATTGCTATAATTTGGAAATGTTGGATTACTCATTATACTTTGTAAATCTTCTGGAAATGTGTGTCTTTCTGGAAGTCTTACCTTTCCTTTCTGATAGCAACTAATAAACTTTCCATCAGTGGGTCTTTCCTTAAGAAAATGATAGGCCCCACAAAACTGACAAACCACATTGAGTAATCCACAATAATGACTGTCTACTGGTAGTGCTGTAAATAAGGGACTATCCTGAGCTTCCTGAACACAGATATCAATACTACTTTGTATCACAATATTGGTGTCATGTATATCAACACTGGTGTCATTAGGCAATATTTGGTCATTAGACAATGTGTCACATACATTATGTTTTTTACTTTTTATTTTCTTTGTAGCTCCGTCACACTCATTTTTCTTTTATTGGCAAGTCTCTGTCGGTCTTCTTCTCTTAATCGTTTTGAAGTCTCAGGGGACTGTGCATCTCTTCATCTTTGCCTCCGTTCCCTTGCCATTCTTCTTTTCAGTTCTTTCTTGTCTTCTGTGTTGTACGCCATTGTAATCTGTAATTGTAAATACAGGCATTTTAGTTTCAATTGTAATGTTTTCTTATATATCAAACAATGGCACTCATCACATTAGTAAGATTCATGTCTTACTTACCTGAAGTGTTACTGGAAGAAGTTATTTTCCACTTTCTGATGGTCTTGTAGTTGGGACCTTTTATTTCTTCCAATCTGTAAGACATGTTGTTTGTAACTGTCATCAATGCAAAACCTAAAGAGCAGTAATGAAACAGTAAAATTACCTGAAATGCAGTTTTACATTTTTCTTTAAATGAATGAATTAATCAATCAATGTCTAACCTAAAGAGCTAAGCATATGTATATATTGACAAATAAGGTCAGTGTTAATAATTGTTTTTATTTTTTTTCTAATTAATTAATATACCTTAATTAATTAATTAATTAATTAATCAATAATGGTCATGAATGCAAAACATAAAGAGCTAATCATGTTTTGCTAAATAAGGGCATCATTGAAATGTAAATTTCATATCCAAACACAAAGAGCTATGAGCAAACTATAGATTGTCCTGAAAAGGATTTATAATGTTTTGATACATTGAATTAATTAATCAATAAAGTTATGATGTTTAATTTGCATACATGAAAACGTAAATCGCTAAGCATCTATGTATTCATAAATAAGGTCATTTAATTACTTATTTTTAATTAACAAATAATAATGAATTAATTAATTAATATACATTAATTAATCAATAACTGTCATCAATGCAAAACAAAAAGACTTAATCCTTAAAGAAGGGCATCATTTAATCATATACCAGTAAAGTTGATGTTATTGCAGATGAAATGCTGCAGAGCTCACACTCTGAGCTCAGACCGGTGCAGAGATGAGCAACATGTAAAATTACATGAAAAGCATTTTTAATGGTTCTATTTAATTAATTCATTAATCATGTAAAGTATCATGTGTAATTGGCATACATGCAAAACGTAAAGGCCTAAGCATCAATATATTCATAAATACATGCAGTATAAAATATTCAATGTAGCAGGTGTCAAAGCCTCAGAAACTGATTTAAAAAATAAAACTGTTTGAGGGTACTATCCATGTCAGGCAATGAGCAATAATACAGATACAGAGATTATTTGTTAATTAATGTGCCACAGTCCTTCCCCAATGAAGGTCTCAGATGATAAAAAACTGATTTAAATATTTAACCGCTTTGAGGGTCCTATCCCTATCAGGCAATGAGCAGTAATGCAGATATAAAGGTGTAAACTATTTTTTTTAATTATTAATAATTAATAGTTAATACATTAATGTACATTTATGAGCAGTAATCCTAATATATAATTCCAGTGTAATTTTTTTTTAATGCATTGTAAAATAAACATGTTTTTTTTTATAATGATTACTAATTAATAAATAATGTATGTTAATAATCAATTAATCAACGAATACATATATTAGAAAGAGCTAAGCATTTATGTATTCATAAAGTAAAGGCACTCTAAAATATAAGATTTTGCATAATTTTTGTTATTTTTTCCTAATAATTAAGTTATGAATAAATTAATATACTTTACCTATTTGTAATTAATATCCAGCAATCAATATCCTGAAGAGCTAACAATCTCTTTGGATTCTCTGGCAGCAGAAAATGTACAGTTGCACTGTTCATCACCTGAGGAGGAATTGTTGGAATTTTGCAAACTGCAGTATATATAGGCTGCGTGCACGAGCCAAAACTGTTGGTTTAGGCGGGAAAACTGCAAGTTAGAGTTGTAAAATGGCGGCGATTGTCTAAGTGTTACCTGCCTCTCTAGCATTTTGCGTCCGTCGTAATGGTGTATTTTTGAACTCCTACGTGCCTGGCGGTGAGTTTCGTGCTCCAAACTAATTTTGCCTCATTTTCATTTTTTTCAGCAGCCATTTTTTTCTGGCATAGACGATTTCTACTGTTTAAAAAATGTCAAAAAATGCCTCAAATTACATTGAAACCTCACTCACAGGCTTCCTGGATCTCAACCTATGCTGTGTGTGAGGTATTAAGTTAATTTGAGACATATTTATGTTTTTTGGTTTGTTTTCCGATGTCCGTAGTACCGCTGTTAAATTCTTATTTTTGCAAGTAAGTTATTTTTCTTTTGCCGCTCATTTCAGCCTAAGTCCTGCGTGCTATAATGCCTCAACTGTTCGCCTCGACAAATTGCAGTTTGACAATTATAATATGTGATTAAATAGAACTATTACAGTAAGTACAAAAAAATGTACTTACAATTTTGCTACATTTAAGCATTGTTTACTTTACAAGTTTATGCACTTACACTGACACCCTTGGAAAGAGTAAGATGTGTAAATAGGGGACTTGCTATGTCCTATTAAATAATGTAAATCACTCACACAACCGGGGAATCGGAGAGTGCTGGGCGTGGGTTAAAAATAAAATATGTTTGATCCACATTTATCTTATTAGTGTGTTAAGAGGAAATGTAAATAAGGACTCATAGAGACCATGTTAATAGTGTTTTCTTATCAGATTTGCATGAAAATCAATGCAAAAAGCACAATATGTTGCCATCCAAGCATCCATAAGGCTGAATGCCCATTTGTTTCCTGTAACATAGCAAAATGATGTAGGAGAAAAAATCGGACACTTGGACAAAATTGTATGTGATTTTTCTACACAAAATTTCAAATAGTTATCTTAGAAAAACCTGTAATTTTGAAAATGTGATTTTCTTAAATACATGCTAAATTTTTTTGGCCTACAGTGGTCTAATTATAGTACTTTCAAGCTCACTCTCTATCACTATTTAACTCACACTTTCACACACTCCCACCAGCAAATTCTCACTCAGCCTCACTCACACTTTCTCATATAAATTCTCACACTCACTGACTCACACTTTCACTCACTTACACGTTTTCACACTTATCCATATTTTCACATACAGTACACCCTATCACCCGCATACACAGTCCCATTCACATAAACCATATAAAGTCTCACCCACAAAGTCTCATCCACACATACTCAATCACACTCACAGTTACACACTGATAGATCTACCAACATACAAAGTCACTGTAACACTTTATTTTATACTGTTTCACAGACCTTCCATCCACACACGCTCACTCATACACTAACACAGACTCACCCATGCACTCTTACTCTCACACATTCACTTAAGACACTTTGCCTATTTTGTTCTCTCTCGTCTCTCTGTCTCTCACTGTCTCTCTCTCTCTCTCTCAAACATGTACATATACGCACTCACAGTTTATGCCTTGGCTTCTGTATGTCAGCCTGGATATCAGTAAATGTATTTGTGAGTCTGCCTCAACATGTATCAGCATCCTTTTTTACAGAAAGTGGAAGGACATTAACAATGAAGAGACTGAGTAAATACAAAGATTTAAGCGATACGGAATATGTTTACCGCGTATCAAATAAACTATAATAATTTGAAATAACCTGTTGTTGTTGTATATACAAAATATCCCCTTTGCATTTTCTACCCATCTTAATTATTTGTTTTCATGTACTGGCAAGAAGGTGACAGAGTACAACCTGCCCCGGGAATGCATTATCCATTATTTTCAATCACACAAGTGCTTTGTTTTTCACCGTCCAGCTGATAAAAATGGTCTCCAGAACCTGGATAAGATGCCGGAGTCGGAGCTTGAACCTGAGTTTGTAAAGCAGACTGCAAGATTTATTTCACATGTATACCAGGGTAGTAACACTAAGACCCTGCCAGGAGGACTTGTAGTGACTGGGAGAAGTATGTAAGAATTGATTGTTAGATATAGAAAAAAATACTTATGTTTGTTCTGGCTCTCATATAATTGAAAAACAAGAATATGTGATATTATTATTATTATTATTATCGTTTATTTGTAACGCGCCAACATATTCCGTAGCGCTATACATAAGTTAAGTTAAAGGCAATGACAAGTTAAAGATTCACACATTGCAAAGAATGGATGGCCCTGTCTTTGAGCTTGGAATCCAGTGTCCATAGCCCTTTCCCTAAAGCACCTTGCAGGATTGAAACTCACAGACTTACAATCTAAAGGTTAAAGTTTGTATGTGGTACAGTAGGGAGAGAGTAGTGCTGAGCATGTTAGGGAGGAAGGTTATAGGCTTCTTTAAAGAGATGCATTTTTATTGATGTTTTGAAGGATTTAAGGCAGGAGGATAGTCTGGTGAAGTGAGGCAAGGAGTTCCAGAGAATAGGGGCAGCGCGAGAAAAGTACTGGAGGCGGGAGTGAGAGGAGGTGACAAGAGTGGTAGAAAGAAGAAGGTCGTTAGCAGAACGAAGAGGGCATGTGTATTGAAGTTGAGTTTGGCGGAGGCATTTATTATGGATTGAAGTGGGGAGAGGCGAGTGATGGGCAGGCCAACAAGGAGCGAGTTGCAATAGTCAAGACGAGAAATGATGAGAGAGTGAATTAGAATCTTAGTAGTGTCTTGTGTAAGGTAATGGCATATTTTGGATATGTTTTTTATATGGAAAAGACAGGATTTGATTAGAGACTGTATGTGTGGGATGAAAGAGAGGGCAGGGTCCAGTAGAACCCAAAGACAATGGGCTTGGGAGGTGGGAGTGATGATGGCATTGTTGACAGAGAGAGAGATGTGAGGAATTGAAGCTGTAGTAGAGGGTGGGAAGATTAAGAGTTCAGTCTTAGACATGTTGAGTTTCAGATGGTGGGCGGACATCCAAGAGGATATACTAGAGAGGCAGTCGGAGACGTGTGCTAGAAGAGAGGGGGATAGATCTTCTGCTGAGAGATAGATTTGGGTGTCATCTGCATAGAGATGGTACTGGAACCCAAAAGAGTTTATTAGGGTGCTGAGTGAGGATGTGTAGATGGAGAAGAGGAGGGGGCCTAGGACTGATCCTTGGGGTACGCCAATAGACCGGGGGTGAGGAGAAGAAGATGTGCCGGAGAAGGAGACGCTAAATGATCGTTCTTGGAGGTATGATGAGAACCACAAGAGAGCAGTGTCTCGAATGCCGAGGGAGGAGAGAATGTGGAGTAGAATTGAATGGTCAACTGTGTCAAAGGCGGCAAAGAGATCCAGAAGAAGCAAAATAGAAAAGTGGCCTTTAGACTTGGCGGTGAGCAGGTCATTGGTGACTTTTATGAGGAGTGTCAGAGGAGTGTTGGGGCTGAAAGCCGGATTGGAAAGTGTCCAGAAGAGAGTTAGAGGAGATGAAACTCCAGCAGTTTGGAAGCCAGGGGAAGTAGAGATATAGGGCGATAGTTAGATGCAACGTCAGAATCGGATGAGGGTTTCTTGAGAGTGGGTGTAATTATGGCATGTTTTAGAGATGATGGAAATGTGCCAGTTAGAGATGTCGCGAATAGTTAGCCGGCGGACTGTTCCTGGCAAACATAGCAAGTTCGCGTTCGCGGCGAACTGCGAACATATGCGATATTTGACCCGCCTCCTATACTTTATCATTGAGCAAACTTTGACCCTGCAACTCACAGTCAGCAGACACATTCCAGCCAAACAGCATCATACCCTGCCTTCCACACCCTTCTACCTCATGGACAGCAGCCATTTTGGAATCATAACTAACTTGCAGTCTTACTGAGAGGAGGCTGAGTGTAGGTGATACTGCATCAATAGGGAAAACCATAGCTAGGCTACTGTACACAGTGTGCAATACAGTCCTGAAGGGCTCTTTTGATCTCTGCTGCAAGGACACCCCTGTGTCTCTTCCCCCCCTTATCATCATCCTCCCCTCACCTTAGCACCCAACCCTAACACCCCTCACACTTATCCCTAACACCTAACCCTAACATCCCTCACCCTAACACCTAACCCTAACACCCCTTACACTTATCCCTAACACCCCACATCCTAACACCTAACCCTAACACTCCTCACACTTATCCCTAACACCCTCACCCTAACCCTAAGCCCCTCACACTTATTCCTAACACCTAACCCTAACATCCCTCACCTTAACACCTAACCCTAACACCCCTTACACTTATCCCTAACATCCCTCACCCTAACACCTAACCCTAACACCCCTCACACTTATCCACAACACCCCTCACCCTAACCCTAACACCCCTCTCACTTTTCCCTAACACCCCTTACCCTAACCCTAACACCCCTCACACTTATCCCTAACAACAAACCCTAACATCCCTCACCCTAACACCTAACCCTAACACCCCTTACACTTATCCCTAACACAGCTCACCCTAACACCTAACCCTAACACCCCTCACACTTATCCCTAACACCCCTCACCCTAACCCTAAAACCCCTCACACTTATCCCTAACACCTAACCCTAACATCCCTCACCCTAACACCTAACCCTAACAACCCTCACACTTATCCCTAACACCCCTCACCCTAACACCTAACCCTAACACCCCTCACACTTATCCCTAACACCCTTTACTCTAACCCTAACACCCCTCACACTTATCCCTAACACCTAACCCCAACACCCCTTACACTTATCCCTAACACCCCATACAATAACACCTAACACCCCTCACACTTATCCCTAACACCCCTTACCCTAACCCTAACACCCCTCACACTTATGCCTAACACCTAACCCTAACATCCCTCACCCTAACACATAACCCTAAAACCCCTTACACGTATCCCTAACACCCCTCACCCTAACACCTAACCCTAACACCCCTCACACTTATCCCTAACACCCCTCACCCTAACCCTAACACCCCTCACACTTATCCCTAACACCTAACCTTAACACCCCTTACACTTATCCCTAACACCCCTCACCCTAACACCTAACCCTAACACCCTTCACACATATCCCTAACACCCCTCACCCTAACCCTAACACCCCTCACACTTATCCCTAACACCTAACCCTAACATCCCTAACCCTAACACCTAACCCTAAAACCCCTCACACTTATCCCTAACACCCCTCACCCTAACACCTAACCCTAACACCCCTCACACTTATCCCTAACACCCCTTACCCTAACCCTATCACCCCTCACACTTATCCCTAACACCTAACCCTAACATCCCTCACCCTAACACCTAACACCCCTCACACTTATCCCTAACACCCCTCACCCTAACACCTAAACCTAACACCCCTCACACTTATCCCTAACACCCCTCACCCTAACCCTAACACCCCTCACACTTATCCCTAACACCCCTCACCCTAACCCTAACACCCCTCACACTTATCCCTAACACCTAACCCTAATATCCCTCACCCTAACACCTAACCCTAACACCCCTTACACTTATCCCTAACACCCCTCACCCTAACACCCCTCACACTTATCCCTAACACCTCTCACCCTAACCCTAACACCCCTTAACCTTACCCTAACACCCCTCACACTTATCCCTAACACCTAACCCTAACATCCATCACCCTAACACCTAACCCTAACACCCCTTACACTTATCCTTAACACCCCTCACCCAAACACCTAACCCTAACACCCCTCACACGTATCCCTAACACCCCTCACCCTAACCCTAACACCCCTCACACTTATCCCTAACACCTAACCCTAACATCCCTCACCCTAACACCTAACCATAACACCCCTCACACTTATCCCTAACACCCCTCACCCTAACACCTAACCCTAACACCCCTCACACTTATCCCTAACACCCCTTACCCTAACCCTAACACCCCTCACACTTATCCCTAACATCTAACCCTAACATCCATCACCCTAACACCTAACCCTAACACCCCTTACACTTATCCTTAACACCCCTCACCCTAACACCTAACCCTAACACCCCTCACACGTATCCCTAACACCCCTCACCCTAACCCTAACACCCCTCACACTTATCCCTAACACCTAACCCTAACATCCCTCACCCTAACACCTAACCATAACACCCCTCACACTTATCCCTAACACCCCTCACCCTAACACCTAACCCTAACACCCCTCACACATATCCCTAACACCCCTCACCCTAACCCTAACACCCCTCACACTTATCCCTAACACCTAACCCTAACATCCCTAACCCTAACACCTAACCCTAAAACCCCTCACACTTATCCCTAACACCCCTCACCCTAACACCTAACCCTAACACCCCTCACACTTATCCCTAACACCTAACCCTAACATCCCTCACCCTAACACCTAACACCCCTCACACTTATCCCTAACACCCCTCACCCTAACACCTAAACCTAACACCCCTCACACTTATCCCTAACACCCCTCACCCTAACCCTAACACCCCTCACACTTATCCCTAACACCCCTCACCCTAACCCTAACACCCCTCACACTTATCCCTAACACCTAACCCTAATATCCCTCACCCTAACACCTAACCCTAACACCCCTTACACTTATCCCTAACACCCCTCACCCTAACACCCCTCACACTTATCCCTAACACCTCTCACCCTAACCCTAACACCCCTTAACCTTACCCTAACACCCCTCACACTTATCCCTAACACCTAACCCTAACATCCATCACCCTAACACCTAACCCTAACACCCCTTACACTTATCCTTAACACCCCTCACCCTAACACCTAACCCTAACACCCCTCACACGTATCCCTAACACCCCTCACCCTAACCCTAACACCCCTCACACTTATCCCTAACACCTAACCCTAACATCCCTCACCCTAACACCTAACCATAACACCCCTCACACTTATCCCTAACACCCCTCACCCTAACACCTAACCCTAACACCCCTCACACTTATCCCTAACACCCCTTACCCTAACCCTAACACCCCTCACACTTATCCCTAACATCTAACCCTAACATCCATCACCCTAACACCTAACCCTAACACCCCTTACACTTATCCTTAACACCCCTCACCCTAACACCTAACCCTAACACCCCTCACATGTATCCCTAACACCCCTCACCCTAACCCTAACACCCCTCACACTTATCCCTAACACCTAACCCTAACATCCCTCACCCTAACACCTAACCATAACACCCCTCACACTTATCCCTAACACCCCTCACCCTAACACCTAACCCTAACACCCCTCACACATATCCCTAACACCCCTCACCCTAACCCTAACACCCCTCACACTTATCCCTAACACCTAACCCTAACATCCCTAACCCTAACACCTAACCCTAAAACCCCTCACACTTATCCCTAACACCCCTCACCCTAACACCTAACCCTAACACCCCTCACACTTATCCCTAACACCTAACCCTAACATCCCTCACCCTAACACCTAACACCCCTCACACTTATCCCTAACACCCCTCACCCTAACACCTAAACCTAACACCCCTCACACTTATCCCTAACACCCCTCACCCTAACCCTAACACCCCTCACACTTATCCCTAACACCCCTCACCCTAACCCTAACACCCCTCACACTTATCCCTAACACCTAACCCTAATATCCCTCACCCTAACACCTAACCCTAACACCCCTTACACTTATCCCTAACACCCCTCACCCTAACACCCCTCACACTTATCCCTAACACCTCTCACCCTAACCCTAACACTCCTTAACCTTACCCTAACACCCCTCACACTTATCCCTAACACCTAACCCTAACATCCATCACCCTAACACCTAACCCTAACACCCCTTACACTTATCCTTAACACCCCTCACCCTAACACCTAACCCTAACACCCCTCACACGTATCCCTAACACCCCTCACCCTAACCCTAACACCCCTCACACTTATCCCTAACACCTAACCCTAACATCCCTCACCCTAACACCTAACCATAACACCCCTCACACTTATCCATAACACCCCTCACCCTAACACCTAACCCTAACACCCCTCACACTTATCCCTAACACCCCTTACCCTAACCCTAACACCCCTCACACTTATCCCTAACATCTAACCCTAACATCCCTCACCCTAACACCTAACCCTAACCCCCCTTACACTTATCCCTAACACCTAACCCTAACATCCCTCACCCTAACACCTAACGCTAACACCCCTCACACTTATCCCTTACACCCCTTACCCTAATCCTAACACCCCCCACACTTATCCCTAACACCCCTCACCCTAACACCTAACCGTAATACCCCCTTACACTTATCCCTAACAGCCCTTACCCTAACACCTAACCCTAACATTCTTACACTTATCCCTAAGACCTAACACCCCTCACATGTATTCCTAACATGCCTCACCCTAACATCCCTTACACTTATCCGTAACACCCCTCACCCTAACACCCCATTACACTTAGCCCTAACACCCCTCACCCTAACACCTAACCCCCTCACCCTTATCCCTAACAGCCCTTACCCTAACACCCCTCACACTTATCCCTGTGTCGCTTCCCCCCCCCCCATATCATCAAGGGAGGGGGGAGGATGATGAGGGAGGGGGTAAGAGACACAGGGAGGATGATGAGGGAGGGGGGAAACAGACACAGGGGAGGATGATGAGGGAGGGGTTAAAGAGATACAGGGAAGGGTGATGAGGAAGGGGGGAAAGAGACACAGTGGAGGATGATGAGGGAGGGGGGGAAGAGACACAGAGGAAGCTGATGAAGGAGGGGGAAAAGAGACACAGGGGAGGATGATGAGGGAGGGGGGAAAGAGACACAGGGGAGGATGATGATGGAGAGGGAAGAGACACAGGGGAGGATGATGATGGAGGGGGTAAAGAGATACAGGGGAGGATGATGAGGGAGGTGGGAGGATGATGAGGGAGGGGGGATGAGACACAGGGGAGGGTGATGGGGAAGGGGGGAAAGAGACACAGGGGAGGATGATGAGGGTGCGGGTAAAGAGATACAGGGGAGGATGATGATGGAGGGGGATGTTAGGTTATTTATGCCCTTTATGGATTAAAACCAGACTCTGCATCAACTATGTAATTTTCTGTGGGAGTTTTGACATGGATCCCCCTCCGGCATGTCAAAGTCCAGGTGTTAGTCCCCTTAAAACAACTTTTCCATCACTATTGTGGCCAGAAAGAGTCCCTGTGGGTTTTAAAATCCGCCTGCCCATTGAAAATTTTATGTTCGCGACATCACTAGTTCCAGTGTTTAGGGAAAGGTTGAAGATATATGTGAGAGCTGGGATTAGTGTAGTAGAGAGGGGAGGGATGAGCTGAGATGGAATAGGATCTGAAGGACAGGTGGTGAGGTGAGAGGATGATATTAGGATGTAGACTTCATCTTCTGTTGCATTGGTAAAGTAGTTCAGAGTGGCTGTGGGAATGGGGGGGGGGTAGATTGGGTGTTGTTGATTAGTTGAGTTAGTTGAGAGAGTGAAGTGGGTGAGCAGCGGTGAGAGGATAGTTCATTGTGGATAGATTGAATTTTATGTGTAAAATGGTTGGCAAAGTCTTCAGCCGTGAGACAGGAAGGGATGGGGGGAGGTGGTCGGCGGAGGAGAGTATTAAAAGTGGCAAAAATACATTTTGGGTTAGAGGACAGAGTTGATATTAGTGATGTAAAGTTCTGCTGTTTGGCCAGGTTGAGGGCAGAGGGGTAGGAACGTAGCATAAACTTGTAGTGAAGGAAATCTGCTGCGGAGCGTGATTTGCTCCATAGTCGTTCAGCAGTGCGGGAGCACTTCTGAATGTAACGTGTGTGTGTAGTGTGCCATGGTTGTGGATGAGATTGAGGGCGTCTGCGTGTAGTTATGGGGGCAAGGTTGTCAAGGGTGGAAGAGAGAGTAGAGTTGTAGTGTGAGGTGGCAGTGTCAGGGCAGTTGAGGCTGGTGATAGTGCCGAGAAGAGGTTGGAGCACAGTGGAGAGTCGTGTAGGGTCGAGTTCTAGCAGGTTTCTGTGGGTTATTGTGGCTGGGGTTGAAGAAGATTGATGGGAGGAAGATGTGGTGAGGTTGAAGGTAAGGAGGTGATGGTCAGATAGAGGGAGAGGGTGGATGACTAGGTTGGAGGTATGGGTAATATTGGTAAAAATAAGGTCAAGAGAGTGTCCAGCATGGTGAGTTGAAGAATCTGTAAGTTGTGAGAGGCCGAGGGAAGAGATAAGTGCAAGTAGTTTGACGGCTGCTGAGGAGGTGGGGGTGTCAATGGCAATGTTGAAGTGTGCCAAGTATCAGTGTGGGAATGTTGGAGGAAAGAAATTGTGGGAGCCATGTGGAAAAGTGATTGACAAATTGAGAGGGAATACCTGGGGGGGCGATAGATTACAGCAACACGTAGAGAGATAGGAGAGAAGAGGCGGATAGTATGACCTTCAAAAGACGAAAATTGGAGGGATGGGACAGGGGGTATGAGGTGGAACGTACAGCGAGAAGAAAGTAATACACCCACACCACCACCTTGTTTGTTCCCAGGTCTAGGTGTGTGACTGAGGTGAAACCCCCATGCGAGAGTGCTGCAGGGGAGGCAGTATCAGAAGAGGAGAGCCAGGTTTCAGTAAGAGCAAGTAGATTGAGGGAGTTGGTAGTGAAAAGGTCGTGAGTTAAAGTGAGTTTATTGCAGATAGATCGTGCGTTCCAGAGAGCACAGGAGAAAGGAAGAGTGGAGGGTTTGTGACAAGTGATGGGTATCAAATTCTGTGTTTTTCTGGTGTTTTCTGCCCTTGGAGTAGAGCGTGGCTGAAAGCAGGTGGAAATGAGGGAGGGATGAGATTGTGATCTCATCTACTCCCTACACCTACACACTGTGTTGAAATCTTTTTTCTCCTCCTCATCTTCTACTGCCTCTTCTTAGACTTTCATTTGCAGCTTATCCATATCACACCCCCAATACTATAACCATCTCACCTTCCTTGCTTTCCTCTCCTCTTCTCTGCTCCCATGAGCTATTCTCTCTCCTCCAATCACAATAAAAGAAAAAAATAGCATTAAAAATTAACTGTCTAACGTTTACTCAACCATGTTTGGTGGAAACCTGGGCTTCATTTGATGTCACCAGAGCGTGAGCAGGTTGTAAATAACTCTAAAATTGTAATATAACAGAGAAAAAAGGGCTTTCAGTGTCAAAAACTGTACTGTCCAATATAAATGGAGCAGGAGATGTCGATTGCACCTATTGTAGTTTTGTAGGTTTTGCAAACACAGTACTTATTTAAGAATGCTTGTTATCCTACATGTTACCATTTAAGGAATAGGGCTAATCTATATTCCCTTTTACAATAGTTTGCAAACTAGTGATGTAAGTTGTTCTGGATAATCATTATACAATGTACACAAATTTATAGCAGTTATGGTTAATACACTCGCTGAGTTTTGATATTGTCCCCACAGGCCCTTGAGGTCCTGCAGACATTTATTGTAGAGAAGGAGACCGTAGAAGCTGCTATTTTGCAGACTGATCAATCCCTGACAGAAAAAGGAAATAACAGGTAAGTTTGAATTTTACAATTATCTCAAGTGAATCAAAATCAATTAGAAATGAATCTGTGCTACAAACAAACAATCAATATTCTTTTTTTTAGAACTTTGCATTTGTGTTGTCATATTAGAAATTATACTAAATAAATATCTTCAATTTAAAAGTCCTGACATTTTTTAGATGCTAAATACTAAACAAATTAATCAAGGAGGACCCAGCCTTAAATGTTAGCTAATTAAAACTGCTTCTTACGTTAGGTTATATTAGTCAGGGTAAAATAAATGCTAAGCTAAGCCATAAGGTGTATTGTGAGATTCAGATTGAATTTCAAACTTCAGATATATCTTTTCTAATTAGAAATATATACTCTAAGGTCACAGTAGATCACCAAAACCAAGTAATCAATAAAAACACAACAATTCACTAGCTACCATTTACAAAAGTTTACACACTGACTTTTAGATTGCCTTAGATATTCCTCTACCAGCGTCTGAAGCATGCTTGTGGTTAAAATGTAATTTATGTGTCATCAGACACCTGCTTTCCCTTTCCAAATTACGCAGCTCCCTTCCCTGTCATGCACGTAATTAACCTTTCATACTTCCTAACCAAATAATGTGGCCCCTACAGACTTCAGTCTTCAATCCCAACCCGGGCTAACTACTATAATCTATACAGGGGACTTGTGTCCTCTCCTATGCTAACATTTGTAAATTAAGATGATACACTCTACGTATGTTGCCAAAACAATGCTAAATGAAAACTGTAAAAAAAAAAATGCCCTGCATGGTTAACCAAGCATAGTAGATTGATGACTGTGAGTCTTCAGCCCTTAAAATGATGGAGCAATCCAAAAATCACTGCTTCTAAAAGAAACACTAACCAGAGCATCTACTTTGTGCCAACTCCACTAGATGAATGGGCAGAAGAGCCCATATAAGCCCCTTTAAAATGTCTTTTATAAGTCTGATTGATTAGAAAACACCAGAATTTGTTTTAACCTATTGCCCATTAGGGCTTTCTGGGACAAGTTTCAAAATCAGTAATTCTTCTGCAAGTACCATTCCCATCGCTTCTTACTAATTCTACTCCTCACACAGTCCATGCCTATCACATATAAAGTTGTCAGCAATGCGGGTTGTTGCTGAAGCTTGCAGGCTCACGTAGCAAGCCCGCCGCAACTGCGGCCCTCGCAAAGCGACGGCCGCAGTTGCTGGCAAGGAGCTCCAAAGGCGCTCCTTGTGCTGGTGGAGATGAGCGCCATAGATGAGGGCCATCCCTACGACCCCCTACAACTTGCATTTGCGGAGGTGGAGACTCCCACGTTGGCTGCAATGAGCCGCATATGCTGCCGGAACATGAAAACAGATTGTCAGCTCTTCAGCACAATGCTTCCTGCATGTATTACAAATAGTTAAAGTATATTAATTTATTCATTTACTAATTATTTCATTAGCATCACAAAAAACATAAACACAAAAAAACACTATCACAAGAAACGCAAAAGACATTCACTGCGAGCCTCACAACGAGCGCCAACGTTGCTCATACCACACAAACTACACCAGGGGACAGCCTTGCAATAAAAGCAAAAAACAGATCAGCGCCGACCTTACAATGACAGCAAAAGCGCCTCTGATAAAAAAAATACAACAACCAAGAGGCTCGTAATGAGCGCTGAGATCTCAGACCACCACAAAAAATAATGTCTGTGTTAAACACTATTCCTTGACTTACAATTCTATTGCCGTCATTTTCTGACGGGCAATTCGCTAGTTTATTATATTAAAGTACTCTCGGCCATGCACAACAAACACCTGAAATGCACATAACCTAATATTGATCACCTGTCCTGATGTACTTGCAGAGGACATCTGCTGTGCTCTCTGGTATGCATGTACTGTTTGCAACAAGCCCACTACAGTTTATGGCTTCTATATTTCTAACTCCTTCTACCATTTGGTTCACAGAATCCTATCTCCTTCCATCGGATACTGCCTCCTTTTAAACATATGCATTTTCAATGATTATTTGAAGGTTTTAAGGCAGGAAAAGTGGAGTGAGGGAAGGAGTTCCATAGAATAGCTGCACGAGAAAAGTACTGAATGCCAGTGAGAGGAGGTGATAAGAGAGAAGGAAAGAAGAAGGCCACACTTTTCCCTTCTAATTGTCCTGGATCTCTCTGCTGCCTTTAATACAGTTGACCATACTTTTGTACTCCAAACTTTCAGCTTCCTTGGTAATGGTGATACAGCCAGTTCACATTCTCAAATGTAGTGAAAATGCAGTATTTCCTTCTTCCTTAGATTGTAAGTTTGCGAGTTTTCAATCTTGTGTCAGGCCTTGGAAACAAGCTCTATGTACATTTGATTTTATGCTCAAAAACAGGGCCCTCCATTCTTTACAAGGTGTTTAATTTGTTTTCTGCTATGTACTCAACCCCTGTACAGCGCTACGGAATATGTTGGCGCGATATAAATAAAGATAATAATAATAATACCTCTTTGCCCCTATAAAATGATCTGCTAGTGTAATGTAATTTTCAGTCCATTGCTGTTCTCAATCTACACATTCTCTATTAGCACCAGAATTGACTTATTTATTAACACACATGTGACTGATATTATTAATACTAGTGAATTGCCCGTCAAAAAATTACGGTCATAAAATTGTAAGGCAGGTAATGCTGTTTGCCACACAAAGTAAGGCTTTTGGCTTTTGGCACTCATTGCGAGCCTCGTGCAGTCCTTTTACACCTCTGATAGCAGAAGATGTACCAAACACCAGTACCACGCACAGGAGCTTGCTTCAAGGAAATCAGGAACACCAGGATATCAGGAATACCATATAACCCCCTAGAATTAGGATTAATGCACATAATTACACTTACACCTTGTTTTATGTAAGTCCAGACACAAATGCCATACCTTTATTAATTGTCACATTTTATACAACCTTCTGGCACACAAGCTGGCCCATCACAGTAAGCCCCATCCCTAAATTTTAGGCTGCCCCCTGCTTACTGGGAATCCCTGTACCTCTGATGATTACAGGCCTTTAATCTCATCCTAGTGATTATATTTAGGGGGGGGGGGGGCTGGGTGAGTCATCACCAGACACCAACACTGTAACACAATCAAAATACATGTATATGTCATTTTAACCATAAGTAATACAAAAATATATAACTATTACAATAAAACAGGGTAACACTGGCCAGTGAGGCCCAGGCCATAGTTTAAAACAGTCCAGTCAGGCCCTGGGCATGACAACGAGGTAGGCAGTAGACAGATAGATAGATAGATAGATAGATAGATAGATAGATAGATAGATAGATCGATAGATAAAGAGAGAGAGATAGAACTAATAGAAATAATGTTTTAACTTTTGTGAATAATGTAGCTACTAAGCACACCCTCGGTCCCTTTCCTTTCAATTCAAAATATTCCCAGTAGACTTATTTGGAACTCTTAGGATGAGAGTTGAACATCATGTCAAAAGGTATATCCTTTTTTAATTTCCTGCTGTGTGAGTCATTTCTGGTTTGGGACTGCCAATTTTTTGAATCCCAACTGTAATGGCTATATATATACTGTATGTATATATATATATATATATATATATATATATATATAAAGGCTGCACAAGATATTTTGGACCTGAGTGAGTGACGGAGTGGTGCAGGTTCTTAAGTCTATACGAGTAATAGGAATGCTGGGAGTCTCTCAGTTAAATTTTCTGTGGTCTCTAAGATGCATTTTCCAGGACAGAAGACAACTGGTGATTTCCATGCTGACAACATTTCCAGAATATTAGCTGTGGTACAGATAGAATTGTGGCTCTACTACTTTTTACATTCTTTCTGTTATGTGGATAGAATGCATAGTAGTTCAGAATCAGAAAACTATGGGCTCTAATGTGAACTGACAGTCATGGCCACTAAAGCCCCTGCTACTTACCTTCAGAGTATCACTCTTTACACGACTCCCGAGCAGACTTATTATGCCACTACTGTTCTGCTTATAACAGACCTGGCACACTGTGTAACAGCCTATAGCTTATGAGAGACAAGATGGCTTTCTCATTTCTAGTTTGTCTTGTATTATAACTGTTATTTATAAAGTGCAAACATTTTATAAAAATTTGTATACAAGGGGAACATACATTGAATACAATATGTACGTTAAATATAACAGTACTAGCGACTTGCCCATCAAAAAATGACGGCAATGAGATGTGTATGTTTGGAAAGTTGTTTAGTTATTAATATACGGATTTGACACTTGTAAGATTTTAGTTATGATGAAATAAGTAGTATTGTGATATTAAACATGTTTATTTTAGTAAAATGTTCTCTTGGTGAACAGTAACTGTTAAAGCATTTTGTATTAAAAGTATTAACATTTGAATGAAAGACAGTTGAACTTTAAATTAATCAGTATTGTAAACTTGAGGTAATCGTTTTTTAACATGCAAGTTCTATCCCAAGAATTGTTAACTTAAATATATATTGAATGCAGAGGAAGGCAAACAGTAAAAACCCTCATAAAAAAGGAACCCGAATGTATCAGAGAGGGGAAAAAAATAATTTCTTCCTGACCTTATGAAGTGGCGTAAGTAAGGAACTTGAAAAACATGTTTTGAAGCTTGGAACATTATAAACAGTAACATAGTTCATTAAGATTTTAACATAATTTTGTATTAAAAGTATTAACATTTGAATGTAAAAACAGTTGAACTTTAAATTAATCAGTATTGTAAACTTGAGGTAATGTTTTTTTAACATGCAAGTTCTATCTCAAGAATTGTTAACTTAAATATAAATTGAATCCAGAGGAAGGCAAACAGTAGAAACCCTGCTTGAAACGTACCCAATTGTATCAGAGAGGAGAAAAAATTAATTCCTTCCTGACCCCATGAACTGGTGATCAGATTACTCCCTGGATTAATGTTTAACATAAAAGACAATATTTACATTGTGACTTAAAACGTGGTTTGAACTTTGTAATATGTTTAAGTATAGAACTTATATTTTTTGAAACTTGAACTTTCTTATCTGTCTCAGTAAGGAACTTGAAAATATTGGTTTTAAACTTGTAACATTAGAAACAGTAACATAGTTAATTAACATTTTAACATAATTTGTAAAAATAATGCAAGCCAAATGTTTTGTGAAGCTAATCATCCATAAACAGTATACTTCCATTAATTATGACTAAATTGTTTATTGATTTGTATTTTTCAATGGTTGACCTTTGTTTGTTGCTGTGATTTAAAACGTGGTTGACCTCTTAACATGAACTTTGTAATATGTCTAATTAAGAAACTCAAAAGTATATTTTTTAAAACTTGAACTTTCTTATTTCTCTAAGTAAGGAACTTGACAAAAAAAATTCAAACTTGTAACATTAGAAACAGTGACATATTTAATTATCATTTGAACATAATTTGTGAAAATAATGCAAGGCAAGTGTTTTGTGAGGCTAATGATATATAAACAGTACTTAGTATTTGTATTTTTGAATGGTTGACCTTTGTTTTTTGCTATAGTAATTGTTTTAAATTGCACATATAGTTTGGTCTCTGGAAAAGTGGTTCTCTAAAAAGAGAACGCAAGAACTTAAACTTGTTGCACACTGTTTAAGCACTGTTCTATATGTGTTTGACAATTTAATGTAGTTTAACAGGAAAATATTGTTTTTGTAAATGTAATTTCTGTTGCATAATAATGACCTTTTGATGGCAACGGACATTTATGTGTATTTGTTTTAAAAATGTAGTGGTTATATTGTGGTTTATTATATTTTTGCATTTGCTTTTAAATTTGTTTTGCATGGCTTTTATTTCTTTAATGAAAAGTTAAAGTACTTCATAGTAGACAATGTTTTTAGTAAAAATACGTCCATCTTCTAATAAATCACCTTGACTTTCATTATTTTCAATGTAAACTTTAATAGCCTGTGGATTTTTGCACTGTGATAATGCAACGTACAATTGGCCATGTGCAAATACTGGTTCTTCTAAGAAAATACCCACAGATTTGAACGTTTGTCCTTGTGATTTATTAATGGTCATGGCAAATGCCATAATGATGGGAAATTGTCTTCTTTGAAGTATAAAAGGGATACTACTTTCACTTGGTGTTAAATCTATTCTTGGTATGAAAACTCTCTCTCCTTTATGGGTACCAGTTAAAATTTCAGCATCTATGAAATGGTCCTTTAATTTTGAACAATTAATCTTGTCCCATTGCATAGGCCTTTTTTGGGGTTCATATTTTGCAGTAACATGACAATTGCACCTTTCTTTAGCTGCAAAATATGTGGTGGCATTCCAGAAGGAGTTAGTGAGTTTATGAATTAAGTGGAAAAGTTAGCCTGACTTTCATTGTCATCAGCAAGTACAGAATCAGCACTGTGATAATGTCTTTGTGGTGCATTAATTTTTTGAAGATTTCATTATTGAGGATTAATGCATCCTTATTTTTACACGTTAGTATGACTTTGTTGGCAAGCTCTGAATATTCCTGGTTATTTATTCTACCTTCAAACATAGCCGATATAATATCTTGGTGACAAATCATATGAGGTGGGATCTGCACAGTGTCGTCAGGTAAATGTGGTAATTTTTCTGTTCTGTCTTCTCCAATTTTAATAAGCCAATCATTGAAATCAGTTTGGCCTTCTGATCTCATGTTTTGTTGCAGTTGAAGATGGGTAAAATGTTTCCATGGTGTGCTTGAATTTATACAGGTTTCGATAATGTCAGTTCGATTTCCATGTACAACGACAGGTAATGTTTGTCTAAAATCGCCACCTAACCACATTACCTTTCCACCAAATGGAAAAGTATTATTCATGACTTCACGAAGCAAACAGTCAATACATTGGAGGGCATAGCATGAAATCATTGTGGCCTCATTTATTATAGTTAATTTACTTTTTTACAATTTCTTTGCTTGTAATGATGTCATGCGAATATCTGACACAGAGGTTTCTAAAATAGGCACTGGCAGTTTAAAGCCACTATGTACAGTTCTTCTACCTTCTAACAAAAGTGCAGCAATTCCAGTAGTGGCAAACGGCAATGCTATTTGACCTTGTGCTCGTACAGAACTCATTAATAAATTATATAGATACGTTTTTCCTGATCCGCCAGGTCCATCAAGATAGAAATAACGCTCTGTGACCATGTCATCATCTATTGCATTTTTAATGGCATTAAATGCTTGCAATTGTAACGTATTTAAAGTTGCAAGTCTTTCTTCTGTTCTTTCTACTTGTAGTTGAATGTCATAGTCTTCAAAGTTTATGTCATCTATAAAACTTGCACAACTGAATCCATGAGTTAAAAATACTTCTTGGATTTCCATCAACGCTTTTAAGTGTGCAATTGGTTCATTGTATCGTCGCATAAAGTCTTCAGCCATATTACTTTTAAATGTGTCCCACAAAGCTAATGCATTTGGAGCATTTGAGAAGATACAAATAAAAGCAAATTGTTCTCTCATCTGCCGTGGCATTTGACATTGTGCTGCTTCTTCTAAACATCTTTCCCATTCTGTATCATCAGCTATTAAGTTTCTGTGTCTTGCAGCTAAATGGAAGGATTCATATACTATGTCATTAACAGTTCTTAAGTGTTCAGAACTTTGTGCTCCAGGAACATTTAAAAGTAATATTCGTAATCAAAAACATTCAACATCTCTTGGACTGACTGTGTAAATTATTGGGATTATTTTATTTCCTCTGCTTTTTCTAGGTCTCCATAATCCATTCACAAAAACATAGTGATATGGAATTTCAATATATAAGAATTGTGTTGCTTCTGAATCTGTGGAATTTAATTCAAACCATGCAGTTAGTGTACTGTGACGAAGTTCACTTTGGGCCAATGCATTACTTTTATTTCCAGCATGGAAATACACTAAATGCCTTTGTGGCAAATGTACTGCTAATCTATATACTGCATGTGATCTATCATGCATTTCAAATTTTACAAAGCCGCCACATAGCTTCTTGCGCACTGACATAGCGAGCATCTAAATGAGATGCAAGTTCATCATGTACTAACTCACTGCTTTCAGGGTTGTCTGCACTTTTGACGACTACAGTAGCTGCATCATAGCCTTTGTAAATATATTTGTACACATATTTAATGGATTTGATGGAAGTGCAGGCTTCTATATTAATGTGTGCGTTATACTTCATGAGTAAATGTGGATTGTAGGGTTCTACATATCTATTGTCAACTTTTTTGCCACAAATAATGGCACAATCTCCTCTTCTTTTATAAAGTGGATAGCCATCACAATTGGCATAGGTTTTGTCTCTATAATCTTTTGGAAAATCTTTGGAACATTTATTATTTTCCATACATGGTGATTGTGGATTAAGCTCACCACAGGGTCCATGAATCATGCGATGAGTAACAATCTCATATAGTCTACCATATAGTTCTGGATCTGGTAGTTCTGCAACAATGACTGCATCCACTTTGTCAGAAGTATCTAATTTATCTTTTTCTTGAAGTATTATGAGAAGATGTGCATGTGGAAGGCCTCTTTTTTTAAATTCAATGGTATATACATAAGCAAGACATTTGCAGAATAAGTGTCTTATAGTGATGTCACGTATTAATTCATTTAATTTAATCTTAAAAACTCTGGCTACTTAATCTGGTCTATCGGAAGGACTTTGGTCAAGAAGTAAATTTTGTGTAATTTCTGGCCATTGGGGATTACATATAAATGTAAGAAATAAATCGCGTTTGCCAAATATGGTGACAATAGCCATAGCATCATTGTATCTTTCTCTCATATTTCGAGGAGATCCTTGAATGGAAGATGGTAAAATTATGGCTTTGCCAGCTCTGCTTGTAGCCACCTCAGATACATAGTCCATTAGTCCAGAATATTGTTCTACACGTAGTTTATCTTGTTGACATTTTATAAGGTTTAAATTATTGGCCTCAACTTGCAAATAGGAATCAATAATCCATTGTTGTGTTAGTTTTCCAACACATAAAATTGGATTAAATGTATTTCGAATGGCAATTTGAGCTACTTTAAATTCAAGCATAGAAACATTATTTTGGATTCTGGCTTTAGCATTTGGGTAACTGGGAAGGGTTCATTTTGGTTGTCAACCTGCCTCTCCGTGTGGGAAAAAAAATGGGATATGTCATTGGATCTAAATTTCGACTTAAGATACTCATATTAATGAATGGTTGCTCCTCATTTCTGGGATATATTCTAATGTCTCTTTGAAATGGTGGTTCTCCTTCATCATTTTGAAACACCATTGCAACCTCATTTGATGTTGGCAAGTTATAACGACGTTTATCAGTATGTCTGTCTCTTTTAAGCACCATATTGACCTTTGGCATTGGTAATTGATGTCTTTGTGCATGAAGTTGTTGTTCATTTTCTACTTCTGCCAATTTTTTATAAGCTTTAGTGTAGGTGTTATTGTTCATAATGTTTTCTAGCTCTATCAAAACACTGGGTAAGCATTTTTTATTTTCTTCCAGCTGCATACGTTGGTCAACAGCTTCTATTGTATCTAGGACATATAGTTGAGCGAATTTTCTTTGCTCTCCTTCCTCTGGATGTAAATGTGAGGTACGATGATACATTTGGCCTTGGACTTTAAAACAGTAAGGACCATGTCCTGGTACATTAGCAGCTAATGTTGCCCCCCATAGATGCAAAGGATATGGCAATATTGTAGGATCTTATGTTTGTCTTAAAATTTTTGTAGTTTGGAAAAGTAGGTTCAGTCATAATGTTTTGTAAATAGATTGGAAATTATTTTCTTTCTGGAAGTTTGAACTTGCCTTTTTGACAGCAACTAATTAATTGGCCATCTCTGGGTCTCTCCATTTTAAAATAATAAGCCTCACAAAACTGATATTGAGTATTCATGTCCTCACAATTATGAACCTCTATTGCTAAATACTTTATTAAAGGACAATTTGCAAAGCATATATCAGTTTCATTTTCAAATTCATCAGGTGAAATGTCATGTGATGTTTCAGGAACAGGTTCTAAATGCTTTGCATACTTTATTTGCCTAATTAGTCTTTTTTATGAAGATTAAATGTTTTTGTACAGTGAAAATTAATGTTTTTGCTATTTTGTATATGATGGCAATGTTTTTAGCATTATCCTGTTTTGTGTCCACCACTTTTGATATGCTTATTTAGGCATCTTTGTAAGGCTTATAGGTTCTTAAACAGTAAAGAAGAATATTATTTAACTTTTCTATCTGTTTCTGTGATTTTTGGTACAATCCTGTTTTGTGTCCACCGTATTTTGTCTACTCTATTTGTTCAATTAGTGTTCTTTATGAGCATTCAATCATGTTGGACAGTACAAATCAATGTTAATTGCCTTTTCTATATCATGTTGTGCTTTTTTTTATCCTGTTTTGTTTTCACCACTTTTTGGTTGCTGCATTTGGCTTGTGGGTGATGGTTGGAGGTTATTTTACAGTAAAGAGGAGGAATACTTTTGTTTTATGTGTGTTGCTAATGTTTCAGATGCTATCCTGTTTTGTGGCCACCTCTTTTTTTTTTTTTTTGGTTTTTGTGAAACTGTCTGTCTTCCTAAATTTTATAGGTGTTTGTGAAGTTTGTTGAACTGTGTTTTGTTCCTTATTCAATTTATATGTATTTTTTTTTTACTTGAAATTGTTATACTGGTGGCCATTAAACATATATAGTTCCTTTATTTTCTGCTTGTTATACTTTACCTTGATTGAAGTGTTGTTCTTGTCCGAATGACAGAGGTCCCCTCCAGCCAATCTTAATCCGCCGGTCTTCTTGTAGTGTCTGTTTGAAAAAGAAAGTGAAATGGTTAATTGTATATTTCTTCTTTTTAATTTATTCTTTTTAATCTTTGCTCTCCTTCCTCTGGATGTAAATGTGAGGTACGATGATACATTTGGCCTTGGACTTTAAAACAGTAAGGACCATGTCCTGGTACATTAGCAGCTAATGTTGCCCCCATAGATGCAAAGGATATGGCACTATTGTAGGATCTTATGTTTGTCTTAAAATTTTTGTAGTTTGGAAAAGTAAGTTCAGTCATAGGGCCTCATTCTATTATCGGCCGCAGCCGTTGCGGGGCCGCAAGGACCGGCCGCATGCTATTCTGCTATTCTATTCTCCTCCGGCCGGGGATTCCGGCAGGCTTGCGGCCGGTGCCTTGCTATCTCTTGCGGCCGCTCGCGCCGGAGGAAATCCTTTGATCTAAAACGGCCGCAAATAAATCTGCCGTAAGAAAATCCTATTTGCAATTCAATTGCTCCGGGAACCCTCTCTGCAAGGCTAAAACCGAGCCGCAGCTTACTTGCAGGAAAGAGGTCCCGCTAGCACCAATTAAGCACGAAATATAACCCAAATAAAGCCATCCTGCACTTTGAGAAGACTATAAAGTGATTTTCGGTGTAAGCAAAAATAGCATAAAATTCCCCTATACTCAAATCCGTAAAATATTTTTTTTTAAATATACGTCAAATATCCATGTAAAAAGTCCAGAGTGCTTGGAGCACCTCAGACCCGCCCATGCCGCAGCCGGAAAATAAACAGTTAATTTGAACTCGGGTTTGGGCTGATGTGCAAGCTTGGGAGTGGGTTACTTTTAATCCTCATGTCCCCCAATATGATCCCTAGCATTTACAGAGCTGTACAGTGCAGGCTTGAATTTATTTTTGCGTTTTTAGATTTCAGAGCTTACGGCCGGTTTCAAGATATACGGCCGGCCGTAAGAGGAGATCCTTGCGGGGCCGTTTAATTGAATTGCAAGGTAACGGGACCCCCGCAAGGAATCGCAGCCTTACGGCCGGTTTATGGACGATAATAGAATGAGGCCCATAATGTTTTGTAAATAAATTGGAAATTATTTTCTTTCTGGAAGTTTGAACTTGCCTTTTTGACAGCAACTAATTAATTGGCCATCTCTGGGTCTCTCCTGTTTAAAATAATAAGCCTCACAAAACTGACATTGAGTATTCATGTCCTCACAATTATGA
Organism: Discoglossus pictus; assembly: GCA_027410445.1. NCBI lineage: Eukaryota > Metazoa > Chordata > Amphibia > Anura > Alytidae > Discoglossus > Discoglossus pictus. Next base: position 207,911,869 of record CM050169.1, on the reverse strand, counting down.
ACCTCTATTGCTAAAGACTTTAGTAAAGGACAATTTGCAAAGCATATATCAGTTTCATTTTCAAATTCATCAGGTGAAATGTCATGTGATGTTTCAGGAACAGGTTCTAAATGCTTTGTTTTTTTGGTGGCTTTATTTGGTATCTCTTTTATTGGTTTAGGTAAAATGTCATCTGATGTTTGAGGAACAGGTTCTAATTGCTTTATTTGCTTAGGGCCTCATTCAATTGTGATTTGGCCAATTGAATAGGTCTCTAAATAAGCACATAGCGTATATTTTTAAATAAGTTTTTAGTTAGTGAAAATCTTGCTTTTGGATAGATGCTTATTAACTAAAAACTTCTTTAAAAACAATATGTTATGTGCTTATTTAGAGCCATATTCAATTGGCCAAATTGCAATTGAATGAGAGCCTCAGTAGCTTTTTTTGGTGTATCTTTAATTTTTGCAGCTGATAGTCTTTTGCTTTCAATTCTTTTTGCGTTCTTTTTCTCGTCAAATTTCCTTCTCCTCTGGTGTCTGCTGGTTGGCCCATCTCTCTTGTCTTTCTCTAGTTTGACGTATTTTCTTTTCTTGTTTGCTCTCGTTAGTAGCCATGTTAATCTGTATAAGAAAATAATGTATAATTAGTTTAGTTTGAGATGTTAAGTTTGTTTTTTACATTTTTTTATTATCAACAGTTTGTTTATATGTGCTTGTAGTTCACTGTAGCGGTAATTTCTTTGTTTTGTTAAATAAGTGTTTTTTATTTTTTTGGTCTTACATTGTCATTTTTGCCTTACATGAATAGCCCACTCAAGGAACTGACACTATACCTTCTTCTACATGTAGTAGGTGTCTAGTGTTAATTGAAATGTATATTTTTGTTGTTTTGGCAATTTATCTTTTTTGTTGTATATTTAACTTACAGGCATAGTAGAGGGCAAAAATTAGTCTTTGTAATTTTTACTACAGGGGATTGTCATAATAGTATTTTGATATTTTATTTAAAGGCTTATATGTTCGGGCAATGACATTTTTTTATTTTTTCTTGAGGTGTTAGTACTATTTGTTGTACTATTCTATTTTATGTGTGTGTGTTTAGGTTTTATGCTTAATATTGTACATTACGACTGGTAATTGAGAATGATAAATGTTATGCAGTGTGTGTTTTGACACTTTTGTGGACTATGCTGTTTTCTTTTTTTTTTTTGTGTAGATTTAAGTTTGGGTTTAATGTTAAACATTATTGTTGACCATAAAAGACAAATAATAGGTAAATGACAAATGTGTCACTAATATTTTGGTAAAGGTTATAATTATTCTGTGTTATTGTTTTTTTTGTTTTTGTTTTTTTCTGTTGACATGGATGCAGAGCAAACATGTTTTTTAGTTTTCTCTTTTTTTACTTGTTATACTGTACCTTGGTTGAAGTGTGATTTCAAGCAGAATCTTTGTTGGCCTGCTGTTGAAAGTCTTCGTCCGATGCTTTTCACGCAGTGTCTGTTGTAAAAGAAAAATTAAAATGTTATTTGATTTGAATGTATTTGTAATGAATAGCATATTTCATTGTTTTGGTCTATTGTATCTGTTATGGGGAATTTTTCTGCTATCCTGTTTTTTGTGCAACCTTTTAAAAATACTTTAATTGTATTTGTATATTCCAGTTATCCTTTTTTTATACTGTAATTATTAATGTTTTTCTTATTTTGGGTTAAATGTTTTTGTACAGTGAAAATTAATGTTTTTGCTATTTTGGATATTATGGCAATATTTTTACCATTATCCTGTTTTGTGTCCACCACTTTTGATATGCTTATTTAGGCTTCTTTGTAAGGCTTATAGGTTCTTAAACAGTAAAGAAGAATATTATTTAACTTTTCTATCTGTTTCTGAGATTTTTGGTACAATCCTTTTTTGTGTCCACCATATTTTGTCTACTCTATTTGTTCAATTAGTGTTCTTTATGAGTATTCAATCATGTTGGACAGTACAAATCAATGTTAATTGCCTTTTCTATATCTATGCTTTTTTTTTATCCTGTTTTGTGTTCACCACTTTTTGGTTGCTGCATTTGGCTTGTGGGTGATGGTTGGAGGTTATTTTACAGTAAAGAGGAGGAATACTTTTGTTTTATGTGTGTTGCTAATGTTTCAGATGCTATCCTGTTTTGTGGCCACCTCTTTTTTTTTTTTTTTTTGGTTTCTGTGAAACTGTCTGTCTTCCTAAATTGTATAGGTGTTTGTGAAGTTTGTTGAACTGTGTTTTGTTCCTTATTCAATTTATATGTATTTTTTTTTTTACTTAAAATTGTTATATTGGTGGCCATTAAACATATATAGTTCCTTTATTTTCTGCTTGTTATACTTTACCTTGATTGAAGTGTTGTTCTTGTCCGAATGACAGAGGTCCCCTCCTGCCAATCTTAATCCGCCGGTCTTCTTGTAGTGTCTGTTTGAAAAAGAAAGTGAAATGGTTAATTGTATATTTCTTCTTTTTAATTTAGCAAAGCATGGTCTTTTTCAGCATGTAATCTTACCTCTTCTTCTTTCTTTGTGTTCTTTAAAAGGGATTCTCGTTCACAGTGCATGGTGCAAATTCTTGAGTGTCGCTGTTGATGCAGAGTCTGTTTGAATAGTAAAAAAAGGGCAAAGTTTCAGCTTTATGTTCCATATGTATTAGTGTCATATTATTTTTTGCTATGAGTTGCAGTAAATTAATGTCATTTAAATATACTTGTTTAATTAGTTTCGGTTAACATTAATTTGTTTTAGGGCCTACACACATAAATGTGCGTGTCACATGTCACTATACATGAATCACATTTTCATAGTTACATTTTTTTTTTTTGTCCTATCTTGATAATAAAATGTAATATATTATAGCTTACCTCTCAGTTGTAATTTGCACAGTGTAAAGTAGGAAATTAGGAAATAATTCTCTTCTCAAGTAACAGCAGCAGTTAACTATCCAGTCACTCCATTCATCACCTGAGTAGAAATGTAGAATTTTCTGGAAAGTAGGCAGTATTTATAAACTTTCAAGTGCCTCAGACTGTTAGAACGCAATACGCATGCGCTATTTGCGTTCCAGCTTACAATATGCGTTCCATCCGCCATTTTATGCGTAGTAGTTTTCAAACTGGTGGTTAATATCAGTGTGGTACGTGCCGCATAGTTTGTGTTTCAGTTTTGCGAGTCACTGTAGTATTGTTGCGTCTGTAGCCTCATTTTCGTTTTGTTTGCGGCCATTTTTTCTCTCGCTTAGGTGATTTTCGGCACTTTAAACTAGTTTTTTTTTACTTAAATGGACGTGTAAATTAACTTTTCGAGGTGCCGCATGCCCCCCCTTGCTGTAAGTAAGCTTTTAATGTGTTCGTTGTGTTTATATATTGTGTTTCTGATGTTTTCATGCACGCCGTTTTCTGACGTTTTTTGCGTGTTTGGAATGGGTCGTTTTGCAGACGTATTTTTTTGCGAGGGACGCAGTTGTTTTTTTTCTAAGTCGTGCGTGTAGGACGCAGTTGTTGTTTTTTCTAAGTCGTGCGTGTTCACCGCGTGTGAGGCGCCTTTGAGGTTACACCTCCGCAAATGCGGCCCCTCGCTTTGCGAGGATCCGCATTTGCGGGGAACTGCGTCCTTCGCTGCGCGAGCCCGCAAGCGTTAGCAACAATTCGTATGATCACAACTATATATGTGATAGTTTAAACATGTTGACACAGAAGAAGAAGTGGTTCATTTTCCTAAGAACTTAAATTGTAAAGAGGAAAGTTAGGCAAGTGGCATAAAGGAGTGGGGTAGATGCATAATCTGTAGCAGGTGTAACGGTGTCCAGCAAGGACCGATAACCTGCACTAGAATCCAGCAAGGGATCTACATAAGCAGTAGAATGAGTAGGGCTGTACATCCATGCTTGAACAGAAGGGGAGCGTGTGAGCTGCGGCCTAATCAAGCCAGTACACCTGATCTAAGTCAGGAGGATTTAAAAGGCTGCGGTGTGAGCAGAGAGTGGGCTAGCTAAGTTCACAGGAGATAAGGAGCCTGGAAGAAACCTTGAGCAGAGAGAGCTGTTTTTGAGAAGCTGCAATACTGAATGCTGGAGTGCTGTTTTTCTGGAGCTGCAAGTAAAAGGTCTTGCTGGATCTGCAAAGAAATCCTTATTAAGTACCTGTGGGACACTGCCGAGTTACCTGACTGGAGAAAGCTGCATGGCAGACTGAAGCTAGTGTGGAGACAGACACTCCATTTACCATAAGGTCAGAAACCTTTTACTTAAATTATTATACCCCAGGGAAGAGGCTGAGTGCTTGTCCTGTTAAATTGCAGTGTTCCTATTGCACTATCAAAGGGTCCCTGGGGTGAAGCATATGGGAGAGAAGGGCGGGCCCTATGCTTTATCCAAGGTTATTTAAGTGAAGACGTGGAAAGGCCACAGGCTGGCACTATATAAGAGACTAGTCGTAACCTGGCCACAAGGTGGCACTACACCACATATACAAGACTAGGGATACTGTAAGAGACTATCTGTATCCGGGCCACAAGCTGGCGCTATAAGGGAATGTTTGTATCCTGGCCAAAAGGTGGCACTACAAGAGACTGTTTGTTTTCTTTCTGAATTATAATTTAACCTGTAGTAGAAAAGCTGCTCAGGTTATAGTCAGGGTGTTCCAGAGTCTAAGTAAGCCCGTTTACGTAGATGTTTATTTTTCTGACTATAAGATATTTAATTTGTGTTTTTGTAACTACTCAATAAAATATATAAAAAGAGCCCAGAACTCTCTATTATTTACAGTCCATCAAAGGGTACCTTGTTACACGGGTTAAAAGATGTAACTGTATCATGCGGAGGAGTGAGCCATATATGGGTTGTCAGTGTTGAGATGTATGTGACCGTCTTTAAAAAAGTGGATTTTTAAAGAGCTCTACAAGCTATGAGAGAGTCTAACAGAATAAGGTAGACAACTCAAAAGTATAGGCACGAGAAAAGTGTCTGAGGAAAAGGTAGGAATATGTAATTAGAGAGGAGGAATCAAAAAGGTTGGGTACAAAATGAAGGGTGTCACGATTGGCCTACACTCCTGTCACCATCGGCCCAATCTAAATCCATAGGAGTGATTAACTGATACACCCTCCACATCCTCCTGAAATGAACTGCACTCACTTTCCTGTTTTATTGAGTACAATTGCTAGGGGATTTAAGAGCCTGGCATACACCATTACTCCCATAGTCATTTTTACTCTTGCGCTAAAATAAACCAAACAGAAAGCCACTATATCATGTATTTTTATGAGTGGGTGAGTAGGGCTTATTCGTGTAGTGTGGAGGTCTGTAGACTTAATTTCACCTCCTAAAATGCACATTTACATAAATGAAAAAATGTGTATTATACTTGGGTGGGTCGAAAAGTAGGAACCAGGTCCCTAAAACTGGAGTAGTGGGACTATACCTCAAAGCAGGATTGTACCGTCTGAAATAGGACTACTGGTAGGTATGCATTTTGGTTTCAGCAAAACAACTTCCTGAGGATTCTTCAAATGCACAGGAATTTTCAATCTGTAGAATGGTAATGTGGCAGCTTCAATAACTAAAGGTCTCAGTAAGACTAAAGGTAAGCTCATTATTTTTCAGACACAAAATCCTGAGAAAGTTACATACACTAGGAAGCAAGAAAACAAAATGGATCCATGCAGCAAAACGTGAATTGTATATAAGAAATGTAAAATGCAATGGTTATGTTTATTAATTTGCTTTGTTCCGTTGTCCTTTTTACATTCAGGACGACAATTTGAAATGAAGATGGCCACAGGTTCCTAGCACATTACCAATATGTCAGGTGATTCTTTATTTGTTTTTCATATAATTTGCTCTTTCAATTTAATGAATGTAGTAATTTATCTGTTTGTTCATGTTTACATTTATACACACACATTCATATTGATTTTGTATCTCCCTGACTTATGCAACCATCTTAGATCTTTTCAATTACCTTCTTTTCAATACTGTTGTATTTCTCTTGTTTTTTTTCTTCTTTTTTAACCCTCACTTGTGAATATACAAATTCTAATCAGTATTGCTTTTGACTTGAGAAAGAAAAGTGCATCTCTCAAAAATCTGTCGCTCTAAATAAAAAGCTTGTTCAAAAGTATTACTGTATACTGCAGCACTCTTATTATTCACTAATATTTTACTTGTAAAGATCCCGTGGGGGAATGAAAAAAAAGAAACAATGGTGGACCAGTCTATATACTTTTCAGGGAAGTCTAGCCTTTACATGGTACCACAGATGAGATTTGAGTAGTATCCCTCCATAGAAGGGCAGAAGGTAGTGAGATTATAGTATACAGAGACAGTGTAAGGTATTTACCTATCAGCAGATTATTGAATATGGAGACAGTAAAATATGTACTATGAGCTTCAGTGCAACAAAAGAAGTGTCATTCCAGGGAAATGGAAGCATTGGCATCTGAAGATGACACCACCCACATCAGCTATGGTTCAACCAGGTCTATATACTGGAGCAATTCATTATCTCCCATAGAAGGACTCTCTCTGTGGATTTTTATTATTATTATTATTATTATTATTATTAATATTATTATTTATAGATCCCCAACATAATTTGCATTGTTAAGTACAGAGGATGTACAGGGGATACAATGAATTCACAAGAAAGACATGCTGAAAGTTTGCATGCTGATACAGAATGAGTAGAGGACCTTGCCCTCTTAAGAACTTTCAATCTAAGGTCCCTATGCTAAAAAAACAATTGTGAGTGCGAGTAGCAGCACTATAAATCCTACCAAGCTATGTTAATCAACCATCTCTAAACATTGTGAGCAAACTCCTACAGATCACTGCGCTGAGTGAACTTCATGACACAGACGAAAAGCAAGGCATATATCTCCATTGCTTTTTACACTGACAATAAATTAATTACACACATCACAAAACCACGTTGCCTAGGAACAAACACTCTAATGTATCGCCTATAAATATATCATAGTTTAACACAAAATAACATAGCTTTATTTATTGAACCGATAAATACAATTTTCACATCTTTTAATATCAAAATATATCACATATATAGTTGTCAGCAGTGCGGGTTGCCAAAAGTTGTTGCGAACGCTGAAGGCTCGCATAGCGAGCCTGGGGCCCTTGCGAAGCGAGTGCCGCAGTTGCTGGCAAGGAGCGCAAAGGCGCTCCTTGCGCTGGTGATGAGCACCATAGGCGCTCATCCCTTCGACGCCCTGCGACTTTCGCCCCGCAAAAGGGTCCGCATTTGCAGAGGTGGGGGCTGTCGGCGCCTCACAACCGCTTACAAAACGCAAAGACGAACTACGGACTTACATAAAAAAAATACGAGTCGCGGGACAAAAACATTGCGTCCTTACAACAACACCAATCAACCTCGGAAAAATTAAGGACTCGCAAAAAATACGGACTTAATGGACTAAGCGCGCACACTGAATAATACTCAAAACATCCAAAAAAAAACAAAAAAATATTCCACAAACATTGCCCAAAGCAAGCCCCCCTTGCTTTGGGCAATGTTTGTGGAATATTTTTTTGCCCCCAGGACATCTGCAAGGCAGGTTACACCTCTATTTAAATCACATTTAGACACTTTACACACTCAAAAAATTCAGAAGCGAGAGAAAACATGGCCGATGAAAAAAACAAAAACAATGTTAATGACTCAAAACAACTACACTTACTCGCAAAACAGAACTAACACTGAAGAACACTTAATGCGGCACGTAACACACGGTATGGGGCACGTACCAGAGTGAAATTCCCCACCATTTCACATGAAACACATAACTATTACCCGTGAAATGGCGGCTGAAACACAAATTGAAGGCTGGAACGCAAATAGCGCATGCGTATTGCGTTCTAACGGTTTCAACCACCTCAAAGTTTATAAATACTATAAATACAGAAAATTCTACATTTCTCCTCAGGTGATGAACAGTGCGACTGGACAGTTCACTGCTGGCGTTACTTCAGAAGAGAAATTTACCATTTACAACTTTACTATCTGCAAATTACAACAGAGGTAAGCTATAATAAATGTAATTAATTGAGAAATAGCTACAATAACTAAGAAAAAAAAGCCAATTTCAAATCTTCACAACAATAATTGGATTCACGTATAGGAACATTTTAAAGACACAGATATGTCTATGTCCCCTATAACAAGGTGAATTGAACTACAAAAAAATTAAGAAATATATTTAAGTCACATCCATTTCAAGAAAGAAAATCATTTGCCCAAAACAAAATGTGAGAAATACTGATTTAGCCGGCAGCTCAATCTTTTCCTTTTATGCACATTTTAAACAGACTCGGCATCAACAGCGTCAATGAAGAATTTGCAGGGTGGAGTGTGAAACCAGAACTATTTACAACAAAAACAAAGAAGAAAAGGTAAATACATTACATTCACAAAAACACCATGGTCTTAGGAAAACCAAAAAAAATATATCATTAACAATTTACCTTTCTCTTTCTAAACAGACACTAAACAGACACTGCGTGAAGACTGGCTCATCAACATTTGCAGGAGTGGACCCTCTGTGATTGATACACCAAGAAGACTTCAATCAAGGTATAGTATAAGAAGTAAAAATCAAAAAAGAAAATTGACTATTTGCTGTGTGCCAATCTCAAAATCAAACTAATAACAAATCAGAAGCCTCTAATAGGATTGTAGAACAAATCTTCGTAACAGATGAAAAATGCAACAATGATTCCTATTTAGTCTGCACCAAACTCAAACCCTAACCCATAACGTAAATCAATCAGATCAAAAGTGGGGGAAACAAAACAGGATAGTATAACAAACATTCAGAACACATACACAATTGTAAACAAAAATAACAACATTTTAGAGTCCCAAAACTACAACACTAAACCAAAAAGCCAATTACAACAGTAAGGTACACAAAACAGGATACTAATAAAGAATTGACAGCACTGCACGCTTTCACACACACTCCAAAATATGCACTCTTTTACAAACAACAAAGAAAACCAGAATGCAAATACATTACTTTCACAAACACAAGATGCTGTTGTTCAACTACATATTTCTATAAAATAACATTTCTCTTTAGATTTTACAACAGACACTGCCTGAAGAATGTCGCACGAAGATTTGCAGCATCGGATTTAGTAACAATACACAACTAACACTTCAAACAAGGTATAGTAGAACAAGTACAAAAATAGAAACAATAAAATCATGTTTGCTGTATGCCAATGTCAAAATTAAAAATACAAGAAAATAAGAAGCAATGATTAACAATAATGAGACACAGAAAGCACGAGCCTTCAACAAATATTTGTCACACATTTCACATTTGACAAGGAATCCTCTTTTAGCGCCAACAACCTGTAACACTAAGCCGTAACTTCAATGACTCATCACAAACGTGGTGCCCAGAAAACAGGATAGGACAACAAATACTCGGAACACATAACAAATTCAACAATAAATACTCTTCTCTTGCCACTATCCTACAACATTAAACTCACAACCTAAACATACACCGAAAATTGAATACTACTACAAAGATTACTAACACCTTCAAAATTAAAGAATAAAGCCTCTTTTATGGCCCACACCCTAGAAGCCAAAAAGTCAAACCTAATCCTCAACGAACAACAATCGCCTACACAAAACAACTAAATAGAAAAAAAAATGCTAAGACTAAGAAAAGATAAGACGGCAAACTAGAGAACTACAAAAAACATGTGCAAAGCAGCAGATGCTGGAGCAGGAGGAAGTTTGCAGAGAAAAAGAACGCAAACGACTTGCAACCAAAAGACTAGCAGCTGAAAAAATAAAATCAACCCCTAAGAAGGCAACAAAAAACAAAAGCATTTAGAGCCTGTTGCTGAACAATCACATAACATTTCCACTCATGACTTACAGACTCAGATTGACATATGTTCTTCAAATTATCCTTTACTTAAGTCTTTAGCAGTAGAGGTTCATAATTGTGGGCAGATGAATATTCTCTGTCAGTTTTGTGAGGCTTATCATTTCAAACAGGAAAGACCCAGAGAAGGCAAGGTGAAACTTCCACAAAGACAACAATTCCCACCATATTTACAAAGCACTATGACTGAGCCTGCTTTTCCCAACTACAACAATTTCAAAACATTCGTAAGATCATACAATAGTGCCATATCCTTTGCATCTATGGGTGCAACATTAGCTGCTAATGTGCCAGGACATGAGCCTTACTGCTTTAAAGTGCAAGGCCAAATTTACCATTGTACCTCACATTTACATCCAGAGGAAGAGAGCAAAGAAAATTTGCTCAACTATATGTCCTAGATATAATGGAAGCTGTTGACCAACGTATGCAGCTTCAAGAAAATAAAAAAAATGCTTACCCATTGTTTTTATAGAGCTAGATAAAATTATGGCCAATAACCCCTACACTCAAGCTTATAAAAAATTAGCAGAAGTCGAAAAGGAACAACAACTTCATGCAGAAACACATAATTTGCCAATCCCAAAGGTCAATATGGGGCTTAAAAGAGATTGACATACTGATAAACGCCCTTATAACTTGCCAACATCAAATGAGGTTGCAATGGTGTTTCAAAATGATGGAGAACCACCATTTCAGAGAAACATTAGAATATATCCTAGAAATGAGGAGCAACCTTTTATTAATATAAGTATCTTAAGTACAAATTTAGATCCAATGACATATCCAATATTTTTCCCACACGGAGAAGCAGGTTGGAAACCAAAATTAAACCTTCCCAGTTACCCTAATTCCAAAGTACGAGTGCAAAATAATATTTCCATGCTTGAATTTGAAGTGGCTCAAATTGACATTCGAAATGCATTCAATACTATTTTATGTGGTGGCAAACAAACACAACAATGGATCATTGATTCCTGTTTGCAAGTTGAAGCTAATAATTTAAAGTTCATAAAATATTAAAAAGATAAACTACGTGTAGAACAATATTGTGGATTGATAGATTATGTCGCTGAGGTTTCTACAACCAGAGACATGACAGCTGGCAAAGCCATCATTTTACCATCTTCTTTTGAGGGATCTCCTCGCAATATGCGAGAAAGATACAATGATGCCATGGCTATTGTCACTAAATTTGGGAAACCTGATTTATTTATTACATTATTATTTATTTATTATTATCCTTTATTTATAACGCGCCAACATATTCTGCAGCGCAATACAGGGGTTAGGTACAAGTATAAACAATGCCCCACAATGAAAATAATGGAAGACCCTGTTATTGAGCTTTCAATCTGATATACACTGTGCTTTCCCTAAAGCACCTCACAAGATTAGAACTCGCAAACTTACATTCTAAAGGGTATGGGTAAGGTACAGGAGATTGAGAGATGTATAGTGAATGAAGAGGCTAAAGATGATAGGCTTTTTTGAATAGATGTGTTTTTAAAGAGATTTTGAAGGATCTGAGGCAGGAAGATAGTCTGGTGCTGCGAGGTAAAGAGTTCCAAAGAATAGGGGCAGCATGTGAAAAGTCTTGAAGCCGGGAATGAGAGGAGGTGAGGAGAAGAGAAGAAGGTCATTAGCAGAGCGAAGAGGGCGGGTGGGAGTGTATTTTGGGATGAGAGCAGAGATGTAGGAGGGTGCACTATTGTGGAGGGCTTTATATGTTAGGGTCATGATTTTGAATTGTATTCTAGACGCTATGGGAAGCCAGTGGAGTGCCTGACAGAGAGGTGCTGCAGACACTGATCGTTTAGTATGGTAGATGAGTCTAGCGGATGCATTCAAAATGGATTGGAGTGGAGACAGACGGGTGATAGGAAGGCCAGCAAGAAGAGTGTTGCAGTAATCGAGGCGAGATATGATGAGAGCGTGAATAAGAATTTTAGTTGTGTCTTGTGTGAGGTAGTGGCGTATTTTGGATATGTTTTTTAGGTGAAAGTGACAAGATTTTGTGAGTGATTGGATGTGGGGAATGAAAGAGAGGGAAGGGTCCAGTAGGACCCCAAGACAGTGGGCCTGAGAGGTGGGAGTGATGATGGCATTGTTAACAGTGAGAGATATTTGCGGAGTGAAAGCTGTAGTAGAGGGTGGAAAGATAAGGAGCTCTGTCTTAGACATGTTGAGTTTGAGTTGACGGGCAGACATCCAGGAGGATATGCTCGAGAGGCAATTGGCAACATGAGCTAGCAGAGAGGGGGATAGTTCAGGTGCAGAGATGTAGATTTGGGTGTCATCAGCATATAGACATTTACATGTAATCCACAATGGCCAGAGATTACACAAAATTTGCTCATTGGCCAAACTGCTTCCGATAGACCAGATTTAGTGGCCAGAGTATTTAAAATAAAATTAAATGAATTAATACGTGACATAACCATAACTCAGTTATTTGGCAAATGTCTGGCTTATGTTTATACCATCGAATTTCAAAAAAGAGGACTTCCACATGCACATATTCTTATAATCCTTCAAGAAAAAGATAAGTTAGATACTGGTGACAAAGTGGATTCAGTGATTATTACTGAATTACCAGATCCAGAACTTCATGGTACACTATATGAGATTGTAATTCATCGGATGATTCACGGACCATGTGGAGATATTAATCCACAGTCACCATGTATGGAAAATAAGAAATGTACAAAAGAATTTCCAAAAGATTATAGAGACAAAACTTATGCCATTTGTGATGGCTAACCAGTATATAGAAGAAGAGAAGGACAAACTGCCATTATTCGCGGCAAAAAAGTCGACAACAGATATGTGGTGCCATACAATTCACATTTAAATAATGCACACATTAATTTTTAAGCCTGCACTTCTATAAAATCCATTAAATGCTGTAGGTCTAGGTAAACTGAGTTATAAGGATTTTACAAGATTAAATGTTCAACAATTTTTCATTGATTGGCTAATTAAAATTGGAGAAGGCAGAACAGAAAAAATAACACATTTACCTGAGTACACTGTAGAGATCCCACCTCATATGATTTGTCACCAAGATATTATATCGGCTATATTTGAAGGTAGCATAAATAACCAAGAATATTCAGAGCTTGCCAACCAAGTCATACTAACGTGTAAAAATAAGGATGCGTTAATCCTCAATAATGAAATCTTTAAAAAAATGAATGCACCACAAAGACATTATCACAGTGCTGATTCTGAACTTGCTGATGACAATGAAAGTCAGGCTAACTTTTCAACTGAATTCATAAACTCACTAACTCCTTCTGGAATGCCACCACCACATATTTTGCAGCTAAAGAAAGGTGCAATTGTCATGTTACTGCGAAATATGAACCCCAAAAAAGGCCTATGCAATTGGACAAGATTAATTGTTCAACAATTAAAGGACCATTTCATACATGCGGAAATTCTAACTGGTACCCATAAAGGAGAGAGAGTTTTTATACCAAGAATAGATTTGGCACCAAGTGAAAGTAGTCTCCCTTTTGTACTTCAAAGAAGACTATTTCCCATCATCATGGCATTTGCCATGACCATTAATAAATCACACTTTCAAATATGTGGGTATATTCTTAGAACAACCAGTATTTGCACATGGCCAATTGTATATTGCCTTCTCAAGGTGCAAAAATCCACAGTCTATTAAAGTTTACATTGAAAACAATGAAAGTCAAGGTAATTTGTTAGAGGATGGATGCATTTTTACAAAAAAACATTGTCTACTATGAAGTACTGTAACTTTCATTCCAACAAACACAACCCATGCCATACAAACTGCAAATAAAAGTAAAAAATGACCTGTAGGACAAGTTAACAACAAAAAACAAAGCAAAAATATAGAGAACCGTCGTTTCATTTCAATAATTCATTTTTATTGTCACTGACAAACTTTAGACAGCACCACTATTTCCATATTAAACTCTATACAATGGCAAAACACATACAGGGAGTGCAGAATTATTAGGCAAGTTGTATTTTTGAGGATTAATTTTATTATTGAACAACAACCATGTTCTCAATGAACCCAAAAAACTCATTAATATCAAAGCTGAATATTTTTGGAAGTAGTTTTTACTTTGTTTTTAGTTTTAGCTATTTTAGGGGGATATCTGTGTGTGCAGGTCACTATTACTGTGCATAATTATTAGGCAACTTAACAAAAAACAAATATATACCCATTTCAATTATTTATTTTTACCAGTGAAACCAATATAACATCTCAACATTCACAAATATACATTTCTGACATTCAAAAACAAAACAAAAACAAATCAGTGACCAATATAGCCACCTTTCTTTGCAAGGACACTCAAAAGCCTGCCATCCATGGATTCTGTCAGTGTTTTGATCTGTTCACCATCAACATTGCGTGCAGCAGCAACCACAGCCTCCCAGACACTGTTCAGAGAGGTGTACTGTTTTCCCTCCTTACAAATCTCACATTTGATGATGGACCACAGGTTCTCAATGGGGTTCAGATCAGGTGAACAAGGAGGCCATGTCATTAGATTTTCTTCTTTTATACCCTTTCTTGCCAGCCACACTGTGGAGTAATTGGACGCGTGTGATGGAGCATTGTCCTGCATGAAAATCATGTTTTTCTTGAAGGATGCAGACTTCTTCCTGTACCACTGCTTGAAGAAGGTGTTTTCCAGGAACTGGCAGTAGGACTGGGAGTTGAGCTTGACTCCATCCTCAACCTGAAAAGGCCCCACAAGCTCATCTTTGATGATACCAGCCCAAACCAGTACTCCACCTCCACCTTGCTGGCGTCTGAGTCAGACTGGAGCTCTCTGCCCTTTATCAATCCAGCCACGGGCCCAACCATCTGGCCCATCAAGACTCACTCTCATTTCATCAGTCCATAAAACCTTAGAAAAATCAGTCTTGAGATATTTCTTGGCCCAGTCTTGACGTTTCAGCTTGTGTGTCTTGTTCAGTGGTGGTCGTCTTTCAGCCTTTCTTACCTTGGCCATGTCTCTGAGTATTGCACACCTTGTGCTTTTGGGCACTCCAGTGATGTTGCAGCTCTGAAATATGGCCAAACTGGTGGCAAGTGGCATCGTGGCAGCTGCACGCTTGACTTTTCTCAGTTCATGGGCAGTTATTTTGCGCCTTGGTTTTTCCACACGCTTCTTGCGACCCTGTTGACTATTTTGAATGAAACGCTTGATTGTTCGATGATCACGCTTCAGAAGCTTTGCCATTTTAAGAGTGCTGCGTCCCTCTGCAAGATATCACACTATTTTTGACTTTTCTGAGCCTGTCAAGTCCTTCTTTTGACCCATTTTGCCAAAGGAAAGGAAGTTGCCTAATAATTATGCACACCTGATATAGGGTGTTGATGTCATTAGACCACACCCCTTCTCATTACAGAGATGCACATCACCTAATATGCTTAATTGGTAGTAGGCTTTCGAGCCTATACAGCTTGGAGTAAGACAACATGCATAAAGAGGATGATGTGGTCAAAATACTCATTTGCCTAATAATTCTGCACTCCCTGTAGAGAACAGTGGTTACACATCGCGGACAAACTTGAATGTCTCGCGTTAGAGAACCACTCTTCCACATAGGAAACTCTATGTGCCATTTTCAACAATTACAACACCAACAAACAAATCTCAATCATTCAAAACCACCAATGACTAAAGAACTCATTACTATTTCATGAAAGTACTGTTTATGCATGATTAGCCCCACAAAACACTTGCCTTGCATTTTCCACAAAATTCTGTTCAAATGTTAATTCACTATGTTACTGTTTATAAGGTTACAAGTTTAACAAAAAATAAGCAAAGTTGGTTAATTCTACATATTTCAAACTTTATGTAAACAGCAGAAGGACGCTTTGTTACACAATTTCAATGTTGTATTTCAGGTAAAATTTTAATCCTGGGAGTAATCTGATCGTCAGTTAATGATGTCAGGAATTCATTTTTTTTTCCCCCGCTTTGATACAATTGGCTACGTTTTAAGGAGGGGTTTTACTGTTTGCTTTCCTCTGGATTCAATATATATTTAGTTTAACACTTTTTAATGTACAAGTTGCATGTTAAAAAAACATTATGTCAAGTTTACAATACTCATTAATCCAATGTTTAACTGTTCTTATATTCAAATGTTAACACTTTTACCAAAAAACACTTCAACAGTTCCTCAACAAAAAATGTCAATGTTCCAAAAATAAACATGTTTAATAGAATAATTGTACTTCTTTCGACATAAGAAAAAGGTTACAAGTGTGAAATACGTATATTACCCACCAAACAAATTTACAAACATACACATCTCATTGCCGTCATTTTTTGACCGGCAAGTCGCTAGTTAATAAATAAAATGCAATCATTACACCACACCATTTTTTTTCCAAAAGCTGTATAACCACTTGCAAGAAGTGTACATCTTTTCCAAGTATGGGCTTTACAACAAATATATCAAAATGACAAGTGGAAAAGGTCTTCCACAGCAGATATTAACTCTTTGAATACCTTGTGTTCCAAGGTCTGTTGGATGTATAACAAACAAATGTTTACAGTCCTTTTGAGACTCCACACTAACAATTTTACGCAAAACTGGAATGTATCTAAAATTACAACAGTGGAGTACCTAAGGATTATCATGACTCTCAAGTCTATTGCTACAAACTGAAAGCTGGTTCAGATAATTTGTCAATTACTTTTGGCAATGTATTAAAGACCCAAGATTGAACATCTCTTCACAAGCTTTAATTACATGAGTAGTCCATTCTAGTGGATCCCCCATAGAGCAACATGGCTTCAAAATCCTTATAACTCAGTTTACCAAGACACTCCTGTGCGTACCACACCCGGATTACATACAACCGTTCATACTTGTGATGGATGCCTCTGAAATGATGGCAGAAGCTGTTTTTTCTCAGCAACATGGACCTAAGAAGCGTCACCTTTCAGTGTGCTTTTTTCACAAGCTTACCCTGCCAGAGACGAACTATACCATAACAGTGAACATCTGATGAAGAAAGTGACCTTAGTTGATTGCTGATAGCTTTTAGAATGAGCCACTCACCCTATCACTAGATAAAGTAACCACCATATTATGCCCATACCAAAAGGCTAAATCCAAGACTGGCTAAATGGAATACCATATTTATATCAAGTTTTATAATTATCTCCAGTTCACGCATTCAGGTTATAGTTCCACAATCCCGAAAAGCCCATAGCCTGTTTCCAAATACTCCTGGTCATCTGCTTCAATTAATTTGACCATGCACTTCATGGTGGAGGTTGACTGACATATCAAGATTACACATTTCCCACCCTTCTATAAATTACCCATTGCACAAGAAATATCTGACCTGTTTATTAAAGAGATAGGCTGCACAATATGACCAGGTACTCTTGGATAGAGGAACTCAATAGACCTCAAAGTTTTGGAAGGCTTTCTTTAATACTCAAAATCAAATAAGCTCTTGTCTCTGCCTTCCACAGAACAGATTAACCAAGCTTTAAACCATTGTTTTATGACATGGTACCAGCTGTTAGTTTGCCTACAACAATACAATGTATGAAATTGACTTGAGGTTCTTTTGTCCTTTCTCTATTCCAGCCAAGGCTATCAATGTCTTCTGGCAAATCTAAGAAATTAGCCAATGTAATGTAGGGTACAGCTGAGACTTGGAGCATGCTTTTTTTCTATTTCATGAAACGCTTGGAACTTTCTTTGACGCTATAAAACACTGCCAGATGCTCCAATCTTATTTTGGGGCTCAGTACACAGTTGTTATGTCTCTGTGCTGCAGGTAGGCATTATCTCTATGATACTCTTAGTGACCGTGGTTTGCTCTTGAACATTCTATATTCTTCATGATCCCTGTAATTGACATACTATTATCTGACTTCTTGCTCCTTGACCAGTGACTTTGGTTTACAAATATCAAACTTCTGTGGAGGGGAGCAGTCATGGGAAGCGATCTTGGGGAGGGGAGCAGCCATTTAATGTGTTCTTGGGGAGGGGAACAGTAATGGAATGGGAACTTTTGGACCCCTCATCAATCGACCATTTGCTGTTTCTCTCTTTTTTCACTGCTACAATAGGTCATTGCTTCCAGAAACTGCATGAATCTAAAGTTTCATCCTCACACCCAAGTTGTATTACAAGTTATTAGTCTGCTCATCACAGGTATTTTTCACATTATCATTTTCTATAGTAACATGATTTTGAAAAAGATTACATGTATAATTTTATACTTATTATTGGTTTTATTATAATTTATATTAAAAAATAGTTTCAGACATTCTTCAACATGGCTATGGAACCCCCCCCAAAGAAAAACAGAAGATGAGACCATGAATTTAAAATTCAATGTACTTAGTCTTTTGTGTTTATTTCAAACTTAGATGGCCTTCCGATCTGCTTTAGAACTGTATTTAATTCCAATTTCGTAACTCACAAAGATACAGATTTTCGACTGCTAGTGCTTTTTGCAGTAAACTTACACATGGATTCAATTCCATTCATAAATTTACTCAGCTCAATCAGAACTCATTGTCCCATGCCTTTTCAGTAAAATTACAAGGCTTAGGATTATGAGAAATGCTGTGAATAATTAAAATTAAGATACTCAAACTCCACTGCCACCAATGGGAATCCCCATGCATACCCTCCACCCAAGCCATGAAGGGAATCACATTCCAGCTCACACAGATCCCTAATACATATAACTATTGGAGTCAACTTAGACCCCTGTGGTACCTAAATGTTAAACCCCACCACATGGTCCTATAAAGTCCCATGGTATTCCTATAAAGTAGTAGCTACCATAGGGGGTCCTTTAAGAACCCATATGGTATTCCGAATAAACCCTTACCTACCAAGGGGGTCCTTAAAGGATCCCCATGTATCTAAATTAACCCTTACCTATTATGGGGGTGTATCACTTATAATGTGCCATGGGAGACATCAAAACATAAATACACAAATAAATAAATAAAAAAAATAAAAAAACTCTAAAAAAACTTTTATTTAAATAAAATTAAAAAAGAACTACAAATAAAATAAAAACAATTTACAATAAAATAATAACTAACTAAACCTGTAATATAAAATTAAATTAGTAATACTTACCTGCCTTAATGATTTGCCAACCATGATCCAAATTGATTGAAGAACTTCCT
This sequence comes from Discoglossus pictus, assembly GCA_027410445.1. Lineage (NCBI taxonomy): Eukaryota > Metazoa > Chordata > Amphibia > Anura > Alytidae > Discoglossus > Discoglossus pictus. Next base: position 207,892,753 of record CM050169.1, on the reverse strand, counting down.
CTTCAATCTTGCTTGAAGCCCTTGCCATCAACTTCTGGCTCAAGAAAATGTCCCCCCAAAAAACATGAAGCTCTATATATATATATATATAAAAAAAAATACTAAAACTAATGGACGTCCTCCTAAGAGGAGATCCCTCCACGCAAATAACCTTTGCAGCACTTTTGCGGCTTAAACTTCCATTTTAAGTCTAGTGATGAAATATGTGTCAATCATATTTTAATTAGTCAACATGCACAGATAGATGGCCCTCTATTGACTTCTGTGGCACCAGGTTAATATTTTAGGAGCCATCTGGGTCTCAATAGACCCCATGGTTATATATATTGGGAATTGTTTGGGAGGAGGAATCCCGAGTGTTCCCCATTTACTGTATTGTCATTGGGGGAATCCTAGTGATCTCCAGGCTCATAGAGGGTATGTTATAGTGTTTTCCGCATTAGATTTGCCGCTTGATAATTTTTAAAGATATTTTTCTACATTTATGGGTGCTCTTCACTGCACATAATTATCTTTGCTGAAATTCAGTTGCTAATATTGTTGTGAGTGAGGAACTGAATAGACAATGAAAATCAATTGAGGATAACTCATAATATAACAAGAACAGGTTGTTCTAGAGCAGATGGAGCAGCATAATTTCCTTACTCAAAAACATGAAAAATAAAGTGAACTGAATAGCTAGGCTGAGTTCCTGAACACTTGTGAGTGGTGTAAATTTACAAATTAGGGAATTGAATGGGGCCAAGAAAAACTGGCGCATAACAAGAAGACAAATTTGGAGATACACTTCAAGACAAAACATGGCTCATTTGCCTGCTTATATCCTGTTGGTGACACAAGAAAGAAAGCAGCTGAAGAACTTCAGAAAAAATATGAAAAATCTGTATTTAATTGCTATATGCAATCTTCCAATAATGTTAATATTAGTGTGAGTCAGGAAATTACTGAGAGGAAAACCATTCAAAGATGGTGAATACATAAAAGTTGTTTTATAAAAGCATCTGAATTTTTTTTCAGGTTTTTAAAAACAAAGAGATGTAAAAAAATGTAAAGTTACTATTATCTGTTACAGCAATAAAAAAATATCAATTGCTATAACTGAGTCTTGTAACAAAAATGACAGTTCAAGTTTCCCCTTTTGTGCTCTGTGTATCACCTGAGGGTCCTAAAGAAGAACTGGGATTATTGTTACTTAAGGGCCAAATGCATAGAGAGAACATAGCAAATACTGTCACTGAATGCAGGGGGGAAAAAACACATTACACTGAATAAAATTGTGTCATTTGCACCCGGATGGAAAAATAATATGACAGGGTGAAAAAATAGATTTGTTTCAATTTTAAAAGGAAAAATGAATCACAAGGTACATATGTTCCATTGTATAACCCACCAAAAAGCTATGGAATTGGCAATTAAGATTAACAACAGCATTGTAGCAAAGGACATAACTGTCATCAATTTTAAGAGTTTCTGAGTGAAATGGAGATAGCATACTCAGACTTTCTCCTGCACGAGTTAGAGGAATGTGCTCATAGACTTATATGCACGTAGTTCAGGGTCAGAGGGGGAGGGGCCTCATCTCAGGGGGGTAGTGAGGGGGGACAGGCCTCAGGGTCAAGGAGGTATGGATCCCAGTCCACAGTCAGGAGGACAACAGGCTGGAGCCAAACACAGGGCCCCTAACTATAGGCCACTGGAGATGGTTCTCAATGCCTCCTCAGTGCCATCCATGCCAGCGTCCATATTATTACAGGGGGTAAAGAAGTTAAGGTTGGCCCCATGGCAAGGCCTGGAAGGAGGTTACAGCCGCATTTACAGAGGTTGGTTTTGCGCATAGGGATGTGATATCTGTAAGGTATCATTATGATGACAGCCAGGAAAAAGTCAGGAGGATGATGGAATGAAGGTGGAGGCCAGAGCATCCACAGCTGGTACCAATGAGTGACTGTAGAGATACTATGCAGGTTATTCAGGCTAGCGTCCGGGCACCACCAGCTGGTGGAGTCCTATCTGTCCAGGCTGTTCCAGGTGGTGGAGAAGCAGAGCATGCTAACCCAGCTGAGCATGGACATTGCCCAGCATTCCCACCTCCCCCTCCTCCACCACAGAATCTTCCCCTGCACATCCACAACCAGGCCCCTCCTTGCCTCCCTCCATGCCTCCACCTCCAACTTCCCCAGTGGTGTTGTCTCCAGGTTGCCTCCCCTACAACTTCCCCAGAGTAGGGGCTGGGTGCTGTAACAGGGGGAGTTGTAGGGTAGGCATCCCCCCTGGAGGCAGCACAACAGGTGTAGGTGGAGGCATGGAGTGAGGCAAGAAGGGGCCAGGCTGTGGGTGTGCAGGGGAGTGAGGGCTCTGTGAGAAGGTAGAGGAGGAGGCTTCACCAAGGATTTAATCTTCTCAACAGCACTCCCCAGTGACAATCTACTGTTCCAAGTGTTGCCATAATCTAGCCTGGCTACAGAATAGAAGATAATGGCTATGGAATGGAGATATTTTGTAAGCAGATGGCTACAATCTCTCACATGGTTCATGACCCTCTTCTCTGTAGACACATAGGTTATGTTTTCTATTTCACCAATTGATGGTCACTGAGGAATGTTGTTGAGTGGACATGGTGCCATCCCTATTTTTGTTTTTTCCGTAGGAATAATTTGTATTTTTTTTAGGCACAATTCAAGGTCCATGAAGGCACCCTCTACATCAGCAATTGCTACCAAATAATGTGAGTGAAAAATATGCATAGTGCCTATCAGATCAGCCATTCCATCAGTGATCTCACATCCCATTATTTAATCATATATCATGGTTAATAGCCCATCTTTGTTGTTAATTTCCACGCCTAGCAAAGCAGAATTGGCATGGGATGGGAATATGCCAAGAGTAAATATGGTTCTCAATAGGGATCGCCATACTGATCAAAGACGCTACAATTTACCAACAGCAAATGAGGTTGCCATGGTATTTAAAAATTATGAGCGGGATATTAGAATATATCCATGCAATCAAGATCAACCTTTTATAAACATCAATATTTTAAGCAGTAATTTGGATCCTATGACATATCCCATTTTCTTTCCAAATGGGGAGCCAGGATGGCAACCAAAAATGCAGTTGTAAAGTTATCCCAATAGTAAAGTTTGTATTAGAAACAATATCTCAATGCTGGAATATAAAGTGGCACAAACTGCTTTCCGGGATCATTATAATCCTATTTTATGTGGGGGTAAACTCACACAACAATAGATTATTGATTCTTATCTACAAGTTGAAGCAAATAATCTAAATGTTGTCAAATTTCAACAAAACAAGCTTTGAGTTGAACAATTTTGTGGATTGATGGATTATGTCGCTGAATTGGCTGCAAACAGAGACATTCCTGCTGGACGAGCAATGATTTTGCCATCCTCTTTCCAAGGATCTCCTCGAAATATGCGAGAAAGATACAATGCCATGGCTATTGTCACTAAATTTTGGAAACCAGATTTATTTATTACATTTACATGTAATCCACAATGGCCAGAGATCAAAGAAAATGTTATGCTTGGACAAACTACTTCTGACCGACCAGATTTGGTCGCAAGAGTATTCAAAATCAAACTTAATTCTTTTATTTATGATATCACTAAAGCAGACTTATTTGGAAAATGTGTGGCTTTTGTTTATACCATTGAATTTCAAAAAAGATGCCTGCCACATGCACATATACTTTTAATCTTGCAAGAAAAAGATACATTAAATACAGCAGATAGAGTGGATTCAGTGATTAGTGCTGAACTGCCATATCCAGAAAAGTATTCAAGACTTTATGAGATTGTAACTCATAGAATGATACATGGCCCATGTGGAGAGAGCAATCCAAACTCACCATGTATGGAAAATAAGAAATGCATAAAAGAGTTTCCAAAACAATTTCAAATGCAGACTTGGTTGATAATGGATATTTGGTTCCATACAATCCACATTTGCTGATGACGTACAATGCACATATCAATGTGGAAGCTTGCACTTCCATCAAATCCATAAAATATGTGTATAAATATATATATAAAGGATATGATGCAGCAACTGTTGTTGTGCAAGGTGCAGACAATGAAAAAGACAACCCCATTTTACATGACGAACTTTCTTCTTATTTAGATGCTCGCTATGTAAGTGCTCCTGAAGCAATGTGGCGCCTTCTCAAATTTGAGATGCATGATCAGTCACATGCTGTGTATCGATTAGCTGTCCATTTGCCACAAAGTCAATTTGTTTGCATCACGGCCAGCAATGAAACAAATGCTTTAGCACAAAGTGAACATAGAGCAACAACGCTTACTGCTTGGTTTCAATTAAATTGTCAGGACACTGAGGGCCAGACAATTTTTATACATTGACATTCCAAAGAGTAAATTAGTTATAATAGATGAGGCAACTATGATGTCATGTCATGCCCTCCAATGTATTGATCGAATTTTAAAAGAAGTTATGGCTAATGATTTGCCATTTAGTGGAAAGGTGATGTTGTTAGGAAAAGATTTCAGGCAAACATTACCTGTGGTGCCACATGGCTATCGGACTGACATAGTCGAAATGTGTATAAAAAGAAGTAAGCTGTGGAAAACATTTACACACCTGAGATTAGAAGTAAATATGAGATTTGAAGGGTGAAATCAATTCAATGATTGGCTCATTAACATTGGAGAAGGAAAACAGCCAAAAATAAATAATTTACCTGATGATGCAGTGCAAATTCCACCAGAAATGATTTATACAGAACCACTAATTTCAACAATCTTTCTCAATACCATCAATAATGAGGATTACTCAGACATTGCAAGCAAAGTCATATTGACATCAAAAAATTACGATGCCTTAAATTTAAACAACGAAATATTAAAATTAATCAATGCTCCCCAAAAATACTATTACAGTGCAGATTCTGTTCTGGCTGACGACAAAGAGAGTGAAGCAAACTTTAGTATGGAATTTATTAATTCTTTAACTCCCACTGGAATGCCACTACATGTTTTGCAACTTAAAAAAGGGGCAATTATCATGCTATTGAGAAATATGAATCCAAAAAAAGGACTATGTAATGGGACCAGGTTAATCGTGAAGGAATTAAAGGATCATTTTATACATGCAGAAATTGGTAAAGTTGGTAAAGTCGAACCAGTTCTTATACCGAGAATTGATTTGGCTCCAAGTGAGAGTGTTTTTCCTTTTGTCCTTCAATGGAGACAATTTCCCATTATCATGGCATTTGCCATGACCATCAATAAAGCCCGAAAACAAACTTTTAAGTCTGTTCGTATTTTTTTGAAGGAACCTGTGTTTGCACATGGACAACTATATGTTGCATTTTCAAGATGCAATACTCCAGAGGAAATTAAAGTACATGTTGAAGAAAACACAAGCCAGGGTGATTTATTGGAAGATGGATGTGTTTTTACAAAAAACATTGTGTACTATGAGGTGCTATAAATATACAGTACAGTGCTTTCATTTTGACGAAAAATGTTTATGTTACTCCAACTGATTTTAAAGTACCAATATTTCAAGAAGAAACTCAATACAATGGCAAAAAAACATAGAGAACAGTGGTTTTACTTCCTGGACAAAATAAGAGGTCTCTGGGACTCTTTAAATGGAGGACCGCTATTTCCAATAGGAAACTCGATGTGCCATTTCAACAAAGTACAAGAAGAAACAAAAAAGTATCAAAAAGAAAAACAACACGAAACAGTGGTTACACAGATTGGAAGGTCTTACAAGTTACCCTTTCAGATGATTGGCCCCACAAAACAATTAGGTGCCATTTACTTTAATTGGAAGCTTACATTTAAATGTTTTAAAGTAGTATTTAACATGTTAACATTGTCTTTTCAAAGTTGTGGAAAGTTACTTCAAGCTATATTGAATAAAGTCAAACATTTATGTTACGACAAGTTTAAGCATTTGTTAATACAATCAACTGTATAATTTTAAGATGGAGTATTGATTCAGGGAGCAATCCAATCACCAGTTAATGGGGTCAGGAAGGAATTAATTTTTTTCCCTCTTTGATACAGTTGGCCAAGTTTCAATGGTTTTCTTTTGTGTTTGCCTTCCTCTGGATTCAATGCCAATTTAATTTAACATGAGTTAAAAAAAAAAAAGAAGGTTACAAAGCATGTTAGTGTAGAAAATACTTAGTTTTGGAAACTTTACATAGTCGTCTGTTATTTATAGATAAATATCAATTCAAAAAGTTATAATTGTTTAAAATACAAGTTGCAGGTTACAAACTTTGATGTTATGGTTTACAATATTTATTCATGAAAAATTAAAACATTGTTATATTGTTATTACATGTATGGCAATTAAAAAGGTTCATATTTACAAAAATATATATATACCTGTTGGTGAAATACAAGTTGAAAGTTAAAAAAATAAAACGTTTTATTAAAAATGTTCTATTTATTGGTACTTAATAAAAAAAAAGGTTAAGAATGTCAGAGACCAATATTGTGTGGCAAACAATTTTCCCAGCATTAAAAATTCTATTGACCGTCATTTTTTGATGGGCAAGTCGCTAGTAGTTATAATAATGAAAAAAATGGGATAAAACAATGGGAAGGTGAAAAAGGAGAGCTCTATGAAAATAGTGTCGGGGGGGGGGTGAGGATAGAGCTCCGCAAATTTAGCTGCCTTTTTGGGCTTATCTTTTCCCAAATGACCTTGAATTTACCCAAAACGATCAGGGGACAACTGGGGTAACTAACCTGACCCCCCACGAGATACCCCAAGTGAACCCAGGCGGCAGTTGGCAGAAGTACCTGCACTCCCATTCGGGAAGCTTCTCTGCAGGAGGAGGGCCACCCGTTCAGGACTACACGGACCCAGCGGAGGTTCTGGAAGCAGGGGACACAGATTCAGAGGCCCTAGATGTCCGGACTCCCGGCTGGAGAGGTGAGAGAGGAGAGGGCAGTGTCCGAGGAGCAGTGGCATCCGCCCTCTTGTGAGGCAGGCAGCAAGGGCTTGCGAGACTCAGCTGGACCCCCGGGCACCCAGGGAGGCAGGCCTGAACTCAGGGAGAGGCTGGTTGACCCTGTAGAGCCTCGATTTAAGAGACCCAGCTAGCTCTGTGACTGAATACTAAAGCTGTATTCTACAAGGCCAATTGATTGGTGTCTGCTATCGGCTGCTGTGGCTACACACTGCCATCCTGTGGTCATTCAGCATAACTACAACTGACATGCAAAATAGGAGCTTTGCTTGCTGAATTTAATATACCCACTTTTGGAAGAGACTGCTAAGTACCAATAGGTTACCGGAGGATTGTCTTCTCACTGTTTTTTTATACCCCTGTTAGGGGAGTAAGACTGCACATTAAAGACTGCCTGAATCTCGTCTAATAGGACTCTCCTAAATTCAGCAGTCAAAAGAAATGGTGTAGATTTTTTTCTACAACCAAAAATTATTGAACCACGAGATGTAAATGCTATCCTACAGGAGGTTTTGACTAGCATGTCACTATCAATCTTCTACTTGAGTACAACTATTGATCTTACCTGCTAGCTGTGATGCAGCATCTCTAACCATATATCTCCAAGCCATTCACAAGCAACTGGGATAGGAGGTGGATATTGAAAGCCTTCTGGGGCACGTGAATCTTAACCCTACAACATGAAGAAAAGCAAGAGGGGCCCCTCTGCAAAAGGCCTTCAGGAAAATTTCTCGCCTAAATTGGCTAAACCCAAGTCTCAATTAAACTCTGGTTCCGATTAGCTCGAATTCATCAGACCAGGAAGACACCTCTAAAAAGGCGAAGCAACACATTGATCTTTCTCTTAGATCAATAGCTACTATTGAACAGCTCTTAACTAAAGTGTTAGAACCACTATGGAAGGAGCAGGGGCAAAGGACCTAACTATTAGAAGAAATAGTGGATCAGATTGGCGAAGCACAAGAGCATGATCGGTCTTCCATAGACCAAAACACATTTAACATCATGGAGCTGACAGACAAAATTGAGGACTTGGAAAATCTTGTCGCCATAACATCAGAATACGAGGAGTACTATGGGCCGTTCAGGATTTGATGGCATATCGGAAAGAGACCTTTGCGGCTATACTCCCTGACCAGGCAGAAACTATGCTTGAGATCGAACGAGCTCACGGAGCTCTTGGCGGTATGAGAAATCCTGAGGCCCCCAAGGACGTGGTTGTAAGCTTTCCTGAGACAGCAGGCTAGGGACCTTTTACTTTCAGAGACTAGGAAAATGCAGTCTATCAAAGGCCCTGACAACTCCAATCTGCAAGTCTACGCAGATTTTTCACCCAACACGCTGAACAGACGGAGGCATATGAAACCTGCTCTAGCAAACCTTCAACAGCATAAAGTACAGTAACGTTGGAACTTCCCTTTTGCTCTTACCTTTAGTTATCAGGGCACTGCACATACCACTCGCACACTGAAAGACTGCCTAGCTGTCTTACACCATCTTCGTCTCTGCCCGGCAGAAATATCGGTGAAAGATCAAGACCGCCCTCCACCGCCTCCTATCCCAAAATGACAATGGACTCTAGTAGGCTCACAACCTCAAAAAGAGGATCCGCTTCCTCCTAAAACACCCAGAGACAAGAGCTTGATTTGCCAGGGCCAGGCAATCTACAGCCCTCAGCACAGAGGGGATTCTAGACTTACCGCTGACACTTCGACTACTGTGAGATCAGATTGAATTCCAGCTCAGCAGTTGGAACTGAAGCACAAGATACTGCTTGGTCTCTGGACTGTTTTGTACATTTATGCTGCAGGAGGACTAGTGTAGAGAGTTCTAGTTTAAATGTATACTAGTCAAAACCTTAGATATGGGAATATTCAGTAGTTAGCTCCTGATTTTGATATAAAATCGTTTAGTTTAAGTTTGAAAAGTTAAAATGTTGTTTAGTTTGTTTACTACTATTTACGGAGAAAGAGAAGCGCTAAATATACTGGTGCAGCAAGATAACTGCCGGGCAAAAGTAATTTTTGTAGCTGAGGCGAACATACTACTAGTAAAGTTTGTAGCTCGCTGTTTATGTTTAAAGGCAGGTAGCCGAGGTCCAAGCCCTTTGCTCTAGCAATTAGAATTGATGTTTTTCTCACTGTATTTATGAAGGATAGATCTTTACAAGGTGTAATACTAATGCTATATCTCTATGCTTCTTTCTATGTTGACAATGATCTGACTTTCCTGCACCAGCAGATTTCCTCTGGGCCCTCCTCCATCCTGAAATACTTTGGGAACCCCAAAAGACAAGAAAAAGCAGGTAGGAGAAAATTACTCACACGCATAGACTCTAAATTAAAATGAGTGAATCAGAATACACATATATTATCCATAATGTGAAAGTAACTCCCCCTTCAAGTGGCGGAAGACTTTCCGGGACTATAGACAACTCAGGCCCTCAGTTATTTTTATGCAAAAAACCCACTTCTCGTATACAAAAAAAAACAAATTTTCTTCATAAAGACTATTATACATGGCCACCCAATCCACGAAGAAAGCAGGGGTAACAATTCTCATACACAAAAAATTCCCATTCAAATTAGAACACAGTATTATAGATAAGGAGGGGCACTACGTTTTGGTAACTGGAGTAATCTCGGTTCACAAAATCTCATTAATCTCCCTTTACTCTGCCACAACCTCACCTCACAAGACCCTGATCAAGTTATTGAAGGATCTAGGACCATTAGACTTAGGTAGGCTGGTGATTGGTGATTGGGGGGGACTTTAATCTAACTTTCAATTCGACAATAGATTGATCGGGGTGCACCCGGGGAATCTACATTTTCCAATAAACTGGGTCAAATGAATCTGCTATTGACAAGAATGAGCATGGTGGATGCCTGGAGGGGCCTTCATCAAGACCGTAGGGAATATACCTATTATTCGCCCACACATGCCACTTATTAGAGGATTGATACGTTTCTAGTGGACTCCCTTCTTTTTGATAGCGTCTGAGAGTCTAACATTGCTCACTGCCCCTGGTCTGATCATGCTATAGTGGCTGTTAAAATAATGCTTGGCTCTAGCTTGTCCCCTTTTAGGAGCTGGAGGATTGATGAACATCTGTTGTCTGATCCCAATAGCTTAGCAGCGCTGGCGGAGGATATTAAATTGTATTTTGAATGGAATAACTTTCTGGGGACGGGGGACGGTTGGCTCTGGGTAGCCCATAAGGCTTATATAAGGGGCTCCTGCATTAAACTTACCTCTTTGCATCGAAAATCCCTTAAACAAAAAGAGTTGGAGCTAACAGCTACCCTTTGCAACCTGGAAAAACTCAATCAGCAGCGCCCGACTCCTAAGCTACATAAACAAATCGATGAAATCAGGTTAGAGCTGGATGGGGTTCTATCTTACTATACGGAGAAGGCTTTGAGGAAAACAATACATTTATATTACTGGAAGGCGAACAAACCGGACAAGATGCTAGCCAGGAGACTAAAGTCTAAGGAAATTCAATCCAGGGTCACCCAGATTAGAAAATCTGACTGTAAAATCTCTTGTAGCCCGAGGGACATTCAAAAAGAGTTTCAGTCCTTCTATCAGCAGATATATTCATCTCGAATGCAGACTGAAGGACTGAACCTTGATTCTTTTTTAGGATCTATAGATCTTCCCTCGGTAATGGAGCAGCAACAAACTAATTTGAATTTAGACATTTCGCCGCAAGAAGTGAGAGCAGCCATTCAGAGTCTCAAAATAGGTAAATCCCCAGGGCCGGATGGTTTCACAAATTTATATTATAAGAAATTTGAAACCTTACTTACTCCACATCTCACATCCCTTTTCAATGCAATTTTGAAGGGGGAAAATATGCCCCCAGAGTTAAATAAGGCATATCTGGTGGTATTTCCTAAAGAAGGTAGGGATAATCTTGAAGTGAAGAACTATGGGCCCATATCCCTATTGAACGGGGACGTCAAGATTTTAGCTAAAATTATGACATTTTTACCAGAGATTATACACAAAGACCAGGCAGGTTTTATACCTTATAGGCAGGCGGGGCACAATGTCAGACGTATCCTGAATATCCAATGTTTGGCTCACAAATCGAATTCCCTGATGTGTCTACTGGCCCTAGACATTGAGAAAGCCTTTGACACGGTTGAATGGCCATACCTATATAAGGTGCTTGACAAGTTCGGTTTTAAGGGTCGTTTCGTTACTCTACTTAGAACATACTATGAATCCCTGCTAGCTAACCTGAGGTTGCCGGGTGAACACAGGGCCCAGATTCAAATCCAAAGAGGTACGCAGCAGGGATGCCCACTCTCGTCCCTAATATTTGCCCTTGCCGTAGAGCCGCTAGCACAGGTAATTAGATCGGATAAGGAGATTCAAGGATTTCAGGTAGGATTACAACATTACAAATGCTCTCTTTTCGCTGATGATATCTTATGTACTCTAACTAGCCCCAGGTCATCCATACCAGCACTTATGTCGGTTTTATAAATTTAGTAGAGTTTCGGGGCTTGAATCTAGAGAAATCAGAGGCCCTAAGCTTGGGCATGATTCAGAGCTATATAGAATTTCTGAAATCTATATATGCCTTTACATGGCCTGCCCGACATATAAAATATCTAGGGGTAAACATTACACCCAAGCTATCGGATCTATACAAGGCGAATTACCCTCCTATGTATAAAAAACTGAATGACGACATGTTGAAATGGAGGACATACCCGCTTTCGTGGACTGGCCGTATAGCAGCAACCAAAATAAACATACTACCTAAGATCTTGTATCTCTTCAGAACTCTCCCTATTCCGATTTCCCTGAAAGAGCTGGACCAGTTTAACTCTAGTATTTTTTAGATACATTTGGAAAAATAAAAACTATTGTATTTCTCGAAAAATAATGTGCAGGCATAAGAAGGAGGGGGGACTATCATGCCCAAACTTGCGATACTATTTTAAGGCAGCGCGATTAGCTCAGCTGCACCTAGCACACTCCGCCAAACATCAGCCACGTTGGGTGTTCTTGGAACATGAACAAATGTTTCCTCATAGCTGGGACACGCTAATCTGTGTTCCTGAGGGGCTGAGCCCGATTAGGATTCATCAAAACCCTATAATACACTTAACTATAACCTCCTGGGCCAGGTCCAAGAATAGGTTAGATATAGATGCATCACCTCTGGTGTCGGTTCTCTCTTTTCCTGAAATTTTGGCAAACTCGAGTGTAACATCTAAACACTGGTGGACCTCTAGAGGCTTGGACAGGCTAGGTTCTTGGTTCACTGAAGTCGCCTGATGAATTTTGATCAGTTCAATGAGAAGTATTCCCTTCCTTCAAAGGAGTTGTATAACTATATGAAAATAAGAAGTTGGGCCAGTGAGTTTCTTATAAGATTTGGGCCTCCAAATCTTCTTGGTTCTCTGTAACATGTAAAACGCACCCACTTGCTAGAGAAATAGTAGGATCTTTATATGATATATTTGCAAAAGTCAAAAATACTGAGAAACCAACATTTATTTGTAGATGGGAGAGAGACCTAGGGGAGGAATGGGAGTGGAAGAAATTGGAAAAATTGTGCTCAAACTTAATCAAGGGAACCTTTAATTATACACACTTAGAAATGTCTATTAAAGTTTGACCCCAGAGTGAGCAATAGCTGTTTTATGGGTTGCCACCAGATAGGGGATCATATTCATACTTGGTGGCTGTGTACGGTGGTGCATACGTTACATAGTTACATAGTATTTAAGGTTGAAAAAAGACTTTCAGTCCATCAAGTTCAACCTTTTAAGATCTCCTCTGATCTGCAATATGCGGATTAACTAATAATTAATTAGTTGAATATAAGACTACACCCCCCGAATTGCCTTGATCCAGGTTCCTACTAACCTCCTCATAGAAACTAATTAGATTTGTTGGACATGACCTATCCCTCATAAATCCATGTTGACTCCTACTTATAATCCTGTTGAAATAGACATATTCTTGTATATTATCCCTTATTAACCCTTCTAAAAGCTTCCCCACTACAGAAGTGAGGCTCACTGGTCAATAATTCCCCGGATTTTCTTTTGCTCCCTTTTTAAATATAGGTATCACATCAGCTTTTCTCCAGTCATCTGGTAGAGACCCTGTGTTGAGTGAATCTTGAAAAATTAAATATATTGGTTTGGCTATTACCCAGTTCCCTTAGCACCCTTGGATGTATTCCATCAGGACCCGGGGCTTCATTAAAATTTATTTTTTCCAACCTCTTTTTGACTAATTCCTATGTTAACCAATTATTTGGCAAAGGTGGTGTAGCCCCATTATGTTGCCGTGTCCCAACCACTGGTACCTCCCTTGTGTATACCAGAGAAAAGAACCTATTTAGCTCATCTGCCTTTTCTTGGTCACTAATTATCAGTCACATCAGTGTCACATTGTAATGTTCCTATAGCTTCCTTCCTCGCCTTCTTCCCATTAATATACTTAAAAAATATTTTAGGGTTAGTATTACTCTCTTCTGCAATTAATTTTTCATTTTCTATTTTAGCCAGTCTAATCGCCCTTTTGCAAGTCTTGTTGATTTCCTTATATTCATGTAAAGCAGTCTCTGTCCTCTCTTGTTTGTATAATTTAAATGCCTGTTTTTTACTCCGTACATGATCTTTAATTCATTGTTATGCCACATTGGATGGGATTTACTCCTTTTACTTTTATTCCCACACGGTATATGCCGATGATTATGTATATTTAGTAAGGATTTAAAAGTTGTCCACTTGTGGTCAGTGTTTTTACCTGCATGTTCTCTGTCCCAGTCTATACTTTGTATTGCTGCCCTTAGAACGTTAAAATCTGCCCTTTTAAAATTAAGAGTTTTTGTTGGCCCCTTAAAATTTTGTTTTTTTAATTCAATCTCAAACGAGACTGTGTTGTGATCACTGTTTCCCAAAGGTTGCCCTATTCCAACATTAGATACTATATCAATATTATTTGTGATGAGTAAATCTAAGATAGCTTAATTTCTAGTAGGCTCTTGTACAACCTGGGCCAGATAATGATCCCTGAGTGTACTCAAGAACCTGCTCCCCTTAGATGAACTGCTGGTCTCATTTATCCAGTTTATTTTAGGGTAATTAAAATCTCCCATTATTAGAAATTGACCATGCCTAGCTGCATTTTCAATCTGTAACAATAATTGTATTTCCTCACTTTCAGCTATATTTGGGGTTTATAGTATACTCCTACTAATATTCTTTTGGAATTTGCTGCTCCGCTATTTAACTCTACCCACAAACATTCAGCTTTATCACTAGGTCCACCATAAATATCTTCTCTGACTATAGGCTTAAATTCAGGCTTAACATACAGACAACTCCCTCCTCCTCATTTACCATTGCATCTATCTTTCCTAAATAGGTTATAACCATCCAGATTAACAGTCCAGTCATGAGATTCATCCCACCACGTTTCAGTAATGCCTATTAAATCTAATTTTTCATTAATTGCTAATAATTCTAACTCTCCAATTTTTCCTGGCAAGCTTCTGGCATTAGCAAGCATACAACCTTATGTTATGAGGCTGTAGTTCTAAAGTGCCTGCCACTGTTCTTGAATTACTTAGTACTACCTCCCTATTGAATATACTACCTCTCCCCCCATCCCATCAAGTTGTGGGAAGACTTAGCACTACTTGCTACATCATTGTTTGAAACGACTGTCTTGGCGACCATGGAATCCTGTGTGTTGGGGATTAAGTTTCAATGTCTATCATCGAACCAAAACAAGTTGTTTCAGATAATGGCAGTTGCTGTTAAATTACACATTGCTAGCCAATGGAAATCTGGGACATTAGGAGAATGAATTACATATTAATAAATGAAAGATTAACGTGTGCTATTTTAGACACAATGCCACAATTTTACAAGACTTGGAATCCCTGGTTAGTATCGCCTCTTAGCACTCCATTGACTTGATTGAGGTTGCAAACTTATCATAATTTATTTGGAGAAGGATTCGGGGCGGAGGAGGCTCGGGAGGAGGTCCTGGAAACTCTGGTTCACGAGGGCTATTGGACAAGAGGTAATCATTTTCTCGCCTGGCTGTAAGTGTAAGGAATTGTATTAATACTGAATTTTAGTCTAAAATGGAAAAATAGAAGACTTTCTATGCTACATTTGGTGGTTTAGCTTTGATATAGAATCAACTGTTTAGAAATATACAGTTATATGTCTGTGCCTTCTCTTTCTTTCTTGCTCTATTATTTTTTATTTTCTTTTGTTCTTGTTTCAAAGTTACTGTTGCTGTTTCATAATAATAGAAAATACAAAATGGAAGGGAGATACTAATGTACTGAATAAAAGGCATTTATGTTAATGAAAATCTGGAATGTTAGTTCTAGCTACTGTCTATTGTGTTGGAACATTGTGTATACCTTTCAATAAAAAATTATATAAAAAAAACAAAAAAAAATAGTGTCTAAAACTGATAATTCTACAATTGTAGGATCTTTCCTGTTGGGAGGCCGCTGCATTCACAGCACAGTGGGGTTGTGAGCAGCGAGAAACCAGGCTGTCGCAACATTCTTGGCAGAATCGCAGTTTAATAAGGCTGTAGATGTTAAAATGACTGTTTAGGGTGAGTGCACAATATCTTAAAATAATTTTGCTTTACTTCAATAAAACGGTTTCTCTATTTCTTAAATACGTGCATTGATTCCATTAAGTTCTTATAACAGAGTCATAAAATACATGTGATTTTTACCAAAAAGGCACATGATGACATTAAAGAGCAACACCCATAAATATAAGAACTCAACCAGTATTGAAACATACTCAGTAATCAATAAGCAGTACAATTATTAAACATTTGTTAGGCTACTCAACATGAAACATCAATTTTTTTATACATTAAACACACATTTTCAAGTTTTTCCAAAACTTTTTATAGGTATTATTTATAGAACTTTCACTGACATTAACAGCTTTACTAATTTCAATTAAAATCAACACACACTAAAAATTTACATTTAAAATTACAATTTTTTTTTTTTTTTTATGTGCTCATGCAAAAAAGTTAGGGGTGCATTCACAAATTTGTTAGTTACAGGTGCATTTACAAATTTGCTACAATTTGCTACTGTTCATTTAAAAGTGCATGTATTTTTACATGATGACAGCATGTTTTAGATGACAAATCAGTCCAGCAAGTGTTAAACGTTTTGTTTTATTGTAATCCCTTTAAAAAACGTTCTTAGGCAGTTCATTCCCTTGACTAACTCTAATTATGGTGTGTCAGGCCACTACACCAGTTAAGTTATGGAGAGCTATGGAACACAATATATATATACTAGCGACTTGCCCGTCAAAAATGACGGGGCAGTAAAAAACTGTTGAAATGCTGTTTGCCACACAATGTGAGTGTACTGTGTGCCTCAACTATATAGACCCCCTATAACACACTAATGAAGGCATGTAATAACACTATAAGTGCCATGAGGGTCATCTAGGACACTCATGACACAAAGTGTAAGCACTACACCATTTTAACCCGGTCTCTTATGGGGGTCTATACAGACCCTCATAAGCCTCTATTTAACTCCATTAGTCCCATAAGTGTATTTAAAGACCCTCATGGGACATTTAGAAGCTTTACCCCGTAAGTGCTATGAGGTTTCTCAAGTACCCTCATGACACTAAGTATAAACACTACACTGCACTAAACCCACCCACCAAACCATTAAATCTAAACTAACACCCCTCTACACTAACCTACTAACACCTACATTACCTACCTAAATTACCTACCTACCCCCTAATCAATCAGTGTTGCAGAGGTCCTGGGTGTCCCCCCTTGGTGTGGGTAATGTTTTTATTTTATTTTTGTGTGTATTTTTGTGTTTTGTAATGTTTGTTTGTGTGCGCCGGTTGTCCGTTAAGGTCATTTTTTTGCGACTCCGTAATGGATTTTTTCTATGTCCCGCGGCTCATATTTTTTTGTGTAAGTCTGTAGTTAGTCATTGCGTGTTTATGTATTTTTTTCAAGTCCCTGTGGTAGTTTTTACTGATTGTGAGGTGCCGTAGAGCCTCCACCTCAGAAAATGCAGTCCCTCGCTTCCTGAGGGTCTGCATTTGCGGTCGGAAAGTCGAAGGGGATTGTAGGGATGAGCGCCTATGGAGCTCATCTCCACCAGCGTAAGGAGCGCCTTCAGCACTCCTTGCCAGCAAAAGGCGGGCTCACTACAAAAGCCTGCAAGCGTTAGCAACAACCCGCATATATGTGACTAGCGACTTGCCGTTCAAAAAAATTCGGCAATGAGATGTGTATGTTTGTAAATTTGTTTGGCCGGTAATATAGGTATTTTACACTTGTAACCTTTTTCTTATGTCGAAAGAAGTACAATTATTAGCTTAAATATGTTTATTTTTTGAACATTGTCTTTTTTTGTTGAGGAACTGTTTAAGTGTTTTTTCTAAGAGTTGTAACATTTGAATATAAGAACAGTTGAACATTGGATGAATGAGTATTGTAAACTTGGCATAATGGTTTTTTAACATGCAACTTGTAGATTAAGAACTGTTAGCCTAAATATATATTGAATCGAGAAGGCAAACAGTAAAAACCCTCGTTGAAACTTAGCCAATTGTACCAAAGCGGTAAAAAACGAATTCCTTCCAGACCCCATTACCTGGCGATCGGATTACTCCCTGGATTAATATTTAACCTGAAAAACAACATTTACATTGTGTAGTAAAACATGCTTGAGCTGTTAACATCAATTTTGTAATATGTATAACTAACCAACTTGAACTTATTATTTGTTAAACTTGTAACGTTATAAACAGTAACATAGTTAATTAACATTTCAACCTAATTTGTTTCAAAATGCAAGGCAACTGTTTTTCCATCAATTAGTAATGAGTTATTTAGTGATTGGTGGTTTGTAATGGTTGACATTTGTTTGTTGGTGTTGTAATTTTTAAAATGTCACATAGAGTTTCCTCTGAGGAAAAGTGGTTCTCTAAAAAGAGAATGCAAGACATTAAAGTTCGTCCGCAATGTGTAACCACTGTTCTCTTGCCATTGTATAGAGTTTAATATGGAAATAGTGGTGCTGTGAAAAGTTTTTGAGTTTCCATAAAAATGAATTGTTGAAAGAAACCGCCGGTTCTCTATATTTTTGCTTTGTTTTTTGTTGTTAAATTTTTCTTCATGGGATTTGTTACTTTTCTTTACAGTTTGTGTGGTATGGGTTGTGTTTGTTTGCTTGAAAGTTACTTCATAGTAGACAATGTTTTTTGTAAAAATGCGTCCATCCTCTAATAAATCACCTTGACTTTCATTGTTTTCAAAGTAAACTTTAATAGCCTGTGGAGTTTTGCACCGTTATACGGCAACGTACAATTGGCCACGTGCAAATACTGGTTGTTCTAAGAATATACCCACATATTTAAAAGTTTGTCATTGTGATTTATTAGTGGTCATGGCAAATTGTCTTCTTTGGAGTACAAAAGGGAAGCTACTTTCACTTGGTGCCAAATCTATCCTTGGTATGAAAACTCTGTCTCCTTTATGGGTACCAGTTAGAATTTCAGCATCTATAAAATGGTCCTTTAATTGTTGAACAATTAATCTTGTCCCATTGCATAGGCCTTTTTTGGGGGTTCATATTTTGCAGTAACATGACAATTGCACCTTTCTTTAGCTGCAAAATATGTGCTGGCATTCCAGAAGGAGTTAATGAGTTTATGAATTCAGTGGAAAAGTTTGCCTGATTTTCTTTGTCATCAGCAATTACAGAATCAGCACTGTGATGATTTTTTTGTGGTGCATTAATTTTTTAAAATATTTCATTATTGAGAAGCAATGCATCCTTATTTTTGCATGTTAGTATGACTTTGTTGGCAAGTTCAGAATAGTCCTCGTTATTTATTGTAGTTTCGAATATTGCTGATATAAGATCTTGTTTGCAAATCATATGAGGTGGATATGGACAGTGTCATCAGGTAAATTTGGAATTCATTCTGTCTTTCCTTCTCCATTTGTAATAAGCCAATCATTGAAATCATTTTCTCCTTCTGATCTCATATTTTGTTGTAATTGAAGATGGGTAAAATGTTTCCATAGTGTACATGACTTTATACATGTTTCGATAATATCTGTTCGATTTCCATGTACAACGACAGATAATGTTTGTCTAAAATCGCCACCTAACAACATTACCTTTCCACCAAATGGCAAAGTATTATCCATGACTTCACGAAGCAAACGGTCAATACATTGTAGGGCATAGCATGACATCATTGTAGCCTCATCTATTATAATTAATTTACTTTTTTGAGTTTTTTGGCTTGTAATGATGTCATCCGAATATCCGACACTGATGTTTCTAAAATAGGCACTGGCAGTTTAAATCCACTATGCACAGTTCTTCCACCTTCTAACAAAGGTGCAGCAATTCCAGTGGTTGCAAATGCGAGTGCTATTTGACCTTGTGCTCATACAAAACTCATCAATAAATTATATAGATATGTTTTTCCTGATTCGCCATTTCATTGAGATAGAAATAATGCTCTTTGACCATGTCATCATCTAGGGCATTTTTGATTGCATTAAATGCTTGCAATTGTAATGTATTTAAAGTTGCAAGTCTTTCTTCTGTTCTTTCTGTTTGTAGTTGAATGTCATAGCCTTCAAAGTTGATGTCATCTATAAAACCTGGATCTGGCAAATTAAAACTTGCACAACTTAATCCATGAGTTAAAAATACTTCTTGGGTTTCCATTAATGCTTTTAATTGTGCAATCAGCTCATTGTATCATTGCATAAAGTCTTCAGTCATATTACTTTTAAATGTGTCCCACAAAGCTAATGCATTTGGAGCATTTGAGAAGATACATGGAATTTGACATAGTGCTGCTTCTTCTTCTAGACATCTTTCCCATTCTGTATCATCAGCTAGGAAGTTTCTATGTTGTGCAGCTAAATGAAATGATTCATATACTATGTCATTATAAGTTCTTAAGTGTTCAAAACTTTGTGCACCAGGAACATTTAAAAGTAGTAGTCGTAAGCAGAAACGTTCAAGGTCTCTTGGACTGATGGTGTAAATTCTTGGTATTATTTTATTTCTTTTTCTTGGTCCCCATAATCCATTAACGAAAACATAATGATATGGAATGTCAATATATAAGAATTCTCTTGCCTGTGAATCAGTTGAATTTAATTGAAACCATGTAGTTAGTGTAGTGTGACGATGCTCACTTTGTGCTAATGCATTTGTTTCATTTCCAGCATGAAAATACACTAAATGTCTTTGTGGCAAATGTACAGCTAATCTATATACTGCATGTGATCGATCGTGGATTTCAAATTTTAGAAGACACCACATAGCTTCTTGCGCACTCACATAGCGAGCATCTACATGAGATGCAAGTTCATCTTGTACTAGCTCACTGGGTTCGTTATTTGCAGCACTTTTGACCACTACAGTAGCTGCATCATAGCCTTTGTAAATATATTTGTAGACATATTTAATGGATTTTATAGAAGTGCAGCTTCAACCTTAATGTGTGCATTATACTTCATGAGTAAATGTGGATTGTATGGTACCACAAATCTATTGTCGACGTTTGTGCCACGAATAATGGCACTTTGTCCCTCTCTTCTTCTATATAATGGATAGCCATCACAATTGGCATAAGTTTTGTCTCTATAATCTTTTGGAAATTCTTTAGTACATTTCTTATTTTCCATACATGGTGACTGTGGATTAATATCTCCACGCGGTCCGTGAATCATACGATGAGTTACAATCTCATATAGCCTAGCATGTAGTTCTGGATCTGGCAGTTCAGCAATAGTGACTAAATCAACTTTGTCACCAGTATCTAACTTATCTTTTTCTTGAAGGATTATAAGACGATGTGTATGTGGAAGTCCTCTTTTTTGAAATTCAATTGTAAAACATAAGCAAGACATGTCACGTATTAATTCATTTAATTTTATTTTGAAAACTCTGGCCACTA
This sequence comes from Discoglossus pictus, assembly GCA_027410445.1. Classification (NCBI taxonomy): domain Eukaryota; kingdom Metazoa; phylum Chordata; class Amphibia; order Anura; family Alytidae; genus Discoglossus; species Discoglossus pictus. The sequence goes on along the minus strand of CM050169.1, from coordinate 207,871,765 downwards.
AATCTGGTCTATCGGAAGCAGTTTGGCCAATAAGTAAATTTTGGGTAATCTCTGGCCATTGGGGATTACATGTCAATGTAATAAATAAATCTGGTTTCCCAAATTTGGTGACAATAGTCATGGCATCATTGTATCTTTCTCGCATATTGCGAGGAGATCCCTGGAAAGAAGATGGTAAAATGATTGCTTTGCCAGCTGTCATGTCTCTGCTTGTAGCAACCTCAGCGACATAATCCATCAATCCACAACACTGTTTTACACGTAGTTTATCTTGTTGATATTTTATGACGTTTAAATTATTGGCCTCAACTTGCAAAAAGGAATCAATAATCCATTGTTGTGTTAGTTTTCCACCACATAAAATTGGATTGAATGTATTTCGAATGGCAATTTGAGCTACTTTAAATTCAAGCATGGAAATATTATTTTGCACTCGTACTTTAGAATGTGGGTAACTGGGAATGGTTCATTTTGGTTGCCAACTTGCTTCTCTGTGTGGAAAAAATATTGGATATGTCATTGGATCTAAATTTGTACTTAAGATACTTATATTAATGAAAGGTTGCTCCTCATTTCTGGGATATTTTCTAATGCCTCTCTGAAATGGTGGTTCTCCTTCATCATTTTGAAACACCATTGCAACCTCATTTGATGTTGGCAAATTAAAACGGCGTTTATCAGTATGTCTATCTCTTTTAAGCACCATATTGACCTTTGGGATTGGTAATTGATGTATTTCTGCATGAAGTTGTTGTTCCTTTTCTAATTCTGCCAATTTTTTATAAGCTTGAGTGTAGGGGTTATTGGCCATAATTTTATCTAGCTCTATAAAAACACTTGGTAAGCATGTTTTATTATCTTGCAGCTGCATACGTTGGTCAACAGCTTCCATTGTATCTAGGACATATAGTTGAGCACATTTTCTTGGCTCACCTTCCTCTGGATGTAAATGTGAAGTACGATGGTAAATTTGACCTTGGACTTTAAAGCAGTAAGGGCCATGTCCTGGTAAATTTGACCTTGGACTTTAAAGCAGTAAGGGCCATGTCCTGGTACATTAGCAGCTAATGTTGCCCCCAAAGGATATGGCACTATTGTATAATCTCATGTTTTTTTTGAAATTTTTGTAGTTTGGAAAAGTAGGTTCAGTCATAATGTTTTGTAAATATGTTGGGAATTGTTGTCTTTCTGAAGGTTTGACCTTGCCTTTTTGACAGCAACTAATGAACTTGCCATCTCTGGGTCTTTCCTGTTTAAAATGATATGCCTCACAAAACTGACAGAGAATATTCCTGTCATCACAATTATGAACCTCTACTGCTAAAGACTTAAGTTAAGGACAATTTGAAGAGCATATATCAGTTTCAGTTTGCAATTCATCATTGGAAGTGTTATGTGATGGTTCAGGAACAGGTTCTAAATGCTTTTGTTTTTTTGTTGCTTTCTTAGGTGTAGCTTTTATTTTTTCAGCTGATAGTCTTTTGCTGGCAAGTCTTGTCCGTTCTTTTTCTCATCAAATTTCCTTCTGCTCAGGCATCTGCTGGTTTGCCCATCTTTTTTGTCGTTCTCTAGCTTGACGTCTTATCTTTACCTGTTTGTTGTCGTTATCAGCCATATTAATCTGTAAATAAAAATAATGTATTATTAGTTTAGTTTGTGATTTTAATTTGTTTTGGAAGTGCTTGTTTGTGTTTTTTGTTAGTACAATGTTTTTGGTGCAACACTGTTGTGATTATAGATTTCCGTTTTTTGTATGGGATTATAGGTCATTGTAGATGAAGTTGCTTTATAGTGTTAAATTAGTATGTGTTATTTTTTGGGGGTGTTTTGGTGGACGCTCCTTTTTATCTTGTAGGTTTGTAGGTTTGGCTTAGATGCATAGGAGAAGCAAAGGAATTGTGGAGTGGATGTTGTGAATGGTAGTAATATTTGGATCTTTTTAATTTTTACTGTAGGTGATTGTTCTAATAGTAGGCTTATATTTTCCTTTTAGGCTTATATGGTGTGAGTCTGAAAAGAGGCTTTATAGTGTTCTTTGGTAGGTGTTAGTAATATTTGTTGTAGTATCCTATTTTCTGTGTCTGTTTAGGGTGTGTGCTTAATGTTGTAGGCTAGGGCCCAGAACAGAGAATTTATTGTTGAGTTTGTTATGTGTTAGCAGTATTTGTTCTACTATCCTGTTTTATCTTGGGCACATTCGGGTTGATAGATTGAAGTTATGGTTTACTGTTAAAGGTTGCTGTAGGTAAAACATAATTGGTTAATACATTTTAAATGTGTCAACAATATTTCTTCAAGGATCGTGATAAGTGTGCCTCATTGTTGTTGGTTTGTTGTTGTTTTATTTTATTTTTTATGTTGACATTGCTGCACAGTAAACACGTTTATTTTGTTATGTCTTTTTTTACTTGTTGAACTATAAATTGTTGGAAGTCTGATTTCAGGATGAATATCACTAGATCCGGTGCTGCAAATCTTCGTGTGACAGTCTTCAGGCAGTGTCTGTTGTAAAAGAGAAAGAGAAATTTTATTTTATTGTAAATTATTGCTGAGCAACAGCATGTTTTATTTATTTCAAAAGCAATGTGTTAGCATTTTGGTTTCTTTGTTGTGTGTAAAATCCGATTGATTTGAGAGTGTGTAAGAAACCGTGCAGCGCTGGCTCTAATTTATTAGTATGGTGTTTTGTGTAGACCACTGGAGTAATTGTATTATTGTTTAACTGTAGTTGTTTGTTGGCCATAAAACAGTATTTTTTATTTTGGAATTGTGTATCTCTTATCATGATTTGTTATACTATGCTGTTGTTTGTGAGCCACTTTTAAATTGATGGATTTTTGTTCTGGGTTGCAGTTAGAGTTTGTTGCCGACTAAACAGTAATGTTTGTTCCATTTTGTATATGTTAGAAATGTTTGTTGGACTATCCTGTTTTGTGTCCCCCACTTTTGGGATGCTCTATTTCGCTTCTGGCTGATGGTTAAAGGTTGTTGTAGACTAAATAGGAATGTTAAGTTCATTTTCTATATGTTGGTAATATTTTTGGTACTATCCTGTTTTGTGTCTGCCACTTTTGGGATGGTCAATTTGGCTTCTGTGTGAGGGTTAGAGGTTGTTGTAGAGTAAACAGGAATGTTATGTTCGTTTTCTATATGTTGGTAATATTTTCTGTACTATCCTGTTTTGTATCTACCACTTTTGGGATGATCCATTTGGCTTATGGGTGATGGTTAGAGGTTGTTGTAGAGTAAACAGGAATAGTAAGTTGATTTTCTATATGTTGCTAATGTTTGCTGTACTATCCTGTTTTGTGTCCGCCACTTGTATTTTAGTTACGGGTTGTGTTAAAAGATTTTTTCCTATGCAAGTGTGTTTATTTTGGAATTGTATATGTGTTAGCAATATTTCTTGTGTGGTGTTTTGGTTTTGCTGTAATTTGTTTTGAGGCTTATATCATTTCTTTTTAACTTTTGATATTGGCAGGCAGGAAAGATGGGATTTATGTTTTTGTTTTTACTTCTTATACTATACCTTGATTGAAGTCATTTTGCTGTATGAATGACAGAGGGTCCCCTACTGCCAATGTTGATCTGCCAGTCTTCAAGTAGTGTCTGGTTTTAAAGAGAAAGGTAAATGGTTAATTGTATATTAATTGTTTTGGTTTTGGAAAAGCATGATCTTTTTCTGGATGTAATGTATTTTTGTATCTCACCTCTTCTTCTTCTTTCTTTGTCTTGTTTAATAGTGATAGCCTTTCACAGTCCAAGCTGCAAATTCTTGAGTGACGCTGTTGATGCAGAGTCTGTTTGAATTGTGAAAAAAAGGCAAAGATTGAGCTGTAGGTTAAATATGTATGGGTGTCATTTATTTTTTGTGGCATTAGTTCCTGTGAATTAATGTCACTTGAATATACTTCTTTGATTTGTTTGAGTTAAGATGAGCTTGTTGTACGGCCCATACACATATGTGTGTATTTGAAATGTGACTATACATGAATGATGTCTTTTTTCTTTGCGTTCCAGCTGCCTTTTTGCAGCTAATAGTTGTGTGTTTCATGTAAAATGGTGGGGAATAGCAGTGTGGTACGTGCTGCATAGTGCGTGTTACGTGCCGCGTGAACTGGTCTGGAGCGTTCGTTCCATTTTGCGAGTAAGTGTAGTAATTTTGCTTCCTTAGCCTCGTTTTCGTTTTTTTCCGGCGGCCATTTTTTCTCTCGCTTACTTGATTTTCAGGTGTCTAAACTCTTGTATTTCGACTTTAATTGAGGTGTAACTTCAGTTTTTGAGGTCCTGGATGCCCCCGCTTGCTGTGGGTAAGCTTTGCATGTGTTTCTTGTGTGTATTTATTGTGTTTTTAATGTTTTCCTGTGTGCAGGTTTCGGCCGGTAATGTCATACTTTTGCGAGGTCGTAATGATTTTTTTTCATCCCGCGGCTCGTATTTGTGGACGGTCCTTAAATTTTGCGGTTGACATGGGAGCCTCCACCTCCGCAAATGCGGCCCCTCGCTTCGGGAGGGTCCGTATTTGCGCGCCTAAAGTCCACATTTGCTGGAAGGAGCCCCTTCGGCGCTACTTACTAGCAACTGCGTCCCTCGCTTTGCAAGGGCTGCAGGCTCGCTACGCGAGCCCTCAGCATTAGCAACAACCCGCATGCTCACAACTATAAATGTGACTAGCGGCTTGCCTGTCAAAAAATTACGGCAATAAGATAGTAAGGCAGGTAATGTTGTTTGGGTGCAAAATTAATTTTGTTGGTGTTTTAAGATCCTTCAGCGCTCATTGCAAGGCTCTTGGTTGTTTGTGTGCTATGAGCAGCGTTGGTGTTTTTTTTTTTGTTATGGCAATGAATAATTAATAAAATAAGAAATGAATATACTTTACCTATTGTGAAGTAATATATGCAGGAAGCATTGTGTTGAAGAGCTGGCAATCTGTATTCATGTTGCTGCATCATCAGTGCTGTTGAGCTGCTGTGTAAGTTTCATGAATGTGTGCAGTGTAAAAGTGTGTGTGCGCGAGGCAAATGCATTAGGGTAGCTGTGTACTTTCCAGATTGTATAAGTTATTGTTCTAAATGGCGCCTAATATGTGGCTGATTTAGCGTTTTCGGATGAAATCCGGCTTTTTCCAGAAATCCGTAGGTGTTTGGTGGTGTTTTGCGTGTTTAGGGGCCTTTAGCCTCGTTTTCGTTTTGTTTGGTGGCCATTTTTTCTCTTGCTTAGGTGATTTTCGGGTATCTGAACTCTAAAATTTGGAGTTAAAACGAGGTGTAACTTCACTTGCAGTGGTCCCGGGTGCTCCCCCTTGCTGTGGGTACGTTTTTTTTTGTGTTTGTTGTGTGTATTTATTGTGTTTGTAATGTTTTTGGGGTCGCGCGGGTTGCGTCCTTGTTTTCTGATCTCGTACGTCTTTTTTGGGAAATTCGTAGGAAATCCGTAGGTGGTGTTTTGCGTCTTTAGAGTGCTGTAGCCTCGTTTTCGTTTTTTTCGGCGGCCATTTTTTCTCTTGCTTAGGGGATTTTTGAGTGTCTATAAACACTTTTATTTGGAGTTAAATTAAGGTGTAACTTCAGGTTCCGAGGTCCTGAGTGCCCCCCCCCCCTTGCTGTAGGTAAGCTTTTCATGTATTTGTTGTGTGTATTTATTCTGTTTTACATGTTTTCATGTGAGCGAGTTTCAGACGGTTTTTGCAAGGTTGTAATGGGTTGTAACGTGTCTCGTATTTTGCTTTCATAACTCCGTAAATTTTGCAAGGTCCGCAGTTGCTGGCAAGGAGCACCTTCGGTGGCCCTCGCTGCGCGAGCCCGCAAGCGTTAGCAACAGCCCACATGCTCACAGTTATATATGTGATACTGTATTAAACACAATCAATACATATAGCTGATAACTACATATTATTGAAATATTGCTCTTTAGGACCCCCATGTGGTTTCTTGATGCATGTGCAAGAAATTGTATTTTATCAAAATATTTGAAACATTCAGGGATTTATTATTATCCTCTATTTGTAACGTGTATACATATTCCTTAGCGCTAATAAAAAATATTCCTAGGCTGCTAAAGAAATCAAACAAAATCTCCAATAAACTTTCTCAACAGCTTTGTTTAATACTTATTGGCTTGATAATGTGTATGCTATTGAACACCTATTTAAAAAGACACTAAATAATGGCACATCATTTTATCATGTTGGGAGCAGAAACCAAAAGCTTATTTATCCCCCAGCTGCCATCACTCCCCCCTTGTTATATCTAAGCCATTTGATTATCAGACCTATATACAGTGCCTTGCAAAACTATTCACCCCCTTGACTTTGTACCTATTTTGTTACATTACATCTAAATTTTACATGATGGATCAGAACACAATAGTCTAAGTTGGTGAAGTGAAATTAGAAAAATATATACATAAAATTATTTTTTAAATAGAAAATATAAAATTGTCATGTGCGTATGTATTCACCCCCTTTGTTATGAAGCCCATAAAAAGCTCTGGTGCAACCAATTACCCTCACATGATTAGTGAAATGATGTCCACCTGTGTGCAATCTAAGTGTCACATGATCTGTCATTACATATACACACCTTTTTTGAAAGGCCCCACTGTCACGACCGGCAAATTTGGGAGACCACGATCACCCCAAATCTCTCTATCTCTACAATCGCAACTTTTTGTTCAGATCTCAACACCAGCAGACACTTCAGATGACAGCATCATTACTGCAGAGACATGCACCTCAGACCACTATTCTTAGAACCTAAGAATCACACACCATGTGCCTTGGATTAGTACAAGCAGACTCTGACACAACCTTTCTTTAGTGTGTCCAAAGTCAGACTGGCAACTTCTTTATTGTTTCAGAGATATATATCAACACAGAAAAATTACACAAAACACCAAAGACCTTCCCCAGTTCTAGCCCATCCTCCTAGGCAAATAGCTTGCTCCCCCCTCACCCACATGATTTCCAGATGTATAGAGGCATTTAGCTTTCTTCGAATTACACCTTTTTTTCTCCTCTTACAGAGCCATAAAACTAGTTCCCCCTTTCATGAATAAAGCCAGAGACTTCACACGTGCAGGGCCACAAAGATTCTATAAAAGATTACTCCTTTGTCACATAAGTGACTACAGTATTTTTTAGATAATTCTAGCATCCTAGGGCCTACTTCTATCACAGATGCACTATTACAGTGCATATAACATGATCTAGTAACCACCAAATGAATTATTGTAGTTCAGTCCCCAACAACAAGTTTCAGGTCCATTGTAATAGTTCTTAACATTAACACCCAGTGAGCCAGCATTCCAAATAGCAGAGTTACTTGTGGGTTGCAAGGGGTCCCATCATGGCCCCAAATCGTTCATGACCCACCTAAGCAAGAGGCACCACTAACCAAACACTGCCATGAAGACAAAGGAACTCTCCAAACAAGTAAGGGACAATGTTGTTGAGAAGTACAAGTCAGGGTTAGGTTATAAAAAAATATCTAAATCTTTGATGATCCCCAGGAGCACCATCAAATCTATCATAACCAAATGGAAAGAACATGGCACAACAGCCAACCTACCAAGAGACGACCGCCCCCCAAAACTCACAGACCGGGCAATTAATCAGAGAGGCAGCACAGAGACCTAAGGTAACACTGGAGGAGCTGCAGAGTTCTGCAGCAGAGACTGGAGTATCTATACATAAGATGACAATAAGCTGTACGCTACATAGAGTTGGCCTTTATAGTAGAGTGGCCAGAAGAAAGACATTACCTTCAGCAAAAAACAAAATGGCACGTTTTGAGTTTGCGAAAAGGCATGTGGGAGACTCCCAAAATGTATGGAGGAAGGTGTTCTGGTTTGATGAGACTAAAGTTGAACTTTTCAGCCATCAAAGAAAACGCTATGTCTGGCACAAACCCAACACTTCACATCACCCAAAGAACACCACCCCCAATAGGAAGACGACAATCAAGGCTGCAAATAAAAGTGCAGGAAATTCGTAAATCTGTGACTGTGTTGTATGCTGTGCAAGTGGACACACAGGTCTTGGAGTTGGAGGGTTTTGAGAGAGAGCAAGAGAAAGAGAAAGAGAGAGAGAGTGAGAGTGATTGATTGATAGAAAGAGAGAGAGATAGTTAGTGTGTGAGAGTGCGTGTTATAGTGCAAGAGAGTGTGTGTTAGAGTGCGAGAGAGAGAGAGAGAGAAATAGAAAGTGTGAGAGAGAGAGAGTGATTGAGAGATAGAGAGTGAGGAGAGGAGGAGAGATGGAAGGAGAGAGAGAAGGCAGTGAAGGGAGAGGCCAGGGAGAGCAGGGCCCCAGCCACAGGCTGGCCAGCAAGCTGCTGCTGCTGCTGTTGCCAGAAAAAGGGCAGCAAACTTTAATCAGGAGGAGATTGAGACTATCATAAGAGGAGTTCAAGCCCACCACTCCATCTTAACCGGTGGGAGCGAGGTAAGGCCCAGGCAGAGGACAGCCCCTTGGTCCAACTGCTGCTGCCAGCAGTCGCTGTCACATAACAGGAAAGATCCCAGCCAGGATCCACAATACTAATGATGCAGATCAATTTTTATTTGCGTCAAACATTCACAGCCAATTACAAGTCACTATGATCTCTGAGATATGGAAACACACATCAATCAATTTTCAGAACAACAATACTCAAATACAAATCTTGTCTCATTTCAGTACCAGCCAGGCGTACCCTGCCTCCTCAGGGACCTGAAATACCGGGCCCTGCACCATGCCAAGATGCAGGACCACCTGCAGCAGGACCACCTGCAGCAGGACAAATTGCGGAAAGTCCACCTGGGCCTTCAACAAGATGCCAGCCATTGGCTACAGCAATGGCCCCTCCAGCCAGGATGATTATGGCGCTGCCTGGGTCCCAGTCAATGTGGGCTGGCCAAATGTGGGTTACATCCAATGTGGTCCCATCCCAGTTGGGCCCAGAGTATGGAGCCACAGGTAATGGTGGCCTGGAGCATGGGCCCCAGGCAGGGCATGTGGCTCCAACAGGCCCCGCAGGCCACTCCGGCCCTGCAGGCCCCGCAGACCACTCCGGCCCCGCAGGCCCCTCCGGCCCCGCAGGCCAGTCCAGCCCCACAGGCCCCGCAGGCCACTCCAGCCCCACAGGCCCCGCAGGCCACTCCGGCCCCACAGGCCCCGCAGGCCACTCCGGCCACACAGGCCCCGCAGGCCACTCCGGCCCCACAGGCCCCACAGGCCCCGCAGGCCACTCTGGACCGGCAGGCCTCTCTGGCCTGGCAGGCCACTCCGGCCCGGCAGGACACTCCGGCCCGGCAGGACACTCCGCTCAGCCGTGCCTCCACCCAGAGGACTCAATGGTCTGGGTCCGCGCCAGGTAGTCCGGCGCTGTCAGCGGCCCAGTGCCATGATTTCCTCGCTCATCTCCAGCATGAGCGGGAGCAAAATCAAGAATTCATGCTGGAGATGAGACGGCATAATGAGGGGGTGTTTCAGGAGTTGAGGAGCCATCACCAGGTCATGGAGATGAGACAGCATAAGGAGCGGGTGTTTCAGGACTTGAGGAGGCATCACCAAGAGGAATATGCTCGAAGGGCCGAAATGGCCCGAGAAGGCCATCCACTTGGACAGGCTACCTCCTCAACCTCCCAGACCTTGCCCCCAGCATCCAGGGCAGAAGAGCCGCCAACCCATCAAAGACGTCGTGGCCGGCCTAGGACAAAGGTTGGCAAAGGCCAGGAGGGTCATGACCAACACAAGCGAAAGTGTAAATAGGTGAGAACATGTTCATGTTGCATATAGAAGCAATTGATGTCCAAGATCTATTGACGTTGAGGTGTTGCAGTCAATGCATATATTGTTCTAATTGATGTCTTGTTCTTATCTCTTTAGGTTCAAATCGACACACGGAGTGGTTGCCTCACATTTTCATTTTTTTGTTATATAATTTGCATACATAATAAATATTATTTATTGCTCACATTATCATTGTTTGTTTTCGTTTGTACTGTACCATGACTGTTAAACACCAGATGAATGCTACAAAACAACGTTATTGTATTAGTACATACATCTTCCTTCAATATACCAGCCCTGTGTTAATGTAGGGTTGGGGTAACAGCCACTAGTGCAGCTGAGGGTGGAGGTAATATTCCTGAGTTTGATTCCAGTAACGGCTATGCACTCCCCACCTTCCATTTGAGGATGCCCCCACAGATGCTCGATAGGGTTTAGGTCTGGTGACCTACTTGGCCAGTCTATCAACTTTTTACCTTCAGCTTCTTTAGCCAGGCAGTGGTCGGCTTGGAGGTGTGTTTGGGGTCGTTATCATGTTGGAATACTGGCATGCGGCCCAGTATCCGAAGGGAGGGATCATGCTCTGCTTCAGTATGTCACAGTACATGTCGGCATTCATGGGTTCCCTCAAAGAACTGTAGCTCTCAGTGTTGGCAGCATGCATGCAGGCCCAGACCAAACATATATGCATGTCTATATATGTTTTATATAATATGTTGTGTGGATTCCCCCTATATGCATTTACCTAATGATGTCAGATGCTGCCTCCCCTCTCTCTGCATCACTGTTTATGTTCAAAATGAGGGTTTCAACTACTTTTGCTCAGTATAGATGTATACTTTTGGTGGTGGGAGTGTCATGGTCGGGGCCTGCCTGACTGCTGCCGGCACTGGGGAGCTACAGTTCATTGAGGGAACCATGAATGCCAACATGTACTGTGACATACTGAAGCAGAACATGATCCCCTCCCTTTGGAGACTGGGCTGCAGGGCAACATAACATAACGACCCTAAACACACCGCCAAGACGACACTGCCTTGCTAAAGAAGGTAAAGGTGATGGACTGGCCAAGCTTGTCGCCAGACCTAAACCATATTAAGCATCTGTGGGGCATCCTCAAACTGAAGGTGTTTACTATTTACTATTTACAGAAATTAACAAAGCAAGCTTGCCACGCAGTCACAGGTTGACTAATCATCACAGGTATGCAAAGGATCATGGTGGAGGGGGTAGGATACAAAATCTAAGGAACACAGGGAAATAGGGATATGAGAGCAGAATGCAGGCAAGGGAAATTACAGTGATATAGATGATCATGGGATTTACAGTGTATCACCCAACATTAGGCAATATAATTGATCTCATTATTGTTACTACATATATATATATATATATATATATATATATATATATATATATAACAGTCAATAAGGAAAGACCACAATAATCCAGAATAAGGTTATATACATATGGGGAGAGCAAAATGTATGCTTGTGTGTTAAACGGACACTCTGATGCAACATCAGAAGTATAAGTGCTCAGTCAGTGAATGCTATGAGCCCATGAGGTCAGTTCTCATGCAACAATAAGCAGCCCCTACATAGATAACCTTGGTTAAAAAGATGGGGACCTGACCAGGACCATATCAGTCAGATGTTATTTATTCCAGAGAACTCGCAACAAACCAGGCAATATCAAGGATAGTTTGTTCCCTGATTGAGCATCTATACTCACTGTTGTTGCATATGCATAACTGAAAAATAACGTAACCTCATTAACTGTTAAGTCCCAAGCCTGGATTTACTCTTCACCATATGCAGAGGGAGGGTCACATCAGCACTGAAGAAAAGATCTAGAAGGGTTTGTGCTGCAGGCTTCACAACAGTTCAAGTAGAGGAGAGGATAGAATGTCTAAACCAATAGGTACATATGAATCAAATTAGACTATATGACCATACACATGCTGTGGGTATACCAGGAACATCAGCTGGCAGATGTCACATCACATCTGCATTGTATAGTGAAATTGTCTCGTGACACATATCGGCTATTCAGTCAAGAAAATCAGATATCACACTGGATCCAAAAAAGCAATGAAACGGACACATGCACATACATGAGGACATTGACATGGCCATGGAATGTCATAATGTTTATCGTCATGCCTTGTTCTGACCTGATCTGGAATACAAACACACAAATAACATATTAGTGGAAACCTTACATATGCCATATGAGCAGCCACCAACAGATGCAGGTACGTCGGCACACATGTTGTGCATTGGGATCTCGTACAAGCTAACCATCTGTCAGATGATAATGATGGCCCAGACTAATTTGTCCTGATGTGGGAATATTATGATTAGTCTAATTATCATTTATTTGTATTGTGCAAACATATTCCGTGGCGCTGTACAGGGGAGAAGAACACGAAAATATACAGTATGTAATAGTGCCAACTCCAGAAAAGGGACGGCCCTGTTTTGAGCGTAAAGTCTGGTGATAACTGATTTCTTCCCAAAGGCCGCCACAAGATTAGAAAATCACCACTTCCAAGCTAAAGGTAATGGACATGGGGAAGAGTAGATAAGGAATAGCAAGGTTAATAAGTAAGTGAGAGATACATAGGAAGGAATTTGTGTCAAGAAGAAAGTTATGCATTAGTCGGAGAGGAAAGGGATCAGAAGTAAAGTGAGATGCACTATTATGTAATAAGGTATCTGCCCCATGTGGACAGATAATGTAATTTGGAGATGGGATAGTCAGGAGACACATAGTTTAACCACAGCTTGAGAAAGATTAGCTGATGGGCGAATAAAAGGGGAGAGGTGGGCATGAGAGGTGAAATGAAAATGTTGGAGACAAAATGGGGAGAAGTAAAGAGTCTGAGGAAAAGGCAGGGGATGTGAGGAAGAAGGCAGGAGAAAACATAGTGTAAAGGGTTATTCGGGATAAATAGCAGAAGTTGCTAATCGTTCAGGTGTCGAAGACTTGTGTGACTCAATAAATTAAGGGTAAACAGGGCTGCGTGGGATGAGGAGAGAGACAGACAGAGAGACAGAGAGACCAGTGCAGCCTGTAATGGAAGATCACAACTATCACACATTGAAGCATGTTCGGACATCCACATGTGGTTCTCTACCTTGTAGTATTCAACAAAGAGATCTGTTCCCCCAGGACACGTCTGCATGGTCCGATAAACTTTTCTGACCGCTTCAGCAATACATAGGGGATGTCTTGGGGAAAAGAAAGTTAGGCCTACATTAATGGAGTTATTAGTCATTTCCTCTCATGCATACATGCACATGTTCCCCGCAAATACTCACTTACATTGTAGACGACATTGATGTAGCTGATCTTCTGTTGCTGTACAGGTCGTTTCCCATGTCTGTGTGGGTAAACAATGTGTTGACACACGGCAGCAGTTCTGTAATGGCAATATGATGATATGAGTCACACAATCCATATGATAAATTGCACAATGATTCCTAGTTGACACATCCTTGAGACTATTCCTGTTATCTGACTGAGAATGCTTCGCTGACAAAGAACAGGAGAGATCCCCTCTTTGCATCCCATGAGGTACATTTATTATGGTTTACAATATGCTGGTATGTTCATATATCCAGATTGCTATGGATTGCATTGACCTCCATGGGATGTGGAATAGCATGATCAGACAATGGGAACATTACTGTTCTGTGAAGATGTTTTCAAATACGATTGTGAGACCTATATCCATTGACATTGTGGAATACATCAGACCATCCATTTAGCTTAGCTTCTGGAGGTTTGCAGATATCAATATATATGATGTGTATGGGAATGTGCGCATACTTACCATTAACGGATATCAGAGCAGGCTGTATTTGATCCAGTGTTAAGAATGTGTCACGAGACATATGTTAGATCACAAAGCTATCCTCTACTGTGGACTGTTGGATATTCTGTATGACAATGGGGAAGGATCATTAAATATACACAATGATTAATGGGACATTAGTTTAGGGATCTCTGGGTTGGAACTTCCTACTTCTATGACCAGGTCACATCGGGTTAGGCACAGCAACAAGCTACGATGCAATGGCTAAGTCGGCACACCTTCTTTAGGGCGCACGGCAAATGAGCGTGGACAATACGGCGCTGACAGAAGCCGGAGACAGTAGCGCACTGTTGAAAATTGTGTGGCAAAATGTGCGTCGATCAAAGAGCACAAGTTGTAGAATCTATTGCCTAATGGGCCAAAACCCTCTCTCCCTGTAAACTCTCTCCCTGTACACCCTGGGTGCACGAAGCCTCCTGGCAGGCTCCTGGGCCTGCCCCCACCCCCCTCCTGTGAGGCTGGCTGTGCAGGAGCCCCCACTTCATGTGCCACACCCTCTAGGGGTCTCTCATCTGGCCCCCCCATCAGCTGATCACCCACATCAAGGTCCTCCTCCCTGTCTGCAGGTGCCCTCATATCCCCCTGTCCCTGTGCCACTGGAGCTCTTTCCCCTAACTGACCCCCCACCATGACCCTAGGCATATCCGGTGATGAGCCACTTGCCTGCCTGGTTCCGGACCACCATGGATTGCATAAGCACGCTCACCCACATTCACTCCCAGCCGCCCCTCTTTGTCACGCCTCAGCCACTCCTCAGTCACACGCCTGACAGTCGGGTTTCCACTCTGCAACATTCGAAACAAATATCCATTCCTACGACGCTGCGCTCTACTCACATACCTATACACGGCACTCAGGTTACTGCTATCCATGATGGTTCAGACTTGCTAATTCCTGGCTGAAGATGTTGTTTTATAGCTTGCTAATTACCACAGCTGTGATTATCCTGGTGGATTTCACCAATGGAAAAGCTCACTGGTGTATCTAAGCTTCATCATGTTATGAAGTTCCCTGGTCGTGGATTGGTTTAGCCAGTTTAATTTGTAACCCCTAATATTCTGGCCCACATTTGAATTTGGGCCCATGCTACGTGATCTATGTAATGTGGCGTTGAAATATAGCCAATATTTGTGTTCCAAAAAGTAGATGTGATGAGAGAGATGTAAATCAGATAATGTTGATATGTTTAGGGGACACAGTCTACCCTTTGTGAGTGCTAAAGGGTTAATATGGCCGCCATATTGAGGATGTACATGACAATAAAAATATATCTTTTATTTACATATTTGATTATTGGGGATTGTTTTGCCAGTAATTTGAATGCCTTTTATTGCTTCATTTATACTTTTAGGGCCCTTTCAGCCCTGTTTCATTCCAATGCTGTAAGTGCATCGTGTGGACCTCAACGGATGCGGCCGTAAATTTAATATAGCCAGGCGCGAATCGCGGCCTTGAGAATGTAGGAAGACCGTGATGTTTAGGCACACATGCAAACTGGAAGGGAGGAGAGGAGGACGGAGGAGAGGAGGGAGGAGAGGAGGAGGAGAGAGGAGAGGAGGAGGAGGGAGGAGAGGAGGGAGGAGAGGAGGAGGAAGGGAGAGGAGGAAGGAGGGAGGTGAGGAGGAAAAGGAGGGAGGAGAGGAGAGTAAGGAGGGAGGAGAGGAGGGAAGGAGGGAGGAGGGAGGAGAGGAGAGGAAGGAGAGAGGAGAGGAGAGTAGGAGGAAGGAGGGAGGAGAGTAGAGGAAGGAGGGAGGAGAGTAGAGGAAGGAGGGAGGAGAGGAGAGGGAGGAGGGAGAAGAGAAGAGGATGGAGGAGGGAGAGGAGAGTAGGAGGAGGGAGGAGGAGGAGGAGAGAGGAGAGGAGGGAGGAGGAGAGTGGAGAGGGTCCTCAACCCCAGTCTGGAGAGCAAGAGGCTGGCGGCAGGTCCAGGGCCCACAATTATAGCCGGGAGGAAAACATTTTCCTCCTGGAGGCCATCCGTGCTTGCCCCGTCATCACTTCGGGGGGTAGGGAAGTCAAGGCTGGGCCCAGGGCTAATGCTTGGAAGCAGGTGGTCGATCTGGTCAATGGTGTGGTGGGCCGTGGATGGAGTCTGCGGTCCATAAAGCACCGGTTTGACGACATTAGGGCCGCAGTGAGGAAGAAGATGGCCCAGGAGGACGAGGGGCGGAGGGTCAAGTACCTGGGGCATGAACTTGTTGCAAGGGCCATACTTGCACCCTCCGCCGCAGCTGGAGCTTCAGGCCCGGTGGACCAGCAGGACCCAGCCTCCATGGCAGGTGAAAATGACATACAGCAACATGCCACCACATGTGCATCACACACACTACACATGTACATGACACTGACATGTCAGCTCCATGAAATTAACAAGGGATAGATGGATGCATTATTAAATTCATGAAGCTGACAAATCACTGTTATTCCTGGTCACCACAACAGTAATCAAGCAATAGAGCAGGTGTGTCCAAACTCGGTTCTGGTGGGCCACACACATGCCTGGATTTGATAACCCTGCTGCGCACAGGTCAATCGCTTCTTCAGTCATCCTGATTGACTCACCTGTGCACAGAAAGGATATCTTCCAATCCAGGAAAGAGTTTGGACACCCCTGTAATAGAGAGTCCATGTATTGGTGTGCACGTTCAGCCTATGCAGTTACAGACAGCAACGGTAATACAGATAGCGTTGTGAGCCGAGAACCATCAAGAACAGATACCTAAGAATAGATAACAGGTAGTATAAGATAGCTAATCAGAGTTGCAAAGAGGAGAATCCTCCATATTCAAGGCTAGATGTCAGATAATTAGAAATGAACACATATCAATGTGCTAATCAACATACTAATGACATGTACCTTTCCTCTCTATCTCTCAGCATCCAGGAGGAGCTCTGGGTCCTTTGACCAACCAGAGGAGGCGGGGCCATTGGCCCCGTACCAGGATCTTCCAGCACAGGGGGAGGAGGAAGTAAGATCGGATGACCCTGGGTCGGAGGATGGGCTGGTCATTGACCTTGCAGGCTCAACTGCTACAAGCCCTGGGACTATGCCCATCCTACAAAGACTTGCTCTGGGGCCCTCCCACGCCCTTGGGACAGCAACTCCTTCCCCACACAGTGTGCTGGCCTGGTCACCACCGGGCGCATTGTCACCCCATGCTCCAGATGTGGACCTCCCCAATACACCTCACCAGGCCCACCCAGGGGTGTCGTCGCCGCAGAGCCAGGCTGTGCTGGTGGAGATGTTGGCTGTCATGCAGGAGCAGCTGGCAAGCTCGCAAAGGATTGAGGCCAGCATGCTCCGGATTGATGCCAGCATGCTCCGGATTGATGCCAGCATCTCTGGCCTTCGGTCCCATATGACCCACAGCCTGGCCAGGCTGTCCAGGGAGGTGAGGAGGCACCACATGACAGCGGAGAACCTTCAGGTCAGGCTGCTCAGACAGGAGATGGTTCCCAGCCCAACATCAACGGGGATCTCCCAATCCCCCAGTCAAGAGCAGCCTGGCCCCTCCTCTCCTCCCATGTGTCCACCACCGGCCAGACCACCGCTGCCTGGCACCGCCCCCCCCCCCCCCACACCATCACCACCAGAGGGGAGACAGAGGATGGGCACAGGTGATGTCGGTCCTGGGCCCAAGCAGAGGAGGACATAGGGCCTCATTCAATTGCAATGTGGCCGATTGCTAAGGGCTCAATTTTAGCACAGAGCATATTTTTTACAGATGTTTGTAGTTAGTGAACTTCTATCCAAAAGCAAGGTCTTCACTAACTAAAAACTTCAGTAAAAATTATGCTCTGTGCTTATATTCAATTGGCCAAATTGCAATAGAATCAGGCCCGAAATATACCATCACAATGGCCAAGATCCAAAGATCTGGAGCTGGGCTAGATTTAGTTAGTAGTGTGACCATTAAATTGTCACTAAGGAGTGCTGTTGAGAAGAGATGCTGCAGGCCCTATGATGTTTTCAGGCCTTATTTCATAGGTTTTGTCTTTTTTTGCTTCTTTCTTTTTGTTTTTTTCAGGTCCACAAAGGCATCTCCTGCATCTGCAAGCATTGTGGAGGAATTATATGAGGTGTAAGGTTTTCCCAGTGCCTCTAAGGTAGACATGCCTTCAATGGCAGCCCCCTTAACATGTAGCTCCCACAATCTTAAAGCTATCATATTGCCAGATATCTCAGACATGATTGTTGTTAGCTTAAATGTAGACTAATACCGCTATGGCGGTGGACTTGCAAAGTCTCACAATGGCATGTTAATGACAGCCAGCAATAATATATGCACTAGTGAAGCATGTGATCCTGACCTCAATATCAGTCTGAGAACAGATCTTTGGGTCTGATGTAAGTAACATTGAATCTGGCTGCTGACCTTTGTGTCCTCTCCATAATAATGGCTATTTGCCCATATTTCTGATTATCCACAGACCTAGCTAATGGTTAGTAATGCTTGCAGATGGGAATCAGGTGAGTTGGTATATTGGTACAGTATTTTGAACTGTACTGTACATACATCTTGATTATAATTTTTTTTTGGATCTTCCTCTGCCTTTTTTTATTTGACCACTTATTTCAGATTTTTGTTTGGTCAACACACTGTATGTGTGAAACTGGATTGGATTACACAGTCCAAAGATTGAATCATCTGTTTCATTGAGCAGATCTAGTTACAAGTTGTAAGTGCTATGCACATAAATGGTTTCTTCAGTTAAATGGAGAGATTTCTGATGATCCTTTTTATCATCAGATTCCGGTTGCAGTGATGTAGTGCCCGCATGTGACCCTGGTAGGTGCTATGCATCATGCTTATTCTATTCTATTAGATTGACCCCTGTAGGTTTCCCCTTTTTTCAGCCTCTTGCTCTTCGAGGACCCGCCCACACCACACCCATGATATTAATGCAGTTTTGACCACTGCTGATTGTGGTCTGTCTAGTAAATAAAGCTTTGTTATACTGTTATGTGAATTCACACTCTTGACCACTGCTGATTGTGGTCTGTCTAGCAAGTAAGGTTTGTTATACTGTTATGTGAATGCACACTCTTGACCACTGCTGATTGTGGTCTGTCTAGCAAATAAAGCTTTGTTATACTGTTATGTGAATGCACAATCTTGACCACTGCTGATTGTGGTCTGTGTAAAAAATAAAGCTTTGTTAGACCTTTCTGACTGTGTCCGTGTTTTATGAATATTTTTGGTTCTTTGACATCCACATGCATTACATTAGTGTCCCATTCCTATAAATGTAAACTGATGAGCCATAGTTAACATTCAATAGATCAATACATATAAAACTGTTGAAGAGTCAGAATAGCTTTACATATCATATGATCCCAAATATCATATCTACTACTAATATAGGGTTAATACTCATGACAAGTCTGATTAGCGATACTGTGGAGTAGGAACATTCCCCTGAGGGCCTACAATGAATAGGACAGGTGACACTGGAGTGGTTTTCCAGTTCCTTCTCTAGTTGATTGGAATTAGTCTGACCTCTCTGCTAAGACGTACCCCCCTACACTGGCCCTATGTAGTATAGCTCACAGCTTCATTGAAGTACACAAACCCCGTCACCAACACCACTTAGCATATGTGTGAATACAGTTAGTTGCCCAATAATGAACAGGCATTGGCTAAATATCCTTTGGTTATCATATGTTGTAATGGTCATGCACATGCCAATATGACAAACCATGCTGCAACATGCATAATATGATTAAAGCCACACTACCCAATTCAATAGCAAGAGTAAAACATGAGTCAGTCTTCAGTTGTGTCTGACTTTCTGTGACCCTATGAGCTGCAGCACATTCAGCTAGGTCTCTGCCTGTGCTGTTATCCACGGTTTGCATGCTAAATATACTGGTGTGGTTTATCAGTTCCTTCTCAAGTGGATTGGACCTTGTCTGATCTCTCTGCTATGACGTGCCCACCTACAGTGGCCCTACATGTTATAGCTCACAGCTTCATTCAGGTACACAAGCCCCTTCACACCACTTAGCAATGCTGAAGGGGACCAGGGGAACATACACCACACATATCTACTCTGACCCATCAGGAAGGGCCGCAAGCACAAAGGGAGACAGTCCAGAGGCTCTGGGATCGACAGCAAACTCACCGCCATCAGGCATAATCTCTGCTACGCCCATCCTGGTGGGAGCCATGTGCCAGGTGTCTAGTTATTCCCATTTGGTGAACTTCCAAACTGTTCTGCTATTTATCAATTTACATGGGTGAGGGTTGCTAAGTGGTGGTGGTGGTGAAGCAGCTTGTGTATCTGAATGAAGCTGTGAGGCTGTGAAGCTGTGTCCACTAGAGGAGGAACTAACAACCGACTCCAATCTCTTTAGCATTCAAACTTTGGAGAACAGCACAGGCAGAGACCTAGCTGAAAGTGCTGCAGTCCATAGGGTCACAGAGAGTCGGACACAACTGAAGAACTTAACCACATATATTGAAATATTCCCCTGGTACTTGATATATGCCAAGTGGCGGTCTGATTTGGCCACTATTTGTGTTCTCTAATGTCGATGTGATGAGCGAGATGTGTATTCTATCGTTGATCAACTTTATAGCGTGCATTGAATGTGCGCTGTCATCTGCGCACCGACACATGCGCGCATCAACAACAGCAGGCCCGACAGGAGGCTAGTGGATCTAATGATTAGGATTAGGCTGTGGGGTGTAAGGGTTAGGATTAGGCTGCGGCTACAATGGTTAGAAGGCATTAGGTCATATCACTTGTGCCCTTTCATCGACGCGCAATAGTCAAAAACATTAGAACTGCGCAATGATGTGGGCCTGCTCATGTCAGCTACATGTTGTCAAAACACATTTGCTCTGCGCGCCAATGTTGGGGTGACATATTCTATTATAGGGCTGTTTTAGAGGCTACAATGGAACCTGTATGTGTGTTGACCAATCAAACATATGAGGAATATTAAACTAATTTTAACAATTGTTAATTTGGAGGCTGTAATGCTTGGGCCTCCATTTTAGGGTTACAGGCTTAAACCATGCAGGCTGCAAAAACCGTAACAAAATGGATACCTTCAACCTCCAAGCACGTACGGGCTTTAAGAACGAGCTACAATTTGGCGATGTGCAAGCTTGAGAATGTTTTGCTATTAATCCTCATGTCCCCCCATTATGTTCCCCATCATTTACTGTGCTGTGCAGTGCTGGATTGAATATATATTGGCTTCTACAATGCTTTGAGTTTGCGGCCCTCAACCTCCGAACCCGTACGGGTTTAAACAAGGACGAGCCCGTGGGACTTCGGGCCGAAAAATTAACCGTAAATGATATATCGGATTTGGGCGATGTGCAAGCTTGAGAGGGTGTTGCTATTAATCCTCATGTCCCCCATTATGATGCCTAGCATTTACAGAGCTTTACAGTGCCATCTTGAATATATATTTGCATTTACAGTTTTCTGACTTTGCGGCCGGCCGTAAGGGGTATATCCTTGCGGCACCGTCCATTTGAATAGCAGGGTAGCAGTAGCTCTACACGGGGCCGTAAGATGGCCGCAAGGAATCGCAGCTTTGCGGCCATTTTACGGCCGTTAATAGAATGAGGCCCTAAGTCATTACCCCCCTTATGAATAATTAAGTTGTCAGGGGGACCCGCTACCCTTGCATACTGCACTACCTCCCTTACGACACATTCCCACTTTATCCCATGTATACCAAACCATTTTAATTATAACACATTTTTCCTGAAACCCAACTGTGTGTCGCCATCTTTTTGTAGAGCTGTTCTACGTGCCCAGTACACGTATGAATGTCCTAGATTCCAAGCAGTATGTGGAAGTTTGCCTATGGAATGATAAAATAAAATGATAATATATATTTACTTTTAATTTTATTGTACATGTAGACAACACTAAGTGCAGGTGAACACAATCAATTACAGTATTTATTAAATTAACGACAGCCTTTACTAAATGTCATAGTAATTATAATCCTAATTCAAAGTACTACCATGGTCCCATAACTGCTCCGGACATGGTGTTGAAGTGTCACTTGCTCCTGGAGCAAGCTCCCTGAAACGTTCCCACTGACCCCTTGACAGAGCGTCAGCAATACTGTTAAGATAACCAGGCACTTGCACTGCCCTACACATGCACCGCAGTACCAGCTTACGAGGCAAGCTTACCACTGGCAAAGAGGATGGTGATAGTTTGTTAATTGCCATGCTAGTGCCATAGGTATAATTATACAGGCAAAATTTAGCTTCCCCAGCATAGATTGCATCTCCTTTAAGGTGACCTTGTTTGATCCCACAACCTTACGGATGTTGGCCCTCAAATCCTCTGAAACTTAACTGAATCAATTTGAATACCTAACAAATGTAAGTGTAGAAGCCGGACCCTCCATTTTCTTGTTTGACAAAGGGATTCCAAAACCTTGTGCCAACTTGACAAAAACCTCCATTAAACCTTGAATTTGTTCCCATGAGGAACCCACCAATAGGAAGTCATCTAAATAGTGGGTAACGGAAGTAGAACCTGAAATTTTTTCCACTACCCACTGAGTCAAAGTACAACTATTTCCCCAACAACTCAGTTTTGTTGAAACCAACTGTTATCTGGACTCAACTAACTAGTTGAAGGGAGGTGATGCAGTATATATAAACTAGCCCCTGTAACATAACCGTTATCTAATAACCCCTCCCTGCTAACAGTCCTGGGATTGGATAATAAAATAGGTCCTCCTAATTCAAAGCTGGGTCAAACCCCCACTCTTTTAACTCTGTGCAGCCATGGGGTTTCTATTTTATTTTATATGCAATTATGTTGATATAGAATGTACCATTTTAGTTTCCAGTGATTAGCTTTGTGAATTGAATATTTATATCAAAACCATGTTTTATATAGTATTAAAGACACCTATTACTCCAAAGGGGATATATTAAACCCGGCGAAAATATATATATATATATTCTGGCACCACTATGTATTGATAGTGTTGTAACATTCCCCATGCTCTGAAAAGTACACAGATACATTACCCTAATACCCACACTCTATAAGAGATAAGACGTTCACGGAGGAAAGAAGTACCAACCCACAAGCCAACAAGTGTTGGGAAGTCTATAATATACCTCATAGACTGAGGTTAGATAAGGTGAGAGCTTTACCTACTGATCTCTGTGAACAAGGGTTTGGGATTACAATATATTGGTTATTTTGCACTAGGAATTGGTGCGCTATCTCTCTCCACCCCTCTTCTCTTTGCTGCATACCATACAGACACACCAGTGAACTGTGTTCCGAGAGAAGCAGCACACCTAGCTGTAACCATCACATTGGACTTGAGAATAAACCAACTTAATTAAGAGACAAATGAGAGCAATCTAAAGATTGATTGATAACTAATCCTCTAAGAACTAGATCACCTGAGAATTGCTACAGAGTATTACAGGGTCATACAACCCTGTACTTTTTTACCTGTTCCTGATACTGCAAAAGCAAATAAACACACAACTCTGTACTTAAAAATACTGGAAAAGCAATGAAAGACATTAGAATTAATTGCACAGCAGTCTCAAGCTCATAAATCTGAAAAAGTTTTTTTTTTACATTTTATTTCCGCTTTATATTGATCACGGGAATCAAAGCTTTAATACATATCATAGAACCCGCATGGACTAGAACAGTTGTTGTATTGATTTTTATTGATTTCTATATTTCTGGATTGCGAGTCCGATTGCAAATCAGACATCTAAACACTAATTGATTGTAGTCTAAACTCCATGTTTTACTGACGTCATGATGACGGTCTCATTTACTATTGGCTCTGTCTAAAATGAAACTTAAGGGCTTGCTTAATTGATCATGATCATGCCCTGAAATGCCACGTACAGGTTCATGATTCAAAAAAACTACAGCCCACCTTTTTTGGGCAAAAGTTGTGCTAGCTCAACAGAAAGGGAAAGCAATGATGAGAAAAGCAAAATTCAGAAAAACAAAAGTTAAGAGTAGAAGAGAACAGAAAAAAAAGCAAAGAACAGAAGGAGCTGGATCAAATAACATGAAGAAGAGAGGTCAAAGCATAAAATAGAAAAACTAGGCAAGATATGGAGAAGAAAGGGATGAAAGGGATAATAAAGGTGATGGCAAAAGAAGGGATTGTGAATATATTGAGAAAGAAAGTTGGGTGAGTAGGATGTGGGAGGACAAAGAGTGCAGTAGAATGACTGGTAGGAGGAAAGAGGGGATAGTAAAAGGGAAACATAAAGCCTTATTAAATTGTGATTTGGCCAATTGCATAGGGCTCTATTTAAGCAAATAGCATATTTTTTACATAAGTTTTTACTTAGTGAAGACCTTGCTTTTGGATAGAAGTTCACTAACTAAAAACCTCTGTAAAAAAAAATATATGCTGTGGGCCGAATTGCAATTTAATAAGGCTGATAATGTTTAACAAAGAAAGAGATTATGACAACAGAAAGGAATGGATAGAGAAGGGGGAGGATTGTAAGAGGGGAGGAAGAGGCTGACAGAAATGGGAAGCTAGAGAGAGAAGAGATGGGGAGCATTATAGAGATAGGAGGAAGAAGAGAGAAACCAAAAGGAGGAGTGATATAAAAGGATTATGTTCTCAAGAGAGTGAGAACATTAAACATAGGGTTGAGAGGAGGAAGAGACCAGAAGACAGAGAGACACAAGAGTTTGAGAGAGACAGCAAGGGGAGAGACAGAAGGGGTAATATACAAAAGAATGTGAGAGAAACAAAGGTGGATGAACAGAAATATAGAAGGGGTTGAGGAAGGATTGAGGAGCAGGAAGATAAATGGCAGGGACACGGAGTAAAGACAGCATGGAGGGACGTATCCTAGGTCCTGCTCATCACTCCTATAGTATGCAGGTAGACTACCGTAATTTATTTGCAGGTCTGATTTGGGTGATGTGCTTTGCAGATCTGTAACAGATAAATCATGGATGATATCACACTGTCCTTGCACATAACTAAATAAAAATTCAGGTTTTCAGAAACAAAATATGGACAATAAAAGTTTAAGACAATTTTTATTTATTTCCTCTTAACCTACTTTTGACATTGAAAGATAGTTAATGGCTTATGATTTACAGTAAAAATTCTACTTGAGGAATTTGGTAACAATGCCATGTGGTAACAATGCAAAAAAAATATCCTTGAATGAAGGTAGCCTGGATGCTTGCTCGTTTTGCCTCTTAAGGGATTCAATCTGATTCTCCAATATTGCAGCCTGATCCTGAAATCCTCTCGTCAACATCTCTTCTCTTTCCTTAAAATAAATAAATAAATAAAATTAAGCTTAGGAATAAATACTTTAAATTATTAAAAGTATTCCATAAATCTCTTTCCAAAGGGTTGTGAAGCCAGAGCAGAGCAGGCATGTTTGAGGAAAACGTTAAAAGTTACTGCCCTTTGTTAAAGTAGTGCTTCCTCATAATACATAAGACCAGGCTTTGCACAGCTAAATGTAATGGAGTAATTTATTTTTCCACTCATAATACATATTTATTATTAGAAAAATATATAAACATATTAAAAGAAATCAAAATCTAATTCAACTATTAAACTGTAGGTAAAATGAAATATTTTACTGTACCAATGTTTTATTTTTTTTCCTTATTTATTTATTACAAATAAGTTAAGCAAATTATTTTTTCAGTAAATGAGAAATGTTTCAAATGTTTTGCTCACCTCTTTATAACCACTTAAGAATGTTAAGAGTACTATAAACTAAAAGAAAACAAAAGAAGAATCTCTGCAACTTAATTCCAAAATGTCCATAAATACTATGACCATTAACAACTATGTGATCTCATACTGGATGCATAGCTATTAACATTTGAAACAGCCAAAGAAGGACATATATTTTTTGCAAAATGTAGCACTATTAGATAAAACTAACAAAATGTTATATGATGTATAAAGTGTGTGCAGTTCTGCAGCATATCTTCTCCAAGAGCTTAAGAAAAAACTGAAGGAACCACAGAGAGTGGAACATGGTCAAGGCTAAAAAATAGGGCTTTGCCTTCAAAAGATGGAGATTTGGTAGACTAAGAGGGACAGGGGTATCCCCCCTGAAAAGAGGCACCGTCCAGTGGCACAGTTTTCAGGTATGTATATGCTACATAGCACGTCAAGTATCATGACAAGGGATGCCCAGTTTACCTTTCTGTACCTCACCAACTAGAGCAGACAGGCACAACAAGAGCATGGAATTCCCAGCATCAAGGAAAAGAACATAGTTCTACCACTTAACCATAAAATCTCTCTTTTGAACAAGGTACATATTTATAGTATAAATGCAATGGTAACTAAACGCATTAACACAAATTAAACTGTGGTGCCACTAAACAATACCACTTGGTAATATAAATGAGATCACTAAATCAGCAGGCCAAAATATGGGGCAGCTATGGATTTTGTAATGGAATTTCCAGGTCGCCATTCTGCTACAAATTAGTCATAACTTGCATGCTGCTGTCTCAATATGTATGATTCTTCCAAGTCATAAGTATCCCCTACAATACTCCAAGAGCCGTCGTAAATCAGGGCTGCACATGTGTAGATAATTAATATATGCATGTATTGTATATTTATAAATAAGACTGACTGACAGACATATATGTTTAAAAAGATAGAATTCATTTTCAGTGTACAACTGAAAAAATGAGGCTGTGGTGAACAAAATAATTTTGCGATATACAATGCCCACTGTCCCATCTCGTGTGTACTAGTATCTGCTATTTATTGTGTTTTTATATTCCACAGTGATCTCAAGGCTTAATTTATAACATCTAATCAGTGCTGTTGACTTCAAAAAGAGAGGTTCATGTCTTTTAAAAACTTGTGACTCTTAATAAAATATTTATTAAATAAAATGTTTTTACCATAAAATGCATTCTGTTTTATTATTAACTAATGTGAAACAAAAAAAACGTAATTGAGCTGTATTTCATTTTTATCTCACATTTTAAATAGCAAGGTATAGTATATTCTGGACACCTCATTTCTCCCTTTATTGAAGTTTGAATGGGAAGTGTTATTGTTGAAACAGTTACCTAGCTTACTCATGCTGGCTATGTGAGCTAGCATCCTCATCTATTACAATGAGATGATCTTAAAAAAATGTCCAGTGAAATGTAATGACGTTGGTACATTTCTGTATATGGTGTTTATGTCATGAGGGCAGAAGGATAGGAGCTTTCTCTGAAACTAGGTGGGGTTGTTAAGATAATTTTTATTTTTTTTAAACTCTAAAATAATGTTAGGGTATGGAGTGTAATCAACATTAGAGTCAGGGATGTAAGAACAGGGGGGGATGGGCGGGACAAATACCCCCCAGATTAAATGAATAGGGGACACAAAAAAATAGCAAAATTTAACTTGATCATGCATTACTAGTTTTGGCACCAGCGCTGTTGAGCAGTATGTCTTTCACATGAAAGCTTTGACTCATCATTTATATATATAATATACAGTATATATATATATATATATATATAATATATATATATATATATATATATATATATATATATATATATACACACACACACATATACTATATATATATATATATATATATATATATATATATATATATATATATAAATTGTATTTCTTATTTTATTGGGGGGCAGGTGGATTGGCAGTAGTTTTGCCTCCCTACTTCCTGTCCTGGGAGTAGAGTTGAATTATCCCCACAGATTTTTGTGGGCTCCTACGCCCATGATTTGAGTGCTTGCACGTTAAATTAATGTGTTTGGCCCTAAGAGCCCAGCCAGCTATGCATGCTATTTTATTATGCTTGGCACTCTCAGGGTTAAACAGAACTAAAATATTAGTTTGGTGTATATGAAACTACTTCATAAGTCACAAAGTTTATATGTAAGTAATTTAAAAGTAAATAAAAATGGAAAAGAACAATATATATATATATATATACATTCCCTACAAAAATACATCAAGACAACTCATCCCTGCCAATTCTACAACTGGGACTTTCTACCTGCTGCCAAAAATCCACAAACCAGGCAACCCAGGGAGACCAATTGTTACAGGTATGGACACACTGACTGAACAGATATCTGGATTTGTTGAAAACATCCTTAAACCATTAGTTAGTAACACCAGTAGATACATACAAGACACCACTGACTTTCTCAACAAACTCAGTCAGGTAAATACCTACCTGCTAACACACTACTTGCCACCATGAATGTAGAGTCTCTTTACAGCAACATCCCACAAAAAGATGGCACTGATGTTATTGTTAAACTAATAGAATATATCTTTACCCAGAACTATGTCATGGGTACCAAAATGGTTCCACAATACGCAAATCTATTTATGGACAATCTAAAAGAAACATTCTTATCGGTATCCATTTACAAACCATACAGGTACTACCATTACATAGATGATCTGTTCATCCATGGCCGTAGGAGTCCAAACAAATCTGGGGTGAATAATTCAACTTGACTCCCAGGACAGAAAGCAGGGGTACATCTATATGGCAATTTATTTTGTGTATGTATGTATGTATATATATATATATATATATATATATATATATATTTATATATATATATATATATATATATATATATATATATATATATATATATACAGTATATATATATATATATATATATATATATATATATATATTTAATCATGTATGTCTATATGCCAGCCTATTATGTTTATATAGATATGTATAAATCATAAATTATGGATCAAAGCTTTCATGGGACTAAATCTGATTACGTTTACTTGTGCTGTTTTGTGTGCCCCCTATTATTTAATCTATTTAATCTTCATATAATCATATCATCATATGGACAGAAGGAGAAAGCAAACTCAGAGACATTCACAGTTCATTCAACACCTTCCATTCATCCATAAAACTTAAAATGGATTTCTCTACAGAACAGGTAAACTTTCTAGAGACTACTATATCCATCACCAAGGGCACTCTCCACTCATCTATATATAGGAAACCCACAGACATATGTAGCTACCTACCGAACTCCAGTTTACATTCCTCCCACACCAAACAAGCCATTATCCAAAGTCAAGCAATTAGATACCATTGCATTTGCTCAAACACTGGAGACTGTGATAAAAATGTAAAAACACTGTCTAAATCTTTCTAACAAGTGGGTTTCAAACCCTATATTATTACCCAGAAAATAACCACTGCCATCAAAATACCTTGTTAAGATACAAAACAAAAGAAACTACACGTATATCTAACTATAAATATAACCTTGTAACAAAAGTGCCTGTAAGTTATGTCAACACTTGTATAATGATGACACAGCCACACATAACAACAAAATCTATAACATCAAAGGATTGTATTCATGTACATCGTCCAATGTGGTTTATATAATACAATTTACTTTATGTGACAAAGGCTGTAACATTGGAGAAACCAGCCAATAAATGCACTTAAGGATGAATTTACACAGACATTCAATAAGAAAGCATAATGAAGACAGTTATTGTAGCCCAATGGGACACCATTTTAGCCAGAATGATCACTCCATCCAAAACTTAAACGTCAATAGTTTGACGTACAATTAAAATGTTTTTTTTGTGTGTGTGTTTACAAGCATAAATAAGCAATTATATGGTTATAAAGCTAGTTTAATAACTAAAAAATAATACATGATGATGCGTCTGCTGGAAATATTTATGGAAGTTGTGCATGTGAGAGGAGTGTTTAAATGCAAGCATTGCAATCCAACAATTTACTGATAGAAGAAGCCTGCTTGTAGTAATATGAGAAAAAAGGGGTGAAGATTCAGTCTGAATCAGATCAAATTACAGGTCCTTCTGACCCCTCATTGTACTTCCTTCACTGGTAGATAAACATACGCTCACTATCAAGTTGTCAATAAGTGAGGTAACAAAGACATAATGGATTCCTCTCTCCATAAACTAATTCTTCAAACTTTCACTAAACACATTTTTTAGAGCTATGGATTACATACCTGTTAATGCTATTAGTTTGTTACATACTAATTTAAATAGAGACTATTGAAATGAACCTAATATGCAACTACATCAGACTGATTTGGAACCACTGTGGCAATATTTTTAAAATGTACTGTTTAGTGAAGCATTACAAATCTAAAATATTTTTTTCGGAATCCAAACAATAACACAGCCTGTAAAATACTACATTTTAAATGAATGGATGCTGATGTGTAATCTGCCATATTGTTTTTAGCAAAACACAGAAAGTTTATGTCTGCACAATGGGACAGCAAGAACTGCCTGTAATCGCAGCAAGACTATAGGGAAATTCACTACTACAAGGACACACCCACCTCAGAAAGTAGCAGACACCAGCTGGCAAATACACAAAATAAATGCCCAAGGCAAAAAAAAAATTACATAATTTAAGGGATTTAATCGTTTTTATTTCTAGAAACATTATGCCCATTATCCTGTTTAAATAAAAAACTGACCACAGTTACTCTTAAATACGCATTCTCCAATAATAAAGAATTAACCTCCCCAGTTTTTTTGGGCCATTTCTCCTATTAAGTAGAATAACAATATTTTTCAAAAGTAATAAACAACAAAAGTAGATTATACTTTAGAAATGATACCAAATTGATTTCTACAGGTTCATCATTAATATAATTAGGATCTAAACCGACTCCTTTAGTGACCAAAAACATGCAACAAATAGCCCAATTACCAAAAATAAAAATGTAATGTATTTTATGTATGGATCAAATACCAAATATTCAGAAATAAAAATTATATTTATAATAAGAGGGAAAAATACCCTATCACTTTAAACATACATTCAAAGTAACAGTAATGGGGAGATATTATTCCACTTAATAAATATAGTATTTATTGAGACTATACTGCTCCTCTTGAATAAATCCAGTTCAATTGTTCAATTCTCATATTCCTCAAATGATATAATCATATTTTAGGTTGCCTGTTTTTACTTTTTACATTACATTTCATACTATATTGGAGCCTTGCAAAATTTTAGTTTAAAAATAGTACTTTATATTTTTTTAAACATTTCTGCATGTTGACTGGTGTATGACAAGACAATGTTCTTGCCAGCTAATTATTGTGCTAAACTATACCAGAAAGGATTAAAAAAACATAAAAGTGGTACAGAACTGGGTCAGAGACTACAGCAAAGTTGGAACAAAGTCCAGAAGTCAGGGAAATCACCAGTGCCAGAGAATGGGAGATCCAGTAAACAATAGTCAAGGTGAAGGAGCCAGAAGTCAATGAATATGAAAAAGTCCAAAGCCAAAAGGTTGGGTGCTAGAAGTTAGGGAGATCAAAGAAGTCAAGGACATAATAGGAGATGAAGTCAGACGGATCATGAAGTAAAATACAAACAAAACAAAATAACTGAGCTCTATTGCTTAGATGCTGACAGACTAAACAGAAAATATCATTTTTGCACACAAAATAATGACTTTGGATCTGACATCTTTCTCCCAGTGATCCAAAGCATTAAAAGGCACCAAAAGGAATGCGCAGGTGTAGCCAATGATTCTATGAAAATGCAGAGGAGATAAGGGCCATTAAGTGGCCAGGTACAGGACTGGGTTATAACAAGTAGACACAGCCACAACAAATACATAAAAAGCCCAAGCCGCCAGTGCTTGTAGTAACAACTGCAAGAATACATGAGCTACACTACATTATTAAATGCTCTTTTTTCTGAAATGTTTTACTCCATGTTTTGTGAATGTTATATATATACTTCACCCTCATTTTTTCTTCCATGAGCCATTCATTCTGTTCCATCATCTTTTGCCTTGCTTCTTCCATCTGCTGCCTCAGAACTTCCTCATGATTTTGCAAGCTTTCCTTCTGAGCCTCCATGAGTTGATTTAAGCGTCTGCTATTCTCCTCCCGGATCTGCCTCTCTCGCTCTTCAGCTTCTGCCTTGACTTTTTGCTCTGTGGAGTGCCATGACACAATAATAGCAGACACTAATATTTACAGAAAGCAAGCAATGCTATTAACACCAACATTAATGATGTTAGGATTTGAATTCCTGAGATTATTCAATTATCCTAATGTGTGTGTTTGGGACAAACTTAATACATGTTCTTGTACAGAATATTAGAGTGTCTTTTAATGGAAATAAATCCTCAACAACCTTTTTTAATGCAGCCTTTTAAAAAGATCACTGAAATAGTTTTGTAATTTTTTTATTAATTTTAAAACATTTAAAAATGGATTTTATAACAAAGAATAAGTGCAAATTTATATAAAGCAATTTAGAACATGGGATTTCTCAGTTGCCATAAAACTACATAATACTTAAAGGATCACTGTACAATTAAATGCAGGACAAGTTATGAAAATTTAGTTTTAGTAAGAAAAAATATAATGTATCTGCTGAACCCTGGAGATAGCCATGATACTTTAGAGGAAGTAATGTGTGTGTGAGGCACATATATTGCTGGTTAGCAGTGCTTGAATCTGTTAATACAAGCAGCCTGCTTCTTGGCCTCCACCCATCATGATCAGGCTCTCAGGAACTGAAACAGAAAGACAAGACGGAATCCTCTTTTCTTAAAAAATCTTCAATAATCCTGATTTGTTATTTGTAAATTATTTTTTTATGTTCATTGCTTACACAGCTGCTAATTCTGTCAGTCTGTTTCATGTTTCAAAACCAAGTTGTTTTTTTTCTTAAACTACAGTAGTCCCTTAATCTTTTCAGGAAGATGCAGTTAACAGACTCTCGGCTTATTGTTTCTTTTACTTTGCCTGTCGGATTGACACATTAGAAACACAGAAATATATTCTGACTGCAGACAAGAAACAAAAAGGTTCATCTGGCCTCCCATTCTATCTACATGTAATTTGGGAGATAGAATTTACATTGATATCCTAATACTTTACTAAAACATGTACTAGCTTATTCATATAGTTTTCAGCAACATCCCAATGAGAAATTATATTTCAAATCTATTTCTGTAAATGAATAAACAATTATCTTTCCCAATTGTAAGGATACATTTGAACTTTTGATGTTAAAAGTCTCATCCATTGTCTGAAAAAGCAAGCACTATACATAAAAACTGTTATGCAAATAAGGTGTTACTGGATGCAGCATTGATTGGGGATTGTCTGAAGCTGGCTTTATTGTATAACCGCATATACAGAGTTTAGAAAGTCACATCTATGCTCCCCACTTACCCAATATCTCTTTTTCTTTCTCTGTCATAGTCTGATCAGACTGTAATATTGCAGCTTCTATTTTATCTTTCTCCACGAGGAATTCCTGCAGCACTTCAAGGGCCTTTAAAGACAAAAATTCTACATGTAGGTAATAGGGTAAAAGGGACCACAAAGGTCACCATATGTGCTCTCCACCATTAATTAGAGGGTTAAAAATCATGTGGGAAGTTTGTTTACATTTTTTAAATTGATCAATAATTAACTAGATATTGGGATTTTAGTTTAGCCCTTGAAGCCATCCCACAACAATCTGCACAAATAATAAGGCTGGAGTCTGTAACTTTAACACTTTTCTATTTTATTTTTGTCATTGATAAGTCATAGGTTTGATTCCCCTGCCTTCTTTTTAGTTTTTCATTTCACTAATATACTTATACATTTATATATATATATATATATATATATATATATATATATATATATATACGATATATATATATATTTATATATACACATACACCAAACATTTGTGTGTGGAAGACATTAGGTTAGATTTACCTATGAAAACATTTCATAAAACACACTGAGCACACACTGTGGGAGACGGTAGGGAACCTAATCTGTATATACTCAATTTTTTATGCTACTCCATTTTTGTACTAATGTATGTACATGATTGTAACCCAACCTAAGTTCCTTTTTTTGTGTAACCTCTGAGTCATACCTTACTCAGACTCTATACAACCTAAAGATATCCTTATATGGTAGTTCCTATACATACCCTGTTTGTATTCTGTATCAACCAATGAAAGAGTTACATGTATTATGGTGTAATGTTACACACCTACACTTTTAGGCTATAAAAGTGTCAACGAGCCACAATAAAGTCAGAGTTTTGGTTTCACAACACAACTGTCTCCATCTGTGTTACTTCCTGAAATCAAGCTCCCAGGCCTGCAGACACAAACCGAGCGAATATAGCCAGGGGCTATAGAAGGACCAGGGGTCCAATACTTTCAGCTGGGGGCTCTGTCCGGTATCCGAAAGTCACTCCTGCGGACATCCATTCATTCGGTGAGTAGAAAAAATGCTATTTTTCTATATGGCCGAATGAAATGAGATGCCGGGGGACACTGACTAAGTTCGGATCCCATTGAACCGTATACGCTGACATATTCCGGGAATATAGTCAGGCGGAGTAAAATATTTCAGGGAAATATTTAGTCTCAGGGAGACTTAGAGAAGTTAATACGTAAATACGCTTGTTTTGTGTCTGAAAATACTTTTCTTTGCTTTCTTCCTATCGCATAGAAGTATAAGATTATTTGTTTGTATGATTCAATGAATCTGGTTGGTAAGTGAACAGATTCGAGTCATTTACTGAATGTCCTTTCTCTGATGAGATTGCAGAAATAGTCACACTGCATTCGAACCGCTCCGTATTGTCAGCACGGCTGAAATACACTTGTGACTCGTTCACGTTTAGGGAAAGCGCACACGGGGCGACTTGTGTGGCAGCTGAGCACTGTGAACATTCCATAACCTGATTACTATATGTGTATACAAGTTGTTTAAATTTTAAATATACAAAAAGACCCCTAGACCTACTTATTTTTCCCTGAGAGGAAAATAAATTAAATAGATATACATATTTGATAGTAACAGTTGATAGTAATATAACAGATGGGTCACGAAGGAAGTAAACCACCCCCACCTCCTGAGGTAGGAGAGACGTGTAAAGGTTATGTAGCAAGAGTTAGTGGGACCAATTATTACCTAATTAACCCATTGAGATAGAAGATATAAACAGAATTGTAAAACACTGTCCCAAGCCCACCGTAGCCCCGCTAGGAATGGTCACCTACTTGAAAAGAGCTTGTAAGGGTAGAAATTACACTCAAGAAGACATGCGTCTTATAATAGACCAGATCATTGGTACAAACCATACCGGGTGGGATTGGACTAAAGTAGCCTCTATCACCGTTATACAGATTATAAACCCCGCACCAGCCGCCGATGGAGCAGCATCCCCACCTCCTACAAACCCTACTGCAGCTGAATACACCCTAAATACACAAGCAGGTCAGGATACAATGTGGACAGAAATAGAAGCAGAAGTAATTAGAATTTTCAAACAAACCTCTTCACTGTCCACGGCACTAGCATGCAAACAAAAGAAAGATGAATCCATCCCCGATTATTGGAAAAGGTTCCATGACTGTTGGATTCAAGAGGCAGGGTTAAAAATATTGAATAATGATAGCCTATTCATATCTACTTTCCTCACCAACACCCTGCCACACCTTACTATCCCTATTAAGCAAATGGTATCATCATGGCCAAGCGACACAGTGGAAAATTTTAAAACACACCTCATGCAAAAAGAAGCTGCAGGATGTTTTGACTTTAAAAAACCCGCCGTCAGTACACACAACTTCACTGATAAAGCCACCTCACCCCAATATGACAAAAGTACAGATAGAGGAAGAGGGAGAGGATATTCAAATAGAGGAGGACCCAGGAGAGGCACAGGTCAGAGAAATGCACCCAGGTACCCCCCGGGTCCCTGCTATAACTGCGGTGACCAAAATCATTGGGCCAGGGACTGCCCTAACCCCCGTAAACCCCAGAACCCTCAATTTCCTAATCAAGCGCCACCACAGCCACAACAGCAGACCCCCCAAGCCACGCCCGCAGGTAATAGATTCCCCATTGATTGGTCCAACCAGCAGCAACAACGCTGATGCTGCCCGGAGGCTGATATCCCGACTTTTCCACAAATTACAGAAACGTGGAAGGAGTTACCCCTTGTGGATCGAATCATAGACCAAGATAAATTATCATTTATTATTGATTCAGGGGCAACCACTAGTGTAATATCACCTGTTAATTACTCTGGTAAAAAGGAAAAGTCATCGCCTTCTATGGGAATAAATGGGATATCAACCCCCACTTTTAAAACCACCCGTTTAAAGATTACTGACTGTACAGGGAAACTACTTTGTTTCCATGCCTTTAGCATCATACCAGGCTGCCCTGTAAATCTACTGGGCAGGGATCTATTTGAAAAGCTCAATTTGACCCTCACCGTGAACAAACATGGAGGGGGCCTAATTGTGGACTCACCCTTCTTTGACCTAAAACCCAATCAAAGTATAGGCCCTGATAACCTCGACCTTATCTATGTAAACCTGCCTCTCGACCTACAAGAGCAGGTGTGGGCTGAGGGAAACCATGATACCGGTCTGATAGACTGTACTCCGTATAGGGCCACCCTCAAACCCCTAGCCACTCCGGTCTACCAAAAACAATATCCTTTGTCACTAGAAAAGATAAAAGGAATAACCCCATTAGTAGAAGAGTTCCTCCAAGAAGGGGTACTGGAGTACTGTATCTCCCCGTACAACACACCCGTGAACCCTATCAGGAAACCTAATGGCACTTACCGCTTTGTCCAAGATTTAAGAGCTATTAATAATCTTGTGACCCCGATAGCACCCATTGTCCCAGACATTAGCACCCTTTTGGCAACCATTCCACATGACGCCTCACATTTTTCAGTCATTGACTTAAAGAATGCTTTCTTTAGCATCCCTGTTGACAGAGAGACGAGACCCATTTTTGCATTTAGCCTTGACGGAAAACGGCAAATGACTTGGTCAAGATTGCCGCAAGGATATGTGGACTCCCCCGTGGTTTTTAGTATTATACTACAGTCCACTTTAAGGCCATGGAACCCCCCCTGTGGTTCGGTAGTGCTGCAATATGTTGATGATCTGATGATCTGCAGCGAATCAGAGGAGGCCAGCCAGAAAGATTGTAGGTCATTGTTACTATGGTTATTAGAATGTGGTTACAAAGTGTCAAAACAAAAGTTACAATGGTGTTTAGAGAAGGTAGAATACCTAGGCTTCGTCTTCTCAAAGGGAGAAAGGAGCTTGAGCAAATCACGAGTCGATGCCATTGTGGGCCTGGTCACCCCACGTACCAAGAAAGAAATGCTATCTTTCCTTGGGATGGTAAACTATTGTAGACAATGGATAAGCGATTGCTCATTCTATGACAATACTTTAAGACAAGCCATACTAAAGGATTCTCCTGAAGCTGTACATTGGTCAGATGATATGTTGAAAGCATTTAAGGCATTGAAATGTTCAATGATGACAAGTCCTGGCCTTGGCCTCCCTGATTATAATGTGATGTTCCATTTATATGCTAGAGACAATTGTAAAACCATGGCGTGCGTTCTCGGCCAGGAACACGGTGGGAAAATGCAACCTGACGCTTTTTTTTCAAAAGTCATGCCTCTCCAAGTCCAGGGTTTTCCCTCTTGCCTTGGGGCACTGGCAACATGTGCCATGGTTGTTGAAATGGCTACCACTTTCACACTAGGACACCCAACTACCCTACATACTACACACGATGTACTATCCATCTTAAAGGGTATCCACACACAACACGTCAGCCCAGAGGCAGAGTGGTTACGAGATCATCCTCTTAAGTAACCCACAGCTAAGAGTCCAATATAACTCCACAACTGCAGGTCCAGCAATGATTCTAAACGGCCTCCTAGGCTTAAAGTCACCAAATGACCACATATCTGAAGATCATTAGATTCCACAGAGGTAATGACATCTCCAAGGCTAGACATGCAAAAAGCCCCACTAGATGTAGGAGATGTGATTTTCGTAGATGGCTCCTGCTCCCGTCCAAATGACAATACCTACCATGCAGGGTATGCGGTTGTAAAGCTACCCAATATAATCTTAGAAGCAAAGCCTATTGACTACCAATCAGCCCAAGCCGCCGAGTTAATAGCATTAACTAGAGCCTGTACAATATACGCCAATCAACCAGTAACCATTTACACTGATTCTAAATATGCCTATGGCGTAGGTTTTGACCACGGCGTCCTATGGTCAGTCAGAGGCTATGTGGGAGCAGACGGAAAACGTATATCCCACGCCCAACTGATTTCTCAATTGCTAAATGCAATAAAGCTTCCATCTGAATTGGCCATCATTCACTGCAGGGCCCACACACATGACACAGATGACATATCAAAAGGGAACGCCCTAGCGGATGTGACAGCCAAATCCGCTGCTAAATCCACAACACCAACTTTCCTATCTATGACAACCCTACTACCTCTCCTCCCAGATGAGACACAGCTGCTAACTGATCTGCAGGCATCCGCTACAGAGGAGGAGCTTGCAGATTGGTGTTACCCAGTGTTGCAAAAGAGTCCTAAATCTGGACTAATTTGCAAAGAGGGGAAGCCCTGTATCCCACAGCATAGTGCACCAATCTACATCGCACACGTCCACGGTATAGGACACATAGGTTGGAAAGCCACATTACAACAGCTAAAGACAATGTTTTACATTACTAATGCAGAACCAATGGTAAAAAGTTTTGTACAAAGATGCATCACATGCATTAGAAACAACCCCAACAACCGACACAAGGTCAAACATGAGCACCTACCCTACCCAACAACACCATTCACACATCTGCAAATTGACTTCACCCATCTCCCAGTAACAAGTGGAGGTACACAACCAGTTTGTGTCATAATAGACGTCTTTAGTAGATGGCCAGAAGCATTCCCCACTAAAAGAGAAGATGCTAAAACAGTGGTAGGAATCCTAACCAGAGAGATAGTTCCCAGATGGGGAGTACCTCTACAAATTAACTCAGACCAAGGCCCCGCCTTCACATCCAAAATTTGTAAAGAATTAGCAAAAACATTGCAGATCGAGTGGAAGTTCCATATCCCATACCATCCCCAAAGTTCAGGAATTGTAGAAAGAATGAACAGGACAATTAAAGATAAAATCAGGAAGGCAACAGGAGGAACCTTTACCAATTGGAAAAGGTACCTCCCAGCCATTATGGCTGAAATTAGGATGACATCTAATAAGACTTTGGGGTATCCACCATTTGAAATCCTGTTTGGTAGACCCTTCCCCACCCCATGGGCAAGGAAAACATTCATGACCATGGACAATCTAGATAATGTAAGAGATGAATATGTGAGAAAGCTGATCGAAACCTTGGTCAGCACTGAGGGAGATGTTACTCGCAAATGTCCTTTTTCTTCACAGGAAAACACCCATCCCTTCCAGGAAGGAGACGAAGTAGTGGTAAAACTACATCCTAAAGGAAAGAAACAACAGGATTTCACCTATGGACCTCCCACCACCATCGTTGCAGTAACCCGAACAGCAGTCCTAACGGAAAACAGTCCTACCTGGATCCACGCCACCCAAGTAAAGCTGGTAAAGAAAGGTCCAAGCCCAGAATCAAACCCGGACCAAGAGACAAGAGAGGTACTAACAGAGGCAAATTGCCTTGACCTCGAAGAGGAAGATCCAGAGGAAAGAGAGGTACTAACGAGGACAACCTGAGTTGCCCTGACCTCGAACAAAACAAGCCATGCCAACTCTACTATCTCCAGATTCTAGGAGATCTTGGATATGTATAGGACTTATTGCTGCACCCGTATTTTGCATAGTATGGATCACCTCTAACTATACTTACGACCCTGATGAGTTAGGGAGCTTGCAAACTATTTGTGGCAACAGTGCCTCTGCCACCAAACAATCCCCTAGGACTAGAAGGAACACTCCCCCTGCTAACCCTACCCCACAACAAGTGGCTATCACACAGGACAAAGACCTGGTGACCACATTCTGGTATAACTCATCCAACACACATGTTGCCGCTTTCTCCTTTGACTATTGTAATATAGTCTCCTGTCCCCCAGTTCCCTGGCAATGTAACTTGTATCGTGACACGCCCAAGTCTCGTTCCACCTATATCTGTGTCACGGATGATTACTGGGGACAGAACTGCGACTATTGGGGATCTGTAGGGTGGAACACAGGGACAGATTGGGGGTATAAGCCACAGAGTGCCTTGAGTAAAAAGGACCACAATGGAAAATCCCTAATCAGCAGAATAACCTTATTAAAAACAGGCACATGCCTAAACAATGGAAAATCAGGCCAAAGTATGAAATTTACCCTAACCATTGAAAACCCTAGACCCAGTGATGCTGGCACTTACATACTAGGGACCTGGGCAGCAGGTGGTGCAGGGGGAAGACAAGGAAGATTCCTACTAAAGGATATGTATCAATCTAATGATTGGTTCAAACTAAATGCCCCTGTTACAGCAGACAACCCTCTCAAACCCTCTCTCCACACATTCAAAGAAATGATAGCTATAGGAGACCCCACGTATGAGGACACCCTAGCTATAGAAACGGGTTTCTCTGATACCAATTACTGGCTAGAATGGATGAAATACAATGCTATATCCCTTAACCGAAGCAATTGCTATGTGTGTGGCAAAGCAAGGCCACACCTGGGTACTGTACCCCTTAATATCCCAGAGAATGTAGAAGATTGCTTTTTGAGTCTATTTACTGCCAATCCTGCCAATATCACAGGATGTAGTGAATGGATGCTAAAATACCCCATCCTATCAAAAAACCAGAATCCAGGAAGCCCTATCACTATTTACCCTGGCAATTACACTTGTTACATTTCTA
Organism: Discoglossus pictus; assembly: GCA_027410445.1. Lineage (NCBI taxonomy): Eukaryota > Metazoa > Chordata > Amphibia > Anura > Alytidae > Discoglossus > Discoglossus pictus. The sequence continues at coordinate 207,831,345 of CM050169.1, read as the reverse complement.
ACAATAGCGGAAGGGATTTAAAGAAATTCCCCCCAGGGTACTGTAGACAGAACCGAACAACCAATATTGCCAACCAAACTAAGTCCCTAGGTGACATCTACTGTATTTGTGGTGATATGAAAATTAGAACCAAGTTAGAGGGCTCATGGAAAGGAGAGTGCGCCCTAGCAAAGATTATTATGCCACTCCATATTGTAACAGAGGTAGATCCTCCCCTGGGCCATAACTCAAGCAATATACTCAGGAGAGCAAGGAGGGAAGCCCCAGGAGGAAGCTTCGACCCCCATGTCTACATAGATACAATAGGGGTACCAAGAGGGGTCCCAAATGAATTCAAAGCCAGAGACCAAGTAGCTGCAGGCTTTGAGTCCTTAATAGCTATGATTACTATCAATAAAAATGTAGACGGGATAAATTACATCTATTACAACCAACAGAGATTTGTTAATGATACCAGAGACGCCCTGAAAGGAATAGCTGAACAACTAGAGCCAACTTCCCAAATGGTATTCCAGAACCGAATGGCCCTAGACATGGTATTAGCCGAGAAAGGAGGTACCTGTGTATACATAGGTAAAACAGAAGGTTGCTGTACTTGGATCCCTGATAATACCGGCCCAAATGGCAAAGTAACCTTGGCCATTAAGAGATTAGAGGATTTATCCGTAGAACTGAAGAAAAACTCTGGTATTGATAACCCCTGGGATCAATACTTTGGTTGGTTCACTTCCTGGAAACATGTTTTAGTTCAGTTCGCTATAATTATCTGTGTAATCCTACTTGTTGTTGGTATAGTAGTATGTTGTATTATACCTTGCTTTAAGAAACTGCTAAACAAAGGTATTGAAAATGTAACCATGCTGTCTCACTCAATCCCCGAATGCCAGGTGCCTCTAACACCTGACCCCGATGAATATACAGAATATGTTAAGAAACATAAGCAAAAGAAAAGAAAGAACCTCATCATTTAAGAAGGAGCGTGGCTTGGTCCCTTTAATTAACAGGGATACAAGGGTTTATCCGCCAGTCATGTTTTATATTCCAGGGAGGCTTTGCGCCCCTTGATGACATTCATAATGCTCATAAACCCAACTTCCAATGAGAATAATAATATAAAAAAATCATTTAGGTTTATATGATTTTAAGAGGGGATTGTGGGAGACGGTAGGGAACCTAATCTGTATATACTCCATTTTTTATGCTACTCCATTTTTGTACTAATGTATGTACATGATTGTAACCCAACCTAAGTTCCTTTTTTTGTGTAACCTCTGAGTCATACCTTACTCAGACTCTATACAACCTAAAGATATCCTTATATGGTAGTTCCTATACATACCCTGTTTGTATTCTGTATCAACCAATGAAAGAGTTACATTTATTATGGTGTAATGTTACACACCTACACTTTTAGGCTATAAAAGTGTCAACGAGCCACAATAAAGTCAGAGTTTTGGTTTCACAACACAACTGTCTCCATCTGTGTTACTTCCTGAAATCAAGCTCCCAGGCCTGCAGACACAAACCGAGCGAATATAGCCAGGGGCTATAGAAGGACCAGGGGTCCAATACTTTCACACACCAATGCACTCTACAGCTCCGTTAGGTTAGTTCTTATTTTTTTGTGGAGGGCCCTGTCCTGGCAAATTACTTAGTACTACATTTTGGAGATTATCAGCCTCATTAAATTTGGGCTATGTGTTAAAATGTAGCCCATAGCGTTGAAAGTAGGACGTACAGATACTAAATTAGCCCAGTAAACGTACCCGCAGATGACTGCCGAAAAAATGCCTAAGGGACGTGAACGTGGAACTTCGCAGCCTGCAAATCCTTTGATATGTCAAGCCTGTAATGGCTACAAATCCATTCTTGCTATTAAATTGCAACAAAGTCACCAGGAGCTAGCCCGTAACATGCAAATGGAGCCCAAAGCCCAACGTGTGCTGGAGAGGACTAGCAAGGGACGTAAAGACCAATACGTAGTCGCGTAAATGAAAATAAAAGCACACTACTGTACTTTATATAAAAGGGAAAGTGATGTTCAGTCTTAGAATTAATAGCACAACATTCTCAAGCCCGCAAATCGGCCCTAAAAAATACTTTACTTCATGTTTATTTTCTGTGTTACATCGATCCCGGCAATCACTGTGTTAATACATATACTGTAACTCGCATATAATAGAATATCATATTTACGGCTTTATTAATATTGCATTATTCTGTAATGTGGGTCAGATTGCAAACTGTAATTGTAGCCCGTAGGACTTTGAAATCTAACCGCCATCTCTTTTTCCATTGGCTCTGTCTAAACCCGTAACTACGGTCTACACAAATTGATCGGCCACAAATCCAATGTTCTATGCACAAGCTATGATTTGTGTCTCAAGCCCGTAGCTCGCAGCCCCTTCTAATTAAATATCAAAATAACTCTGCCAAATTTCAAGCACTCAGCCATTACAGGCTTCACGTTGGGGTTACTAGCTTGTAATTTAGGACTGGCTTTTTTGTTTTTTTGGGGCTCAGACAGAGTTTTGTGCAGGAAGTACAGTTTTTCTAAACTAAAAATCATTTATTATGTTACTGGTTTAACCCTCTGATAACCATCTCTATTTCCATTCACGTCAGTGGAGACAGTTATCAGTTTGGGACATGTACTTTGTGGTTAGGAACAGCCAAGCATTTCTCAAATTGAATGAATTGTGCTACAAATATATTCAGTTTCTCTCTTCTATAAAAACTATGCTGAAAGTGGTTGTCTTGTTTTTTATATCAGTTATATCAACTACTATAGTAGATCTAAATCATATGTGTATGTATAAAACGTTTCCATTGCAAACTGGAAACTCTAGGAACTGAAATGCAGAGAGGTACTGTATATAATTATAGAAACATTCCCCATCCTCTATATATTCAGATTTAATCATATATACATAGATTACCTAACGCTTGCATTTAATATATTTGACTAATTTATAAAAACATTAATATTAGATTATATATGTATGTGTTTATGTGTAGCAATGCTGGGTGTGGAGGACAGTGCCTTGCAAAACTATTCACCCCCTTTGGCCTTTTTTCGTGTTTTGTTGCCTCACAACCTGCAATTAACATGGATTGTTTGAGGATTTGCATCATTCAATTTACAGAACATGCCCACAACTTTGAAGATGTTTTTTTTATTTTTATTATTGTGAAGCAATAGGACAAAATAACAGAAAAAGTCAATGTGCATAACTATTCACCCCCTTAAATCAATACTTTGTAGAGCCACCTTTTGTGACAACCACAGCTCCAAGTCGCTTTGGATAAGTCTCTATGAGCTTGCCACATCTTTTTTCCCATTCCTCCTTGCAAAACTGCTCCAGCTCCTTCAAGTTGGATGGTTTGCGCTTGTGAACAACAATCTTTAAGTCTTCTCACCACAGATTTTCTATTGGATTGAGGTCTGGGCTTTGACTAGGCCATTCCAACACATTTACATGTTTCCCCTTAAACCACTCGAGTGTTGCTTTAGCAGTGTGTTTGGGGTCATTGTCCTGCTGGAAGGTGATTCTCAGTCCTAGCCTCAAATCACGCACAGAGTGTTACAGGTTTTGCTTAAGAATATCTCTGTATTTAGCACCATCCATCTTTCCCTCAACTCTGACCAGTTTCCCAGTCCCAGCTGCTGGTGGGTGTGCCGGGATTTGTTTGGGTTTGCTATAAACTTTGGAAGCTTAGCTGCCTTGTACCTATCAGAATGTTTTAAAATATTTGTTAAACTCCTTTTTGACTAGAATTCAAATTCCACAATCATATTGTCTCCTTTTGACAAGCTGTTCTGTAAATCCAATCCAATGAGGAAAAGCCTCTTTGAAAACTATATTTACCACAGGTAACCATGTGACTATGGAGATAACAGTGCCTTTGTTATAAATCACAGCTCCTATAACTTACTAAGCAGAAAATCCATAACATGTTGACCTCCATCCTATTTATATCAGCATATACACATCTGATTTCATAATTAGAATGCAATGTTTGCAGCATGGAACCCAAGAAAGAAATGCCTTATAAGTGTTACAATGAGTAGTTAATTCCACCATACAGGATCATCGTGATAAGCCATTCCCACCCACCCACTGACCCTAATTTGTGTTAATTATTTTGAGTATCCCAGAATCCTTTCTCTATCTCTATCACATTTGAACAATATATATTATATCTTGTCTCATTAACATCTATGGATATTTTTTGTATATCTCATTTGATTGTAATTTTGCTCCTCTGTTGTGTGATCATACAATAGGACTAACAACTCTGCTAAAGCAACTTTCACATTTAAATCAAGCAAATATGCCCTCCCTCTTATATCTCCCTTTTGGTGCAAAATTAAAAAAAATTCAAGCAAACACTGTGCCTCAAACTTGGTAACCAGACTTGAACACACATAATATTTTGCTGCTTCACACCTCTACTACACCCAAGAACACCCAAGCAAGAAATGTTGTCTTTACTATTGCCATCCAAAAAAAGCTATTACCATGCTTCCTCTACCTAAACTGCTATCTCCTCCTCAGACTTTTTTTCTACTAACTACTGTAGAAATCTTTCTTAAAGAAGGCACGTCAATTATTCTAACTAGCTATCAACTGCTTACAGCAAAAAACATCAGAAATACACATACCTGCTACTCATCACTTATAACATCCTCACTAAAATTATAATATCCTCTGCCCTCTATAATGCAGGTTCTGTCTCCAACAAACCAATTTCAGCTCATGACCTTTTATTTTCAAATCTGTTAATCTACTGGCTGTCACAGAAACAGAACATTTTGTGGTGGTTAAACCCGGAACCTAAAGCCTCCCGAAACCTTTGATCTTTCACTTCCGCAAGAGTTCCAATCGCTAAAATCGCAAATCGCTATTCAATTGCTACAATTCCCGAAGCCCACAAATGTTTTCATATCCGTAAATGGCATATGTAGGAGAAAATCCTACGAGTACTAGAGAGGACCCGCAAGTGGGTTTCACCCCTGTTCGTAGCATTGTAAATGCAAATAAAAAAATCAATAGTGCACTGTAAATTAAAGCGATGATAGACATTAGAATTAATTGCACAACAGTCTCAAGCTCGCAAATCGGCAATAAAAAAATGTTTATGTGTCATTTCAGGGTTATATGATCTCGGGAATCAATGAGTTAATACATATCAGGCCACCCACATGGACTAGAACAGTATTGGCATTCATTTGGATTATTTAGTATTTTGCAGTTTTGCAAATCCGATTGCATATGGGACCTCCAAACTCTAATTGGTTGACATGCAACCTCCATCTTATACTGCCGTAATGATGACAGTCTCATTTTCTATTGGCTGTTTCTAAATAGGTAGTTACAACCTTGCTTATTTGATCATGTTCCCGTCCTGAAATGCTACATACGAGTGCGTGGTTTACAATTTCGGCTTTCGGTCCCTAACTTGCGGGCTTGTTCAATTGAATAGCACCAGAATTGTAGCAGGCTGTGAGCTCGCAGCAGGCCCGCAGACATACAGCCTGTATACCGCGAGATACGTGCCTCTTTTAATTGAATCGGACTCATAGTGTCCAATTCCATTTTTATTTGTGAATCTAAGTCTGTTGAAAAAAACAAAAAACATAGTGATTTTAAAGGTCACTTTATTTTTCTCATCAGTTAGCCATTAATTGTATTATCTTTACACACATTTTGTTGATTTTATTTTTCATTGTAAGAGTACCTCTGTTTATTTTACATGATCTTCATCTGCAGCTTTAATACTGCAACATTCAAGTGTACAGAAGTGAGGCTTACAGGTATATAGTTCCTTGGACTTTCTGTTCTCTTCATAATTATAAGTATCACATCTGCTTTTTCCAATTATTTGATGTAACGTAGCCCCATTTTTGTTGCATGTTCCTAACAATTGGATCTCCTTTTTGTATACAAAAGAAAATAACTTATTTAGGTCATCTGCCTTTACCTGGTCCCTATTTATCAGTTGGCCTGTTTCACATTGTGAGGTTCACATGTCCTTTCCTATCCTTCTTCCTATTATTACATTAAAAAAAACTTTTTAGGGTTAGTCTTACTCTCATTTGTAATTAACTTTTGATTTTCTATTTTATCCAATCGAATAGCTTTTTTGCAAGATTTGATATATTCATTATACATAAAAAGTTGCCTTTTTTCTTTCTTTCTTGTACCATTTAAAGGACAGCTCTTTACTCCTTGATCTCTAAAATTACGGTATTAAGCAAAAATGGGATGTGATTTACTCCTTTTACTTTTATTTCCACATGGTATATGCTGACATGTCTGAATATTTAGCAAGGCTTAAATGTCGTCGATTTACCTTCAGTATTTTTACCTGTCAGTTTTTTTATCAAGTCTATACGTTGTATTGCTACCCTTGGACCGTTTAAATGTGCCCATTTAAAATTAAGATACTTTAGTGTTGTTAAGGCAGGAACATTGTTATTGTACAACTTTAAAAAAAAGTCTTAACCACGTAGCATTATCAGTTCCTCTGTTGATGCATAGACATGAAGAAGAAGAAGGGATTTATTGCATCATAGATTTGTAAAAAAAAAAAAATGCTATGTGCTTATATAGAGCCCTGTTCAATTGGCCAAATCACAATTTAATAAGTCTGTTTTTACCATTTCTGACAATGATCTGGACCATATTATCAGCCTCATTAAATTAGCCCTCATAGTTCCCTCCGTCCTCGCAAAAGACATTTTTTTGCTGTTTGTGAGGACAGATTCCACAATATGTCCCTCACAGCCTCCTTGCGAGACACCCAAAAACGTCAGAGAATAGGCTATGGGAGAGCTACATAGAAACACGCACATATAAATCTATGAGGTGAACCTCGTACTTTGGAAGAATCCCTATGGGCACAAAAAAAGTGCCCGCAAGGGATCCTATACGTGCTACATCGGAGCAGCAAGTCACCGCTGTCTGATGCTCCTCCCTGCTCGCTAAATACATCCCCATGCTGCAGGGGTCCCTATTGAGACCCCTGCAGCTTCCACACATTAACCCCTTGCAGCGGCATCAATCAACCCCTGCTGCATTTTAAATTTTCAAATTTCCCACAGTGGGTCCTTAAAGGCAATCCTGGCACAGGGGGTACTGCAAGTACCCCTGTGGCACCAAACATTAAGTCCCTCAATGTTGGAAATTAACCCCTTGCTGCAGAGATCCATAGGGACACCCGCAGCCCCCTCACATTAATCCTTTGCAGCGGGGATCCCTGATCTGCATAGATCCGGCCCCAGCTGCATTAAAAAAAATCTAATTTCCTGCCTTGAGGGCCCTTAAAAGACCATAAAGGTCTTGAAATGACCCATGCTAAAGAAATATTAACCCCTGCCGCGGGGGGTACTATAAGAACTCCCCCAGGCACCTAAAATAACCTCATCATTCATGGGGCTCTATACAGAGCACCATGAGCACTTAATTAACCCTATAATGCATGGGGCTCTATACAGAGCCCCATGAGACTAAAATGAACCCCCCTCAGTATAATAGGGGTCTATGTAGACCCATATAGGACACTATTAACCTCTAGGTTAACCCTACAAGTACCACAAGGGTCCTCCAGGACCCTCATGACAAAGTCTAAGCACTACACTACACTATTAACCCTGACTATACCCCATTAACCCATACTAAACCCTATGTGACCCTTTCTGGGCCTATCTAACCCTTACTGGGTCAATCTAACCCTAATTGGGCCAATTTAATCCTATCTGAACCTAATAACCCTAACTGAGCCTATTTAACCCCATCTAGTCTTATTTGATCCCATCACTTATGGGGGTCTATACAGTCCCCCATAAGCCTCAATCTAACCCCATCCCTTATGGGGGTATATACAGACCCCCATAAGCCTCTATTTAACCCAATCAGTCCAATAAGGGTCTATGAAGACCTTCATAGGTCAATGAGAAGCCTATTATTAACCCCATAAGTGCCACAAGAGTCCTCCTGGACCCTCACGACACTAAGTACAAAGACTACACTACACTACACTAGTCCCCCCCAATAAACCACTAAGTTTAAACTAACCCCCTCTACCCTAACCTATTAACCTGTACATACCTAATACTACCTACAAAACCTCCTACTAAACCCCCAACTCCACTAATTACAGAAAATAAAAAAAGCTTAGGTACAAAAAAAAAAAAACCTAGGTTACCAAAAATAAAAAAACTATGTTACAAAAAATAAAAAACCTAAGGCACAAAAAAATAAAAAAGGACATTACAAACCCCCCTCGCTATAAAAAAAGAACATCACAAACCCCTTCACACTACACAAAATAAAAAAAAATTACACACCTGCAAAGAAAAAGGCATACACAAATATACATAACAGTACAGTATACAGTAATAAAGACATTATAAATATACCCCTAACTACAATACATTTTCCCCTAGCTAGACATCACCCCCTATCTATACATTCCCCCTATCTGTACATTACCCCCCATTCTATACATAACCCCCTATCTTTACAAAAAAAACCTAAATCTAAGCTAAAATAGAATAAATAAAACTACTTACCTTTGCAGATGTCCCTTCAGATCACACCCCCTAAGAAAAAAAGAAACATCAGATTAGTTCAAAATTAGACATTGCATATAATAAATAAACATTCTAAATACAGTATTAAACTTACCTTTCCAGCATGTCCCCGTCCATCTTCTTCTGTTCTCAAATTTCGGCCCCAGGAAAAAAGAAGCATCACATTAGTCACACATAAACACAAATACACAAAACATAAATAAACAATAAATATTATAAATGTAAAACTTACATGTCCTCGGTGTCCCCGGCCTTCTCCTCTTGTGCCCCGGCTGGGCTCTAGAAGAATCCGCGCTCAAAAAAAATAAATAAAAAGGAACTTGCTGAGCTCCCTGACACTAATGAGGCCTCCAGAGCCTCTTCCGGTAGGAAATTTGCAATGCCGCCTTCTGTTTGGCTGAAAAGGTGGTCAATCAAATTTCAGCCAATCAGAAGCCGGCAATGATTCTTTAAGGGCCCAGCCGGGGCAGAAAAGGAGAAGGCCAGGGACATCGCGGACAGGTAAGTTTTAAATTTATAATCTTTATTGTTTATTTATGTTTTGTGTATTTGTGTTTGTGTCACTAGTGTTATGTGTCTTTTTTCCAGGGGCCGAGCCGGAGAACAGAAGAAGATGGACGGGAACATGCTGGAAAGGTAAGTTTAATACTGTATTTAGAATGTTTATTTATTATATGTAATGTTACATTTAGTACTAATCTGATGTTTCTTTTTTTCCTAGGGGGTGCGATCTGAAGGGCCATCTGGAAAGGTAAGTAGTCTTATTTATTCTATTTTAGCTTAGATTTAGGGGGTATTGTATAGATAGGGGGTAATGTCTAGATAGGGGTAATGTATAGATATGGGGTTATGTATAGATAGGAGGTGATAGGGGAAAATGTAGTTAGGGGTATATTTATAATGTCTTTATTACTGTACTGTTGTATATTTGTGTATGCATTTTTCTTTGCAGGTGTGTAATTATTTTTTTATTTTGTGTAGTGGCAGGGGGGTTTGTGATGTTCTTTTTTTTTGTAGTGAGGGGGGGGTTGCAATGTCCTTTTTTAATATTTTGTACCTTAGTCTTTTTTATTTTAGGTAACTTAGTTTTTTATTTTTTTTGGTAGCCTAGGTTTTTTTATTTTGTGTAATTAGTGGGGTGGGGGTTTAATAGGGGATTAGGTAGGTAGGGGTTAATAGGTTAGGGTAGAGGGGGTAGTTTAGATTTGGTGGTTTATTGCGAGGGAATAGTGTAGTGTAGTTTTTGTACTTAGTGTCATGAGGGTCCTGGAGGACTCTCATGGCACTTATGGGGTTAATAAAAGGCTTCCCATTGTCCTATGAGGGTCTTCATAGACCCTTATTACACCGATTGGGTTAAAAAGAGGCTTACAGGGGTCTGTATAGACCCCCATAATGGATGGGGTTAGATGGAGGCTTATGGGAGTCTATATAGATCAGGTCCATATAGGGTTAAATAGGCCCAGTTAGGCTTAGATAAGGTCTGTATAGAGCCCCATGAGTGATGGGGTTAATTTTAGGTGCCTGGGGAGGTACTTATAGTACCCCCAAGGCAGGTGTTAATATTTTTTTGGTGCGAGGGTCCTTTACGGACCCACGAGGAGGGAAATTAAATTTTTTAAATGGAGCGGGGTCACGACCGCTGCAAGGGGTTAATGTGGGGGGGCTGCTGGAGTCCCTATGGACCCCTGCAGCAAGGGGTTAATATGGGGAGACTTTGGGGGTCCCGATGGGGACCCCCAACATAGAGGGGGGTTAATTTTAGGTGCCGGGGGGACTTGGAGTACCCCCCACGTCAGGGTTTGTATGTAGAACTGCCGCGGGGGTCCTGAATGGGCAGGTGATGAAGCCTGCAGGATCATCTCACAGGCTGTCACTCCTCCTGCCCTGTTTCTCTGTGTTGACAGCCCTGCTGCGTAACTCACACATGTTGCTCGAAGCAGGGCTAATTTAATAGCGTCATAACTTTGAAGCACGTAGGACTTAAGTTCAAACCTCGTATCTACAAGGATGGAATTTAATGGGGCTGTAAATGCCTTTGTAAAACACTGGTGGTCTAAAATTCAAATGCAACTTTACCTTAATCCCTTTCTCAGGGTTTCGATGATATGCATCAACCACTGCCTCTTTATCTTTCATAAACTGTTTATGTCCTCCAGGCTTGGAGTATTCTCCCTCTGATATTGCTTTTTCCATAGTCTCATTCAGCTGTTGGATTATAGCTTTACACTTCTGGATTGAAGCCTCTTCATTGCATTGGGAATATTTTGACCTTCTCTCTGCTAGTTCCGTCTGTAAATGTGCAATTGACAGAAATAACCATTAGTTTTGCAAAAGCTGAGTTATCAAAAGATACAATTTAAATAATCACTGTGGTCATTTTTTTTCTACATGCATTTTAAATTACTAAATTTGCCAATTGCAAAACTATTTTATGTTAACCCCCCCCCCCCTATAACCTTTACATTTGTAACTTTTATATTATTTTTTTCTTTACTACATGGGTCCATTTTCTCTGTGTTGATTTATTCTATCTGCAGAATGTGTTCTTGTATATAAACAAGCTTAGCCAATAGTCATGTTGTTATCACTGGCAATTGTACATGCCACATTCAAATTGTGCTAATAGAAATTTAAAAGTCTCCTCCTATCTTAGGAAGTTGATCAGCAGAAAATAAAATTGATAGATTACACTGCATAATAATGTCTTATAAAATGTAATACATTTGAGGCTACTTTACTTTTTACATTATTATAACAGTGTTGTCGTTTTTCAAGTATAGTTTTTCAAGATATTCTCGTTTTTAATATTTGTAACAATATGGAGCCAGTAAAAAAATAGAACTGATAAGTTGCAGATATGTCTTTAGTGCAGTTGCAAACACCTGCCCAGCTTCATAAATGATAACAACGTATTTAAATCACTGTGGGCTCAATTGCATGGCTCCTGTAGAAAGCCTTACTAGTCAAAAGCTCACATAAGCCATAACCTATTGCATACTGCCCATAACATTTTAACCAATCAAAATGCAGGGATAGCCATCATGCTGATTGGCTAGACCTTTAACTAGAGAGACATATTGTTTCCTATTGTAACTGGTTAAAGTAGCAACCACAGGTTTATTAATAGCTGTGTCCTTACCTGGTTGACTTTTGAAAGAGTCAATGAGAAAAGAGAATATACGCTTTACTTTTTTCTAAAGGGTTCTTTCAACCACCAATCAGATAAGGGTAACACTATTACTAAGCCCTATTCTGATTGGTTGTCACTTTAACCAGTCAGAATTGCATACTAATGATCAGGAAAGTTGGATGGTAGCACTCAGTAACCAATCAGCATTTGAGCATTGAAATACTCCATACTGACTGAGTAAAATATCAGAAAGTGTCATGGATCATAGCTGGATGGTCTCTACAGTTTACCTTTTCTTATTATTTTCAATCATTTTTTTCTTTATTTTAAGTTATTTTGCTATTTTAATTGTAATTGTATTTGCTATCATTTTTTTATGTTTTAAGGATTTTCTATTGTATGTACCTAGCTTAGGGTAGGATATTTACTATTAGGGCCTACGGGGGTCCTTATGCACCCACATGGGGGTAGGTCTATGTGGACCTCCATGGTTAAATTCCATAGTGATGTATAAGGACCTCTAATGTTTTAGGTTACTAGACCATGGGGTCATAGGGACCACATGGTAGGAAGTCAATATTAGGTGCCATGGGGCCCATAAGAACCCCAATGAAGATAGTGATAGTGTCCTTTGGGCCCTCCATGGGGCATTTATTTAGGATAGATTAAACAGGTTAATGGACCCCTCAGCCAAAAACGCAAGGATGTTGAGGAAGTCCTGGTGGATACCCTGGCTCATTGTAAGGATGAGTTAGTAACTAGGCATAGGCAGAGGAGTCATAACCTTCCTGTATTCATTTTTGTTCATATTTAACCCTTTTCTGTCATGGGTTTAGATATATAGAGAACAGATAGATTGATAGATATGGGTTGTTAAGGCTAGTGTAGATTGTTGACATTATATAGTGGTAGCATTGTGTGGTGTTGCTATGGAGGCTACTGAGATTCAGACTCAAAGTCTCCTATTGGTTGTGAGTAGGAGCTAGAGAGCTAAGGGCAATACATCCTGGGTGAGGGTCAGTAACATTTATGGGAGTTCTTTTGTTGGAGTTGTGTAAAAACTCTGCAAACTTATTCAAATAAACTACCATGGGACTGAGACAGCCTTACTAGAGTTTTTAGAGGAGTCATGCAATAGAGCCCTATATGATCTTATGCACTTTTCACTCTAATCTGTTGTTCAGGGTTATATTTAATATGCTACACAGAATTAACTCACTATGAGATTGCGCTGATATTCCTGGTTCTCATCGTTGAAAGAGTGATTCATAAAGACTCCCAAAGCCTCCTTTTCACAGTCCTGGTGTAAATTTAGGAACTCTTTCTGTGTCTCTGTTGGAAATTCACCCATTTTTGTACTCATCATAGCATCATATTTAAGCAGTGCGTCATCTACTGCTCTTGCATTTTCCATTTTTGCCAGAGCTAGCACAGCATTTTCCATGCAAGGGATTGAGCCACTCTCAACTGCCTCAACATATGAGATTGTGAGGTTTCCCAGCACTGAAGGATAATGAGAAGCAAAAAGAAATGATTGTTAATTAAATATAACACAGTATGGCTACATTTCTTTCTTTAGACCCACTGAGTTGGTTCAGCTTTAAAAATATTTAAGTAGTAAATATTAGAACAACATTTTCAAGTTTATTGTGATTAAACATGTTGATTGCTTATAAGAAAAATCCACTTTAATTAGTTGTTTTTTCCCCCCACCATGTTTAGGCTGGACAGCCTCCTGTCATTCCAAATCGTAGAAGAGTGTATAGACTATTTGCCTACAGCTGCCTCATTGCTGCACAGAATATGGGTTGCCAGAGTTTGCAAGAGATGGTAGGAGCCCCAGCCTAGACATGGTGGGAACATTAGCTATCATCAGTGTGAGTTTTCTCACAAAATATCAATTTATTTAACTGCAGTAAAATGAAATGTTCTTTACTATTTAAAAGGCATGAATCTTTCAATGACCTTTTAACACACACCCATCACTTACATCTTCCAGTGACAACATGACCTCCTGGCATAGTTTTAGACGGGCTGTTCTGATATATATAAGAACGAAATTCCTTAGTCTGCTCTACAAAGTCTGGTTCCAGTTCTGAATCTTGCAGTTCATCCAGGCGCTGGAGACCTGCTTTAGAGGCTGGCTGATCAAACACAAAGCATTTGTGGGAATGAAAGTAATGGCGGATGCATTGTCTTGGCAGATTGTACTCTAGAGCCTTCTTGCCAAAACCTAAAAAAAAAATCAGGATGATTAAATGGTCTTTATTTCATATAAAATAGTCCTTGACTATTGCAACTTTTTCCATGCAAGTGTACAGTAAGCCATTTTCCATTCACTCCATGTGTGTGTGTGATCTCTGTAGTATTCAATCCTCTTGTTTCCTATACAAATGTGTGACCAGAAGTACTACATCCTCACATGGCTCTTATCATTGTGTGTCCTGGTTATTAATATTACATACATTAATCCTGTCAGAGAAGCAATGTATGAATGTGAAAGTTGCAATATTACACCCTAACATGAACTACACCACATTGTATGTGCTGCAGATATATATCATTCGGTGGATGGTTTTACGGTGTTGCTTGCAGTGATTTCTTCAGGCTGGGTTTGCTTGCACTTTACCTTGCTTTAAGTTCAGTCCAATTTGCAGATACTCATCGGCAGTTATTGGTTTCCCATCCTTTTCTAGATCTAAACTGAAATCACGGACACACCAGGTAAATGATGGAAAGAACCTCTTAAACTCTGCAGATGCATCTTCTGTTTCATTTGTATAATTTGCTTTTACTTGTATCATCTCAGATAGCTCTGTCACATAACTAGAAACAAGTTAAGGATGATTAGAGTGACCTACTTGAAAAACAATAAAAAAAAACTCCCTACTCATAAGGTTCACATGGGTGATGATGGGCAGTAACCTTGCAAAGGGTGCCAGTGGGTAGGATTCCTAGCTTGTGTATAATCCAACCTAGGCTTTACATAAAAGCTGTGTAATGCAGCAGGCATACGCTTAAAGGAAGCTGTATTTAAAATGGTTATGGATTGAAAAACGAAGCATTTATGGGCACATTTGCATGTCTCTGCTCAGCTTCCCAGAATGCAGTGTAATAACTTTATTTCTCAGAATTCAGAGCAGGAAGCAAGTTTTTTAACTTGTTTTAGACATTCAAATGTGAACACAAATGTACTATTTATATACTATATATATTACTAAAGATATTTATTATTATTATTATTATTACAGTGCATAAAAATATCCAATAAAAAAAAAAATCTAATTGTTTGAGGGCTATGAGTTTCAATCTAAAGTACACTATAGTTTTGTCCAAAGCAACCTTATAAATTTTAAATACGTATTTGTTGTTGTAAAGGATACTGTAGCTGCTCCATGGCTTGCTGATCAATGGTGCCTACGCTGTTATACACCAAGGCACTGCTCAACAGGACCGCAAGGGAGAAAATCCAGGCATCATTCTTACTATTTCCCTAAAATATTAAACAAAGAAAGTATTTTTATTATGAGGTGGACAGTTTTATTTTTACATTGTTAGAATTATAATTACCATTTCACTGTCATTTTTTTTCTCCTAAGCCTTGCAACTACTCTATCAATGGGCAGAGATCATTTTATAACAAAAAAGGTAAATTCCCACCAAATTATCTAAATACATTCTTCCGGCTGTGAGAAACATTTAAAACACCTTCTTATGTTAATGTAACACAGCAGAGGTTAAAAATATGGAATAATTTAAAGGTAGTAACAACTACTTTATCAACTGAAGATCTTTGCAATATTTAGCTGTCAGTCAGCTTTTCTGCTCTACCTGCAAACTCTGATTTGAATCTACTGGAGTTTTGAAAACCTTAGTACGGGAGCTATTTTATGGTTCATGGGAAAAAGAAGGCCGCACCCAGGAACACTTGCCCGGAGCTCTCTAGCCCTAACGTGATAATTTCAGTTTTATTTGAGGGCTCTAGTTTCAATTCTTATGGTACAGAAGAGGAAGTATGCCAGCAGAGACAACAACAAGCTAATTATACACATGTAGTAATTTAGAGATACTAAAACATGTTTATAGCATGTAATGAAAACAAGCACTCTGGACACTCTGTGATAGAGCTGCACGTACAGAAAACTGATTGTGTTGTAGCACCCCACAGTATCAGTGCATTTAAGCAACGATGGTATCAGAAAGCTAGGGCTAATGTTACATTTCAGTACTTCCTGGGCCGTATGGTTTTGGATTCAATAAGCAAAATGTCCACGTGTGCTAAATTCATATGATTACATGCAGCTTCCAGATTTTTAATTGAGGTTAGTTCAGATTAGGGAGCAAAAGCACCACTACAAGCAACACCTAGAACATATATTGGTATATAAAGTTCATCAGCCTCATTCAATTGCCAGCTCGCAGCTCATTCGCCGACGTCCGCATGTCAGCGAGTGAGCTGCGAGCTGTGTTTCCCCTCCGTTTCCAAGGCTATTCAAATAGCCAAGGCCGAGACATGCTTTTAGTTTACAAAAGATTGACAGGTCCATCAGCCAATCAGAATGGGATATAGGGGTGTATCCCATTCTGATTGACAGCATTTTCAGCCAATCAGAAGGCACTATTTCCATTTTTGCCCGGAACAAGCGCTACAAACCTCATTTGTGTCAGGGAGCTCCTCCAGTGAGAAGCTCTGTTCGTTTTTAATTTTTTTTTTAGGGCAGTAGATTTTTTTTCCAGGGGCCCAGCCAGAGAAGACATCAAGAAGGACAAGGACATTGCGGAAAGTTAAGTTTAATATTTAATGTTTCTTTTTTTCCTAGGGGTGCAACCTATAGTAGGAAAACCGTTGTCGCTGAATGGGCATTTGGGCAAGGTAAGTGGGCTTAGTTATCCTATGTTAGGTTAGATTTAGGGTTTGTTAATGTATGTAGTTAGGGGTTTACTGTATAGTTAGGGGGATAATGTAATGTATTTAGGGGTTAATGTAATGTAGTTAGAGTGTTAATTAATGTATTTTGGGGGTTAATGTAATGTATTTAGGGGTTAATGTAATGTAGTTAGGGGATTAATGTAATGTATTTAATGGGTTAATGTAATGTATTTATGGGTTAATGTAATGTAGTTAGGGGGTTAATGTATTGTAGTTATAGGGTTAATGTAATGTATTTAGTGGTTGATGTAATGAAATTAGGGGGTTAATGTCATGTATTTACGGGGTTGATGTAACGTATTTAGGCGGTTAATGTAATGTATTTAGGGGTTAATATAATGTAGTTAGGGGTTTTATTGTATGTATTATATGTATGATTGTATGTATAGTATGTTTTAATTTCTGTAATGTATGCTTTTTTATTTTTGGTAACTCTGTTTTTTTTTTTTTTTAGTAACTTCTGTTTTTTTAATATTGGTAATAATATTTATTTTTAGTAATGTCCTTTTTTATTTTCAGTAATGTCCTTTTTTATTTTGTGTAATTCTAGGTTTTGTTATTTTGTGTAATTAGGTTTTTTTTTTTTAATTTTGTGTAATTAGTGGGGTAATAGGGATTTTATTAGGGTGTTCGGTAGGTAGGGTGTAGGGTTTTAACAGGGTAGAAGGGGGTTGATGGTGTAGGGTAGGAGTTGGGTAGGTAGTGTAAGGGTTAATAGGGTAGGATGGAGATTACTGGGTACATTTGGGGTTAAATAGGCCTAGATAGGGTTATTGGGTCCAGATAGGGTAAATAGGCCTATATTAGGCTTACATAGGACTAGACAGGGTTAAATAGGTCTAGATGGGGTTACATAGGTACAGTTAGGGTTAACATGGTTTAGTATGGGTTAATGGGATATGGTAAGTGTTAATGGGGTATAGTTAGGGTTAATAGTGTAGTGTAGTGCTTAGACTTTGTGTCATGAGGGTACTGAGTGTCGTGTCCTCTAGGGGTCTATATAGAACCCTGTTGGACTGATGAGGTTAAATAGAGGCTTATGGGGGTCTGTCCAGACCCCACATAAGTGATGGTGTTAATTAGGGGCTCATGGGGATCTGTATAGAGCCCCATGAGTGATAGGGTTAATTGGGAGCTCATTGGACTCTGTATAGAGTCCCATGAGTATTGGGGTTTATTTGAGGGTCATGGAGCTCTGTATAGAGCCACATGAGTGATAGGGTTACTTTTATTTAGCGTGGCTACCTTAAGGACTTTTGCTGTCCTTTAAGGACCTGCAAGGCGGGAAATTAGAATTTTGAATGCAGCAGGGGTCCTGATTCGGACCCCCGCTGCTAGGGTTAATGTAAGGACCATGCAGGGGTCCTGATGGGGACCCCCAGCATTTGGGGGGTAATGGTCAGTGCCGCAGGGGTACTTACAGTACCCCGTGGCCGGGCTTCACTATTGGTGTGCCGCGGGCCCTTTAAGGATTTGCGGCTGAGAATTTAAACTTTTTAAATGCAGTGGAGGACCAGATCGGGACCCCCGCAGCAAGGGGTTAATGTGGGGATGCTGCGAGGGTCCCGATTGGGACCCCTGCATCATTGGGGTCTCATGTAAGAGTGTGTGAAGGGGGTGTTAGGTGCTGTGGGGTCTTTTGGGGTGACCATATGTTCGGGCAATTGAATAGGGATTTGCAAATTTTGGCCTGCGAAAGTGAGAGATCAAAAGCTTCAGCGTGGTGTAGGATCTGAGTTGCACGGCGGCCATTTTCGCAGGGCCTTCAATTGAATAGAGAATTTGCCTGCGAGATCCACTTGCGACCTTGGAGCTGAAATTCGTACCAATCGATTGAGGCTGTATTATGGTAAGCAACATGGCTTACCAGTCATGATTCTATCTCTTAATATTTTATTATAGTGGTAAGCAAAGATGACACCGCTCACACATCACAATAGTGTCTAATGATGACCCCAGACATAATTTTACAATTTGTATCTCAAATTACTTTTTCTACGTCTCCTAGTCCCTCTGTGTCTAGAAGTACCAGGGTGTGCCCAGGTTTAGTAGGGTGAGGAACACACCACATCCAGATCCCTTTAGTTTTAGACTGGACAGTGGATCCCAAAGGAAAACCTGAAAGAACAAATGAAATTTAAAAGACATTTATATATTTACTCAATAAACATTAATCTGTGATTGCATTTAAATGTAATATGTGACCACATAGTACAGTAGACTCTCAGTTATCCAGCACCCAGTGGGATTGGTCGATGCCGGATAAGTGTAGTTTCTGGTTGCTGAGTCACTATTAAAAGAGGCCTAGATTATCTGCACATAGGATACTCTGCTAAGTATATTTGTCAGTAAGGGCTGTTCTAGCAGCAGCAGCTTTCACTCCTCACTTACACACAGGTACGTTCGGCTGGATGGTGAGGTGCTAAACCCGGGGAATGTAACCCCAACACTTCACTGGCTCAGGCACTTATTGCAGGCCCGCGGGAGTTAGGCTGCAATGAGCGCCAAAGGCCTTGCGATGAGTGCCGCAGGCAAACTCGCAATTCTGACAACTACTTGAGGCTGCAATGAGCGCCGCAGGATCACCTTAGGCTGCAAACATTTGACGAACGTAAACAAAAAACGAGACGTGGGAATTTGAAGTTAACGGCCGAACTGCGCAAAGCAAATAAAACGAAACAAACAAGCAAACAAACAAAACCATCACCCACAGAACGGGGGAACAGCCAGGACGTCTGGGAGTGAGGTAGAACGCGAATTTAAGTCGATTTTGCTGAATTTCGTCACGTGAAAGATCGGCTAAGCAAGAAAAAAAATGGCGGCCAAACAAAATGAAAATCAGGCTACACGACTCTGGACCGTTCAAAACTGCAAACCCCATACCACTTTCACCCAGGAACATACAAGGTACAAAATACAGTATTACAAAGAACGGCAAATGCTCGCAAACCGTGTGACACATAGACAAACGACACTATTTTACAACCCTTACTTGCCAATAACAACATTACGCATCTAAAGTAGTGCTTCACACAAATAAACCAACGGTTTGCCCTCGCGCAAGCAGCCTATTTCTAGTGCACAGTTGGGACATTAATGACACTATCTCCTCAGGCCAGCAACAGTCCAACTGGACATTATATACTGCAAGACAATAAAAAGAGATTGTTACCTCTTCCGGCTATTGATTGTTACATATATTAATTAGAAAAAGGTAAACTATATTACTGTATTATTCAATTAATTCATTAATTAGTATTTAAAAATATATAGAGAGGAGCCAAAGGACACGTGAGGAGCAGCTCGCAATAAGCGCCAAAGGTACTTAGAGTATAAAAAGCATAACATTGTGTGCCAAACAGCATTGCCGTAGCTTCAAAATTTATTGTCATTTTTTGATGGGAAAGTCGCTAGTTGAATATTAAGGTGTATAATACCAAGAAGCCCCATTCTTCTAACGCCACCTATTGGAGATGAGGACGTAAAGTAGAGGGGGGAGAGGACCGCGATGAGCGAGGACCGCAAGTTAGAGGGCCTCGCATTGTGTTGCAAACAGCATTGCCAGTCTTAAAATTGTATTGCCGTAATTTTTGACGGGCAAGTCGCTAGTTCTCAAATTAAAGTCAACTTGCAACTAAAGAACAATTACTAACAATAATGATAAACACCTGGGCCCTCATTTAATTCCTAAAATCGCAATTACTGGAGCCCATAATTAAGCCTGTAAATGTTACTGATATTTAATTGGCTAGTTACAGGCTCGAAAGCAATGTTATTGTCAAAAATGTAAGTCTATCCTATCTACTCCTTTGATGTTTCAAGCCCAGTGCAAAAGATGCAAAATCCATATTTAATTGCAACAATTCAACAAGCCCGCAATTGCCTTCAAACCAGTAAATGGCAAATGTATCAAAAAATTATACGAGTACTAGATAGGACTCTCAAGTGGGTTAAACTCTTGTTCGTAACACTGCAAAAGCAAATAAGAACACAATATTGTACATATAAATACTGGGAAAGCAATTAAAGGCATTATAATTAATTGCACAACAGTCTAAAACTTGCAAATCTGCAATAAAAACATTTTTTTTAACGATTTATTTCCATGTTATATTGATCCCAGGAATCAAGGAGTTAATACATATCAAGCCACTCACATGGACTAGAACAGTTTATTTATTGATTTTTAGTGATTTCTACATATCTGGATTGTGAGTCCGATTGCAGATCGGACTTCTAAACACTAATTAATTGTAGTATAAACTCTGTCTAAATTGTAACTTACCGGCTTGCTTTCTTAATCATGATCATGCCCTGAAATGCTACGTACAGGTTCATGGTTTTCGTATTGGGGCAGTGAGCATGTAATTGCGGGCTCGAGTCAATTAAATACATCTGTTACTGAACCATATTTCTAACCCTCAAACATATGGGCAATGTGATGTTAATTACGATCTTGGAATTAAATGGGGACACTGGTATGAAACCTAGTTTGGGCGCAATTAGATGGATCCTGTAATAAATATTGCAAGTGAACTTTCCACATAGGGAGCTATGTAGCTATTATATTCCAACCTCAGCAAACTCTTTTGAGTGACCGCTACTATCTAAAACCACCATGTTCCAGTCAGGGCTGTATTCTATTTGCACTGTGACTGTAGGCTAAGAGATATACTTTACTGGCCGGCGCGGAGGCAGCCCAGGCACGCCGGGTCTGAAGCAGCGCTGCGTGACCCGGCAGAGCCTTAGCGATCCGGATTGGCTGGGAGGAGGAGGGACTTAAGCCCGTTTTGCGGGCTTCCTCCTCACTCCGCGCCGCCATTGATCTGATTCCCTCCCTCCCCTAAAATGGTGGTTAGATAGGAAGGTAGCCGATGGTTGGTTGAGCAAAGTTCAGGAAGCTTAAATTATGTAAAAAAAAATAAAATAAAAGTGGTGGAAAAGATTTGAAGTTTTAGGATTCTGTGAATTCTAAGTTAGGATGAAAATAGGAATGTCTTTGGTTGGCGGGAGGTGAAGCACCTGGCCCACGGGCTTAAGTGGGCGTTGCCCTGCCTCATGGGCGTGCTTAGGAAAGCACTGGGAGGCTCTGGGCGCGGGCCCAGGGCCTGAGGTTACTGAACGGGCCGGGCTCCTCCTCCAGGATGTTATTTGAGCTGTGATTTAACAATGTTAATTATGTTAATTGGTTATTGGTTTATGGTTGCTTTAATAAAGCTGTGGCCCGTAATTTTCCCAAGATATACTGTTTCAGTGTGTTTATTTATTCTAAAGCCCATTGGATCTTGCCAGGGTCATGGTGATAATACCATGTTTAGCTCTAGTTATATTCACTGGGTGCACTATACTTGCAAGCAGCAGTTTGGTATAGTGATTATATTCTTGTTAAACATGCCTGATATTTGCATGGACTGTTTTATAAATTCTCAATGTCCATGGAAACCTTTTCCTCTGGTATTTGCACTCTTTCAGAGTAGCTAGACAGATTGATAATAATAATAATTATTAATAATATTATTGTTTTAAATAAATGTTGCCCTTTATCAAGTATAGTTCATCAAAATAGCATAGTATATATATATTGGACTAGAGAAGTATTTTAAATTATAAAATGTTGATATAATTTTTGGTCTCTTACCATTGTTGTATCCTGCCAGCTTATTCATCAGGTAAGATTTCCCAGTACGATATCTCCCCACAATGGCCACAATGACCACAGGCTGCGTCATGTCTGCCAAGATCTGAACCGCTTCCTGATTCACTACGAGTTTTCCCCCCTCATGATTCTCTATCAGACACACAGGGTTATCCATTGTGGATGATCTGCATGGAAGAAAATGAAGCCTTCAAACACATTCAACTTGGCCTGATGTGATTCATAAACTGGACTAGAGTTTATTTTGCAATGAGTACACTGAACATGAAATAAACAGGTGGATGTAAAAGATTTAAAAAACAGCCTCTCTTTTTTTAAATGCCATTAAAACTTTACTATTCGTTGTATTGCAATTTTTTATAAAGTAAACCATTCATGGGATTTTATTTTTTGTGTGCCTCCATGGTGCTAATTTGTGGATCCAACATGTCAACATGCAGTTTCAATATGATAAATTCTGTATTCAGAAGGAAACATGATCCACTCCTTTGTTATCACGCATTTAAGTCCCATCCCTATAAAACAAAAACATGCAAACATTTGAGTATTGGACACACGCATTTGGGCTACACAGACAAGTGCATAAAAATCAAGAATAATTTACTCTAGAAAAGTTAATAGCACCATGGGCCATATTAAATTTGAAGCCTGTAGTGGCACCTGTACACCTGCAAAGCCTGGGGGCTTGAAATTCGCTGGAGTTACAGAGCTATTACATTAGCCAAGCCCGCAACAGACATGGCCGACATCGAAACCTGTAAACCGTTCTTGTGCAGGTTGCATGTACGGCCGTGAAAATGATCAATTAGTCAAACTCGTAGTTAGGGGTTTAGATGGAGACAATGGTAAAAGAGATTGTCATCATTACGTCACTGAAAAATGGAGGTTAGATTTCAATCCCTTACGGGTTTGAAGTACGCGTTACGAACGGACCCACATTACAGAAATAATGCAATATTAATAAATCAGTAAATACAATATTCAAGTCCATGCGAGTTCCATTAAATGTATTAAAAAAAGTATTTTATATTGCAGATTTGCGAGCTTGAGAATGTTGTGCTATTAATTTTAATAACTAACATAACTTTACCTATAAGTACAGTAGTGCGTATATTTGCATTTACAGTGCTATGGATATGACTTTAAGCCACTAGTGGGTACTCTCTAGTACCCGTAGGCTTGTTGGCTCAATTTGAGGGTTACGGGTTTGAACATCAGTGGATTTGTATCAATTTAATAGCGATTTGCGAACGTAACATTTACGGGCTCGACAGATCAAAGGCTTTATGGCAACAAAGTTCCAATTTTGACAGCCCATAGGGGTTTTCTGCATGTAACCTGCAGATGGTTTGCGGGTAGCTGTACGAGGCCAATTTAATATCCGTAAGTCTAGCGGGCTCCGTTACGGGCTACAGATTTTCACGCTGCGGGAATTGATTAGGGCTGTATGTCAAGTATTCTCCTTGAAAAAGCCTTCATTATTTTTGCAGTGATCTCACAATTACCAAACAGATTTTTTGAAAATGAATTTCACTTACCAATTCTTATCTTGACCAGCATAATCCACAACATACATTTGCATATATGTATGGAAAGTTTGCAGTGAAATGTTATAAATTTCAGTAATGACATGTTGTGCATTCATATTAAAGTCTACATTTTTGCTCTAACTCCACAATATTAGTAATATATTGAGACATCAGATAGTTAACTCATGGGATGTATTGTCCTCTTCATACAATGGATTCTTACAACCTTTGCTTCATTTCCATAGCATTCATGAATCACATGTTCAAAAAGTACCGTATATACTCGAGTATAAGCTCCTCGGCTTATACTCGAGTCACCCTGTGTCTCTTTCCCCCCGTGTCTCTCCACCCACGTGTCTCTGCCCCCCCCTCCCTCCCCTGTGTCTCTTCCCCCCCTCTCCCTCGTGTCTCTTATCTACCCCCTCCCTTATCATCCTCCTCATCCTCCCTCCTCCACCCGTCTCCTCATCCTCAACTCCCCTCCTCATACTCAACCCCCCTCCTCAACCTCAACACCCCTCCTCAACCTCAACACCCCTCCTCAACCTCAACCCCTCTCCTCATCCTCCCTCGTCATTAGCATTGGCCGGGTCCTGACAGAGCCGGAAGAAGCGCGGAGGAGCGGAGGAGCAGCTGATGGAAGGTAAGCGAGGGGAAAGGGGGGGGGGGGGGGGTAATAAGACAGGGGTAAAATGATGAGGAGGGGGATTGAGAAGGGGGGTTGAGGATGAGGAGGGGGGTTGATATGCTAAAGACGTGACGTCACATGAGCTGGAAGATGCGTGGAGGAGCGGAGGAGCAGCTGATGGAAGGTAAGAGAGGGGAAAGGGAGAGGGGGAGGTAAATAGAGAGGGGTAAAATGACGAGGAGGGGGGGTTGAGGAGGGAGGTTGAGGAGGGGGGTTGAGGATGAGGAGGGAGGTTGAGGAGGGGGATTGAGGATGAGGAGGGGGGTTGAGAAGGGAGGATGAGGAGGGGGGTTAAGGAGGGGTTGAGGAAAGGGGATGAGGAGGGAGGTTGAGGAGGGAAGTTAAGGATGGGGGTTGAGGAGGGGAGTTGAGAATGGGGAAGGGGGTTGAGGAGGGGGGTTGAGGATGAGGAGGGGGGTTGAGGAGGGGGGTTGAGGATGAGGAGGGGGTTGAGAAGGGAGGATGAGGAGGGGGGTTAAGGAGGGGGGTTGAGGAAAGGGGATGAGGAGGGAGGTTGAGGAGGGAAGTTGAGGATGGGGGTTGAGGAGGGGAGTTGAGAATGGGGAAGGGGGTTGAGGAGGGGGGTTGAGGATGAGGAGGGGGGTTGAGGAGGGGGGTTGAGGATGAGGAGGGGGTTGAGAAGGGAGGATGAGGAGGGGTTTGAGAATGAGGAGGGGGTTGAGGATGAGGAGGGATGTTGAGGAGGGGGGTTGAGGATGAGGGGTTAAGGAGGGAGGATGGGGGGTTGAGGATGAGAAGGGTGGATGAGGAGGATGATAAGGAAGGGGGAGGGAAAGAGACAAGAGGGAGAGGGGGGAAGAGACACAGTGGAGGGAGGGAGTAGGGAAGAGACACAGGGGAGGGGGAGGAGGGGAAGAGACACAGGGGAGGGAGAGGGGGAAGTGACACAGGGGAGAGAGAGGGGGACACAAGAAAGGGGCACAGATGGCACACAAGTGGGCGACACAGAGGGCACAAGAGGGACACAGGGCGCAGCACATTCATAGACACATCACTAAGAAAAATAATAATAATAATAATTGCTATTCTAATATATATTCTAATATATTGTCAAGAAGCCCAATGAATTGTACAATCACCCAAGGGTACATATCACTTACAGTTGGAACAAAAGACTTGTTAGCTGATAAATTAAAAGTCCAAGAATATTTCTGGCCTTCAGTGTATAATACAATAACTAGCGTTCTGCAGTCCCACATCGAAAAGACACCTACCATTTTAATTAGTAGATGAAGATTAACATTTTTTATTTATTTTATTTTCATTGTTTTATTTTTATTTTTTAAATAGGTGGATTAAGGTTGTATCTATTTTAAAATACTACAAATTTCTTTAAAATAGTTGTTTTGCTCACTATGATTAACATAAATCAAGCATCACCTGGTAATGGAAGGTATGATCATTACTTGAAGTCGTAATTGAGGTGGGAAGTTACAGAGTTATACTGTATGTTAGGAACAGAATCACTCTTTTCTGTCTCAGACTCTGAAGATTCATATATTGAACTGTGGCTCTTATAGTACCAAACAATTGCACTAAATTCACATTCTAGCAATGTAATGCTTAAGATCCTACAAGTTAGCAGCCTTGTTAAATTGCGATTCAGCCAATTGAATAGGGCTCTATACTGTATAAGCACAGAGCATATTTATTTTACAGAAGTTTTTAGTTAGTAACCTTCTACACAAAAGCAAAAAAATTGCTCTGTGCTTATATAGAGCCCTATTCAATTGGCCGAATCACAATTTAATAAGGCTGTAGATGTCTAATGGATAATAGTGATAATAGTGAAAACATATACTTCTGCTTCATAGACTATTCTAATGCATTTGACTGTGTGGATCACAACAAAATGTGGCAAGTTCTTAAAGAGAAGGGAGTACCAGACCATCTCATCCTCCTGCTAAAGAATCTGTATGTCAACCAAGAAACCCCGGTCAAAACCGAACATGGGACAACAGAATGGTTCAAGATCGGAAATGGTGTGCAATAAGCTTGTATATTTTGTCACCTTATTTATTTAACTTACGTCATGTGTAAGGTATCAATATTGCTGGAAATAAATATCAACCACCTCAAAAACGCGGACAATACTACTTTAATGGCTAAAAGTGAGGAGGGACTAAATAACTCATTGATGAGGGTAAAAGAAGAAAGTGCAAAAGCTGACCTGCTGCTCAACATTAAAAAGACAAAGTTTATGGCAAATGGCAATCTCATTTCCTGGCAAATAGATGGGGAAGAAGTAAAGGAAGTGACAGATTTTATTTTCCTGGAACCCAATAGCTCTTCAGATGGCGACTGTGGCCATGAAATGAAAATACGTTTGCTTCTAGGGAGGAAAGCTATGGCAAGCTTGGACAAGCTAGTAAAAAGTAAAGATATTATAATATCCACAAAGTACTGTATTGCCATTAGTAACATACGCATGTGAAAGCTGGACCATAAAGAAGACTGAGCGCCATAAAATTGATGCGCTTGAATTGTGGTATTGGAGAAGACTGCTTAGAGTTCCTTGCACTTCAAGAAGATGCAATAAGTCAGTACGACAGGAAATCAAGACAAACTGTTTACTGGAAGGTATGGTAAGGAAGCTGACACTCAAATATTTTGGCCATATCATTAGAATCCAGGATTTCTTAGAGAAGACTCTGATATGGGGAAAGATTGAAGACACTCGAAGAAGTGGGAGTCAGAGGCGTAGATGGATAGATGAGATAACTGAAGCAACGAACATGAGTTTGATGGAACTCAGAGGGGCAGTGGCTGAAAGATGAGCCTTGCGTGCTGCGGTCCATAGGGTCACGAAGAGTGGCATATGACTGAATGATTAAACAACAAGCACCCATATAGTTATACCATGTTGTAACCTTATTTACTAAAGAGCTGTACTTCTTTTGTTTTGCTTTTTTTTCACCTTTACAGAATAAAGGCTGTAGCTAATTTTAATTTTAAAATTATTAGCTCACTATGATACAATCACAAATACTATGACAAAACCATTCATTATACATTTAGATTACCTCAAAAATGGCTCTCTATGATAGGCTCCTGTCTATAAAAAAATTTTTTTTACCATGAATCTAGAAATGTTCTTGACGTAGTATTAGTAATAGTGATATTGACTGGTAGATAAAAGGAGAAAGGGGTTGGGTGAAAGAGAGGAAGTGATGGGAAAGAGAAGAATGATGAAAGATTGAGGGGAGAAGGGCAGAGATGGATGGGGAGAGGGAGGTATGGGAAGAGAAGAGTCATGAAAAAGGGAGGAATGGAGAGAGGGAGAATAGGAGTTAGAGATGAAAGTGAAGGGGAGCTGAGAGAAAGAAAGAGAGACAAGGGTGGAACAGAGGTGGGGAGAGTGGAATAAGGGAAAGAGATAATGGGGCAGAGAGTGGGAGATGGTAAAGAGATAAGAATGGATAGGGAAGAGAGATGGAGTGAGGTATGGAGAGAGGAGGGAAAGAGAGAAAGGGGGATGGGAGAGAAATGGGGTTGGGAGGTAGAAGGATGAGAGAGAGTGGAAGATAGAGATATGCAAACAGGGAAGAATAGGAGAGAAATGGGCAATAGTGATATGAGAGTGAGGAAAAGATTGGAGAAAGAGAGGGAGGAATAGGAAAGAGAAACAAATGGAAGCGAGCAATGGAGGAAAAAGAAGGATGAGGGATGGGTGAAAGGGATGGATGGTAGGAAGAGTGAGGGAAGTAGTGGGGCAGCGTTGGGAAAGAGTTAGGGATGGAGAGAGAGAGTAGGGAAAGAGTGGGTTGGGAGAGAGGGCCATGGGAGAGATTGAGATGCAGTGGTATAGACCGAGAGGGGATGTGGTAAAGTATAAGTGGCATGGGAAGACTGGTTTGGAAGAAAGAGGCATAAGGAGAGACTGATAAGTATATACAGATGGAACAGTGGGGTTTTGGACAGAGAAAGATGCAGAAGAAAGTGTGGATAAGAGAGGGAGTGGTGGGTAACAAAGAGTGGCCATTATAGAGTTAGGAAAAAAAGGACTGCTGGGCAGTAGAGAAGGCAATCATGAGAGAGATATAAGAGAAAGAGACATGGGAGAAAAATAGAATGATAGAGAAAAGGGGATAAGAGAGATAAGGATAGACGAGAGGGATGGATGGGAAAGAGAAATAAAGGGATGGGATGCAAAGAATGGGATGTGACAGAGAAGGGATGGGAAAGGGTGAGGGATTTATGGGAGAAGTGTTGGGAAGGGGAATGAGAGAGTTTAGAAATGAGAGGGGGAGAATGGGGTGGAGAGTGAGGGGCTTATGGAAAATAAAAAAGGTAAAGGGAGGGGATAAAAATGAGGAACAAGAGAAGTAGGTGAATAGAGGGCAATGAAGAGGGGGGTGTAGAAAAGGGAGAGGAGAAGACATGGGGGGAGAGAGAACCTGGAAAGAGAGGAGAGGGAGAAAGGGAGGAAAGCAAGTGGAGATGAGAAAGAGCATGGGGTATAGGTTAGAGTGAAGGATGGATGGGAATGAGGGAGAAGGAAATCATTAAGAGAGACAGAGGGATAACAGAGAGAGAGAGAGGGAGATGGTATATATAAAGAAAGATAGGGAGAGAGAAAGAAGAGGCATGAGACAGATAAGGTGGTATGGATTAGAGAAAAAGGCAGGAAAAATGGAAGTGAGAATACAGATTTTGAAGGAGGGAATGAGGGATTGTGAGTGGAGGAGTTGCTATTGAGAGAAAATATGAAAGAAAGAGGAGGAATGGGCGAGAGACAGAAAAGGATGAATGAGAGGTTCAGGGATGGCAGTGAGAGGGAAATAAAGAATCAGGGAGATGAGAAAGGATGATAAGCAGAGAGGGAGATAGAGGTAGAGAGGAATGAGGAAGAGAGAGGGCTGGTGTGACGAAGGCCCTACAGTTGTCTAAAATGGTTGTGAAAGAGTTAACTACCAAATAGCTTATCCAAGCTAGCAGTCACCTATAATGACTTAAAAAAAAAAAAACTTTAAAGGTTAGCTGAATTCAAAAAGCCAGAATATAATGCTGACACTACCAATTTAAGATGTATAAATCTTTGGTAGCTTTCAGTTACCAGACAAATAAAAGTTATAGAAAACCAGAATTTGTACATAAAGGAAAATGTGCCCCATTATACACAAAAAAAATCTCTACTGTAATGTGAGGTTATTAATTTATTAATCTATTAATTATATAAAAACTACTAACTTGCCCATCATAAATGAATGTTACAGCAATACGCAATATGTTGTCTGTGCTGTCTCTCTCTGTGCTGCCTCTCTCTGTACTGTCTCCCTCTCTGTTATGTGGAGAGTATGCTGTATCTCTCTCTCTGTGCTGTGTCTGTATGCTGTCTGTCTCTGTGCTGTCTCTCTCTCTGTTATGTGGAGAGTATGCTGTATCTCTCTCTGTGCTGTGTCTGTATGCTGTCTGTCTCTGTGCTGTCTCTCTCTATACTGTGTCTCACTCTCTGAGGTGTGTAACGGCAGCTTTTGTGCCACTTACTGTGTTATGTGACACTCTCTCTCTCTCTCTTTGCTGTCTCTCTCTCTCTCTGCATGCTCTCTCTTTCTGAACTGTCTCTGTGTGCTCAATCTCTGTGTGCTCTCTCTGTGTGTGCTCTCTCTCTGCACTCTTTATGTGCACTCTTTGACTGTCCTTTCTCTGTCTATGTGTGCTCTCTGTGTGCACTCTCTGCCTGTGTTGTGTGCGATCTCTGTCTGTGTACATTCTCTGTGTGCGCTATCTCTTCTGTCTCTCTGTCTGCATTTACTATCTGTCTGCGCTATGCGTGTGCTCTTTGCACTTACTGTCTGTGTGGGCTCTCTTTCTGTGTGCAATCTCTGTCTGTGTAGGCATTCTGTGTATGCTCTGTGTCTGTGTACTCTCTCTGTGTGCTCTCTCGGTCTCTCTGTGCTCTCTTTGTCTGCGTGGTCTCTGTCTGCTCTCTATCTGGTCTCTCTATCTGTGTGCTCTTTCTGTCTATGTTCTCTCACTATGAGTGTGCTCTCTCTGTCTGTGTGTGCCCTCCTTCTGTGTGGACTCTCTATCTGTGTTCACTCTGTCTGTGTGCCCTCACTTTGTTTGCTGTATGTGGGGACTCTGTGTGTGTGTGTGCTCTCTGTCGGTGTACGCCCTTCTTCTGTGTGCACTGTCTCTCTGTCTGTGTGTGCTCTCTGTCTTTGTGCACTCTTTGTGTGTGCACCCTCCTTCTGTCTGCACTCTCTGTGTTCACTCTATGTCTATGTGCTCTCTCTATCATTGTATGCTGAATGTGTGGGCTCTGTCGATGTGCTCAGTGTGTGTGTGTGCTGTCTCTCTCTGTGCTGCCTGTGTGCTCTCTTTCTCTCGCTGTGCTGTCTTTGTCTGTCTGTTGACTCCTATGGTATCTCTCTCTCTCTGAGGTGTATAATGGTGACTGTGTATGCTGGCTCTCTGGCCCCGCCCCATCTATGATGTGCGCTCTCTGGGTGCATTCTCTATCTGTGTACGCTGCTATGTGGGCTGTCTGTCTGTGTGTGCTGTCTCTCTCTGTGCTGTCTGTGTGGGCTTTCTGTCTCTAACTGTGATATCTCTATCAGTGTGCTGTCTCTCTGAGGTGTATAATGGTGTCTAATGTCATGGCTCTGCTCCTCTATGATGTCATGGCCCTGCCCAATTTTAAATACATAAGGAACTCTCTCTTTGTGCTGTCAGTATGCTGTCTCTGTGCTGTCGCTCTCGCTCTCTCTGCAGTGTGTAATGGTGGCTGTTACGCCACTTGCAGACAGACAGAGAGCACACGCAGACACAGAGAGCTCACACAGAGACAGAGACAGGAACCTATCTTGTTTTATGTGCGCCGCTGTGAAAGGGCGCCGCTGCCGACTTTAGCTGTGACATCTAGCTGTGAAAAGTAGGTAGTACTCCCCAAGCCTCTAACACTAACCCCCTAAACCTCACTTCCTAACTGTAACCCCCTAACCCTCTAACCCTAACCCCCTACCCTAACCCCTTAATCCTAACCCCCTAACCCTAACCCCCTAACCACTTACCTATTCCATATGGGAAAACTGACACATTCCAAAGTAAATGTTTTGCATGCTTTTGGTGCAATGTAAATTTTTGTTTTTAAAATATTGAGAGACAGAGAAAGATAAAACACATTTCATAACATTTCATAAGTATACAAATAATGATGTATTGAGTTACAGAATTTCCACATCTATTAATGAAATGTATCTATAGACGGGAGATATTCATTCTAAAATAGTGATATACTAAAAGTGAAATTAAAAGTAAAATATGTTTTCCTTATTATATTCTGAATTTCTCAGTCATACTCTGCATTGGGAGGTTTCTGGCCCCATATACCCATAGACCCTCTGTCCCTGTTTCTTACCTTTGAACAGTCACAACACAGCACTGAGCAGTCCTTCCCTGTGTCTCTGGTTTTCAGCCTTTATGTAGTCTGTTTGAGTCATACTGAAAGTGAAAGGCTTTCCTTCTGAACACACATAAAAAAACATTGCAATTTATGGGAAATGGGCTGTCCATTGGAGGCTATACAAGGTCATTTTTATTCCATTTGAATCCAAATGGTTTACTATACATTGCATTTTGCATATCACTTCATTATGATATCGTGGTGTGACGTAGATTCAATGAATTGAATGTGATGGGATGAAAAATAGTTTACTTAACATAAAATAATGCAGAAACACAGGGAGTGATGCTTGGCATTTCTGTGTACATTTGTATATTTTATGTGTAAATTTGTATCTTCTCAATTTTCACTATTCAGTCTCAAATACATGTGTGAGTATGTATATATTGGCGCTTTCCTGTTTTATGCTACCACATGTGCACGTGCATCTGTTATGTGCATGCACGCCTTGTGTCGAAGAAGCTGTCTCCTTTTGGCTGATAAGTGCTTAGGGGTTTTCGAGTTAGGTTTACAGGGATAGGGTCGGAAAGGGGTGTAGGGGATTAGGGTTAGGGACTTAGTTTTAGGGGCTTAGGCTAAGAGGGTTAGGAGGTTAGGGCTAAGGCCACGAAGGGGTGTAAGGGTTTAGGGTTAGGAGGCTAGGGCCGGCAAGGGGTGTAGGGGGTTAGGATTAGAAGGTTAGGTTTAGGGTTAGGGCCGGGAAGTGGTGTAGGAGGTTAGAATTAGGGTTAGGGCCGGCAAAGGGTGTAGGGGGTTAGGGTTAGGGCCGGCAAGGAGTGTACCATCATACACTTGTTCCGCTGTAACTGAGCATGTTCAGTCTAAACTAGAGTCTGAACCCCCTGTAGTTAGGAGGAGATAAGCATCTCTGCTTGAGGATAAACTGACACATTCAAAAGTAATAAGAAAATAAACTCTTATATATTTTTTTCTGGGTTTTACTAGTCTGTACCCAAGAAACAAACATGTTCTGTTATATATTGAAATCTAGTTTGTATATAAATAGGTAATTATTATTTTATTTAAACATAATATGTATTTCACAATGCTAAATATAAAATATAATGCACAATGATAAATATCAGCATCGCAATAAGGCACAGAAAATTTACTGTTTACTTTTCGGTCTCTATTGACTCTGTTGTACCTAAAATTATTTACAACACTATACAACTGGGGACCCTAGGGATTCCCATGGTACCTACACCTGGCCCTCTACCAGGTACCCTAAATACTACAATAGTCACTAACTCAACACAATAAATTAAATAATAAAATTAAAGATATTTAAAAATAAAATAAAAATAAAACTTACAGGAAAAATAATAAAACAAAAAGCAAACACTACTGAAAATAAAAGTTTAAGCCTGTGGGGGGTGGAATACTACTTACCCACTCTTAGCCAACCCTCCAGCAATGGTCAGCGATGTCTTGATTCCTCAATCTTCGATAAATGATGATAAAGCGAGCGCATGTTGCTAGAAGAACATCAGTTCTGTTCCTTTTTTGGGTTCAAGATCTCAGCTGTCCAATAATGTTCCCAATTCTACATCAGCACCAGAAGTTTCTGCTTAATGTATTAACCCACATCACGCCCCAGTGCCCTCTCTCACCAAACAAACATTCTAGCAGGTAATAAACTATCTTTGCCCTGTAACCTCTGAAGTGACTTACAATATTATGTCCTAGGGCCTACTTCTGAGCGCAAATACATTATTTAAACTTAAGACAATTACCCAAATTACCTTATTAAATCAAATCACTATTCTAAATATTATAGCATTAGTTGTTAAATGGTATTTTGAAAAGGGGCTTGGCATAACAGTGTCATCTCCTAACCACAACCTGAACACTAAGCATTGTATAAACAATTCTTATAAGGCCTGAATACTCACAGGCCATGCTCCTTGGGGATCCTGAGGCCTAACATTATACAGGTTATTACAATCATAACAAAATAGTCCTTGAGTTTGAGGTGGTGACAGTTGGATCTTGGACCATACAGGCCTTTGCTGGTGGGGTTCAGGGGTCCCCCCTCCTGGGCCCCATAAGTCAGTCATAACAGCATCTTCACACATTATCAACTCTCTAGCACTGACAGGTCCCTTAATTTTTTTGCAATGTGTTATATTGTATTTCTTTGTACTTAACACCTGTAGAGTAATCCTTAATATGTAGGCAACCTACAAGAAAGAACCACATCAAAAATCACCACCTTTTCAAACCACAACATCTAACATGTTTTCTCTCCTGCATGTGAATATTTCTGAGCATTTAGATTTTTAGGTTTTGGATGGAATGATGTTTCTGGGTAAAAAAAAAATGCTATACCCCATCTGGACCGTACTTGACTATTTTCATTGTGGAGTTCAATAAAATGTTTTTGAAGATTCATCCTGAGGTGCAGTTATCAACTGTGTAACAGCCCATTTTACATTTGGTGTGTTGTATTAGGTAAACCACTTTGGAAGATGTGCATGAGTATGATCGTTTTTATTGTATACGCCATATCATCTTTTCAAATGTACAGACAGAGCATACAAAGGATTCTGTTGCAAGATTCAGTTTCTGTTTAGTTGTTCACTTACCAGTGTTCTACTAATATGTTTTTTTCCTTTTTAAAGATTGGTTGCTGCCTAAATACTTGGGATTTTTTTTTTATTCTTTATTCTCAGTAGTGACTTTAAATCTTTGATTCATTTGCATATATTCTGTAGAGCCAGATGGAGTATGGCCACTAGTGTTATGTGAAGTAGTTATTTTTTTTTTGTACTGTAAAATGTGTTCATGAAGTGTTCTCAGGATAAAAAAAATCAGACAGTGATTGTTTCAGACTGCCAAATCACAAACAAACAAAAGCAGTTCCATGAAATGTAGACATGTCCACAATTTTTAGCCTAATTAAAGATATACCTGCTAACACACTACTTGTCAAATGGATGTAGAGTCTCCTTATAGCAACATCCCAGACAAAGATGGCACTGAGGCATGCTTTAAGTTTCTTTCAACACACACTCATAAATACAGCCCTGATGTTATTGCTAAACTAATAAAATATATCCTGACCGACAACTATTTCACTTTTAACAACTATACCGATCTACGAATGATGGGGACTTCCATGGTTGCCAAAATGACTCCACAATATGCCAATATAATTATGGCTAATCTGGAAGAGAAAACAACAAAGTCAGAGATGCTCATCAGAGAACGAACCAACCTTAATAGGTTAGTTCTATAGCCATGATAAGCTACTCTGAGAGCAACCTCTTTTAGCTCACTTGTGCCCTTCACAAGGAGAAATATCCTGTAGTATATCAGTCTGGTCTCACCCAAAAGAGTGATCCAGCCCCGAAATACCAGGCAATTCTACCCTGAACAGGAGAAATAGCAAACCCCAGACGCGTTTCAGCCTTTATGGGCCTCGTCAGTGAGGTGCAGCTGAACTCCCTAAGGCACAGTGAGCAAGGAGTCCACGTCTGGAGTCCCCTATTACCCTTAGGGAGACTAATCCCTAAAGGTAATTTGCATATGCAAAACAACAAAGTCAGAGATGCTCATCAGAGAACGAACCAAACTTAATAGGTTAGTTCTATAGCCATGATAAGCTACTCTGAGAGCAACCTCTTTTAGCTCACTTGTGCCCTTCACAAGGAGAAATATCCTGTAGTATATCAGTCTGGTCTCACCCAAAAGAGTGATCCAGCCCCGAAATACCAGGCAATTCTACCCTGAACAGGAGAAATAGCAAACCCCAGACGCGTTTCAGCCTTTATGGGCCTCGTCAGTGAGGTGCAGCTGAACTCCCTAATCTGGAAGAGATATTCTTATCTATATCCATTCACAAACATTAGACTACTGATTGTCACGACAGCTCTTCATGCAGGATTTTCTGTTGATGCTATGGGTTTGCAGGTTGCCCTGGGAACAGTGACAGTTGCAAATAGAACTTTAGCTGTCTGAACGAAACTAAATGCTATTCATCTGGGTGCAATAATAAAAGTCCAGGCTCCCTCTCTTGCTCCCAGCCTCAGTATTTCTGTCAAACAGCTGAATCCTTATCCATTCCTTGTTCAGTCCTAGAAGACAACGGCACCAATATACAAAGACCCTCTTGGCTGGGGGCAGCAATGTGATTGGTGCTGTTATTATTCAAACTGAGGGTTCCATCTCATGTAGTATTGCTTGAGACTTGATAAAGGGAGGTTAAGCCTCTCGAAAGCTCGTCATTATAAATAAGACATTTGTCCAATACAAAAGGTATCAAATTATATTGCAATACTCATTATTAATCTATGTATATATATATATGGATTAATAATTAGTAAATTACTATATATATATATATATATATATATATATATATATATATACACATATATATATATATATATATATATACACACATTTACATATACATATATATATATACAGTTTCTTGCAAAAGTATTCACCCCCCTTGGCTTTTTACCTATTTTGTTACATTACAGCCATAAGTTCATGTTTTTTTAATCTGAATTTTATGTGATGGATCAGAAAACAATAGTCTAAGTTGGTGAAGTGAAATGATAAAAATATATACATAAAACTATTTTTTAGAACTAGAAAACAGAAAATTGGCATCTGCGTATGTATTCAACCCCTTTGTTATGAAGCCCATAAAAAGCTCTGGTGCAGCCAATTACCTTCAGAAGTCACATAATTAGTGAAATGATGTCCACCTGTGTGCAATCTAAGGGCCTCATTCTATTATCGGCCGTAAATCGTCCGTAAGGCTGCGATTCCTTGCGAGGGTTCAGTTAACTCGCGATTCTATTATACGGCCCTGCAAGGATCTCCTTTTACGGCCGGCCGCATATCTTGGAACCGGCCGTAATCTGTGAAATATAAAAACTGAAAAATAAATTCAAGCCTGCACTGTACAGCTCTGTAAATGCTAGGGATCATATTGGGGGACATGAGGATTAAAAGGAACCCACTCTCAAGCTTGCACATCTGCCCAAACCCGAGTTCAAATTAACTGTTTATTTGCCGGCTGCGGCGTGGGTGTGTCTGAAGTGCTCCAAGCACTCTGGACTTTTTACATGGATATTTTACGGATATTAAAAATAAAATATTTTACGGATTTGAGTATAGGGTAATTATGTGCTATTTTTTCTAACACCTAAAATCCCTTTATAGTCTTCTCAAAGTGCAGGATGGCTTTATTTGAGCTATTTTATGTGCTTAATTGGTGCTAGCGAGACCTTTTTCCTGCAAGTAACTGCGGCTCGCTTTTAGCCTTGCAGAGAGGTTTCCCGGAGCAATTGAATTGCAAATCTCTTGCGGCCGTTTTAGATCAAAGGCTTTCCTCCGGCGCGAGCGGCCGCAAGAGATAGCAAGGCACCGGCCGCAAGCCTGCCGGAATCCCCGGCCGTAAGGGAATAGAATAGCCGAATAGCTTGCGGCCGGTCCTTGCGGCCCCGCAACGGCTGCGGCCGATAATAGAATGAGGCCCTTAGGAAGGTCCTCTGGTCTGATGAGACAAAAAATGTACTTTTCGGCCATCAAAGAAAACGCTATGTCTGGTGCAAACCCAACACATCACATCACCCAAAGAAGACCACCATTTTTCAGCAGCCAGAACTGGGAAACTGGTCAGAGCTGAGGCAAAGATGGATGTTGCTAAATACAAGGATATTCTTGAGCAAACACTTGAGTAATGTAAGGGGAAACATGCAAATGGGTTGGAGTGGCTTAGTCAAAGCCCAGACCTCAATCCAATAGAAAATCTATGGTCAGACTTAAAGAGTGCTGTTCACAAGTGCAAACCATCCAACTTGAAGGAGCTGGAGCAGTTTTGCAAGGAGGAATGGGCAAAAATCCCAGTGGTAAGATGTGGCAAGCTCATAGAGACTTATCCAAAGCGACTTGGAGCTGTGATTGCCGGAAAAGGTGGCTCTACAAAGTATTGACTTTAGGGTAGTGAATAGCTATGCACATTGACCTTTTCTGTTATTTTGTCCTATTTGTTGTTTGCTTCACAATAAAAAAAAACATCTTCAAAGTGTTGGGCATGATCTGTAAATTGAATGATGCAAACTCTCAAACAATCCATGTTAATTCCAGGTTGTGAGGCAACAAAACACGAAAAATGCCAAGGGAGGTGAATATTTTTGCAAGGCACTGTATATTATAGTACTATAAATACTTTCTTACCTGCCTGGTGCTACACTCCACTTTCTGGGGTGAGAAGGGTCCACTGCTGGCAAGAGGGCAGAGGTGGTTAACAGAGGTCTGAGGGTGCGCAGGGGCCAGCAAGGACTGAGGGGGCCACAAGGGGCTGAGGGTGGCCAAAGGGGGGTTGCGGGGGCCACAGGGGCGGAGGTCCGCGAGGGTTCACAAGTGATCCGTGTGGGTCGAAAAGGGGCCGTGGGGGCCACAGGGCCTACAGGGGGCACAGTGGATGGCCACAGTGGGCCATAAGGGACTGCAGGGGACCTACGGAATGTCCCCAGGGCCATAAGGGGCGGTGGGGGCCACAGGGCCTGCAGGGGGCCCCATGGGGCCTGTGGGGTGTCACAGTGAGCCATAAGGGACCACATGGCCTGATGGGGGTCCCTGGGGTCTGTGGGGGCTACAGTGAGCCTTAATGGGCTGCAGGTAATGCACGTGCGATCTGCGGGAGCCATAAGGGGCTATGTGGGCCACATAGGGCCTCTTGGCCATATGGGGGGCCACTGTGGGCCATAAGGGGCTGTCGGTGTCCCAAGGGAGGTCCACAGAGGCCATTAGGGGCCATGGGGGTAACTGGGCAGGCAGGGGCCCCTGGAACCTGTGAGGGGCCACAGTGGGCCATTAGGAGTTGCAAGGGAGGTGTGTGGGGGCAACAGGGGAACCCAGTGGACCCGTGGGGGCCACAGGGGATCCACTGGGGCCACAAATAATCCATATGGGGCCACAGTGGACCCATTGGGAACCACATAAGATCTGCAGCGGCACAGAAGACCCGCAGTGGCCATGGGAGGGCCACAAGTGGTCAGTGGGGGCCAAAGGGGGTCCACTGGGCTACATGGGACCCACGGTAGGTTTGCGGGGGCCCCTCAGAATGCTGCACCGGCAGTAGCTCCATCTCTGGGGATGTCCATTCAGGAATGGCAATGCCAGATAGAACTGTTCCCTATAACAGCTGGGAGAACAGTTCTACTGCAGGAGAGGGAGGGCAGAACAGTCAGAGAAACAGACAGGTTTTGGTTATAGAGGACTCTATTATTAGGAAGGTAGAAAGGGTGATTTGTCACCTAGATCCCAGCATGCAAACAGTTTGCTGTCTCACGGGTGGTTGGGTTCGGCATGTTGGGGATCAGTAGATTGGTATAAAACCCCAAATGTCATTGAAAGTGAAGAAATGCAATTATTGTTACAGATTTGAAATGCAGCTAAGCATGGGCAAGTTTTATTAATGGAGGATTTTAACTACCCTGAAATAAACTGGATGAATGAGACCAGCAGATCATCTAAGGGAAGCAGGTTCTTGAGCCCACTCTGAGATCATTATCTGGCCCAGGTTATAAAAGAACCTACTAGGAAGAAGGCTATCTTAGATTTAGTCATCACAAATAATAGTGATATGGTATCAAATGTTGGAATAGGGCATCCTTTGGGAAACAGTGATGACAACAAAGTCTCATTTGAGATTTAATTTAAAAAAACAAAACTGTAAGGGGCTAGTGGAAACTCTTAATTTTAAAAGGTCAGATTTTAATGGTCAGCAATACAACGTATAGCCTCGGACAAATAAATAATGCCATTTACCTGGCCAAAATGACCGTCCAGCGATGGTCACGATACCCTGGTCCTCACTCTTCTGCTCCGGATTAGTCGGGCTATGCATGCTGATTGTAGTGTCCAGTTCTCATCTGTCTTGTTAGAAGCCCACCCAAAAATAAACAGGATACTCTAAAAAAAGAAAAAAATACTTACAACTAATGGAGCCGCAAATGGTGGTTCCCGCGCCTGCTTCTGCATAAAAAATGGATTGGAACGTTCTTATTGGCTTAAATAGCCAATAGTCAATGAAGGGGGTAATTTTAGGTGCCGCAGGAGGTACTTATGGTAACCCCTACAGCGGGGTAACCCTTTAAATTCCTTTAAATGACCCATGAAAAGGTTACATTTGTGGTGTGGGTCCATTAATGACTCGTGCTGTTGGTGGGGGTTAATGTTAGGTGCCAGAATGTCCTAATGGGGAGTCCCTGGCTTTTAATGGGTGGGGTTAATAGGTAGTGAATTTTAGGTGCAAGGGGGGTTATTTCAGAATCCCCCTTGCAGGGGTTAACTGTATTTTCCATGGAGTCTCTATAGACCTCATGGTTATGTAGATGGGGTGATAGGGCAGTGAGCGGTGGTAGGGGATGCTCGTGGATTTTTTCCAGCTGGGATTTAAATGGAAGGAATCCCCAGGGCATGGCGTTATCATTTTCTTTTGGCTCCCAAATCTGTTTATCATTCGTAAAGCTTGGTTTGGGTGCCTCCCACACTGAAAACTCTTAATAAGAAGGCAAGGTTTTAAAGATGAGAGCTAAGTGCCCTAATGTAGGGGAACAAAAGATCTACATACTGTTGAAGAAAGGCTCCAGCTGACTTTTTACGGCACTCCCCTAACTTAGAGCTCCTGAATTACATGGGGCTCATACTTATCACCATATACCATGCGAGAATAAAAGTAAAAGTAGTACCTTACATCCAATGTGGCTTAACAATGATCTAAAGATCAAGATACAGAGGAAAAAACAGCCATTTTATTTATACAAACATGAGGGGACAACTTTACATAAGTACAAGAAAATCAACAAGGCTCGCAAAAGGGCTATTAGACTGGTTAAAATAGAAAATGAAAGATTTGTTGCAAAGGAGAGGAAGCCTAACCCCCAAAAAAGTTTCAATATATTAATGGGAAGAAGGCTAGAAAGGAAGCTATAAGAAACGGGATGTCTGAACTTAACTTGGGGTTTGATTTTTGCCATTTGCAGGCTTGACGGAGTGGTTAGCGAGGGGGAATCGGAGCAATTAAATAGCGATTTAGCCTTGCGAAAGTAAAAGATCAAAGGCTAGGGGGACATTAAGTTGCATTTAAAAAAAATTGCTATGAATCGCAGCTCGGAGCCCGTAACTCATTTGGAGCCCGCAACAAGTTGCCAATTGAATAGCAAATTAAGTTACGAGCTCCATTTCCGAGCCAGGATCTCCAGAAAGCTCATTTGAATGAGGCTCATTGTATTTAAGTATTTCAACCTACACTAATACTTTTTCACCCAATTTTCAGTGTAAGTTGGGAACTTTCTGTACTTGGTTAGATTTAAACAAACTTTCACAACTTAACACTAAAACGTTGGGCATGGATGGGATTTATGCCCATTACACTAATTCTTAAAATGTTATATATTGTTGTCTCCTTTATTAGGACTTGAATTTGGGTAACAACTCAATATTTTACTTTAACTGCTTTTTAATATATAATAAATGAGATTGATCACAGATTTGATTCCATAAATAAACCCAAAGAGGACACGTGCATGATTATATCACTGGAATATTACTTAATTGTAAATTGTCATATCTATCTATCTATATATGATACTTGACATTTTGATATTTGATATATTTAAAAA
This sequence comes from Discoglossus pictus, assembly GCA_027410445.1. NCBI lineage: Eukaryota > Metazoa > Chordata > Amphibia > Anura > Alytidae > Discoglossus > Discoglossus pictus. Next base: position 207,789,731 of record CM050169.1, on the reverse strand, counting down.
CATATAAACTGATTGAAAATGACAATGTTTGTCAATATGTAAACAGGAATTACAATAATAATTACCGGTACATAAATGTACATTGTATTTTCAAAAGTATCATAATTATTTGCTCTCTATCTATCTATCTATCTATCTAAATTAAATCATTTTTTTTTCAAAATAACTAGGAGATAATCCATATTTTCTCAGATGTAAATAGAAAATTAAACCCAAATCAATGCATTGAAATATTGATCCAAAATGTTTAAATACATTATTTGTCCATGGACAATTTAGGTGTTGATCTCATTGGTGCTGCAAAGAAATGTTTAAATAGATAAAATGTTTGACTTACTTTCAGATTAACAAGCATGCTTACCACTGCTTCATATTAAAAATGCTTTAAATGAGCCATGTTTAAAAATGGATTTAGATTAAAGAGTGAAAATGCTTTGTGGGCTCATTTGCATTAGTGTCCGAGAGGGAACAGTGTAAAAGCCGTAACGGAAGGGAACTGGCCGGAACTGGTCATTTATAAAAGAAATCAATGACAATATAACTGGGATGTGTTAGATAATATTGAGAACAATATATAAGAACCAAAACCAATTTGATATAATACTTTATTAACCTTTTAAAAACCAAAATATCAAACGGAACAGGCAAAAACAGTGCGTAACGCACACTTTATAAAGGGAATTCATGCTAATATCATTGGAATGTGTTAAATATAATTGACATCTATATTTAAGAGCCAAACCCCATCTGATAGTATGCTTCATTAACCCTTTAACATGCTAGAATACAATATTTAGCAAAAATAATCAGAACAGCGACTTTCCAGAGGGTCAAAAATACCAAATTCACCAGATACACATAACTAAGTGGGATTCATGTAGTAAGTTTCATAAATTACACACAAACTCATTTAAAGTACTCGTTCCGGGCCAGAATACAATATTTCTCAAAATGACCCGGAACAACGACTTTTCAGAGGGTCAAAAATACCAAATTCACCAAATACACATAACTAGGTGGGATTCATGTAATAACCTACATAAATTAGACAGAGCCTAATTTCAAGTACCCGTTCCAGGCAGAATACAATATTTCGCAAAATGACCCGGAACGGTGACTTTCCAGATGGTCAAAAATACCAAATTCACTGAATACACATAACTAGGTGGGAATCATGTAATTATTTCTGTGCATTGTTACAGCTTTATGGGATGTCTGGACAGACAGTGAGTGTGGGAATCTGCTATCATGGACTTGATACTCCCTCCACTTCCTTTCCTTTGGTGAATTTGGTATTTTTGACCCTCTAAAAAGTCGCAGTTCTGGGTAATTTAAATGAGTTTCTGTGGAATTTAGTTATGTATTATTTGTATTTGGTTGATTTCGTATTGCTGACCATCTGAAAAGTCGCCGTTCTGGGTCCTTTTTGCTAAATATTGTATTCTGGCCCGGAACGGACACATGAAATTATTTTTTGTGGAATTTATAAAGGTTATTACATGAATCCCACCTAGTTATGTGTATTTGGTGAATTTGGTATTTTGGACCCTCTGGAGAGTCGCCGTTCCTTGTCATCTTGAGAAATATGTATTTTGGCCCGAAACGTGTACTTTTAATGAGTTTGTGTGGAATTTATGAAGGTTGTTACATGAATCCCACCTAGTTATGTGTATTTGATGAATTTGGTATTACTGACCCTCTAAAAAGTTACAGTTCCGGGTCATTTTGCGAAAAGTTGTATTTTGGCCCAGAACTGGTACTTGAAATTAGTTTCTGTGGAATTTATGACTGTTTTTACATGAATCCCACCTAGTTATGTGTATTTGGTGAATTTGGTATTTTTGACCCTTTGAAAAGTCGCAGTTCCGGGTCATTTTTGCAAAATATTGTATTCTGCCCTGGAACAGGTACTTTAAATGAGTTTCTGTGGAATTTATGAAGGTTATTACATGAATCCCACCTAGTTATGTGTATTTGGTGAATTTGGTATTATTGACCCTCTAAAAAGTCGCAGTTCCGGGACATTTTGCGAAATATTGTATTTTTTGCCGGAACGGATAATTTAAATGAGTTTCTGTGGAATTTATGAATGTTTTTACATGAATCTCACCTAGTTATGTGTATTTGGTGAATTTGGTATTTTTGACCCTCTGGAAAATCGCTGTTCTGATTATTTTTGCTAAATATTGCATTCTGGCATGTTAAAGGGTTAATGAAGCATACTATCAGATGGGGTTTGGCTCTTAAATATACTTCTCAATTATATTTAACACATCCCTATGATATTAGCATGAATTCCCTTTATAAAGTGTGCGTTCCAGCCTGTTTTTGCCTGTTTCTTTGATATTTTGGTTTTTAAAGGGATAATAAAGTATTATATCAAATTGGTTTTGGTTTCTATAAATTGTTCTCAATATCATCTAACACATCCCAGTGATATTGTCATTGATTTCTTTTATAAATGGCCCATCCCAGAGTGTAGTGCAAATATTGTATTTCCTGACATTCTGAGTAGGAAACAAATGTATTCACTTATTTTTAGGCATACAAATATACAAAGTTTTATTTTTTTATGTATTCTGTACAGTGGGAAGCTTCTCTCACTCATTTGACCACCATAAATAATTTTGAAATAGGAAAATATGTATTTATATTTTGTTGAAACCTGCCCATCACCCTCCAAAAATTTGCTTTCAATTTCATTTTGAGTCAGCCTTTTCTGTCAATGATCCCTTTTCTGGGAAATCATATACATATGGGGATGTACTTCAGATGTATTTGGCCTTTCAGTTCAGTCTAGACTCTAGACAAAAGGTGCTACAGTACTTGACCTGAGCACGGCCCAGTGAGTATATCCGTATAACACTTTGGGCACAACTTGCTCCCTGAATAATTAATTAGGCACCAAACACTTCCTGAGCCCTCTAAGTAAATGATTAGACACAACCACTTTATGGGATAACATACTGGCCACAGCGTTTATTGGTAAACCCCAAATCACATTATAACATCAATATCATTAATTAAGTAAACATAAACAAGTGAGGGGAGGAGCCTGACCCGAGACAGTACACTCTCCGCCCTAAACCCTCGTCCAGGGCCTACCGTGATGGAACATCCGTACCCCCGTAGCGCAGGATCCCACCCACTTAACCACTGTCCCGGCGACTCCCCTCACCACCCGCCACGGAGAAGGCAGCAAAATACCTTTGCGGCATACAACTCCCCCAAAAAACGCCATGGCCAGCCTGCCTTCCTCCCTAGCCCCTAACACTAAAACTCCACCTACTCGTGACCTTGACCAGCTAAAATCATGAATAATTAAGCCGGATGCCCTTAGCTTAGCATTTATTCCAGCAACCAATTCTGGGCTTGCCTATTTACTTGTCCTCACAAACAAACCGATCGTCTAAGCTAGCCCATTTGGCAGCTGTTACCAAGCTTGATCCTTTCCTACCCTTGATAAAACCCGCGGTTACCCGGGTGTATTACCAGGGATGTTACCACCACATAGAGCACTTCCAAGGTAGGCGACACTAGTGCCACTCGCAACTTGCTCATCCCACTGATGACATTCCCATCTCCATAACAGATGGATCATACTTCCATCTGACCTGGGCCAAACGCCCAAGCTGGGGCCATGGATCGGCACCTGAGATGATGCGCCTGCTTGGTCCGATGACCGAATATCCATAAATTACTACGACTTTCCCTTCTCCAAGCCCCAGGGCAACATTTCTGTGGAATTTATGAATGTTTTTACATGAATCTCACCTAGTTATGTGTATTTGGTGAATTTGGTATTTTTGACCCTCTGGAAAATCGCTGTTCTGATTATTTTTGCTAAATATTGTATTCTGGCATGTTAAAGGGTTAATGAAGCATACTATCAGATGGGGTTTGGCTCTTAAATATACTTCTCAATTATATTTAACACATCCCAATGATATTAGCATGAATTCCCTTTATAAAGTGTGCGTTCCAGCCTGTTTTTGCCTGTTTCGTTTGATATTTTGGTTTTTAAAGGGATAATAAAGTATTATATCAAATTGGTTTTGGTTTCTATAAATTGTTCTCAATATCCTCTAACACATCCCAGTGATATTGTCATTGATTTCTTTTATAAATGGCCCATCCCAGAGTGTGGTGCAAATATTGTATTTCCTGACATTCTGAGTAGGAAACAAATGTATTCACTTATTTTTAGGCATACAAATATACAAAGTTTTATTTTTTTATGTATTCTGTACAGTGGGAAGCTCCTCTCACTCATTTGACCACCATAAATAATTTTGAAATAGGAAAATATGTATTTATATTTTGTTGAAACCTGCCCATCACCCTCCAAAAATTTGCTTTCAATTTCATTTTGAGTTAGCCTTTTCTGTCAATGATCCCTTTTCTGGGAAATCATATACATATGGGGATGTACTTCAGATGTATTTGGCCTTTCATTTCAGTCTAGACTCTAGACAAAAGGTGCTACAGTACTTGACCTGAGCACGGCCCAGTGAGTATATCCGTATAACACTTTGGGCACAACTTGCTCCCTGAATAATTAATTAGGCACCAAACACTTCCTGAGCCCTCTAAGTAAATGATTAGACACAACCACTTTATGGGATAACATACTGGCCACAGCGTTTATTGGTAAACCCCAAATCACATTATAACATCAATATCATTAATTAAGTAAACATAAACAAGTGAGGGGAGGAGCCTGACCCGAGACAGTACACTCTCCGCCCTAAACCCTCGTCCAGGGCCTACCGTGATGGAACATCCGTACCCCCGTAGCGCAGGATCCCACCCACTTAACCACTGTCCCGGCGACTCCCCTCACCACCCGCCACGGAGAAGGCAGCAAAATACCTTTGCGGCATACAACTCCCCCAAAAAACGCCATGGCCAGCCTGCCTTCCTCCCTAGCCCCTAACACTAAAACTCCACCTACTCGTGACCTTGACCAGCTAAAATCATGAATAATTAAGCCGGATGCCCTTAGCTTAGCATTTATTCCAGCAACCAATTCTGGGCTTGCCTATTTACTTGTCCTCACAAACAAACCGATCGTCTAAGCTAGCCCATTTGGCAGCTGTTACCAAGCTTGATCCTTTCCTACCCTTGATAAAACCCGCGGTTACCCGGGTGTATTACCAGGGATGTTACCACCACATAGAGCACTTCCAAGGTAGGCGACACTAGTGCCACTCGCAACTTGCTCATCCCACTGATGACATTCCCATCTCCATAACAGATGGATCATACTTCCATCTGACCTGGGCCAAACGCCCAAGCTGGGGCCATGGATCGGCACCTGAGGTGATGCGCCTGCTTGGTCCGATGTCCGAATATCCATAAATTACTACGACTTTCCCTTCTCCAAGCCCCAGGGCAACATTTCTGTGGAATTTATGAATGTTTTTACATGAATCTCACCTAGTTATGTGTATTTGGTGAATTTGGTATTTTTGACCCTCTGGAAAATCGCTGTTCTGATTATTTTTGCTAAATATTGTATTCTGGCATGTTAAAGGGTTAATGAAGCATACTATCAGATGGGGTTTGGCTCTTAAATATACTTCTCAATTATATTTAACACATCCCTATGATATTAGCATGAATTCCCTTTATAAAGTGTGCGTTCCAGCCTGTTTTTGCCTGTTTCTTTGATATTTTGGTTTTTAAAGGGATAATAAAGTATTATATCAAATTGGTTTTGGTTTCTATAAATTGTTCTCAATATCATCTAACAAATCCCAGTGATATTGTCATTGATTTCTTTTATAAATGGCCCATCCCAGAGTGTAGTGCAAATATTGTATTTCCTGAAATTCTGAGTAGGAAACAAATGTATTCACTTATTTTTAGGCATACAAATATACAAAGTTTTATTTTTTTATGTATTCTGTACAGTGGGAAGCTCCTCTCACTCATTTGACCACCATAAATAATTTTGAAATAGGAAAATATGTATTTATATTTTGTTGAAACCTGCCCATCACCCTCCAAAAATTTGCTTTCAATTTCATTTTGAGTTAGCCTTTTCTGTCAATGATCCCTTTTCTGGGAAATCATATACATATGGGGATGTACTTCAGATGTATTTGGCCTTTCATTTCAGTCTAGACTCTAGACAAAAGGTGCTACAGTACTTGACCTGAGCACGGCCCAGTGAGTATATCCGTATAACACTTTGGGCACAACTTGCTCCCTGAATAATTAATTAGGCACCAAACACTTCCTGAGCCCTCTAAGTAAATGATTAGACACAACCACTTTATGGGATAACATACTGGCCACAGCGTTTATTGGTAAACCCCAAATCACATTATAACATCAATATCATTAATTAAGTAAACATAAACAAGTGAGGGGAGGAGCCTGACCCGAGACAGTACACTCTCCGCCCTAAACCCTCGTCCAGGGCCTACCGTGATGGAACATCCGTACCCCCGTAGCGCAGGATCCCACCCACTTAACCACTGTCCCGGCGACTCCCCTCACCACCCGCCACGGAGAAGGCAGCAAAATACCTTTGCGGCATACAACTCCCCCAAAAAACGCCATGGCCAGCCTGCCTTCCTCCCTAGCCCCTAACACTAAAACTCCACCTACTCGTGACCTTGACCAGCTAAAATCATGAATAATTAAGCCGGATGCCCTTAGCTTAGCATTTATTCCAGCAACCAATTCTGGGCTTGCCTATTTACTTGTCCTCACAAACAAACCGATCGTCTAAGCTAGCCCATTTGGCAGCTGTTACCAAGCTTGATCCTTTCCTACCATTGATAAAACCCGCGGTTACCCGGGTGTATTACCAGGGATGTTACCACCACATAGAGCACTTCCAAGGTAGGCGACACTAGTGCCACTCGCAACTTGCTCATCCCACTGATGACATTCCCATCTCCATAACAGATGGATCATACTTCCATCTGACCTGGGCCAAACGCCCAAGCTGGGGCCATGGATCGGCACCTTAGGTGATGCGCCTGCTTGGTCCGATGTCCGAATATCCATAAATTACTACGACTTTCCCTTCTCCAAGCCCCAGGGCAACACGGCTCGTCGGGCTGTTACAGTGTCTGTTCATGCACAAAGCCAATGTGAACCATGTTCCACCACGGAGTGTACCCAGCTCTCATTACATGTCACCAAGTTTCAGAATTGTCCTCATAGGGAACCACCTTTTCCCCGTAAGGAAAAGCACCAAACAACTCATGCCTTGAGGTCCAAGAACCGTATTACCACAAAAGGAGAGCGATCAGTGTACCTTGGACATTGTAACTACCTCCCTTTTCCACCTGGTTCCGCTCGGACCACCGCGGCCACATGGTCACCTGATCACCTTAGGATCCCACGACCAAACACCTGAGGTCACCGGCGCCTTGTCTGTTCATGCCAACCTCTCGCCACCAGCTCACCTGCTGAAAGGAGAGATGGCTGTACAGAACCACAAGGCCTCATGCTTTCCAGAGACCTCTTTCCCCACAGTGGTATCTCCGGCCCTTGGGAAAGGCTACCACTTGCCTTCCATCCCTTTGCCATACCTCCTGTGACACCTTGCTCCACTTGCAATACTAATACTTCCTACGTCAGGTCCATCGGCCTGGCTCGTTTTGAAAGGCTGCGGCTCCTACCCGACGTCCCACCTTCGGGGAACCCTCCTCCCGGCCTTAACCGAGAAACCTCAATCTTGCCTGTTCCGCTCGCGGACCAACGCACGCGCTGGGCGAATCAAACAGTCCTTCCCATAAGGCCATCAAAAAACCCGGTACCTTTTTTCTTTTAAACCATAAGCTCCATTACCGGTACTGCGTCCAAGCGTAACCAACCTTGGCACCCTGGGCAGGCCATCGAGCATCCATTATGTAAGATGCCAGAACGTGTAAAAAAATGTAATTCCCCACCTGCATGTCATGCTTTGAGGGATACCCGACCAACCCGGGAAAAGTACGTCCCGGATAGGGTACCCATCGCCTGACCCTCTCCAGCCGGGTCCAAGGTGAACTCCTTACCATGTGAATACCACCGACCACGAACGCCGAAAAAACACCAACAATGCCTGACGGCTATCCCTTACTGAAACATGAAATTAGTAATATGGAGAAAGGTCTACCAACCGACTGGGCAACAGATTTCCACAGCTGACTCCGCACTATATTTAATTGACCCTCCCAGGACGTGTCGGAGACTGGAAACATTAACACCATAGGACCAGCCAGCGAACCCGACGTTGAAATATGTAAGGGCATTGGCCCACCAGCCAGACGCGAGCCGCTAGCCAGCAGTCTAACGTGGGCACGGTTGCACCCCGTACTTAAGCCCATAGACTTGTATTTATGAGCCGCCCCACCTGGGCTACTGGCTTTCTACTCCGGCTCGTAACTCGCACTACACCAGCTTGTAACTGTTTTCTTATAAAACACAGTAACTCAGGCCCTTTTTCAAAGCCTGAAGCAGTTGCAGGTCCCCTCCTGACTACCAGTGCTTAATTTTTATGGGACTGATGCGCAGTTCATGAAGGAACAATGTGCCCACAGATGCCTCACTCTTCCAACCTTAGCCCCATCTTAACTGGCTTATTTTTAGCTTATGCCTGCTGTATTAAACAGCTTCCCTCCAAAACCAAAGTTGGATTATACCCCAGGTGGAAAACCTGTCCGAATACAGCTGTTTCAAAGCTTACTGGCTAAAAGCGCGGTGCCCGAAAAGATTACGGGCTGACCCTAACACGTGGCATAAAATACACTAGCTCTAAACAAGAACAAATTCTGAGGTCCGCAGACGTCCCGACCACTATGGCTCAATTCTTGGAGCTAGTTGATACTTTAACCTTGTAATCTATAATTCAATCACAAGCAACTAAGAATGGCAGATTAGAAGCCTTACGTGCTACCCTAATTTGACTGGGGTGGTACTAACTTTGGCCTGGGGATCATGGGCTTCTGCCTAAGCTAACTGACCCTAAATGCAAGTTGCCCCATTGGTACCTGCAATGCATGCCTGCTCAGGCAGCGGGTGTAGCGGGACAGACTGACACTACCGAACATTAAAGTCATTTCTGAAACACATCTTTCTGTTATTTTTGCTCATTCCTCCTTGCAAAACTGTTCCAGCTACTTCAAGTTGGATGGTTTGCGCTTGTGAACAGCAATCTTTAAGTCTGACCACAGATTTTCTATTGGATTGAGGTCTGGGCTTTGACTAGGCCATTCCAACACATTTACATGTTTCCCCTTAAACCACTCAAGTGTTGCTTTGGCAGTGTGTTTGGGGTCATTGTCCTGCTGGAAGGTGAACCTCCGTCCTGGCCTCAAATAACGCACAGGTTTTGCTCAAGAATATCCCTGTATTTAGCACCATCCATCTTTCCCTCAACTCTGACGAGTTTCCCAGTCCCGGCTGCGTAAAAACATCCCCACAGCATGATGCTGCCACCACCATGTTTCACTGTGGGGATGGTGTTCTTTGGGTGATGTGATGTGTTGGGTTTGCGCCAGACATAGGGTTTTCGTTGATGGCCGAAAAGTTCAATTTTTGTCTCATCAGACCAGAGCACCTTCCTCCATACATTTTGGGAGTTTCCCACATGCCTTTTTGCAAACTCAAAACGTGCCATTTTGATTTTTGCTGAAAGTAATGGCTTTCTTCTGGCCACTCTGCCGTAAAGCCCAACTCTATGGAGCGAACGGGTTATTGTCGTCCTATGTACAGATACTCCAGTCTCTGCTGTGGAACTCTGCAGCTCCTCCAGGGTTACCTTAGGTCTCTTTGCTGCCTCTCTGATTATGAAGGTTATTACATGAATCCCACCTAGTTATGTGTATCTGGTGAATTTGGTATTTTTGACCCTCTGGAGAGTCGCTGTTCCGGGTCATCATGAGAAATATTGTACTTTTAATGAGTTTGTGTGGAATTTATGAAGGTTATTACATAAATCTCACCTAGTTATGTGTATTTGGTGAATTTGGTATTATTGATCCCCTAAAAAGTCGCAGTTCCGGGTCATTTTGCGAAATATTGTACTTTAAATGAGTTTCTGTGGAATTTATGAATGTTTTTACATGAATCCCGCCTAGTTATGTGTATTTGGTGAATTTGGTATTTTTGGCCCTCTGGAAAGACGCTGTTTTGGTCATTTTTGCTAAATATTGTGTTCTGGCATGGTAAAGGGTTAATTAAGCATACTATCAGATGGGGTTTGGCTCTTAAATATAGTTTGCAATTATATTTAACACATCCCAATGATATTAGCATGAATTCCCTTTATAAAGTGTGCGTTCGGGCCTGTTTTTGCCTGTTCCGTTTGCTATTTTGGTTTTTAAAGGGATAATAAAGTATTATATCAAATGTTTTTTGGTTCTTATAAATTGTTCTCAATATCATCTAACACATCCCAGTGATATTGTCATTGATTTCTATTATAAATGGCCTGTTCCAGTCCGTTCCGTTCTGGCTTTTACACCTTCCCGTCCCAGATTGTAGTGCAAATATTGTATTTCCTGAGTAGGAAACAAATGTATTCACTTATTTTTAGGCATAGAAATATATATATTTTTTTATGTATTCTGTACAGTGGGAAGCTTCTCTCACTCATTTGATCATAAATAAATTTGAAATAGAAAAATATGTTTTTATATTTTGTTGAAACCTGCCCATCACCCTCCAAAAATTTGCTTTCAATTTAATTTTGAGTCAGCCTTTTCTGTCAATGATTCCTTTTCTGGGAAATCATATACATATGGGCATGTACTTCAGATGTATTTCGCTCCTCATATTTAAGGAAGTACAATGTGTGGCAGTTTAAAGCAATTTTTACTTTTCAGTCTAGACAAGAGGTGCTACAGTACTGTACTTGGGAACGCCAGCAGTCCTTCTGAATGTAAGTACAATATATTTTTAGGCTGTTAGTTTCAGTGCTGTTTTATAAACACACATAGCAAAACTGAATATATTTCAATTAAGTTTATTATTCACACATTTTTGTATTCATGAAGTATTATTTTCTTGTACTAAATCTTTTTATTTATATTACAGCTTATTATTCTTATTAAAATGTAAGCTACTTTTTTATTTAGCAGTACATTCTTCGGACCTATCCTGTTAGGTGCACGCATAGGAAGTGCGCTGCCAACGTCCCAATGTAGCTGTCTAAGTGGCCGGTAAGCGGCTAGGGGTTTTCTGGTTAGGTTTATAGGGTTAGAGGCTTAGGGTTTGGGGTTTAGGATTAGGGTTAGGAAGTTACTTTTAGGGGGTTATGGTTAGGCTAAGAGGGTTAGGAGCTTAGGGTTAGGGCTGGCAAGGGGAGTAGGGGCTTAGGGTTAGGGGGCTTAAGTTTAGCGTTAGGGCCGGTAAGTGGTGTAGGGAGATAGGGTTAGGGCCGGCAAGGGGTGTAGGGGGTTAGGGGCTTAGGGATCACATCTGGACGCAAGCGTGCCCGGCACCAGGAGGCTTCTTGTGTCGTGCGCGTACATAACAGGATAGATTCCATTATTCTAACTTCTTGCTATCAATTCTTTCACTTTTCCTCTTTTTTATCTATACTGTTACAAATAACAAGTGCCAAAGGTTTCTGAGATCTGTAACATTTCCCTGTATTTAGACAAGCACAAAACAGATTTGAATAAGTAACGTTTACATTGCAAATGTTAATGGCATTAAATTAATTGTATAAAAGGGAATTTTACATGAGGTTTGTAATGTCCAGCTTGACTCAAAAAGGATTTAGACATCAAACACTGTATGAAACATAATTTGTTGAATTTGATAAATCAGTGTGATATAGGAAATGTTAAAGATCATGGAATTCATCAATACTACTACACTTTATAAAAGCACTGAAACCCAAGTATATTTTCTTTATTTAATGGATATTTTATTGTTTTATAAGAGCTTTTACATAACCTAGTTATTCCTCAGCTGTCTGCCTCTGCAGAGAGTGTGTATGTAGGTTCTCCAAGAAAAAGTCATGATCACCCTGTAAAGGGAAACGAAACTCTCATTGCTGCAACCAAAGATTTAAGTTCTTTTTAATCTCAAAGGAAAACATTTTTTTGTGGTAAATAGAAATATGAGCATCTAGAGAGAACCTGCAGTTTAAGTGCACAGTAACATTTTTAAACCTTAAAATTATGAAAAAATATTGAAAAGGAAATATTTTTACACATCCTTGTACAGTGCCTTGCAAAAGTATTCACCTCCCTTGGCATTTTTCGTGTTTTGTTGCCTCACAATCTGAAATTAACATGGATTATTTGAGGTTTTGCATCATTTAATTTACAGAACATGCCCGCAACTTTGAAGATGTTTTTTTTTTATTGTGAAGCAAACAACAAATAGGACAAAATAACAGAAAAGGTCAATGTGCATAACTATTCACCCCCTAAAGTCAATACTTTGTAGAGCCACCTTTTGCGGCAATCACAGCTTCAAGTCGCTTTGGACAAGTCTCTATGAGCTTGCCACATCTTATACCTGGGATTTTTGCCCATTCCTCCTTGCAAAACTGTTCCGGCTCCTTCGAATTGGATGGTTTGAGCTTGTGAACAGCAATCTTTAAGTCTGACCACAGATTTTCTGTTGGATTGAGGTCTGGACTTTGACTAGGCCATTCCAATACATTTACATGTTTCCCCTTAAACCACTCAAGTGTTGCTTTAGCAGTGTGTTTGGGGGTCATTGTCCTGCTGGAAGGTGAACCTCCATCCTAGCCTCAAATCACGCACAGTGTGGTACAGGTTTTGCTGAAGAATATCCCTGTATTTAGCACCATCCATCTTTCCCTCAACTCTGACCAGTTTCTTAGTCCCGGCTTTCTTCTGGCCACCCTACCATAAAGCCCAACTCTATGGAGCATACAGCTTATTGTTGTCCTATGCACAGATACTCCAGGGTTACCTTAGGTGTCTGTGCTGCCTCTCTGATTAATGCCCTCCTTGCCCGGTGCGTGAGTTTTGGTGGGCGGCCGTCTCCTGGCAGGTTTGCTGTTGTGCCATGTTCTTTCCATTTGGTTATAATAGATTTGATGGTGCTCTGGGGATCATCAAAGATATCTTTTTGGATATTTTTTTATAACCTAACCCTGACTTGTACTTCTCAACAACATTGTCCCTTACTTGTTTGGAGAGTTCCTTGGTCTTCATGGCAGTGTTTGGTTAGTGGTGCCTCTTGCTTAGGTGTTGCAGCTTCTGGGCCTTTCAAAAAAGGTGTGTATATGTAATGACAGATCATGTGACACTTAGATTGCACACAGGTGGACATCATTTCACTAATTATGTGACTTCTGAAGGTAATTGTTTGCACCACAGCTTTTTATGGGCTTCATAACAAAGGGGGTGAATACACACACACATGTCAATTTGTCAGTTTTCTATTTCTAAAAAATAGTTTTATGTATATATTTTTCTCATTTCACTTCACCAACTTAGACTATTATGTTCTGATCCATCACATAAAATTCAGATTAACAAAACATTGAACTTAAGGCTGTAATGTAACAAAATAGGTAAAAGTCAAAGGGGTGAATACTTTTGCATGGCACTGTATTTGATTTTAACTGCTCCGCTTTAATAACTTAAATAGGTCTTTAAATTACTGTAGGCTACATTGTTTTCTATTCAGTTGTTGGAAAATCTTCTGACAAATTTGATGGTTGTTTAAATGCAGGATGGGAGGTTTGGTGAATGTAATTGTGCCTCAGTTAATAGTGGTTGTAAATCTTTGATCATTTTTTGTATTTTCTCTAAAGCGGATTGGTATGTGGTGAGTAGAGTTGTATGTAAACTGTTTTGTTTTGTATTTTAATAGGTATTTCCAGTGAGTTTTTTTTTCTCATTTTATATTTTTATTAAAAGAACATGCAGTTATAATATTTGTTGTTAAATGTATAGGAATTGTCATAGAAAGTTTAACACATAGGATCAGATATCATTAAAACTGCTATTCTTTAAATATGTTCTAATAAAGATTCACATAAACTATAATAAAACATTTTTCTATAGTATTTGGGGGGGGGGGGGGGTTGTACTTTAGAACTCCTTGTATTACATATACTTTTGGTTTGATTGTTATCATAATAACTAAGTCAGAAGTGCTCATAGGTTTGTTCTATGGACATGATAATCCACTCTGAGAGCACCTCTTTTAGCTCACTTGTGCCCTTCACAGGGAGAAATATCCTGAAGTATATCAGTCTGGTCTCACTCAAAAGAGTGACCCAGCCCCGAAATACCAGTCAATTCTAAACTGAACAGTTTGAGATCAGAGTGAGATTTGAGTGAGATCAGACTGATATACTACAGGATATTTCTCCCTGTGAAGGGCACAAGTTAGCTAAAAGAGGTTGCTCTCAGAGTGGCTTATCATGGCTATAGAACTAACCTATTAAGGTTGGTTCGTTCTCTGATGAGCACCTCTGACTTACCTTTTTTGTTTATGCAAATTAGCCTTAGGGTTTAGTCTCCCTAAGGGTAATTGGGGACTCCAGACGTGGACCCCTTGCTCACTGTGCCTTAGGGAGTTCAGCTGCACCTCACTGACGAGGCCCTTAAAGGCCGAAACGCGTCTGAGGTTTGCTGTTTCTCCTGTTCAGGGTAGAATTGTCTGGTATTTCGGGGCTGGGTCACTCTTTTGAGTGAGATCAGACTGATATACTACAGGATATTTCTCCCTGTGAAGGGCACAAGTGAGCTAAAAGAGGTTGCTCTCAGAGTGGCTTATCATGGCTATAGAACTAACCTATTAAGGTTGGTTCGTTCTCTGATGAGCACCTCTGACATACCTTTTTTGTTTATGCAAATTACCCTTAGGGTTTAGTCTCCCTAAGGGTAATTGGGGACTCCAGCCGTGGACCCCTTGCTCACTGTGCCTTACCTTTTTTGTTTATGCAAATTACCCTTAGGGTTTAGTCTCCCTAAGGGTAATAGGGGACTCCAGACGTGGACCCCTTGCTCACTGTGCCTTAGGGAGTTCAGCTGCACCTCACTGACGAGGCCCATAAAGGCCAAAACGCGTCTGCGGGGTTTGCTGTTTTTCCTGTTCAGGGTAGAATTGCCTGGTATTTCGGGGCTGGGTCACTCTCTGATGAGCACCTCTGACTTACCTTTTTTGATTGTTATCATGTATCCCTCTAATTTGGAAATTAAAGGTGTTGTACTTTATTAGGAGGAATGTTACTGGAGGAATTAGACTGTATAAATCAAGAATATATTAAGCTATTTGGGTAGTAGTAGCAGGTATGAGAAAGAGAATAAAAAAACAAAAACAAAAAAATATATTAAGCAGGACATATAACTTTTCCCTTTCCTCGGATCTGTGTTTTTATTTGGTGTATCTTACCACCATTTCCATTCACAGGGTCCGGTGTCCGGGCCCTAGTCCCCCAAAACTTTTTTCTTTGTGTGGGTGTTTGTGGGGTGTAATTTAAGGTAATACTCTAGTTGCAGACTAGCCAATGTTCCCGTTGTTTAAGAAATGCTGGCATGGTGTCTTCTAAGATATCCATAATCTTTCAGCTTCAGGACAGGCATTAGCGTAGGAAGGGGGAAATAGGGATGTGCAGCGCCCCTGGTGTAATGTTGCCAGGGCCTGGGGGGGGGGGGCGGCAAAGCGTAGAACAATGGTTGCGCTGCACGGTAAAATGCGGCAAAGCGTAGAACAATGGTTGCGCTGCACGGTAAAGTGGGAGCCATTTTGGGAGGGGAAGGGGTGGCACTACTTGCACAGTGGTGTGCAGCGCACAAGAACGCACACATGCTGTGCTGCGCCGCGGAACCCCCTGCTGGCCATCTTAGGATTGGCATAGTAATAAGAGGCATTGGTAGGGGCAGCAGGAGTTGACGGCGGTGCACAGCACACAAGAACAATGCCCATCTGCTGAGATGCGTACATCATATGTCAGTTCTGAACTTTGGTTAACATCAGGTTGTACATTGAATAAATATGCATAGAAGCCTTCTGAGTTCTGAGGACTTAGGTGACGAGCGCCGAAGATGCTCATTGCCTGCGAGCCTCACATAGCGAGGCGAGCAGTTGAGGCATTGAAGCTCGGAGCACTTAGGCGATGAGCACCGAGGGCGCTCATTGCCTGGGAGCCTCGCAAAGCAAGGTGAGCAGTTGAGGCATTGAAACACATGGGACTTAGGCAGAAATGAGAGCCAAAGGAGCTCTTGCGAGGCGAGCTGTTGAGGCATTGAAAAATGTGGGACTTACACATAAGCTTAATGATGTTGTGGTTAATAGCCATCCCACAAAATCTAATGCACAAGCTATGAACCAGTGCACACTAATGAGATCCATTTTAAGATTGAAACATTTGTTTGTGGGTAGATTTCCTAACTTGTGCATTCCCCATCCTTTGTTGTTATGTAATACAGCGAGCATATGGCTAAAAGGAGCTATTTATGTAGTGGTTGTGGACTGAAGAGTGAAAATGCATTGTGGATCCTCTTCTATATCCCAGTTTCCCAGAGTGCAATGCAATAACTGTATTTCTTTGGATTCTTTTTCAACTTCTTTTTTAACTTAATGTTCAAAGTAAACACAAATGTACAATTTATTTACTATATACACTATGTACAGGGGGGGCTTATATATTTTTTTTGCCCATCATAAGATAAATGATGTTGTGGTATATATCCTTCCAACAAAATCTAATGCACAACCTAGGGACCAACCTGACACTGATAAGATAAATTAGATCTCTGTGGGTAGGTCTTTAACTTGTGCATAATACATCCTATGTTATGCTTCACCAAGCATATGCTTAAAAGGAGCCATGTATATAGTGGTATGCATTGTGGACTCGCATGTCTCTGCCCAGTTTCCCAGTGTGCAGTAGAATAACTGTATTTTTGCAAATTCTGAGCAGAAAATACGTTTTTCATTTATTTTTAGACATTGAAAAGGAACACATATGTACTACTTACATATATTCAGTCGTACCTCGGTTCCAGTCTGCTCCGTTTCTTGTTGTTTTCGGTACTTGATGCGTCTCACAGGGGGGAATATTGCTTGGAACTCAGCACTTGCTCGGTACTTGGTACGTGGGACTGATCTAATTAATTGCAAAAAATGAAAAAGACAATCCTATTTTACATGATGAACTTTCATGTTATTTAGATGCTCGCTACGTAAGTGCTCCTGAAGCAATGTGGCGTCTTCTCAAATTTGAAATGCATGATCGCTCGCATGCTGTGTATCGATCAGCTGTACATTTGCCACAGAGTCAATTAGTTTGCTTTACTCTAGCCCAACATGAACATAAAGCAACAACCGTTACTGCATGTTTCAATTAAAATTGCACGGACACTGAGGCAAGACAATTTTTATACATTGAGATTCCATATGAGAAAGACAAAAAAGGGTAAAAAAATTATCCCAATAATTTATCCTGTTAGTCCAAGAGACATTGAACATTTTAGTTTAAGGTTACTTCTTTTAAATGTTCCTGGTGCACAAAGTTATGAACATTTACGCACAGTTAATGATGTACCTGATGCATTAGTTTTGTGGGAAACATTTAAATTAAATATGTGTGAAGAAACGTTACAATGAGACCATTGCTGAATTAAAAGCATTAATGGAAATTCAAGAAGTCTTTCTTGGTCATGGATTGAATTGTGCTAATTTTAATCTGCCCGATCCAGGACTAATAGATGAAATAAACTTTGAAGACTATGATGCTGACATTGAAAAACAAAAAACAGAAGAAAAAATAGCAACTTTAAATACATTGCAATTGAAAGCATTTAACGCCATCAGAAATGCTATAGATGACAATATGCTCAAAAAACGCTATTTTTAACAAGATTGCCCTGGGGGATCTGGCAACACTTATCTATATAATTTATTGATAGCTTCATTCGATCTCAAAGAGAAATAGCTATGCCCTTTGCAACAACTGGAATTGCGGCACTATTGTTAGAAGGTGGTAGAACTGTACATAGTGGATTTAAACTGCCAGTTCCCATTTCAGAAACATCAGTGTCCGATATCAGAATGACATCATTATAAGCTAAAAAACTAAGAAAAACTAAATAATTATAATAGATGAGGCAACAATGATGTAGTAACATGCCCTGTAATGTATAGATCATTTGTTGAAAGTAGTCATGGCAACAGAATTGACTTTTGGGGGAAAGGTGATGTTGTTAGGTGGAGATTTTAGGCAAACATTACCTGTTGTGCTACATGAAAATAGGACAGACATAGTAGAAACATGTATAAAGACAAGTAAACTCTGGAAAATATTTACACACCTTAAATTAGAACAAAATATAAGATCTGTAGGACAACATTAATTCAATTGTTGGCTAATTCAAATTGGAGTAGGAAAACATGCAAAAATAAATAATCTACCTGATGATACTGTTGAAATTCCATCATAAATGATCTGCAAAAAAACACTAATATCTGCAATCTACCTAAATACTATCAATAACGAGGATTACTCAGACATTGCAAACAAAGTAATATTAACATAAAAAAACAAAGATGCCTTGAATCTAAATAACGACATTCTAAAATTAATCAGTGCACCTCAAAAAAATTATTGCTGTGCAGATTCTGTTCTGGCTGATGAGATAGATAGTGAATCTAACTTTACATCTGAATTTATCAAATCATTAACTCCCTCTGGAATGCCACCACATGTTTCGCAACTCAAAAAAGGAGCAATTGTTATGTTACTGAGAAATATTAACCCAAAAAAGAACTTTTTAATAGGACAAGATTAATTGTTCAGGATTTAAGAGACCATTTCATACATGCAGAAATTATGAATGGTGCACATAAGGGTGAACGAGTTTTCATACCCAGAATTGATTCGACACCAAACTTGCTTGCCTTTTGTCCTTCAAAGGAGATAATTTCCTATTATCATGGCATTTGCTATGACCATAAATAAATCCCAAGGACAAGCCTTTAAGTCTGTGGGTCTTTTTTTAGAAGAATCCGTATTTGCCCTTGGACAACTCTATGTGGCATTTTCTGAGGCAAAAATAAAGAACACATTAAAGTTTTTATTAAAATAAATGAAATGCAAAGAGAATTATTAGATTATAGTTGAGTATTTAGAAAAAATATCATCTTTTATAAAAAAATATCATCTATTATAAAAAAAAATCAACACAGACAAAAAAAGGAAAAATATACTACTAATACAGAATAGTGGTTTAATCCCAAAGACAAACTTTTATGTCTTTTGCTTGTCTTATGCTCTTTGTTAGCTATTTCAAGAAAAAACTCCACGGACAGAACAGTGGTTACATCATAGACAACATTTTTCGTTGGTTGGGCTCTTTTTAGAGGACCCAGTAAAAAATTACAAAAAAATAAATAAAAACAGGCCTTTACAAAACTTGACAAACCAATCCACAAAAAAAAAAAAAAGACTCTGCTCTGTTGTTAAGAACAATATCATTGAATATAGTTAGCACTTTCATTGTATGTACTTACACATTTTATGCTGTGTAGTTCGAGTTTGGTTTAATATTGTTCGGGTTTGGATTTATTATAATTAGCACTTGGATCGTATTTATTTATGTTTTTGATTGTATGTATTTGGTGATTTTGCAGAGATAGTATTGATCCAGTGAGTGATCTGATCGCCAGTATCTGGGGTCAGGAAGGAATTAATTTTTCTCAAGCTTGAGACGATTGGCTAAGCTTCACTTGGGTTTTTACTGTATGCCTTCATCTGGATTCAATATTGAAAATCAGACAAATATTGTTTAAAAATAAGTTTACACATTATTCGAATATTCATGTATATGTTACAATAAATTAGCACTTGCATCGTATTTATTTATGGTTTTGATTGTATGTATTTGAGGGGTTTGCAATGTTACTGGGTAATTACAGATAGAGTAATGATCCAGGGAGTAATCAAATGCCACTATCTGGTTCAGGAAGGGTTTTTGGTGTTTGCCTTCCTCTGGGAATCAATATGGGTAATCAAACAAATATTGTTTAAAAATAAGTTTACACATTATTCGAATATTCATGTATACGTTACAATAAAAAATGTTCAACATTTCAAAAAAACATGGTTGCTCAGTTGGTTACAGATATACAGCCTTATAACATTCTGATTCGGCCAATTGAATAGGGCTCTATATAAGCACAGAGCATATTTTTTTACAGAAGTTTTTAGTTAGTGAAGACCTTGTTTTTGGATAGAAGTTCACTAACTAAAAACGTCTGTAAAAAAAATGCTCTGTGCTTATATAGAGCCCTATTCAATTGGCCAAATCACAATTTAATAAGGCTGATAAGTTGCATAGTATAACAATAAAAACATTGACTACTAATTCAATTAATTGTTGGAGTTTTTGATACATATGGAAAATGATTTGGAAAAATACAGGTAATAACAATAAAACATAAAAAAGGGGGCATTTACCACAAATAACAAAAAAACATATTTATCATACTGTCAGGGGTGAAGACACTCGCATTGGGTGGGAGACAGCATTGCCAACCTTAAAATTGTATTGCCGTCATTTTTGACAGGCAAGTCACTAGTAAATTACATAATTTACATATCTAAAAACTCCACAATAGTGAACTATGTATGAATGCTTGCTTCCTACTATGACCTTACGGAAAAGTAATTTTAGTGTCATTGTGTAACATCACCTCTGACTGAATCTCCTGGAGGTGAATCATTTGTGAACAGGTTATTTTCAGTATACTTATCATGAGGATTTTACATTTAACATGGTAGGACATTAACTTATGTCAGTATTAAGCACTTAACATAGTGGAACATCTCATCTGCACTGTTAATATGTTGTATGCCAGTAAAGATTTTTTTAAGAATGAAAGGAGTGAACATAATTGGGAGTTTCCAAATGATAAGGTAACTTAACAAGAAAGGGTTTATTTTCTATTTTTTCACTGTTTTAGTTCTCTAAATTGTAAATATATATATTATTTTTAACTACTTTTTTCTTACAAGCTATTTAAAATGTTATAAACATCCCATAGAATTAAAAGTTATTAAACTCTGACAATTTGGATATACATTTTACCAGAGAGCAATGTTTAGACTCCTTAACTCCAACCTAAGCCAAGGGTAAGTATATCATAGTAAGGTTAGCCACATAAAGGAGTATTACACTGTACTTTTCAATTCAAAACTTATTACACAGAGTTCCAAAAAGATTTAATATACCAAGTATGCACACAAAAAATATTTTGTAATCCTTTCAATCCTTCAAGTTTACTTTTAAGTTTAGATTTGCCTGAGACATCCACACATTTTCTCTTTAAGTTTTCTTTTTTGTTTTTTTTAGATATGCAAATGTTTTGTGAATTTGAATGTGTAATTTAGAAGATATACTGCCTTTGGTCAATACAATAAAACATGTTTCTTTGATTATGTTTACATTTTATAGGGTCACCCCAACAAGTTTGTTTCTTATTAAAGAACAATAAAACTGGCTATATGTTGTATTAGCAACTTTTATCTGTAGCTAATTATCAGATATTAATCATTGTTTGTACTGCATTAGTATCCTAATGTGCATTTCAGTATGCTAACGTGGCTCATTGTGCATGATTAAATTGGGGAGAATTCTAACTGTGAATAGGCTGTACTTGCTTATTTATATGTTTATCATCACAGATTAGCACATCAAAGAAGCTCATTAGTAGTAAAAAACTACACATTTGCACAATAATGCAGCACAAACAAAGGTGAAAAAAAATCAATGATTAACTTATAAAATGGCTAGTACAAGGTATAACCAGTTTTTCTGGTTCTTTAAAAAGAACTTGAAAAATACTTGATTTTAGGGTGACTGAATCCCTATAGCAAAGTTGTTAGTTAAAATATATGATTTCTAATCTCCCAGATTTAAAATGGCTCCAAAAAACTTGATGGAAGAACCTCTGTGTCTTATTGAGAATGTGGATGGACACACACTTAAAATCAATGAGAAGGCAATGCAGTTTCTCTCTGCAATCGATCAGCCTGTGGTGGTTATAGCGATAGTAGGGAAATATCGTACTGGAAAATCATATCTGATGAACAAGCTGGCAGGACGCAGCTCTGGTGAGTGACACATTGTAATCATCTGTTTAGGACACTTAAGAGATCATTCATTCATAAAGTCATGTTCTTAAGTAAAGATATGTTGTCTTTTACTATATTATAATGCAAAAAAAAAATATCCTACATATAGGCCCCTATTCAACTGAGCAAATCGCAGTTACAGGAGTTCGTAATGTAGCCCGTAAAAGTTACTGATATTTAAGGGACATCTTTTAGCTACCTGCAATCAATTTGCGGGTTGCAGGCTCAAAAGCACTGCGGGCTGTCAAAATTGTAACTATCTCCTCCTTTGATGTTTCAAGACCGCAAAAGTTACAATTGTTAAAATTGCAAATCGATATTCAATTGCAACAATTCAACAAGCCAGCAATTGCCTTCAAAGCTGTAAATGGCTAATGTAGGGGGTTAAACACTTGTTCGTAAAACTATAAGAGCCAATAAAAATACAATACTGGACTTTAAAATATGGGGAAAGCGATGAAAGACATTGGAATTAATTGCACAACAGTCTCAAGCTCGCAAATCTGCAATCATTTTTTATGTTTAATTTCCGTATAATATCAATCTTGGGAATCAAGGAGTTAATACATATCAAGCCACACACATGAACTATAACAGTTTCTTCATTCATTTTGTTGATTTTTAAATCGCTGGATTGCGAGCCCGAACACATATCGGACGTCTAAACACTAATTGATTGACATTTAGTTTTACTGATGTCATGATGACGGTCTTATTTACTATCGCCTGTTTCAAAATCGTTACTTACGGCTTGCTTAATTAGGGCCTCATTAAATTAGAATCCGTTGTTCCCTCGGCCCTCTCAAAAGTCATTTTAGTGCTGTTTGTGAGGAGCGATGACCCAATATGTTCCTCCCAGCCACCATTGCGAAATGCCACCCAAAACGGCCGAAAATAGACTCTGAGAGAGCTACATAGTAATACGCACCCATAAATCTATGGGGAGAAGCTCGTCCCTCGGAAGAATCCCTACAGGCACAAAAAAGTGCCCAAAGGGCTACTAAAGCCCATACATGCTGCCTCGGAGCAGCCCGACTCCGGCATCTAACTGCTGCATTTAAACTTTTAAAAATTCCCGCTGCGGGATCTTAAAGGGCTGGAGGCACACCATTAGCCAATCCCGGCCATGGGGGTACTCTAAGTACTCCCGAGGCACCTAACATTAACCCCCCTCTTTGCTGGGGTCCCCATTGGGACCGGCGAACTGTCCCCATATTAACCCTCTTTGCAGCGGGGGTCCCGATCTGAACCCCGCTGCATTTAAAAATTAAAATTTCCCGCCTTGCAGGTCCCTGCAAGGACCTGCTCCACATAAAGTATTAACCCCTGTGGTGTGGGTACCCCTCCAGGCACCTAAAATAAACCCATCACTCATGGGGCCTTATACAGAGCCCCATGAGCCCTTAATTACCCTATCACTCATGGGGCTCTATACAGAGCCCCATGAGCCCTTAATTACCCTATCACTCATGGGGCTCTATACAGAGCCCCATGTGCCCCTAATGACCCCATCACTCATGAGGCTGTATGCAGAGCCCCATGAGCCCTTATAAACCCTTTCACTCATGGGGCTCTAGACAGAGCCCCATGAGCATCATATTAACCCCATCACTTATGGGGGTCTATACAGACCCCATAAGCTTCTATTTAACGCCATGACTTATGGGGATCTATATAGACCCCCATAAACCTCTACTCAAAACCATCAGTCAAATAGGGAGGGGGTCTATATAGACCCCTATAGGACACTAACTAACGCCTATAATAACACTATAAGTGTTATAAGGGTCCTCCAGGACCCTCATAATACAAAGTCTAAGCACTACACTACACTATTAACCTAACTATACCCCATTGACCCATACTAAACCCCATTATCTATCTAACCCTATCTGGGACTTTTTAACACCATCTAGACCTATTTAACTCTGTCTGGTCCTATGTAAGCCTATCTAGCCCTATTTAACCTTAACAGGGTCTATCTAACCCTAACTTAGCCTATTTAACCCCAAATGTACCTAGTAAACCCCATCCTATCCTACCCTATTAACCCTACACTACCTACCTACTACCTACCTATTACCCAACTAATTACAGAAAGAAAAAGCACACCTAATTAAAGAAAATAAAAAACCTGGAATTAAACAAAATAAAAAAGCACATTACTGAAAATAAAAAAGCGCATTACTGAAAATAATAAAACCCACATTACTGAAAAAAAAAAAAATTAAACTTACCTTTTCGTAATGTCTCCGTCCTTCCTGTAGTCTTCTCCGGGTGGGCCCCTGAAATAAATGAAACATAACAATAGTACATGAATACACACAACATAACAAAACAATAAACATTCTAAATATAAAACTTACCTTTTCACGATGCCCCCGTCCTTCTCCTCTTCTTCCCCAGCTGGGCCCTTGAAAAAATCTACCCTGGAGGAGCTCCTTGACGCTTATGATGCTTCTAGCACTGCTTCCGGTAGAAAAACCGAAATAGTGCCTTCAGAATGACATACACCCCACGGGGTATATTCCATTGTGATTGGCTGATGGCATCTGCGCCTTCTGATTGGCTGCAATCTGATTGTCAGTGACAACAGACAATCAGAAGACGTAGATGCCTTCAGCCAATCACAATGGAATATACCTCATTACAGTACCCCCGTGGCTGGGATTGGCCAATAGTGTGCTGTGGGCTCTCAAAGGATCCTTAACTGCAGCGGGGGTCCGATTGGGACCCCCGCTGCACAGATTGATATAGGAACACTTCGGGGGTCCCAATGGTAACCCCAGCATGGGGGTGTTAATTTTAGCTGCGGGGGGTACTTGAAGTACCCCCCCCCGCAGCAGGGCGTCTATTTAGAACTGTTGCGGAAGATCATCTCACAGGCTTTCACGTGCCATGACAGACTGTTGTGCTGTGTAGTTTACACAATGCTCACAACAGGTCTAATTTAATACCGTCGTAACTTTGTAAAATTTGAAGCACGTAGGCCTTAGCTGCAAACCTTGTATCTACGAGGCTGGAATTTAATGGGGCTAATAATCATGCTCATGCCCTGAAATGCTACGTACGGTTACATGGTTTAAGGATTTGGCATTTGGCCATGTACTTGCAGGCTTGTTCAATTAAATCGATCTGTAACTGTTGCAAATGTCTAACCTGCAAACTAACGGCCTGGCTTGGAATTGAATAGGGGCCATACTTTTCAGACAATTCAGAACATATTAACGATGAATGAAAAGTCTATGAGTACTAATAAGTAGAGAAATAGAGAAAAAATAGGAAATTATTATTATAATTGCTGTTATAAAACTAAAGGGCTAGCACTCCTTACTCATTATCAGTGCATCTATTTTGGTATTTTAAGTCCTCTCTTACAACTTAGTAAATAGCATTATCCCTTTAGTTTTAATGTATTAATACTACAGAACACATTATAAAGTATTGATTAAAAAAAAAAAATCTGACATGAGTGATCCATTAAAGGACAAGTGAAATGTCATATTTATAGTATGCACTTATAAAAAACTTGTCTTGATAATGTGGAAAATGTTTTTACAAAGTTTAAAATAAATAATTACAGTCTTGAACTTTTGTATTCAATTTTGCTTTAATGGCATCAGGCATTTTTTGTTTCTGTCAGGAGAAGAGAATGTGTGGAGGAAAGTGATAAGCCGACTTAGAGCCTGATTCAGAGCCTGAGACTGTTGTGCAATTAATTCTACTGTCTTTCATCACTTTCCCCATTATTAACAGTGCAGTAGTGATTTTTTATTTGCATTTACAGTGCTATGAATAGGTGTTTAACCCCCTTGCAAGTCCTCTCTAGCACTCGTAGGATTTTCTCCTTCTGTTTCCATTTACAGGTGTGAAAACATTTGCGGGCTTGGGAAAATAGATTAATTGAATAGCGATTTGCGATTTTAGCCATTGTAACTCTTGCAAAAGTAAAGATCAAAGGCTTCAGGAGGCTGTAAGTTACGGGTTTAACCATCGCAATTTTTTCAAGGCCATAACTCGTAACCCATTTGGAGCCTGCAATAAGACCCCAATTGAATAGCAGATTAACTTGCGAGCTCAAATACTGGCTACCGGATCGAGCAAGAGTTCAGTTGAATCAGGCTCTTAGTTTTGTTGAAAGATTTCCACTGTAAATAGCCATCTGACAATAAAAACTCATCAGAAGAGTAAACACAAGTAGGAAAACCCTCCCCCTAGGGCAACTTGCAGATCACCAGTCCAAGATAAGATCTGCCAGTACACAAGAAGAAGAATTAGCTTAATTTTAAATGTTGTCAAAATTGCTATTATGCTCTTTATGCTTTTAGCTTCTAATGTTGTTATTGTTTAATCTAGTTTGTAAAATAGTTCCCAAAAATGTAAAATTCAATAACCATTCGTCCTTGTATTTCTATTCATGGTTTATTATTTTTCATGCTTTATTTATTATTTTTTACTAGGATTTGCTCTAGGAGGCACCATCCAGTCTAAGACCAAAGGGATCTGGATGTGGTGCGTTCCTCACCCTTCTAAACCTGAACACACCCTTGTGCTATTGGACACAGAAGGGCTTGGGGATGTGGAAAAGGTGAATTCTGATCTACAACTGTTTTACTGTAACAAAACATATAGCTCAAAGTACTCACTTTAGCATGGATTTAAAGAACAAAACTAGAAGGAGTTTCATAAATATACACTCACACTAAACATTTATTGCATGAAGCGTTGAAGCACTCATGACCTATACTATACTGTAAGTACTATAATCATAACTGGAATCTTCGTTCAATTAAGTATAATGTTAAAATGTATTGTCCATAGTTCTACAGAATTTACTGTGTCAAAGAGATTGTTGTTGTTGAGTCGTTCAGTTGTGTCCTTTCGTTGACCCTTTTGACTGCAACATGCCAGGCACATCTGAAAGCTAGTGCTCCTCTGAGCTCCCTCAAAACTTCATCTATCCATCTCTGTCGTCCCATTTTTTGTTTGCTTTCAATTTTTCCCCCAGCATATGCAATACTGTCCTTACATTATGGCAAAATATTTGAGCTTTAGCTTAATGATAAACATTTTTAGTGAACCTTTCCCAATCTTGGACCATTCTTTTATTCCATGTTTGGTTCTGACCATGGCTACTTCATCCACGTACTTCTTTTGAGAGCATGGCCCATTTTATTGTGATCTACACAAATGCTTTAGAATAGTTTATGAAGCAGAGGTAAATATTTTTCTGGAACTCTTTTGCTTTTTTTATCATTCAGAGAACATCAGTAATTTGATCTCTTGTGCCTCTGCAAAACTCGACTTGCACATGTGATAGTTCTCGGTCCATATATTGTTGGAGTCAAGCTTGTAGGATCTTAAGCATTACTGGCATGTGAAATAAGTGCAATTGTTAAATAATTGTAGGACTCTTTGGCAATGCCTTTTTGGGATTAAGATGTACACAGACCTTTTCTAGTCCACTGGCCACTTACGTTCCCAAATGTATTGGCATAATGCAAGCAACTCTTTCACATCATCTTCTTGTAGGATTTTGAATAGTTCAGCTAGGATTCCAGCAGCGCTTGTAACCTTGTTATCAGCAAGGCTTCCTATGGCCCATCTCACTTCACTCTCCTATATATCTAGCTTCAGTGTATTATACAAACTATTGCTTTCAGGATCCATCTTGTATAGATTTTCTTCGTTTCCCTGCCACCTCTTTTTTATCTGATCTGCTTCTGCTAAATCTCTACCAGTTTTGTCTTTTATCACTCTCACTTTGGCATGAATGGTTCATCTGAGATCCTCACTTTTTTTTTGGGGGGGGGGGGTATTCTTTGTTGTAGTTATTTGGACATTTTCACAAACCTCGGTCCAAACTTCCCCAGAGAATCTAATATGCCTAGTCTATTAAATATATTCTTTACCTCCATTGTATATTAATAAGAGATATTCATTATTTCATGTTTGCTTGGTCTGATGTTTTTCCCTCTTTGCTTCAGTTTCATTCTGAATCACAGGGCAGTAAACATCTGAAATAATCTTATATCAATCACTTGTCACAAATCATCTGCTTTGCCCTTCTCCTGTGCTCTCTGGGATGTACGTTCCACTACAAAACCCAAATTTGTTTTATACCCACTCCTAAGAGATTATATATATGTTTTCGCCTTGTGAACAAAATTATTATTATTACCACATATAGTGACCTCAGTAGACTTTTAACATCCAAAAAATGATTTCCTTGTATTCCCTCAATTCCAGTTTTATTACCTCTTTTTCCATAAAATGTAATTAACATCATTATTAATCCAGTACAATAAGCATTTTAGGTGTCATTTTAGACTCTGCCTGAATCATAGCCCGTCATCCCTTTGTATCTACTGCTAAAACAATTATGCAAGCACTCATTATCTTCAATGTTGATCACTGCAGTCTCCTTTCTGGTCTACCTGCTTTCGATTTTGTTATCTATTATCTATACTAAACCGAAATGTTTAGACATGGAACTTACAAGGAACTTACATATGTTCTATGCATTTGGAAGAGTAAGGAAGAGTATACATATAGTAATAGTTTAGGGCCGTTTGTACAATTGCAAAGGCTTTTCTAGCTGTTTCAGTTACGCATAGGATTTGTGAGCTTAGCGAGTATGTGCAGATCATTGGGAGGGAGGAATCCAATCGCCAGTATCTGGGGTCAGGAAGGAATTATTTTTGCTTATTTGGAGACAATTGGCAAAGTTTCACTTGGGTTTTTTTCTGTTTGCCTTCCTTTGGATCAATTAACAATTAATCTGCATGTTGCAGATCAGGGGAGATCTAAAAAAGTTGAACTTGATAGACTAAAAGTATTTTTTTCAACTTCAATTACTATGTAACTATGTATAGGTGAGATTCCAAAGAGGGGATGAGGTATATGTGGAGAGTAAGGAGTTAATTAAAGATTGCAGCATCTGAGGGAAATGCAGGTGATAGTGTAGAGACCTAAACTATAAAAGATCAAGAATTATAGGTGGGAGGACAAGTGGATGCAGTTCATGATCAATGGAGATGAGGTGTGTCTATGTCCTTATCTGTGTCCCTAGGAAAGCCTGTATGTAGTTCAGGAGCAATAGAAGTAAGGTGTGTCTGTCAAAGTCTGTGTCCTAAGGAGGGCCCGGATGCAGTTCAGGAACAATGGGGTTTGAGGTGTATGTCTGTCATTTAAAAATGCTTTCCCACATGAGTTTCAAACTTCTATGTGATAATAAGCCGCAATTTTTTGCAAGTTCTAATACGTTGTGTTCTAATTAAGCTATTTTTTCTTTCAGGGAGATTCTAAAAATGACTGTTGGATATTCTCATTGGCTGTTTTGCTGAGCAGTAACTTTGTGTTTAATAGTGTTGGGACCATTGACCAACAAGCTATGGAACAGCTTCAGTATCCTTTACTGTAAAATATAGAATTATGGTCTGGAATTGCACTGATAAAATTTACCCCCACCTAGATTACTCTCCATTGGCAAAGTACTCTCTTGTTTGTATCTATAGCCTCAGTGACCATAACCGGTGCTTTATTATATATTCCTTAACATATCTCAGCTATGTGACAGAATTGACTAAACTGATTCAGGTGAAATCATCTCAAGATAAATCTGAAGTTAAATCTATAAAGGGCTCAAGTCCTGAGTCTGAATTTAAGAGGGTGTTCCCAACCTTCACATGGTGTGTGAGAGATTTCTGTTTGGAGCTGGAGTACAATGGCAAGGAAATATCAGCAAATGAATATCTAACAAATTCTCTGAAACTCAAGACAGGTACATATATTATGACACTAAGCATGATACTAACTTACACAACTTGAATCTGCAAGGAAATTAATACACAGCCTGATTCTTCTGGAACAGGACAGTTGTATTTATGCTGAAGGGCCATTGAATTTGTCCAGCTTTTATAACTTTTAAGTAGCAAATATAGGAGAAAACAACCTTTCAACAACGTGTTATAAAAAACAACAACTTGTGCTGTTCCTCGATCTCTTCCTTACCAGACAGAACTGATTAGCCACCTGATTCCTCAATGTATGTTCTATGGGAAGTATTTATCAAGCAGGTATACATTAAGTCTGTTTAATAAACACCTCCTATAGAAAACAGAGGAATATGTGAAAAAGTCATCAATTTTCTTTGACTGTTAGCATCAGAAGTATAGTACTAAATTCCATATAATGTGCAAAACAAGTAAGACCTTAAACAGAATTGTAAACAATTGGGAAAGCATCTACATAGTCAAAAGGAAGAACATTTCAGGTGCATGTTTATAGAAAATGCAATACATAATAAAAAGGAAACTCTACTAGCTACCAGGATGCAGTAGGTGCTTTGCACGAGGACCTATTGTTCCAGTAGGAAGTACTGTACTGTACATTATTATTGCCTACAAACAGATACTCAGTCCAACATTCAATCCCCAGTTCCCCCATGTGGTTTCTCACAGCTCAGTTGAAGTAGTATAGAGGTCTTGCTTCAGCTCTGAAATGGAGATAATTATATTCTTAGGACTTTTGTAATGCTTATTGAGGTATATCTTGCATTTACTTAGCGATGGTCACTTTAACTTTACTCTTCCCTCTACTCCAGGGTAGCTGTAATATTGTTTAGCTAACTAGTTTGTTCTTCTTTCTTCTTTTTTTTCCTTCTGTTTTTTCTCTGCTATTATTTTTTATTATTTTTTATTTCTAGTTATGTTATAGATATATTAAAAACCACAAATGTAAAATAAGAAGGTCCAGTCAGTTAATAATTGAAAAGGGTTTTATTGAGAAAGTTAATGTAATATAACTGACAAAACTCAGTTGTTCACAATGTTGTATTATAGTATACCTTCTAATAAAAGACTACTGAAAGAAGCAGTATAGAGGTTATGCAGCTTGTAAAAGGATGCAAAATGTCGCAGACAGAGCATATATTCAGCACACCGGAAAGTTTATAACAGTGCCAAATCACAGTTGTGAATTCAGGTTTGGATCAGCCAAAGTTTTTGGCTCCTTATACCAATACACTTGTTAGCCTGACTGCCATCACTACAGCCTATAAAATATCCCTATGTGCTCTACTGTGTGTTTTTGTGTTTGTGGTCGAGTTTGTGTATTGATTTATTCTCATTTTGCATCCCTGCACTTATTTTCCTGTATGACATGAAGTCAGCGTTCAGTCTTCACCAGATGGAAACTATATGCTGCATTCAGCACTTTTGAATAAATTGTTTGCACTACAAATGGTTGGCTTCTTAAAGTTTGTTCAGTTGCATAACTATTGTCAATTTACTTTACGTGAATTGGAAGTACTTTTTTATATTCACCAGAAATGTTTTATCCAGGTTATTACTCTTATTTGTTTGTTTGGTTTTATCATTAAGTTGGTTTACATTTAGTTGACGTGCCTACCTTGAGGCAAAATGTGTGCTGCATATATTTTTGTAATATTTTTTTTCTATAAATATGTATATTAGATGGGTTACCTCCATTCTCAAAAATATTAACTACAAGATGTATGTACAGTATATATCAATTTGAACATTGCATTTTGTAATATCTAGTTCCTAGTTGCAAATATGTACAATGAAGATAAGAAAAGAAAATCACTTTCCAGTCTTGCATTTCTTTAAACAGTTCATTTTTTTATTGACAAAAAAAGAATGTGATGCAAAATCCTGGAGACTTACTATGTCTGTCAGATACTCTTCCAGAGCATAACTAGACTTAGTCAGGCAGTCCGTTTTTATTCTTTTTCTTGATCTGTGAAATTCACTTTGGCCTTTTCTTTGTTTCTGACTGAATTTCTGTACTCTCCAGCCGATATACAAATTCCTGTATGGTGCACATTTTCACAGCTGTTATACATGCAAAGCCATCAGTCCTGACAATAATGAACTCTATTGTTTTCATTTCAAAGGACATGGAACCTCTATTTTTTTACCATATATTCAAGGTAGCATGTTATAAACAAGTTTTTTTTATAGAAGTACAGTGATGTCGCGAACATAAAATTTTCGGTTCGCGAACCCCGAACGCAAACCGCCGCAAATGTTCGCGAACCGGCGAACCCGGCGAACCGCCATAGACTTCAATGGGCAGGCGGATTTTAAAACCCACAGGGACTCTTTCTGGCCACAATAGTGATGGAAAAGTTGTTTTAAGTGGACTAACACCTGGACTGTGGCATGCCGGAGGGGGATCCATGTCAAAACTCCCACGGAAAATTACATAGTTGATGCAGAGTCATCATCCTCCCCTGTATCTCTTTACCCCCTCCCTCATCATCCTCCCCTGTGTCTCTTTCCCCCCTTCCTCATCACCCTCCCCCGTGTCTCATCCCCCCTCCCTTATCATCCTCCCACCTAACTCATAACCCTCCCCTGTATCTCTTCCCCCCTCCATCATCATCCTCCCCTGTGTCTCTTTCCCCCCTCCCTCATCATCCTCCCCTGTGTATCTTTTGCCCCTCCCTCATCATCTTCCCCTGTGTATCTTCCCCCCTCCCTCATCATTCTCCCCTGTGTCTCTTTCCCCCCTTCCTCATCACCCTCCCCTGTATCTCTTTACCCCCTCCCTCATCATCCTCCCCTGTGTCTGTTTCCCCCTCCCTCATCATCCTCCCCTGTGTCTCTTCCCCCCTCCCTCATCATCCTCCCCCCTCCCTTGATGATAAGGGGGGGAAGAGACACAGGGATAAGTGTGAGGGGTGTTAGGGTAAGGGGTGTTAGGGATAAGGGTGAGGGGGTTAGGTGTTAGGGTGAGGGGTGTTAGGGCTAAGTGTGAGGGGTGTTAGGGTGAGGGGTGTTAGGGTTAAGTGTAAGGGGTGTTAGGGAAAGGCATGTTAGGAATAAGTGTGAGGGGTGTTAGGTCTTAGGGATAAGTGTGAGAATGTTAGGGTTAGGTGTTAGGTTGATGGGTGTTATGGATAAGTGTGAAGGGTGTTAGGGTTAGGGTAAGGGGTGTTAGGGATAAGTGTGATGGGTGTTAGGGTAAGGGATATTAGGGTTAGGTGTTAGGGTAAGGGCTGTTAGGGATAAGTGTAAGGGGGTATTAGGGTTAGGTGTTAGGGTGAGGGGTGTTAGGGATAAGTGTGGGAGTGTTAGGTCTTAGGGATAAGTGTGAGAATGTTAGGGTTAGGTGTTAGGTTGATGGGTGTTATGGATAAGTGTGAGGGGTGTTAGGGTTAGGGTAAGGGGTGTTAGGGATAAGTGTGATGGGTGTTAGGGTAAGGGATGTTAGGGTTAGGTGTTAGGGTAAGGTCTGTTAGGGATAAGTGTAAGGGGGTATTAGGGTTAGGTGTTAGGGTGAGGGGTGTTAGGGATAAGTGTGATGGGTGTTAGGGTAAGGGATGTTAGGGTTAGGTGTTAGGGTGAGGGGTGTTAGGGATAAGTGTGAGGAGTGTTAAGGTTAGGTGTTAGGGTGAGGGGTGTTAGGGATAAGTGTAAGGGGTGTCAGGGTTAGGTGTTAGGGTGAGGGATGTTAGGGTTAGGTGTTAGGGATAAGTGTGAGGGGTGTTAGGGTTAGGGTGAGGGGTGTTAGGGATAAGTGTGAGGGGTGTTAGGGTGAGGGGTGTTAGGGATAAGTGTGAGGAGTGTTAGGGTTAGGTGTTAGGGTGAGGGGTGTTAGTGATAAGTGTGAGGGGTTTTAGGGTTAGGTGTTAGGGTGAGGGGTGTTAGGGATAAGTGTAAGGGGTGTTAGGGTTAGGTGTTAGGGTGAGGGATGTTAGGATTAGGTGTTAGGGATAAGTGTGAGAGGTGCTAGGGTTAGGGTAAGGGGTGTTAGGGATAAGTGTGAGGGGTGTTAGGGTTAGGTGTTAGGGTGAGGGATGTTAGGGTTAGGTGTTAGGGATACGTGTGAGGGGTGTTAGGGTTAGGGTAAGGTGTGTTAGGGATAAGTGTAAGGGGTGTTAGGGTTAGGGTTAGGGGTGTTAGGGATAAGTGTGAGGGGTGTTAGGGTTAGGTGTTAGGGTGAGGGATGTTAGGGTTAGGTGTTAGGGATAAGTGTGAGGGGTGTTAGGGTTAGGGTAAGGGGTGTTAGGGATAAGTGTGAGGGGTGTTAGGGTTAGGGTGAGGGGTGTTAGGGATAAGTGTGAGGGGTGTTAGGGTTAGGGTGAGGGGTGTTACGGTTAGGTGTTAGGGTGAGGGATGTTAGGGTTAGGTGTTAGGGATAAGTGTGAGGGGTGTTAGGGTTAGGGTAAGGGGTGTTAGGGATAAGTGTGAGGGGTGTTAGTGTTAGGTGTGTACAGTAGCCTAGCTATGGTTTTCCCTATTGATGCAGTATCACCTACACTCAGCCTCCTCTCAGTAAGACTGCAAGTTAGGGATAAGTGTGGGGGTGTTAGGTCTTAGGGATAAGTGTGAGAATGTTAGGGTTAGGTGTTAGGTTGATGGGTGTTATGGATAAGTGTGAGGGGTGTTAGGGTTAGGGTAAGGGGTGTTAGGGATAAGTGTGATGGGTGTTAGGGTAAGGGATGTTAGGGTTAGGTGTTAGGGTAAGGTCTGTTAGGGATAAGTGTAAGGGGGTATTAGGGTTAGGTGTTAGGGTGAGGGGTGTTAGGGATAAGTGTGATGGGTGTTAGGGTAAGGGATGTTAGGGTTAGGTGTTAGGGTGAGGGGTGTTAGGGATAAGTGTGAGGAGTGTTAAGGTTAGGTGTTAGGGTGAGGGGTGTTAGGGATAAGTGTAAGGGGTGTCAGGGTTAGGTGTTAGGGTGAGGGATGTTAGGGTTAGGTGTTAGGGATAAGTGTGAGGGGTGTTAGGGTTAGGGTGAGGGGTGTTAGGGATAAGTGTGAGGGGTGTTAGGGTGAGGGGAGTTAGGGATAAGTGTGAGGAGTGTTAGGGTTAGGTGTTAGGGTGAGGGGTGTTAGTGATAAGTGTGAGGGGTTTTAGGGTTAGGTGTTAGGGTGAGGGGTGTTAGGGATAAGTGTAAGGGGTGTTAGGGTTAGGTGTTAGGGTGAGGGATGTTAGGATTAGGTGTTAGGGATAAGTGTGAGAGGTGCTAGGGTTAGGGTAAGGGGTGTTAGGGATAAGTGTGAGGGGTGTTAGGGTTAGGTGTTAGGGTGAGGGATGTTAGGGTTAGGTGTTAGGGATACGTGTGAGGGGTGTTAGGGTTAGGGTAAGGTGTGTTAGGGATAAGTGTAAGGGGTGTTAGGGTTAGGGTAAGGGGTGTTAGGGATAAGTGTGAGGGGTGTTAGGGTTAGGTGTTAGGGTGAGGGATGTTAGGGTTAGGTGTTAGGGATAAGTGTGAGGGGTGTTAGGGTTAGGGTAAGGGGTGTTAGGGATAAGTGTGAGGGGTGTTAGGGTTAGGGTGAGGGGTGTTAGGGATAAGTGTGAGGGGTGTTAGGGTTAGGGTGAGGGGTGTTACGGTTAGGTGTTAGGGTGAGGGATGTTAGGGTTAGGTGTTAGGGATAAGTGTGAGGGGTGTTAGGGTTAGCGTAAGGGGTGTTAGGGATAAGTGTGAGGGGTGTTAGGGTTAGGTGTGTACAGTAGCCTAGCTATGGTTTTCCCTATTGATGCAGTATCACCTACACTCAGCCTCCTCTCAGTAAGACTGCAAGTTAGGGATAAGTGTGGGGGTGTTAGGTCTTAGGGATAAGTGTGAGATGGTTAGGGTTAGGTGTTAGGTTGATGGGTGTTATGGATAAGTGTGAGGGGTGTTAGGGTTAGGGTAAGGGGTGTTAGGGATAAGTGTGATGGGTGTTAGGGTAAGGGATGTTAGGGTTAGGTGTTAGGGTAAGGTCTGTTAGGGATAAGTGTAAGGGGGTATTAGGGTTAGGTGTTAGGGTGAGGGGTGTTAGGGATAAGTGTGATGGGTGTTAGGGTAAGGGATGTTAGGGTTAGGTGTTAGGGTGAGGGGTGTTAGGGATAAGTGTGAGGAGTGTTATGGTTAGGTGTTAGGGTGAGGGGTGTTAGGGATAAGTGTAAGGGGTGTCAGGGTTAGGTGTTAGGGTGAGGGATGTTAGGGTTAGGTGTTAGGGATAAGTGTGAGGGGTGTTAGGGTTAGGGTGAGGGGTGTTAGGGATAAGTGTGAGGGGTGTTAGGGTGAGGGGAGTTAGGGATAAGTGTGAGGAGTGTTAGGGTTAGGTGTTAGGGTGAGGGGTGTTAGTGATAAGTGTGAGGGGTTTTAGGGTTAGGTGTTAGGGTGAGGGGTGTTAGGGATAAGTGTAAGGGGTGTTAGGGTTAGGTGTTAGGGTGAGGGATGTTAGGATTAGGTGTTAGGGATAAGTGTGAGAGGTGCTAGGGTTAGGGTA
The DNA here is from genome assembly GCA_027410445.1 of Discoglossus pictus. Taxonomy (NCBI): domain Eukaryota; kingdom Metazoa; phylum Chordata; class Amphibia; order Anura; family Alytidae; genus Discoglossus; species Discoglossus pictus. Next base: position 207,753,398 of record CM050169.1, on the reverse strand, counting down.
AGGGGTGTTAGGGATAAGTGTGAGGGGTGTTAGGGTTAGGTGTTAGGGTGAGGGATGTTAGGGTTAGGTGTTAGGGATACGTGTGAGGGGTGTTAGGGTTAGGGTAAGGGGTGTTAGGGATAAGTGTAAGGGGTGTTAGGGTTAGGGTAAGGGGTGTTAGGGATAAGTGTGAGGGGTGTTAGGGTTAGGTGTTAGGGTGAGGGGTGTTAGGGTTAGGTGTTAGGGATAAGTGTGAGGGGTGTTAGGGTTAGGGTAAGGGGTGTTAGGGATAAGTGTGAGGGGTGTTAGGGTTAGGGTGAGGGGTGTTAGGGATAAGTGTGAGGGGTGTTAGGGTTAGGGTGAGGGGTGTTACGGTTAGGTGTTAGGGTGAGGGATGTTAGGGTTAGGTGTTAGGGATAAGTGTGAGGGGTGTTAGGGTTAGCGTAAGGGGTGTTAGGGATAAGTGTGAGGGGTGTTAGGGTTAGGTGTGTACAGTAGCCTAGCTATGGTTTTCCCTATTGATGCAGTATCACCTACACTCAGCCTCCTCTCAGTAAGACTGCAAGTTAGGGATAAGTGTGGGGGTGTTAGGTCTTAGGGATAAGTGTGAGAATGTTAGGGTTAGGTGTTAGGTTGGTGGGTGTTATGGATAAGTGTGAGGGGTGTTAGGGTTAGGGTAAGGGGTGTTAGGGATAAGTGTGATGGGTGTTAGGGTAAGGGATGTTAGGGTTAGGTGTTAGGGTAAGGTCTGTTAGGGATAAGTGTAAGGGGGTATTAGGGTTAGGTGTTAGGGTGAGGGGTGTTAGGGATAAGTGTGATGGGTGTTAGGGTAAGGGATGTTAGGGTTAGGTGTTAGGGTGAGGGGTGTTAGGGATAAGTGTGAGGAGTGTTATGGTTAGGTGTTAGGGTGAGGGGTGTTAGGGATAAGTGTAAGGGGTGTCAGGGTTAGGTGTTAGGGTGAGGGATGTTAGGGTTAGGTGTTAGGGGTAAGTGTGAGGGGTGTTAGGGTTAGGGTAAGGGGTGTTAGGGATAAGTGTGAGGGGTGTTAGGGTTAGGGTGAGGGGTGTTAGGGATAAGTGTGAGGGGTGTTAGGGTTAGGTGTGTACAGTAGCCTAGCTATGGTTTTCCCTATTGATGCAGTATCACCTACACTCAGCCTCCTCTCAGTAAGACTGCAAGTTAGTTATGATTCCAAAATGGCTGCTGTCCATGAGGTAGAAGGGTGTGGAAGTCAGGGTATGATGCTGATTGGCTGGAATGTGTCTGCTGACTGTGAGTTGCAGGGTCAAAGTTTGCTCAATGATAAAGTATAGGGGGCGGGTCGAATATCGCATATGTTCGCAGTTCGCCGCGAACGCAAACATGCTATGTTCTCCGGGAACAGTCCGCCGGCGAACTATTCGCGACATCTCTATAGATGTAGTTTTTCCACATAAACAAATATTAAGTATACACCTTAGTATTTAGTTTTGTCTATACTCTCTCTGTCTGTGCTCTATCTCTCCCAGTCCTATATGTGTCTCTCTGTCCTGTGAGTGTCTCTCTCTCTCTCTCTGTCCTGTGTGTGTCTCTCTCTCTCTCTCTGTCCTGTGCGTGTCTCTCTCTCCCTCTCTGTCCTGTGTGTGTGTCTCTTTCTGTCTCTGCCCAGTGTGTGTGTGTCTCTCTTTCCTGTGTGTGTGTCTCTCTCTCTCTCTGTTGTGTCTCTCTCTCTCTCTCTGCCCTTTGTGTGTGTCTATCTGTCCTGCATCTCTCTCTCTCACATGTCTCCCTCTGTCTCACTGTCCTGTCTCTTGCTCCTGGCGCTGCCTTGCAGTGTTGCGTAATGATGGCGGTTACATAGTACAGCACATGCTGGGCACGCCCCGAATTTACAGGAAATGTGACACCTGCAGTCGTTACAGACAACTGTTAATTATTATAAGTGATTAGATGCAATTGATAAATTCATCATTATTATCAAAACTTCTCTCTCGTGATTCACAAGCTATCTTCCATGTGAAACATTTAATGTCTCTTTCCCTGACAATTCTTCTACGTCACTTCTGCTCTTGATCTACCTCAAGGTTCAAAAGTGGGTCCATTGCTGTCATCCATCTACACATCCATCCTTAGTGCCCTGATAAATTCTATTCACATTTGGTTTTGGCTTTATGCAAATGGCACTCAAATACATCATGAAGAACCAGACCAATCTCCCTTCTCTTCTAGCAAATCACCAACTGCCTAAGAAACATATCCTCCTGGATATCCTCCTCTCAGAATCAAAATATTTATATCTGAACTACTACTTTTCCCCTTTCTACAATTTCTGCACCTACAATCTGCCTTCACAATTGACAATTCTATTAATCACCCACCACCTTAGCCAGCTGCCTTGGAATTTTTGTTGCACACTCTCTTCTTTTTCACTCCTTCCATACAATTATTAACCAAATCAAGTCATCTTCCCTTTAAAAAAACTCCTGAAAATATCAGTTTTTCATGCAACACACAACAAATGTTATAATCCACTCATTTGTAATATCATGCCTCCACTACTGTAACTCTCTATCATTATATATCCACTTGATCCATAATGCATGCCTCTGCTAGACTCAATCCTCTTTCCCAATGCTCTATGTCTACAGCATCTCTCTATCAGTCTCTCCACTCGTTTCTTATAGTCTCCAGAATACATTTAAAAATTCTGAATTTAAAATACAAAGCCCTTAACAACATTCTACGCATGGCCTGAATCTTTTCTCCATTTGTATTCCCTCCTCTAAACCTTCAAATGCTCTTGAAAAATGCATATTCTTTTAAAAGAGTCTTATCTCCTAGATCAGTGACTGCCAATGCTTCCTTCCTCTTCACGGACTCCCAGACAGGTCAAGATTTAAGTTTAATATTGTGAACACAGTTGATGCATTTTTTTATCCCCTATGACTTTGGACGTCTGTTTCTTTTTAAACAGTCTCCATCTCTGGAACCTCTTATTTTCCACAAGTGCTCCCTCTTGTGGACCCTCAAACATACTCACTATTGTGCGACAACACATCCTTCTTTCCTTAGCATACTAATACATTTTAAATTCTGTTGTTATCGCGGCTGGTTACAGTAACAGACGCATACGTCATGTTTCCAGCATGTTATCATCGAACTGTCAAAACATCTGCTAGATTTCCTCATACCATCTCACGATCAAAATCCAAAAGACCCAAAAGAGTTGTTGGTACAATTGATTGGTATAAAGCAAAAAATCCGTTTTTATATACAATGGATATAAAATGTCAGGTTTCTGTGCTGTAAAAAAATGAGACAAAGATAAATAATTTCAGAACATTTTCCACCTTTAATGTGACCTATAAACTGTACAACTCAATTGAAAAACAAACTGAAATCTTTTAGGTAGAGGGAAGAAAAAAATATAAAAATAAAATAATATGGTTGCATAAGTATGCACACACTTAAACTAATACTTTGTTGAAGCACCTTTTGATTTTATTACAGCACTCAGTCTTTTTGGGTATAAGTCTATCAGCATGGCACATTTTGACTTGGCAAGATTTGCCCACTCTTCTTTGTAAAAACACTCCAAATCTGTCAGATTGAGAGGGCATCTCCTGTGCACAGCCCTCTTCAGATTACCCCACAGATTTTCAATCTGATTGAGGTCTGGGCTCTGGCTGGGCCATTCCAAAACTTTAATCTTCTTCTGGTGAAGCCATTCCTTTGTTGATTTGTATGTATGCTTTGGGTCGTTGTCATGCTGAAAGATGAAGTTCCTCTTCATGTTCAGCTTTCTAGCAGAAGCCTGAAGGTTTTGTGCCAATATTAACTGGTATTCGGAACTGGTCATAATTCCCTCTATCTTAAGGCCCCAGTTCCAGCTGAAGAAAAACAGCCCCAAAGCATGATGCTGCCACCACCATGCTTCACTGTGGGTATGGTGTTCTTTTGGTGATGTGCAGTGTTGTTTTTGCGCCAAACATATCTTTTGGAATTATGGCCAAAAAGTTCAACCTTGGTTTCATCAGACCATAACACCTTTTCCCACATGCTTTTGGGAGACTTCAGATGTGTTTTTGCAAAATGTAGCCTGGCTTGGATGTTTTTCTTCGTAATAAAAGGCTTTTGTCTTGCCACTCTACCCCATAGCCCAGACATATGAAGAATACAGCTTGTTGTCACATGTACCACACAGCCAGTACTTGCCAGATATTCCTGCAGCTCCTTTAATGTTGCTGTAGGCCTCTTGGTAGACTCCCAGACCAGTTTTCTTCTCGTCTTTTCATCAATTTTGGAGGGAGCTCCAGTTCTTGGTAATGTCACTGTTGTGCCATATTTTCTCCACTTGATGATGACTGTCTTCACTGTGTTCCATGGTATATTTAATGCCTTGGAAATTCTTTTGTACCCTTCTCCTGACTGATACCTTTTAACGATGAGATCCCTCTGATGCTTTGGAAGCTCGCTGTAGACCATGGCTTTTGCTGTGGGATGCGACTAAGAAAATTTCAGGAAAGACCAACTAGAGCAGCTGAACTTTATTTGGGGTTAATCAGAGGCACTTTTAATGATGGTAGGTGTATGCTGACTCCTATTTAACATGATTTGGAATGTGATTGCTTCATTCTGAACACAGCTACATCCCCAATGTGTTGCTACCATTTGTATTTTGTTTTTAGTTACCTTGTGACCTTCAGCTGCTAGGTGCTGTAGCAAACTGAGTGAATCCTGTCTATTGGCTTCCCCGGTAGGAGTACACAACAGTAAGTCATAGACGTACTACAGCAGGACAGAACCATGACAAGGGTCCATGACCGCAAGGTATGTTAGAGCACCAGTGAGTAAGCAGCTGGTGAATCCACATAGCCTTAGGGGAAGACGGGTCCATGTTAATTGGCGCCCATCAAAAATGAAAGCCATAAGTAGTTGTGTCTCAAAGTCCAATGGGACCGAAAAGAATGCATTTGATAAATCAATAATAATAAATATAGTGGCGTCATGGGGAATGGCCGTAATGAGAGCAGTGATATCAAGGACAATCGGGGCAATTGGGATAACTAAGTAATTAATTGCCCTTAAATCCTGAACAAATCTAAAGTCATTTTCACGGAATGGAAGGGACGTTAGCCCAATTCCATCCTGACTCTGTATCAGAGTCTAAAAGTCTGTATAACAAGTCTGAAGTCAGTCTGAGTCATGGTGACCTTGACACATTAACTTCAGATACATCATATATGTAGAAGGATTAAGGGCTTTCATAACTAGTTGGTCACCTACAGTTAGAAAAAAAATCCTTTTTACAAAAATAAATTGTAATCACAGGGATGAACCCCAATTTCTCTATAATAATGAGGGCTGCCTGTTTTCTCTTTCCGTATTTACTATTTGCAATCTATTCAAAAACAAACTCCATTTTGGATCAATTCACATACAAAATCTCCCTTTCAAATCACTTACTAAAACATTTCTAGGAACTATTTCCCTTCAGTTCAGTACTTAACTTACAATAATTCCCAACTAACACTCCGCTTCCTGAGACCTCTCCACAAACATTTAACTACAAATACTGGAATCCACCTTAAAAAGTTCAACAACAACATTCCATACACATAACAGTTTTCTTATCCAAACTAAATACGACCTTAAGAATTTTCTGCCGGGAGGGGAAATCCTGTCACAAAAATTCACAGCTTTTTTTTTTTTTTTTTTTTTCGGGACGAGGAGATAAGTGTTAGCAAGCATTAAAATAGAATAAACACATTGTCTTACACTTACAAAACAAGATAGACCATAAATCCTCCACTGTTACATATTTCTGGAAAAAGATTTCCATTTTTTTATATTTATGCCGGCTTTAGAAATATATCTCAGTGGTGGACACGATCTCTACAGCCTTAAAGACACAGAGGAAAATTCTCTAACCTGCATTTATCAATTGTATTGCAAAGAAAAGAAATTACAGCAAACACGCACAAATTTATTTGCAGCAAAACACAAGACAATCCATCTACTTTATAAACAAAAGCAATCAGAATATTCTATAAATGTATGTAAAGAAAAAGTTCCTTTATATTTCTGTGTTCCTATTTCTTTTATTATCCCTTATCTCGTTTGCTCTTTCACGGGACCTGATGTTGCTCTGTGTATATAATTACATATGACAGCTTTGCATGATTCTCCCGGGTTGGGAGGTGGGTATTGTTTAGACTGGGAAGTACCCATTTCCAACTATCCTTCTAAAAAAACTTTAGGTGGTTGTCTCAATAGACAACGTAACCTTATTTGCTATCACGGTTGTTAATCAGAGAACAGGATCGGCTGTACTGAGCTGAAATAGCTCCAACAATTCCGACAGATATTCTCGAGTTAACGGGTTGCCCCTAGACACAGTCTCCAGAGACCTTACTTCCTGATTTTTACACAGAATAACAAACATTTCTTCTTAAACAGCACAATTCATGAGCAAGCAAAAGCGGATTTGGGGCACTGTCAACCAAGCCGTCAAGTATATATTTATATCAATTTTATCCTTTCTATTCCCACCTAAGGAATAATATATATATATATATATATATATATATATATATATATATCTCCTTGATATATATATGGCCTTCCAGAGGCCTAATTTTAGCCTTCCAAGGCTTTACATTCTCTTCCTTAGAAAGTATACCCTACCTTATGGAGTACCTGCAGTCTACCCAACACTTAATTCTTAATTCTCCCTACTTCAGGGAGTGTGCCCAACTTATTTACTTGTATACAGTTTACAAAGGACGACGAGAGTGGGAGCAAAGGAAGGTGCAAATAGACATAATTCACTCTACTCACCCACTCCGTCGTACTTCGATATCTGTATCCCACTCGTCTGACACCAGTTTGTTGGGGTTTCCTAATCAGTAGTTGGCGGCTTGGAACACACAGGCCCCAGTCAGAATTCTGGGGACCCGTACTGGAAGTAACACACACAAAATCATTCTCAGTACTAATTCTGTTTATTGCCACGTCATAGCATAGGTTTTATACTTGCAAAAGAAGGCGGATATTAGAGGCGATTTACAGTTCATTGTTAGTCAGTGCAAGGACGAATAATCAGGTGTTTTTCTGTTTCTTAGAACAACTAGAAATGTTTGTGTTTTAGTAAGGCCACAAGACATCCCAAGGATAGGAATGTGATATTATGATTAGGCTATATCTCATGTGAATATGTCAGCAAAATATGTTAACCCCTTCAACAGCAGAATATGTTAACCTCTTCAAAATTAAAGGTGGAAAAAGTTCTGAAATGATTTATTTTTTTCTCATTTTTTTACAGCACAGAAACCTGACATTTCACAGGGGTGTGTAGACTTTTTATATTCACTGTATTGTGTGTAGAACGTGTCTCAGGGAATCTAAAAACAAGTTAATTTAAGAATGTGTTACTGCAAAGCACACCCTGTAACATGATCCATGTAATATAGTACTATTTCAGCACAAACTGCGACAGTATCCATCTAAGGTTGCATTACTGTATTACACAGTATGACATGATCAACGTAAGAAAGTATTACTTCAGCATATATACTGTGGCAAGGTCAATGTATGGATGCATTACTGCAGCACATACTGTGTCAGGTTCCATGTGGACATGTATTACTACAGCTAATATGTTGACTTTTTACACTAATTAAGTTCTCAATTTAATAATTGCAGGTTCATCTGAGCAAGATAAAGCCTATAACCTTCCAAGAGACTGCATCCTGAGCTTCTTTCACACCTTTAGATGTTTTGTGTTTGACAGACCAGCAAATGGAAGAAACCTTCGTGTTCTCGACCAGCTGAAAGAATCTGATTTGGAACAAGACTTTGTGGAACAGGCTCATAAGTTCTGTACTTATTTGTATGAGGAAGGACAAGTTAAAACACTCTTGGGTGGAATTCAGGCCACAGGGAAATGTAAGTGATATACAGTATAAAACTAATCTCTTCTTTAACCCATATCTTTCTAAACTCATTGTGAGCTTTATGCTCATATTAACCATACCGTAATTATCTTTCAAGAGTGCATATGTTGCAACGATAATAAGCATATTTAGTACCATCATTAGAAACCTAGGGGGTTCATTTCTAATTTAACAGTTAATAGTCAATCATAGACATTCTGATATAATATCTTTATTTTAAATGCACATCTATTAAATAAATATCTTCATGCACCGCCCTACTATATGCTTGTATGACTTTTTCCCTAAACATATTACATGGCTAGATTGCCCATTAGGCCGACTAGGCAGCCGCCTAGGGGCGCTTCCCTGTGATGGTCTCCACTTTTTTTTTAAATGGTTCATGGCTTAAAAAAAAAGAAATGCTGCAGTTCATAAACTGGCTACTAGGGGCTAATCACCTAGAACAAGAGAGTTACAACAGGAAAAGGAACTTACATGCACAGAAAAGGCAAAAAATTGTCAGTGCATACCTTGCATACTCACTTGCAGGGGCTCCTCCACTTCACTGCCTAGGAGCTCCAAAAAGGTAGATCCGGCCCTGCTCATATATATATATATATATATATATATATATATAATGAGTAATATGTTTAGGAAAAAAACATCTTTCAATCTTTTCACACTTCAAAGAACTGTATTTAAAATATATGAATACAGTGCTCATTTAATATTCACATGTATACCTTTCAATATATGAATATAGTGTCCTTTTAATATCTGCACATTTCCCTAACTCCAAAAAAAAACAGTATGGAGCAGTGCTTGGAATCTAGGAGTTTGGGTTCAGCAGCACTGAACATAGCCTTGAGCAAATCCACACACATCCAGCTTTCAAACTGAAAGCCACAGTGCTCAACCATCTGAAACTTAAATTATATTCCTCCCTCTGTTCCGACAGAACCAAGTGGGTAAAGCATTTCTCAGTTACATGCTACTGTTACAGGTAGGGCTATAACACTGTTAATTTGAAATTATTGTCTGGAAATTTACAATTACTTTTGAAAGCATTATATTTGTGTAAAAGCTATGGTATACTAACTACATTCAGTTCCTAATATGAATATTGCTCTATTGCTGTTGCCGCTAAGGCATATGGGACAGACATTCAATCAGTAAAATTTAACAAAATGCTGCAATTTTTTTACTTTGAAACATATTTATGTTATAGTGTTTCAAGCTTTCACTCTGAGGCTCAGTAATTTTTAATCACAGATTTAAACATGCAAGTGTTACAACATACTGTACACAGATAAATATGTAAATCATAATTCTATCATTGTTTTCCCCATTATTTTTGTTAATCTGTATTTTTCTCTTTGACCCTTTGTTTCAGTTTTGGGGGTTGTCACAGAGTCGTATGTGAAAGCCATTCTGAGTGGCTCAGTTCCTTGCATAGAGAATGCACTGATGGCTCTATCAGAGAGTGAGAATGCAGGTGCAGTGCAAGATGCAGTTTCCAAATATGAAAATGAAATGAATGAAAAAAAGAATCATTTCCCAACAGAAACATACCAAGAATTCTTGAACCTGCACAGAGATTGTGAGAGGGAAGCTTTGAATGTATTTGCTGAAAGATCCTTCAATGATGAAGATCAGAAGCATCAATATATTCTTAAGGTACATTACTGCAAATTATGCAGGTTTTGACAAAAACAGTGTAATTGAGCTGACGAATTGTGTACCAATATTTCTAAGCATAGGCCTTGTTTTATGATCACGTAGCAGTAATCTTAAACCAAGACCTTCCAATAGCACTGATACTTTCCAAAATAAATATAGCAAATAAAACCCTTGAATACCAGCAATAAATTAAAAGAACTAGAATTTATAATAAGTGATATTTTTTTACATAATGAATAATTTACATAAATTTACTTATATGTAGATATGTTTCTGTTTATCTCTGTCTACTGGTATTAAGATAAAGCTTCAGTTGATTCCACTGAAATGCGGAAAGTTCAAAGTGCCTTCATTAGAACTAATCAAAATTACAGTTTATCAACGCGTAGTCCTGTTCATTAAGCAGATATGCAGACAAAGCAATGACTAGTAAGAACAGAGTAGCTGCAAATAAATAATAAATTTAGGGCCCTATTAAATTAGAGCTGAGTTTCGAATCGTATCTCTGAAATGCGCCTCATATCGCGATTTGCGTACAACGAATCGACTTGCGTCATTTTGGACTCATTTTCAGAGATTTGTCTCCGAGAAGCGCTACATAGTAATTTGCGGAGCAGAACTCTTTGCGTGTACTCTCGTATCTCGCAAAATCGCTAAGTGCACAGAAATGCACCAGCAAATTGTTTTACGTACTACGTACAGACTAATTAAAGTGTAAAAGTGACAGTTTAACAGAGGGAAAGCATGGAAGGCCATTACAATTGATTGCACAATAACACTCTCCTACCATCAAAGCAAATGCATTATAAAACAAATTACCATATATACCCGAGTATAAGCCTACCCGAGTATAAGCCGAGGCACCTATTTTACCACAAAATACTGGGAAAACATAGTGACTCGAGTATAAGCTGAGGGTAGGAAATATGCTGCGCCCTGTGTCAGTCTTATGCCCTCTGTGTCCCCCTCTTGTGTGCCCTCTGTGCCCCTTTCTTGTGTACCCCTCTCTCTCCCCTGTGTCTCTTCCCCCTCTCTCTCCCCTGTGTCTCTCCCCCCTCTCCCTCCCCTGTGTCTCTCCCCCCTCTCCCTCCCCTGTGTCTCTTCCCCCTCTCCCTCCCCTGTGTCTCTTCCCCCTCCCCCTCCCGTGTCTCTCCCCTCCCTTCACTGTGTCTCTTCCCCCCCTCTCTTCCCCCTGTGTCTCTTCCCCCTCTCCCTCCCCTGTGTCTCTTCCCCCCTCTCCCTTCCCTGTGTCTCTCCCCCTCTCCCTTCTCCCTTCCCTGTGTCTCTTTCCCTCCCCCTCCCTTCCCACTCCTAAACCTCTCTCCTCAACCCCCCTCCTCAACCTCCCTCCTCAAACCCATCCTCAACCTCTCTCCTCAACCCCTCTCCTCATCCTCTCTCCTCAACACCCCTCCTTATCCTCAACACCCTCCTCATCCTCAACCATCCTCCTGAATCCCCTCCTCATCCTCAACCGCCCTCCTCAATCCCCTCCTCAACCTCCCTCCTCAACCCCCCTCCTCATCCTCAACCCCCTCCTCAACCTCTCTCCTCAACCCCCTATCCTCATCCTCGACCCCCTAATCCTCAACCCCCCACCCTCAACCCCCCCATCCTCAACCACCCTTCCTATCCTCAACCCACTCCTCATCCTCAACCCCCATCCTCAATCCCCCTCCTCATTCTCAACCTTCGTCCTCAACCTCAACCCCCATCCTGATCCTCAACCCCTCCTTATCCTCAACCCCCCTCCTCATCCTCAACCATCCTCCTGAATCCCCTCCTCATCCTCAACCGCCCTCCTCAATCCCCTCCTCAATCACCCTCCTCAACCCCCCTCCTCATCCTCAACCCCCTCCTCAACCTCTCTCCTCAACCCCCTATCCTCATCCTCGACCCCCTAATCCTCAACCCCCCACCCTCAACCCCCCAATCCTCAACCCCCCTTCCTATCCTCAACCCACTCCTCAACCTTAACCCCCCATAGTCAATCCCCCTCCTCATTCTCAACCCCCGTCCTCAACCTCAACCCCCATCCTCATCCTCAACCCCCATCCTCATCCTCAACCCCCCATCCTTAACCCCCCCATCCTCATCCTCAATTCCCCACCCTTAACCCCCCACCCTTAACCCCCCACTCTCACCCCTCATCCTCAACCCCCCATCCTCAACCCCCATCCTCATCCTCAACCCCCCTCCTCATCCTCAACCTCCCTCCTCAACCCCCCTCCTCATCCTCAACCCACCTCCTCAACCTCTCTCCTCAACCCCCCATCCACATCCTCAACCCCCTCATCCTCAACCCCCCATCCTTTACCCACTTCCTCATCCTCAACCCCCCTCCTCATCCTCAACGCCCCTCCTCATCATCAAACCCCCCATCCTCAACCCCCCTCAATAATCTACAACCCGCGTCCTCAACCTCAACCCCATCCTCATCCTCAACCCCCCATCCTCATCCTCAACCCCCCCATCCTCAACCCCCCCATCCTCAACCCCCCATCCTCATTCTCAACCCCCCATCTTCAACCCCTCCATCCTCCATCCTCATCCTCTACCCCCCCATCCTCAACCCCCCTCCTCATTGTCAACCCCCCTCCTCAACTTCCCTCCTCAACCCCCCTCCTCAACCTCAACCCCCCATCCTCATCCTCAACCCCCTCCTCACTTTAGCCCTCTAGTTACCTCCTCCTCTCCCTTTCCCCTCACTTACCTTACATCTTCAGCAGCTGCTCCTCCACGCCTCTTCCGGCTGCTTCTGTGCCGGCATATGCTAATGACGTGACGTCACATGCACGGGTCAAGATGCAGCAGGAAGGAGCGCGGAGGAGCGGAGGAGCAGCTGCTGCAGATTGAGGGGTTTAGGATGAGGATGGGGGGGGTTGAGGATGGTGGGGTTGAGGATGAGGCTGGGGGGTTGAGGATGAGGATGGGGGGATGAGGATGGGGGTTGAGGATGATAAGGGAGGGGGGAGGGAAAGAGAGACACGGGGGAAGAGACACAGGGGGGGAGAGAGAGACACGGGGGAAAGAGAGATACGGGGGAAAGAGAGACACGGGGGGGAGGAAATAGAGACAGGGGAGGAAAGAGAGACACGGGGGGAGGAAAGAGAGACACGGGGGGGAAAGAGAGACACGGGGGAAAGAGAGACACGGGGTGGTGACTCGAATATAAGCCGAGGGGGCCCTTTTCAGCCTTAAAAAAGGGGCTGAAAAACTTGGCTTATACTCGAGTATATAGGGTAGTTATTACATTTTGGAATGAAAAGTCATGCTGCAGTTTACATAAAGCAATTAAAGACACACTACCTGATTACATAAAAACACAAAAACATCCAAATTATGCCATATTAACCCTTTATTATGCCTAGATTGTAGATCTAAAATATGTATTATATGATATCTAATGCTATTAGGACTATTATTCCTCTTAATATGCATACTACCGTCTAGTTCAGTGTTCCGTATTACGTATTTCGTGCCCATTTTACACGCAAACCTTAATAGACATAATTGATACGCACGGCCACGGAAATCACAAGTTATCCGAGATAGCGTCCCTCGTTTGCAAATCCTAAGGTGTACGAGATCGCATCCGTCGTTCGTATCTCGTAACACTTTGATTTTAATAGCGTCGTAAACTGTCTAATTTTTTAACTACGTAGGCCTTGCGATTTCAACTCGTATTTACCAGGCTGCAATTTTATAGGGCTCTCTATATATTAAAAATGTTATTTTCTAGAAAACTTTTTGCACATTATAAAGTTTGGTTCTCTAAATAAGCTTCATGATGACCCATATTTAAAGTATATTCTTTTGAAGAGCTATACATGACAGTTTCTATGAAGTAATGACAAATAATAACAGCCGTTAATTAACTGTAACATATAATTATACTGGGGCAGTCATTGCTTTGCATTCTCGACAGTACACTGATAAGTACCATTGCAAGAACTGGATTACAACATTTCATTCTTTTTGTTAAGCCACATAAACAGTAATAGCAATGTAAATTCCCACTACAGAATTATTGGGTATAATAGCTAATAAATGACTGTGCTTACTTTATGATTTTCTTACATTTCTTGTCCACTATTATTTCTAGTTTTTCAAACAGCTTTTAATGCCCCTTGATATTTTAATCTAAAAATATCAATGAAAGTTTTCAAATATTTTCCAAAACCATATGAAGCTACAAGAATGACAACTAAGACCTGTACATCACTATCCCCTAACACAAGCTGTTGCTGCCTCTTTCGGTGTACTGTGCCTCATCATCTTTATTTATATTATTTACACGTTATTTGACAGGAAAAATTGGAGAACAAAATGAAGGAGTTTTGTCAATCTAATGAGGAAGCGTCTGTCACCAGATGCAAGGCTCTGATCAAAGAACTTGGTTTGACTCTGGAGAGCAAACTATCGCAGGGTGAATATGCCAAACCTAGAGGACACAAGGAATTCCTGGATGAGAAAGTAAAATTGATTCAGGAATATAACATCAGGTCAAACAAAGGAATCAAGGTACTATATGCCCATTATAATTATAATGATTATTAAATGGTAGGTTATTAAATGCATCTGAAACAAAAACATGTTCATGCATACATCAGCACCTATATAAATGCATTCATATGTGTTGTACTATATGCATGCACACCTAAATGTGTGTATACATTATACTGTATATTTATATAGCCATGAAGAGGGGCCAAGTGAATCCATCTGGTTACGTTCTAGAAGGATGCTTGCTACAGGATCTGTGGACAGGAGTAATGAAGTTCTGGAATGCCGATCCAGGATTTCTTGGTAGCTGGACTGGAACAAAGCTCTTAAAAAAAAAGACCTTTGCCACCCTTAGAAATACAGCTGATATGCTTGTATACTAACAAAATGCACTTTACTAAAACACACAGGGACTTACTGTATATACATGAGGGAGAATATACAGGCCCGGTAATTCAATTAGCATGGGTGCAGAGTATAAAATGTAACATAATTAAGCTAGAAAGGCCAGCTAATCGAATTACTCAGAGGGAGATTTTCAATGTTGAACAACCCCATTGCATTAGTTCTAACACTGACCCTCTTAGATCTATTCTTTCAAACATTAATTAGATCACAGTAGATGAATTACAAAACTACATATAAAATATTTTGCAATATCAGACATGTTTAACATGGATATAAACAGTATAATAAGCTATTAGCCACTCAGACACAAGGGATATACACTGTGGATGAGGGTCTGCAGACCCTAGACAGTCCAAACAGGATAAACCATGATTATCACAGTGTTATCCCCAGGCTGGAAACAACAAAGCTCTTTTGGAGACGAAAGCGAAGAAGGTACCACAGTGTTGGATGTATTATGGATGAATGATGGATTATGTACAAGCCAGGAAATATATACATACTAGCGACTTACCCTTCAAAAAATGATAGTCAATAAAAGAAAGTGTTGAAATGCTGTTTGTCACACAATGTGAGTGTACTGTGTGCCTCAACTATATAGACCCATCTAACACACTAATGAACGCATGTAATAACACTATAAGTGCCATGAGGGTCATCCAGGACCCTCATGACCCAAAGTGTAAGCAGTATACCTTTTTAACCTGGTCACTTATGGGGGTCTATCCAGACCCTCATAAGCCTCTATTTAACCCCATCAGTCCCATAAGGGTATATTATGACCATTATGGGCCTGTTACAACCCAACATTAACCACATAAGTGCCATGACGGTCCTCAAGGACCATCATGACACTAAGTATAAACACTACACTGCACTATACAAACCCCAATAAAACATTAAATATCAACTAAACACCCTCTACACTAACCTATTAACACCTACACTACCTACCTACCTACCCCCTAATAACCCCCTCCCCACCACTGTAATTACAGAAGTCAAAAAAACTAAAGACATCAAAAATCTACATTACATAAAATAAAAAAATAAAAAATCACCAAAAATAAAAAATGTACATTACAGAAAAAAAAAAAATACATTACAACCCCCCTCCCCCAACTACAGAGAAAAAAAATTACACACCTGAAAAGGAAATACATATAATACATACAATACAATACAATTAAATACAATACAATACATACAATATAATACAATACAATTAAATACAATACAATACAATACACCCCTATCTAATATACATCTCCCTATCTAATATACATCCCCCTATAAGCAACGCTAATTCTAAGCTAAAATAAAATAATTAAGACCACTTACCTTTGAGATGTTTCTTCAGATCACCAATCTAGGGTAAAAAAGATTTTAAAAAATTACTACAACACGTTTACATAAAATAAATAAACATTCTAAACATTCTAAATATTCTACTCACCTTTCCAGCATGTCACGTCCTCCATCTTTGCTTCTCCGGCGCAGCCCCTGTTAAAAAAAAACATTGCAGTAGTTCACATACATAAACATAAAACCAAGTAAAATCAACACAATTTACATTGTACTTACCTCCCCGCAATGTCTCCGGCCTCCTCGTCTTCTGCTCTGGAAGCATCCGCGGTCTTTAAAAAAAAAAAAAACAACACACATCAGCCCTAGCGGATGTTCCCGACGCTAATGAGCTTCCTACGGAGTGTTCCAGAATAAAATTTGCAATGGCGGCTTCTGATTGGCTGAAAACGCTGTCTATCAAATTCAGCCAATGAGAAGACGCCAATTGTGAACCAATGAGAAAGGGATACACCCCAAAATCCCACGCTGATTGGATAACGCACCTGTCAATCTTTATTTGAACCAATCCGAAGGCTTTATTGCCATCAGCGAATCACAATGGGATACACCCCCACGCGGTGATTAGCTGAAGACATCTGCTCCTTCCCATTGGCTGTAATACTGATTAGCTGAAGACATCTGCTCCTTCCCATTGGCTGTAATACTGATTGACATTGACAATAGCCAATGAGAAGGCGCAAATGCCTTCACCAATCAGTACATGGGGGTGTATTCCATTGTGATTGGCTATTGTCAGTGCAACCAATCAGAATGCGCAGATGCCTCCAGCCAATCACCCTGTGGGCTTGTATTCCATTGTGATTGGCTGAAGGCATCTGCGCCTTGTGATTGGTTTAAATAAAGATTGACAGGTGCATTATCCAATCAGAGTGGGATTTTAGGGTGTATCCCTTTCTGATTGGCTCACACATTGGCGCCTCATGATTGGGTGAATTTGATAGACAGTGTTTTCAACCAATCAGAAGGCGCCATTTCCTATTTTCTTCCGGAAAAGGCTCTGGGAGGCTCATTAGCGTTGGGGATGTCCTCCAGAAGAGGAGGAGGCCGGAGACATCGCGGGGAGGAAAGTACAATGTAGATCATGTTTATTTTATATTGTTTTTATGTTTATGTATGTGTATTAATGTTATGTTTTTTTTAACAGTTGCCGCGACAAAGAAGAGTAAAAGAATAAGGACGGGACATGCTGGAACAGTGAGTAGAATATTTCGAATGTTTAGAATGTTTATTTATTTACTGTAAATGTGTTGCACTAATTTTTTAAGTGGCTGATCTGAATGGACATCTGCAAAGGTAAGTGGTCTTCATTATTTTATTTTAGCTTAGAATTCAATTATTTTATATATAGATAGCATTTATTGTATGTTAGCTAGGGGTATGTGTTTTATATAGACAGCATAGCATGTATTGTATATTAGATTGTGGTATTTATTTAGATAGATAGGATGTATATTAGATAGATAGTATTTATTGTATATTACATAGATTGTGTGATGTATATTATATAGATAGGATGTTTATTAGATTATGGTATTTATTTAGATAGATTGGGGGATGTATATTAGATAGATAGGATGTATTGTAAATTAGATAGGGGTGTATTGTATTGTATTTAATTGTATTGTATTGTATAATATTGTATGTATTATGTATTATATGTATTTTCTTTTCAGGTGTGTAATTTTTTTTTATGTGGTGAGGGGGTTGTAATTTTTTTTTATTATTTTCTGTAATGTAGATTTTTTATTTTTTGTGACTTTAGGCTTTTTTATTTTCTGTAATTAGAGTGGTGGGGGGTTATTAGGGGGTAGGTAGGTAGCGTAGGTGTTATAAGGTTAGTGTAGAGGCTGTTTAGTTGATATTTAATGTTTTATTGGGGGGTATAGTGCAGTGTAGTGTTTATACTTAGTGTCATGATGGTCCTTGAGGACCGTCATGGCACTTATGTGGTTAATGTTGGGTTGTAACCGGCCCATAATGGTCTTAATATACCCTTATGGGACTGATGTGGTTAAATAGAGGCTTATGAGGGTCTGTATGGACTCCCATGAGTGACAGGGTTAATTTGCAGTTTATGGGGGTCTGTATTGACCCCCATGAGTGAGGGGGTTAATTAAGGGCTTATGGGGGGCTGTATTGACCCTCCTGAGTGATGGGGTTAATTAAGGGTTTATGGGGGTCTGTATTGACCCCCATGAGTGAGGGGGTTAATTAAGTGCTTATGGGGGTCTGTATTGACCCCCATGAGTGACAGGGTTAATGAAGGGCTTAGGAGGGTCTATATTGACCCCCATGAGTGGCAGGATAAATTAGGGGTTTATGGGGTCTGTATTGACCCCCATGAGTGACAGGGTTTATTAAGTGCTTATGGGGGTCTGTATCAACCCCCATGAGTGACAGGGTTAAATAAGAACTTATGGGGTCTATATTGACCCCCATGAGTGACAGGGTTAATTAATGGTAGATGTGGCTCTGTATAGAGCCCCATGAGTGATAGTGTATACATATTTTTTTATAACGGGTCCTTTATCTCAGATCCCGTGGGGTTAATGCGGGTTTCCGAGCTTATCTCGGATCCCTTCTTGGGTAAGTTGTACGTGGCTGGGCTTTGAGCCTCATTTTCGTTTTTTTTGGGCGGCTATTTTTTCTCTCGCTTAGGGGATTTTCGTGTGTCTGAACTCATGAATTTGGACTTAAATGGAGGTGTAACTTCACTTTCAGAGGTCTTGGATGCCCCCCCCCCCCTTGCTATGGGTAAGCTTTTTATGTATATTTTGTGAGTATTTGGTGTGTTTTGCTGTTTTTAGGTGCGTACAGTTCGGCCGTTATGGTGTGACAACGATTCGTAGTTTGACAACTATTATATGTGTTATACACACACATAGTAGCAAAAGCAAACATAGTGAAACAATATAAATATATTTGATATTTGATACGTATTTGAAATTACAGCAAGTCATTATTAAAAATAATTCCAGGAGAAACTCTCAAGAGGTTCAGGGTTCTTCCTTAAAGAGGTTCTCCATCAGATGACTGCATCTTCCTTCGGTCAAACAGGAGCGAGTCTTTAGCTTGGTGACTCCCAGCTGTTAAAACCTGAACAAGTGCACAGCCGTGGGGTTATTCTAGATCGTGGCCTGACACTAAAAAATCAAGTGTCAGCTGTGATCAAATCCTTATTTTTCCATCTTAAGAACATAAATTAAAGCACTTAATACTCCAACAAGATCTCCCTACTTTGGTTCATGCGTTTACATAATTACAACTGGACTACTACAACTGCCTTTATCTAGGACTCTCAAATAAAGAGCTGTACCTCTTACAGTTGCCACAAGATTATTAACAAAAATCGTATTGTCTTGGAGACAGCCAGTATCTTCCCTGGCAAGTAGATAGGGAAACTCTTAAAATGTTTTTTTTTTTTGTCAGAAAGCAAATACTTTTTTTTAAAGGTAACACAAAAAGAAGTAATGATTTGCTTGGTAGATTTAGCGGTTTTGTGTAAAAGTACTACTTTACATCTTTACAGAACAGCTAATTGTCATGTTCAGGAAGGAACACTGAACTCTTGGGGCTGTTGGACTATTGGGGAGGGCCTGGATTAACATGGACTCGTATTGCTCTGTTGGCATGGGGGCTTTAATATTGGCTACAAAATAATGGGAGTTGTTTTGCTGTCAGCCATCCTGTGTGTGAGCCATGTTATACTTGACAATATGTGATGTATGGATGGTACCCATGGACATGTTTAGTATCTACATTTTTAATTCTCCCCAGGAATGTTAATAAAGTGTTATACCAGGATTGCCTAGACATGTGGCACAGGGGTGTGCAATTGAGGGGGTCTAGCTACTTGGATAAATGTATATTTGTCCAAGTATATTCAGCTGGGACCAGAGTAATCATCCAGGGGAAGTCCCCTGGCATTTCTTTTGATTTATGATTGCTATAACAGGATAGATGGGAAGTCATTCGGAGGCAATGAGGGGGGGGGGGGGGGCAGGGGGGGCTTATGAAGATTAGTGGGACTGTGTGGGAAATAAATTCACTGTAGTGCTTCAATAGAGATTGTTGCAGTTTAAACATACATCAGCATTGTGTATGGTTTATTCTGGGAAGAAAATTATTCTACACAAGGTAATTATTGCAATGTACCCTGTCTGATACCTTGCTCCTAATCACTGGGAGTGTTACTGCTGACCTGTATTCCTGCAATTCCTGGGTACTGGCGGAGGATGTATGTGTGATCGGTTCATTACTGCTAAAAAAGGTTTTTCCAAAGAACCCTGTGTCTTCCTGGAGCAGTAGGATCATAATACTGATAAGTAGAACATCCAGTAGAAGTATTAGTGCCAAAAACCAATAACAAAGATTCAAGCAGGCCTTTCGTAAGCACAATACTATATTCAGTATTATTAAACCAAGACGTTTAGGTCAATAGAATGGTAGATAGAACATCTCTTTATGTAAATTATGTTATTGTTCAGCGAAATTCTTACTTAGAAATATTGCATTTTATTATATTCTTCAACTTAAATATCATAAAGTAAGGTCAGTATATGCTATTTCTTGTAGTAAATGTAAAGACAGATCACATCTCTTTCTCTAGTGAGATTATCAGATTATTGTAAATTAGGCACAACAGAGAATATGCAAATGTCTAGGTATATTATGGCTAGATAACTTCTCTGCTTGACCATACGTCAAGCTTTATGTCTTTTCTTTCATATCCTTCACTCAGGCTCCTACATCTCTGCAGTATGGGCTTGATTAAATAGCAAAACAAAAAAAGTAAACCAAAAAAGTAGGGAGTAAAACTGCACCTCACTCACGAGGCCCTCAGAAGCCGAAACACGTCTGGGTTTGCTGTTTCTCCTGTTCAGGGCAGAATTGCATGGTATTTCGGGGCTGGGTCACTCTTGAGTGAGACCAGACTAATATACTTTATGATATTTCTCCCGGTGAAGGGCACAAGTGAGCTAAAAGAGGTTGCTCTCTGGGTAAGTAACCAGACCTATAGGACAAACCTACTTCAGATTGAGCACCTCTAATTTCGTTGTTGTTTATGCAAATCACCCTTAGGGGTTTTTCTCACCCTAAGGGTGATAGAGGGAACCAGACGTGGACTCCTTGTTCACTGTGCCTTAGGCAGTAAAGCTGTATTTCACTGCCGAAGTGCACAGAGGCAATAACGTGTCTGGGGTGTGCTGTTTCTCCTGTTTAGGGTAGAATTGCCTGGTATTTCGGAGCTGGGTCACTCTTTTGAGTTAGACCAGACTGAAATACTACAGGATATTTCTCCCTGTGAAGGGCACAAGTGACCTAAATGAGGTTTCTCTCTGAGTAGGTAATCAGACCTCTAAGAGAAACCTACTTCAGGTATTGTCCGTTATCAGATTGAGCACCTCTAATTTTGTTGTTGCTGATTAAATAGCACCCTTAATAAATATTGAGCGTGAAAAGTTCACTAAGACCTAGCTATTACATTTCACCTGCAGCAAACCCTTATGAGTAAACTCTTGCAAATGATCGCTATGTCTGAACTGTTCCCTGCTGCTAAAAATGAGACAAATCCTTAAGTTTAATTCAACCTTCCACAAGAAAAAACAAATCACTTACAAGACACTTAAAGCCCTTACGAGACACTTAAGGGGCTACGACAGAACCCAGTAGGAGGAAAAAATAGCCTAAAGAAGCTATTCGGGACACTAATAACATAAAATCGGAGTCTAAACATCTTAAAGCATAATAGAAAGCTTCTAATGGTTAACCTAGCCATATAGAACCATACTTAAGTCATAAGTCACAACTGGTTAAAATTCTTGTATTAGAAAAAGTAATACAGATTATATTTTTTGTTTTTTAATTCCTTACCAATTTTGGCTCCAGGCCATCATCATTAAACAAATAATGTAATCCTGGGACAGAATCTTCTCTCTCTCCTTTCTTCTTTACCTCTATTTTTATATTAGGGTACATAAAGAATTAGAAACATGCCTGGAAAAGAACAATTGTCTAGGTTACCATACTGTGTGTGCATGTACTTGTACTGATGAGTTAAAGAAACTCTTTCACCCTTAAGTCAAGTTGTTATTTTTAAAGAGCATGACAAACTGGCTTTAATTTGTGATAGCCATTTGATTCTAAAGTGAGTAATTCCTTAATTAGTTAATTAGCTTTTTTCTGATGTATCCATATGCACATGACTGGTTAATCTGTTTTAAAATGACAGCTCCCCCTGTCCCCTGTCCACAAACAAGGGCGAGTAACTTGTAAACAAGGCAAGTTCGCTAACTTTTACATAGAGTTATAATATTATCTAAGAGTTCTTTTAGGTGGAGCATGCCCTTCTATAACAAAATGTCTGTGGTAAAAGGATCTTGTAGGTACAGGACAACTGCACAAATAAAATATATACAGTTACATAGTATTTGCGGTTGAATAAAGACTGTTAGTCCATCAAGTTCAACCTTTTTAGATCTCTTCTGATCCTTTTAATATGTGGATTATTTGTTAATAATTATTAATTGATCCAGAGGAAGACAAACAGAAAAAAAACATTGAAACTTTGCCAATTGTCTCATAATGGAAAAAACAAACAAAATTCCTTCCTGACCCCAGAGACTGGCAATCCAATTTCTCCCTGGATCTATATTCCTTCACTAGTTATCTAGGATAACCTTGAATGCCCTCTTTATTGAAAAATATATCTAACCCCTTTATAAAGTTATCTATCGAATTCGCTGTTACCACCTCCTTTGGTAGAGAATTCCACAGTTTAACCACCCTAACTGTGAAGAACCATTTTATTTCTTTAAGGTGAACTCTTTTTTCCTCTAACCTTAAGGGATGTCCTCTTGTCAGTTGAAAACCTCTTGGCACACAAAGTTCACTTGACAAAGCCTTATATTGACCCTGGATGTATTTAAATAAGGTAATCATATCCCCTCGTAGATGCCTTTTTTCTAGGGAAAAAAAGTTTAATTTGGTTAGTCTTTCTTCATAAATTAGCCCCTCCATTCCATTTATTAGTTTTGTTGCCCTTCTCTGTAGTTTTTCCAGCTCTAAAATGTCCTTTTTTTGAAGTGGTGCCAAAAATTGTACTCCATATTTCAAATGAGAGCGGACTAGGGATTTGTATAGTGGCAGAATTATATTTGCTTCCCTTGCTTCTATACCCTTCTTAAAACATGCGAATATTTTACTTGCCTTTGCAGCTGCTGCTTGGCAATGAGCACTGTTACCTAGGAGGTTGTCCACTAGTACTCCCAAATCCTTTTCAATATCAGATACCCCTAGATTTGCTCCAATTAGATTATAAATTGCATGGCTATTTTTCCTTCCCAAATGCATAACCTTATATCTATTTGTATTAAATCTCATCTGCCATTTAGCCGCCCATTTCTCTTATGCAAATCCCTTTTTTAGGGAAAGTACATCATTATCTGACTTAATTACCTTGCACAACTTAGTGTCATCAGCAAAAATGGAGACACTACTTTCCAGTCCTACTTCTAAGTCATAAATAAATATGTTAACAAGTAGAGGATCTAATACTGAACCCTGAGGAACCCCACTTTACACATTAGTCTAATTCAAGTATCTTCCATTTACAACAACCCTTTGCTTCCTGTCTTTTAGCCATCTCTCTGTCCATGAGCAGATATATACTGCAATTCCTGTATCCATTAGTTTGCTCAATAGTCTCCCATGTGGCACTGTATCAAAAGCCTTAGCAAAATCCAAAAAAGTCTACATCCACTAAGTTGCCATGATCCAAGTTCCTACTTACATCCACATAGAAACTAATTAGATTGGTCTGACATGACCTCTCTTTCATAAATCTGTGTTGACTCCTACTTATGATCTTGTTCAAATAGACATATTCTTGTATACTTTCCCTTATTAACCCTTCTAAAAGCTTCCCAACTACAGATGTGAGGCTTACATGTCTATAATTCCCTGGATTTGCTCTTGCTTCCTGTTTAAATATAGGTATTACCTCTGCCTTTCTCCAATCATCTGGTAGCAACCCTGTGGTGAGTGAGTCTTGAAAAATTAGATATAATAGTTTGGCTATTACAGATCTCAGTTCCCTTGGATGTATTCCATTAGGACCTGGAGCTTTATTAACATTTATTTTCTCCAACCTCTTTTCGATTTCTTCCTGCATTAACCAATTATTTAGTCATGGTAGTGTAGCCCCATTTTGTTACAGTGTCCCAACCACTGGTACTTCTCTTGTATATACAGAAGAAAAGAAAACTATTTAGCTCATCTGCCTTTTCCTGGTCACTAATTAGCAGATGGCCTGTGTCACATTGTAATTTTCCTATAGCTTCCTTCCCCGCCTTCTTCCCATTAATATATTTAACAAATATTTTAGGGTTAGTCTTACTCTCCTTTGCAACTGACTTTGTTAATTTTCTTATATCACATAAAGCACCCTCTGATCCCTCCTCCTTATGAAATTTAAATGCATGTTTTTGTTTCATTATCATGATCTTTAAATCGTTGTTAAGCCACATGAGAGGTGATTTACTCCTATTCATTTTATTTCCACATGGTACATGCTAATGTATATGTATATTTCGCCAAAAAACAAAGTTAGAGGTGCTCAATTAGTGAATAAACTAACCTTAATAGGTTAGTTATATAGATATGATAACTCATTTTGAGAGCAACCTCTTTTAGCTCACTTGTGCCCTTCACAGGGGGTCATTCCGCGTCAATTCAACGAGGTCATGTCACCCTCCGTCTCAGATTTTGATGAAACTTGGTGTACACCCTTCCTTTGTGGTTGAAAGAAACCCCCTTCATTTTTTTCCCTCTATCTCAAACAGTTTTAATTTTATATCTATTAAAAGTTGCATTAAATCTGTGTTGTCTGTTCCTCTTGAGATCCTCGGCACAAGATACCCTTGCATACATTTTTTTCTTCCATAACCAATGATCAGATCTCTTTGAAATTTGACACAGAGCTCAATAAAATGATGAGGATTTCAGAATACACAAAAGACTTTATAAATGCTGGTGTATTTTTTTCTGAAATCCTCATTGTTTTATTGAGCTCTGTGTAAAATGTCAAAGAGATCTGATCATTGGTTATGGAAAACAAAAATGTACGCAAGGGTATCTTGTGCCGAGGATCTCAAGAGGAACAGACAACGCAGATATAATGAAAATTTTAAGTGCTATAAAATTAAAACCGTTTGAGACAGAGGTAAAAAATGTATAAGGGAAGGGTGTACACCAAGTTTCATCAAAATCCAAGAAGGAGGGTCCCGAAACCCTTGTTTTTTGTGTTGATTTTAATGTGGAATGACCCAGGAAGAAATATCCTGTAGTATATCAGTCTGGTCCCACTCACTAAAGTGAACCAGCCCTGAAATACCAGGCAATTCTACCCTGAACAGGAGAAACAGCAAACCCCAGACGTACGTTTCGGCCTTCATTGGGCCTCATCAGTGAGGTGTAGCTGAACTCCCTAAGGCACAGTGAGCAAGGGGCCCATGTCTGAAATCCCCCAAGACCCTTAGAAAGACTAATCCATAAGGGCCATTTGTATAAACAAAAATCTAAGGTAGAGGTGCTCAATCAAAGAACGAACTAATCTTGATAGGTTAGTTCTATGGACATAATAACCCATTCTGAGAGCAACCTTTTTTAGCTCACTTGTGCCCTTCACAGGGAGAAATACCCTGTAGTATATCAGTCTGTTCCCACTCACTATAGTGACCCAGCCCTAAAATACCAGGCAATTGTACCCTGAACAGGAGAAACAGCAAACCCCAGACATTCATTTCGGACTTCATTGGGCCTCGTCAGTGAGGTGTAGCTGAACTCCCTAAGGCACAGTATGTATATTTAGTAAGGATTTGAATGTTGTCCATTTATTTTCAGTATTTTTCCCTATAAATTCTTTATCCCAGTCTATATGTTGTATTGCTGCCCTTAGCCCATTAAACTTAGCCCGTTTAAAATGTTGAGTTTTTGTTGGCACCTTACAACTCTGTTTTTTGTATTCAATCTCAAATGAGACTGTGTTGTGATCACTGTTCCCCAAGGGTTCCCCTATTTTAACATTTTATATTATATTAATATTATTTGTGATGACTAAATCCAAGATAGCCTTATTTCTAGTAGGTTATTGCATAACCTGGGTCAGATAATGATCCCTGAGATTGCTCAAGAACCTTATATATATCTTGTATAACTTGGGTCTTATAATGATCCCTGAGTGTGCTAAACTGCAGGTCTCATTTATCAAGTTTATTTCAGGGTAGTTAAAATCTCCCATTATTAGAACTCGCCCATGCTTAGCTGCATTATCTATCTGCAGCAATAGTTGCAGTTCATTACCCTCAATTTTATTTGGGAGTTTATAGCATATTCCTACAAATATGCATTTAGAATTAGCTCCTCCACTATTTAACTCAACCCAAAAAGAATCAATGTTCCCTCTCGTTCCACTATAAATATCTTCTCTGTCTGCAGGTTTAAAACCAGGCTTAAGATACAGATAAATCCCTTCTCCCCTTCTACCGTTACCCCTATGTTTCCTAAATAAGTAATAACCATCCAAACTAACTGTCCAGTCATGAGATTCATCCCACCATGTTTCAGTCATGCCTTTTAAGTCCCATTTTTCTTGTACCGCTAATAATTCGAGCTTGCCCATTTTCCCAGGCAAACTTCTTGCATTTGCAAGCATACACGTTATGTTGCTATGGCTCTGCCAGTGTGAAGTGCTTGCCACTGTATTTGAGTCACCTAGTAATACCTCCCTACTGTCTATTTTAACCCTCCCCCATCTCATCCCTATTGACTAGTTAATGCATTCCTTACCCCCTCTACCCTTTCTACTCAATACTTCTATCTAGTGCCTCCCCCCACCTACTATTTTAAAACCTCCCCCAGCCGTTCTACCATCCTTTTCCCAGCACACAAGCTCTCTCATCATCAAGGTCCAATCCATCCCTGCTATAGAGATTGTACCCAAGAGAGAAGTCAGCCCAGTGCTCTAAAAACCCCAAACCCTCTGTCCTTTACCACTTTTTTAGCCATGCATTAACCTTCCTAAGCTCCTTCTGTCTCCCTGGACTAGCATGTGGCACTGGTAGTATCTCGGAAAACACTACCTTGGAGGTCCTTGCTTTAAGCTTATTCCCTAGTTATTTAAAATCATTCTTTAAGACACTCCATCTTCCACCTACTTTGTCATTGTTAACGGTTCATTTTCAGCCCCTTCCAATAATTTATTCACGCGATCCACAACATGGCGAACCCTAGCACCCAGTAGACAGCAGACTGTTCAATTGCTGGGATCTGGGTGACAAATCACCCTGTCTACCTTCCTAATAATAGAGTCCCCTACCACCAAAACCTGTCTGTTGTTCTACCTATTCTGCCCTCCCACTCCTCCAGTAGTACTGTTCTTCTGGCTGTTAGAGGGAACAGCTTTATCTGGCATTGCCATTCCTGAATGGACATCCCCAACATTTTCACTCAATCTGGCAAATCTGTTGATGTTTGTCAACTCAAAACTGGCCTGCCTCCTCCTCCTGATCCCCTGCTTCCCCTTGTAACTGTAACCTAGCTACCTCCCTGGACTTCCTCACTAGTCCCATCTCCAGCCTCTGTGCTAGGCCCAGGTAAACTGTGCTCCCTTTCCAGTGGAGCAATATCACCCAGTCTTGCAATTTTCCTCTCTAGAGAGGCAACATGCTCACACCTGTCACAGAGGTATGGACCCTGGATCATCTGTTCCAGTAGTGCATACATGTGGCAGGATGTACACTGAGTGAGGTTGCCGCTGGACTGACTCCTGATTACCAGTTACAAAATTACAGTGTGAAAAGAAATCAATGTATTTGTGTAAAGATTGCTTATCTGCACCCTAAAAATATTTTTTGTTTTCTATTATTTCTTATAATACCCATTTTTTTTTCAAACTCCCTCCTTTTATTTAAACTCCCACACTTACACACTAACTGCACTTACACTAGAAATGTTTGCAAGCTCCCAAGTTCGCTCCTTCCCCTGTTCACCTGCAGAATGATTACTGAGCACAGGACAGAAAACACCATTTAGCTTACTGCACTGATTCACAGATCAGATTCAAACAGAACGCCACACAAACCACTTCCGCTCTCACATGGACACTGATTACAGAGCACAGGATATAGAACACTCCTTAGTTTCCTGAACTGATTCACAGATCAGATTCAAAACCTTCACAGATCAGATGTTTGAATACTTTAAGTCTGACTAAACAGTGAAAGTCCGTTTTTTAATAGACAAAATGTGGATGCTTATGCTGAACATATCAGGCTTTCATGATACACTGAGTGTGTGAGAGAGCAATGCTTGTAGTAAATTCAGGGCCTGTGAGAGGGAAGGGGTAATGAGTCTCATACAATTATCTAAGAAAGTCCTCTGACTCCTGACTCAGTGCTGCAATTTTCCTCTCTAGTTCTTCAGAGAGTCAACATGCTCACACGTGTCACAGAGGTATGGACCCTGGATCATCTGTTCCTGTAGTGAATAAATGTGGCAGGATGTACACTGAGTGTACTCCCTTCTCTTCCATTCCTCCATCTACTGATAGATATAAAACCCCATACACATGAATCAAATTCAGGAGATGAAGCAGCAAACATAAATGTTCCTAAAAAAGTGTTTATGTCTGTCATGATTTGATTGTTTAAGGACTCATATTGCCAGTAATTTATGAATATGGCCAAAGGAGCATGACATTGTTGCATTGGGATTATTTGTTATTGTGTGGTTATATGTTGCCTGTACATGGCTATTATTTATCCTAGTTATAATTTATTATAAGAGGGAAAATGTTATATAGAACATATGTGGAATTGGTAAAAATGCTCTGCACAGAAGTTAGCAACAGATCATTGCACACTCACACATACAGACCTTGGGTCAAGACAGATGTATGTACTTCAAGTAGTCCTAAGCAAATACTTGAGTTTAACATAAAACATTTTTCACTAGCCAGCTATAGATATCTGGTGAATTTGAGTTGAAGAGCTTTGATAGCCCAAGGTTGCAAGCGAGATGTGCTGACATCACACATACACAAATGTACACAAGTGTGCGGTATTGGAGAGTATAAATATGTTGTTTTGATGATTCAATAAAGGTTGAGAGATTTTCACATATCCACAGTGTGTTGTATCCTGACTTGGGGAGTGGTCTTGCCATGGGCCACTAGTAACCTGCATGCATTATTCTCTGCCTGTACCTCTTCAGAAGCCCTCTTTTGTGCCACAGAGAACAGGATTCTACTGGGGTAGGTTTGAACTAGGTTCCTATCAAGCCCCCTTTAAGAAGCAGATTGTGACAATATCCATGGGTTACAAAGCTACTAATTCTGTTAGTTTTTTACATACTTCACAAACAATTGCCCTGACATACAGTGGTCCATTAAAGTAATTCAGCATGTGTATGAAATACATAATAAACTAACCGCATTAGCAGTAATACTGTAGGGAATAAAGCCAAACTGTTCACTGGAAGACTTGATCACTAGGCTAAATCTTTTTGGCAATATCATGAGAAGACAGGATTCCCTATAGAGAAAACTCTGATGCTGGGAAATATTGAAGTCAGGAGAAGAAAGGGGACGGCAGAGGCAGACAAATTAGGCCTCAGGCTGGAGTGTTGAGGTCCATAGGGTCTGAATGACTAAACAAAATCTATGAACATGAAACATTTTGTATATAAAACCTAATTTCTGTATACTCTGCTTATGTGCAATGTAGAAGAATCCTTTGTGTCTTTATTGCATCACTTCATGAGTCCTGAACATGAGTGGTGTGTTTTTTTTTTATTGATCAGTGGAATGAGGGGTGGAGGAGTGAAATGAGAGAGGTCAAACGGCCTTGTTAGATAATTAGATTCCAGTGGAACTGACAACCCACTTTACCCACACATGCATAGAAGCAAGGAGGTTTGCATAAATAGAAACACCCCCCTCACATACACAAACCTGCCTCCAAGGTCCTGCAGAGGTATTACAATTTCCTTTTTTTCCAATTACATCCTAACTTTATGACTTCTTCCATGCCTAATTATGGTCTTAGTCACACTCAACATTTTCAAACATGTTTATTGTACAGTGGCCCTTTAACAAAGGCCTAGTAACATATTTTAGTTAAATGTTGTACCTTATATTGCAAACAAATGGTGAGTATGTATATGTTAATGCCAAAATCAGGTACATAATAAATAAGTAAGCCCAAAAAAACAATCAAAAAAGAAAACACTTGGAACATAAAGCTTATAGACTTATCACCTGAAAAGTCTGTAATATTCTCCTAGGTTAAATACAATAGCTGTTTTCCATGGGGAACATTGCTACTGTATCTTTTTCATTGTTTTATAGTCCCTGTCTACTTCTGATTGCACCAGATTCCTGAATCGAGAATCTAATTATCAATAATTCTACCTTTTCTACTCCAAAGGGTGCAGATGTTTTGCAGGAGTTTCTCACTAACAAGATGGATATTGAAAAATCACTCCTACAATTGGATGAAAGTATGACAGCAAAAGAAAAAGAACTAGCAGGTAAGAGGGTTGGTATAGAGAAGCTGTAGGAATGGTGGTATTGGAGAGTTTCAAGCAGAGCTGTGATCAGAAACCTTGGGGCACGGTAAAACAAAAGTAAACATATTGAAAATGTTGTATTTTTCCAAGTTTCATAAAGTTTATTCAGCCTAAAGTGACTATAAGGGGTTAACAACTGTACAAGTGTGAACACGTGCCACTGTGTCAGATGTCACTGATAAGCAGACATGTTTGATTTATTTGGAATATGTGAAAATGAAGTTCCACATGAAGCTCTTCTGCTTTAAAAGAAATAAAGAAATGTCTGCAGATCAGGAAGAAGTAGGTACTTGATTTGAATGTTCTCTGATTCTCTGATTCATTCTGGTCATAGATACAGATATATGTATCTATATATGGGTCTCTGATGCTCTCCATAGCTATGTTCCAGTATACTTCATTAGTACTGAGCAGGGTGTATGGCAGCTATAGCCATAGTCTACGAAACTGGCTGCGAACAACATCTCAGTCAGTTAGACCATCCCAGCAAGTTCATACAGTGGTGATGTCACTGCTTGAGTTTGTCCTAGCTTCTCATTTCCCAGAGACAGTTAGGAAGAGGTATGGAGCTTGCTGTGATTGAGAGCTCTGTCCGTTATAGGCTCCCAGCATGCTCAGTGATTACGTCACTGCTAGAGGTCATTAGAGCTTCTCATTCCCCAAAGGATGGTTGGAAGAGGCAAAAAGCTTCAACTGGTGTGCCTTAGAACGGAGGGTAATAATACCAGTCAGGGATAATGTAATGGGGAAAATGGCAGCCCATATATTGTGCAATATGAGTAAAAAATAAAGCAAATAAGTCTAAAAAATCTAATATATTTTGTATTATTATCTCTTATTTGTAACACGCCAACATATTCTGTAGCAATATACAGGGGTTAAGTACATGGCAAATAATCGAGAAACCTGTTTTTGAGCTTAAAAATTTAAAACTCGCAAACTTACAACATATTTCACTAAAATGTTTATAAAAGTATAGAAAAGATTAATTTGTTGCAATGTAAAATCTTTTTCCATGGACCTTTTATGTGAACAGAACACACAAGCAGAGACAACAGCTCCATTCTGTTTGACCAGACAACCCCATAAGTTAGCAGTGAGGAACCAGGAGGGACGACTGATAGCAATTTAAACATGAATATTTCAATATAATATAACTAGGCTAAAAAAGTTTCCATTTCAAACTATTGGTCTATTTCCACATGTTTGATATTTTAATTAAATGTAAATGAAGTTGAAGGCCCATATCCATCAAATGTGTGCCCTTTAAGCAACAGATTTTAGTTAACAGGATATGTAGAAAGCTGTGGACTGGGAAGTGTGAAATAAAAAAAGTGTCTGAAGGTGTCCCTACTGGGGCCAAGAGATCTGCCTCCCTTTCTGCATGTGAGTGGCTCTGGTGCTTGGCTAGGAGCAGTAAAAGAAAATATTCTGAAATCTGAGTTATGTACTGGAGATCTACAAAATTTTAAGCTATTGCATCAAGGAAGAATTCTAAATCAGGAGAATTACATATACAAACATGAATGGAAGAATATTGCATTTCAAAAATCAACAGTATTAGAGTAAGTAAGGTTGAGATCACATTGTTCTAGAAGCATATGCTAGATTTAAAGGGCTACTGTAATGGCCCAGCTTTCATAACTTTTCAGTGGTAAAGACAAGAAAGTTTATACATATTCTAATAAAAAATAATATTTATGTGCCTTGCAAAAGTATTCACCCCCCTTGGCATTTTTCGTGTTTTGTTGCCTCACAACCTGGAATTAACATGGATTGTTTGAGGATTTGCATCATTTAATTTACAGAACATGCCAACAACTTTGAAGACATTTTTATTTTTATTTTGAAGCAAACAACAAATAGGACAAAATAACAGAAAAAGTCAATGTGCATAACTATTCACCCCCCTAAAGTCCATATTTTTGTAGAGCCACCTTTTGCTGCAATCACAGCTCCAAGTCGCTTTGGATAAGTCTCTATGAGCTTGCCACATCTTACCACTGGGATTTTTGCCCATTCCTCCTTGCAAAACTGCTCGAGCTCCTTCAAGTTGGATGGTTTGCACTTGTGAACAGCAATCTTTAAGTCTTCTTACCACAGATTTTCTATTGGATTGAGGTCTGGGCTTTGACTAGGCCATTCCAACACATTTACATGTTTCCCCTTAAACCACATAAGTATTGCTTTAGCAGTGTGTTTGGGGTCATTGTCCTAGCCTCAAATCACGCACAGAGTGGTACAGGTTTTGCTCAAGAATATCCCTGTGTTTAGCACCATCCATCTTTCCCTCAACTCTGACCAGTTTCTCAGTCCCGGCTGCTGAAGAACATTCCCACAGCATGATGCTGCCACCACCATGTTTCACTGTGGGGATGGTGTTCTTTGGGTGATGTGATGTGTTGGGTTTGAGCCAGAAATAGCATTTTCTTTGATGGACGAAAAGTAAAATTTTAGTCTCATCAGACCAGAGCACCTTCCTCCATATATTTTGGGAGTTTCCCACATGTCTTTTCGCAAACTCAAAACATGCCATAAAGCCCAACTCTATGGAGCATATGGCTTATTGTCGTCCTAGGTACAGATACTCCAGCCCCTGCTGTGGAACTCTGCAGCTCCTCCAGGGTCAATGCCCTCCTTGGTTTTGGTTGGCGGCCATCTCTTGGCAGGTTTGCTGTTGCGCCATGTTCTTTCCATTTGGTTATGATAGATTTGAGAATGGTCCTGGTGATCATCAAAGATTTGGATATTTTTTTATAACCTAACCCTGACTTGTACATTGTCCCTTACTTGTTTGGATAGTTCCTTGGTCTTCATGGCAGTGTTTGGTTAGTGGTGCCTCTTGCTTAGGTGTTGCAACCTCTGGGGCCTTTCAAAAAAACTGTGTATATGTAATGACAGATCATGTGACACTTAGATTGCACACAGGTGGACATCATTTCACTAATTATGTGACTTCTGAAGGTAATTGTTTGCACCAGAGCTTTTTATGGGATACATAACAAAGGGGGTGAATACATATGCACATGCCAATTGTCTGTTTTCTATTTCTAAAAAAAAGTGTTTTGTATATATTTTTCTCTTTTCACTTCACCAACTTAGACTATTGGGTTGTGACCCATCACACAAAATTCAAAACATTGAACTTAAGGCTGTAATGTAACAAAATAGGTAAAAAGTCAAGGGGGTGAATACTTTTGCAAGGCACTGTAGTAGCAGTTTTTTTCCAAACTGTGGTAGTGTATATTTAATTTCTCTGCAGGTGCTCAAATTTTATGTTAAGGTGTATGACATCAATTTATGTAAACATTTTCAGCCATCAATATTTTACATACCTCTATACTTCTTTAATATCCTTCTTTAGCGAACCAAGCCAAACTTGAGGCTGCAGAAAGAGAAGCACAGATCCAGCTGGAGAATCAAAAGAAAATGGAGGAACTTTTGGAAATCCAGCGTCAGAGTTTTGAGGAACATAAGCAGTTGGCGATAAAGCAGACGGAAGAGGGTCACTATAAACAATTAGAAGAACAAAATCGGTTGCTTCAACGTAAAATTGAGGTACAGTATACCAAATACACAATGGGTGGAAATTATTGTATTGTATTTTGGAGTGGTTCCTTATAGCATGGAGTTTTAATTATAGAAAAGTAGTTTGTAAAAACTTATTTTAGCAAGTATTGGGTAGCTACTTGTTCTGTGTCCATTGAAGAAAGGAACTAAGATATGAGGGTAAAAATAGGGTCTTCCATATAGAATTAGCACTGGCTTTATCCTGCTTCTCAGACCAGGCTACATGAAGTCAATTTGGCTCTCTAGTTCTATGTGCCAAGTAGAACCAAAACCTAGAACACCATATAGTATATTTCTTCCCCATTTCCATTACTCCCTTACTCATCTATTTGTACTCTTTATATGTTCACTTATCACCACTGTATGTACAGTAGCTACCATATAGACAACATTACTATGAAATCTCTAAATAACAGTGGGTATTCAGATCACAGAATATAGATCCTTTTCAATATTTGTATATTTAATGTAATCTGAAAATCATAAAAGCCCTTGTGTTCGAATGTATTAACTTGTACACTGAGCAAGAAAAAAAGAACTCAATTGAAAAAATCTGCTAATCATGATAGGTGTACAGTAAAAAAGAGACAAGTTATTCTATGTTAAAATTCTGTCTACTACAACTGAGAGGGAGACATTAAAAAAACTAAAATTTTTACAGCTATTTAGTCCTTTAGTAGCCACATTAAATTCCCTCAACGTTAAAAACCGTAGCCCGTAACATAGCCCGCAAGACTTACGGCTATTAAATTGGCCCCGTAAAGCAACCCACAGACAACTTGCAGGGTAGGGGCGGGAAAACCCCATGGGATGTGAGAATTTTACTTGCGCGCCCGCAATTCCTTTGTTCTTTCAAGCCCGTAACTGTTATGTTCCAATTGCGATATTAAATTGCATCCGTAACCTGCAAATGTAGCCACAACCTGGTTTACGTGTTTGCGTCTCAAGCCCGTAACTTGAATGTAATAGCTCTGTAACTCAACCAAATTTCAAGCCCGCAGCCTTTGCAGGTTTCCCATTGCACTTACTAGCTTGGAATTTAATGTGGCTATAGGTCTTTGTCTTTACAAACAATTACTGTTATATATTTTGCCAAGACTTAAAGAGCTTAGTAAGGTGTAAGGGGAGGCATTTGTTTTAATATAATTATTTCAATTCCATAGGATACAATTTAGGAGATCAGTAAGTACTACTGCTTTGTTCAGGATTGCTTGGTAATAATATTTATTTGCAAATTGCCAAATAGCAGATCTTTGTATCAATATTAATTATATGTAAGAAGTTGATTACATTGTATAAATATACCTGGTTATAATATTCCTTTCCTATGTGACAGCAGACCAAGCTATCAATTGTATAGACAACATTTTAACATAAATTTGAAAAAAGATAGAGAAATGAATAATATGATCTTTATTTGCAGTTCATTTAAAAAAAAAAGACAAATTAAAAAGATAAAATCAACATTTAGTGATAACTCAAATTAGAACCAAAATTTAGTTGGAGTAATATGTTGTAATGAATGGATTCCTTAGATATATAATCACAGATATTTATATAAAGTTAGGAGCTTAAATTAGTAGGCAGTATTTTGTTAAGTTATATTATCATCTAAGTAGCGCCAAACCTGTATTGCTGTCAAGCACTCATGAAATGAATATGGTCACCAACCAGTATCACATATAATAGTTGTCATCTTACGTTTTTGTCCGTCACTCCATGTTAAGCAAGGCTCGCACGACTTAGGCAATGAGCACCAAAGGTTCTCGTTGCGCGCCTCGCGATGAGCACCGCAAAGTAGACGGAGGGAGAGGCGAAGGCGCGCATTGAGAGCCACGCGATGAGTGCCAAACATGCTGCTCGCAATGAACGCCGAAGGTGCTTAAAGGGGGCAGAGCCTCGCATTGTGTGGCAAACAGCATTGCCAGCCTTAAAATTTTATTGCTGTCATTTTTGACAGGCAAATCGCTAGTCAAGTATATAATACACATCACAAGGTTCTTCCAGATTATATAAAGGGAGGAAAGGGAGTAGTGGTATATTATCAGGGATACATTATTGGTAACATTTCATTATACAGGGATAACGGTTTAGGGCCCCATGCTGAAAAAGCACTTACTAGTGCCATAGCTGCAGAGTAAATCCTACATAGCTAATCACCCATCCCTAAAAACATTGCGAGTAAACTGCTACGGGTCATTGCTACCAGTGAACTTCAGGACACAGACGAAAAGCAAGACATAAATCTCCATTGAGTTTTGCACTGAAAATAAATTATGAGTTACTCCCTGACACATTGACACCCAACCCCTATGCTAATAAGATTTTATGGATCACTTGCAAATCAGGGCACTGCCGTAATTGAAAAAACAGAACAAAGTTTTATGTGTACCAAAGACAACTCGCAAATGCTTTAAAAACCTTTGCTGAGTCTCCCAAAAGCATGTGATAGTATAGAACAAAACACTACAAAATAATGACATTTCAACATTATTTGACACTTAACAATTCATATCAACATACGTGTAATTAAAACATATGATATGTTGGTATTAGGCCCGTTTTATGATACAAAACCCAGGGCAACAAACAACCCATTACTTAAGGAGTTAATACAAGTCACAAAACCACATTGCCTTGGAACAAACTCTCTAATGTATTGTCTATAAATATATCATACACAAAATAAACAGATTTTTATTTATTGAACCTATAAATACAATTGTCACACCTTTTTAATATCAAAATATATTAATAAAGAAAAAACTACTTTATTTATACCCTTGGCGAATTGGTAATATATGTACCATTTTTAAAGAAAACATGAGTGAGCAGGCAAAACACATTTCTTGTATTTCTAATGGGATTCATATTCAACTGTAGATTATAATGGAATGGTGCAATCATGAAACAAAACATGGCAACAAAGAAAAAAATGAATTGACCCTGCTCAAAAGTTTACATGCCCTTAGTTCTTAATCCTGTGTATTTCCCCCTTTAGTATCAATGACAGCGTGCAGTCTTTTGTAATAGTTGTCTTTTAGGCCCCTAATTCTTGCAGGTGGTATAGCTACTCATTCGTCTTGTCATAATGTCTCCAGGTCATGTAAAGTCTTTGGTTGTCTTGCATGAACCACAAGTTTGAGATATTCCCTGAGTGGCTCAATGATGTTAAGGTCAGGAGACTGTGATGGCCACTCCACAACCTTCACCTTTTTCTGCTGTAACCACTGGAGAGTCAACTTGGCCTTGTGCTTAGGGTCATTGTCATGCTGGAACGTCCAAGAGCGTCCCATGTGCAGCCTTCATGCAGAAGAATGCAAATTGTATGCCCGTATTTTCTGATAACATGCTGCATTCATCTTGCCATCAATTTTCACAAGATTCCATGTGTCTTTAGAGCTCACACCGCCCCAAAACATCAGTGAGCCACCACCATGCTTCACAGTGGGGATGGTATTCTTTTCACTATATGTCTTGTTGACCACTCTCCAAACATAGTGTTTATGGTTGTGACCATAAAGCTCTATTTTGGTCTCGTCACTCCAAATTACAGTGTACCAGAAGCTGTGAGGCATGTCAAGGTGTTGTCAGGCATATTGTCACCAGGTTTTTTTGTGGCATTGGTGCAGTAAAGGCTTCTTTTTGGCAACTCGACCATGCTATTAATTTTTGTTCAAGTGTCGTCGTATTGTGCTCCTTGAAACAACCACACCTTCTTTTTCCAGAGCAGCCTGTATTTCTCCTGAGGTTACCTGTGGGTTTTTCATTGTATTCTGAACAATTCTTCTGGCAGTTGTGGGTAAAATCTTTCTTGGTCTAGTAGACCTTGGCTTGGTATAAAGAGATCCCCAAATTTTCCACTTCTTACTAAGTTATTGAACAGTACTGACTGGAATTTTCAAGGCTTTGTATATGTTTTTATATCCTTTTCCATCTTTATGAAGTTCCATTACCTTGTTACGCAGGTCTTTTGACAGTTCTTTTCTGCTCCCCATGGCTCAGTATTTAGCCCACACAGCATGATGCTGCCACCACCATGTTACACTGGATGGTGTTCTTTGGGTGATGTGATGTGTTGGGTTTGCGCCAGACATAGTGTTTTCTTTGATGGCTGAAAAGTTAAATTTTAGTCTCATCAGACCAGAGCACCTTCCTCCATACATTTTGGGGGTCTCCCACATGCCTTTTCGCAAACTCAAAAAGTGCCATTTCGTTTTTTGCTGAAAGTAATGGCTTTCTTCTGCCATAAAGCCCAACTCTGTGGAGCGTACAGATTATTGTCGTCCTATGTACAGATACTCCAGTCTCTGCTGTGGAACTCTGCAGCTCCTCCAGGGTTTCCTTTTCCTTCCTTACTTCTCTGTGCTGCCTCTCTGATTAATGCCCTCCTTGCCCGGTCCGTGAGTTTTGGTGGGTAGCTGTCTCTTGGCAGGTTTGCTGTTGTGCCATGTTCTTTCCAGTTTGTTATGATAAATTTGAGGGTGCTCCTGGGGATCATCAAAGATTTGGATATTTTTTTATAACCTAACCCTGACATGTACTTCTCAACAACATTGTCCCTTACTTGTTTGGAGAGTTCCTTGGTCTTCATGGCAGTGTTTGGATAGTGGTGCCTCTTGTTTAGGTGTTGCAGCCACTGGGGCCTTTAAAAAAAGGTGTGTATATGTCATGACAGAGCATGTGACACTTAGATTGCACATGGGTGGACATCATTTCACTAATTATGTGACTTCTGAAGGTAATTGGTTGCACCAAAGCTTTTTATGAGCTTCATACCAAAGGGGGTGAATACATACGCACATGCCAATTTTCTGCTTTCTATTTCAAAAAAATTGTTGAAAAAAATATATTTTTCTCATTTCACTTCACCAACTTAGACTATTGTTTTCTGATCCATCACATAAAACTTAAGGCTGCAATGTAACAAAATAGGTAAAAAGTCAAGAGGGGTGAATACTTTTGCAAGGCACTGTAGATCCCAGATACTAAGATAGTAATAAAAAATAAGTGTTATCATTTGTATGTCTTCCCCTCCCATTTTCGAATATACTTTAAAAAGGGCCTTATCCTTTATTTTCTACCTATACAGTGCTTTCTACAAGCTGGGAAGATGCATGTGGAAGTACCAAACAAGATTTGCTCAAGTTTGAGTCTCCCTTTAAAGAGCTATTTCTCATAATTATTGAAAAGATACCTTGGGTTTTATTTATTTAATTATATACTGTAGATAAATAGCACATCTGTTTGATTCTTGTTTAACATCCATATTTTCTGTTTTTCTAGGATAATATTTTTTTCTTAGTCATAGTATACTAATGGGGTTGGCAGGCCAGATGCAATCCACTAGCTGCTTTCTGTGGCCTACTATCTGCCAGGGAGAATCCTCACAGCCTAGCATCGCTATTGTAGCATATTCTAGTACAATTTAAATATTAGTTCCAAATCTTTAATTATTACATAGAATTTATATGGATAATATCAGAGTGGAAAACTCACAGGTCTTCCTTCCAATCAATAAAATTCCTCTGTTTAAAGACCAGCGAGTTTCCAACATTGACAGCAAATAATGTGAAAGCGTTTGTGTTAGGGGCTTTGCCTGAATTTGTAGATATTGCTGAAGGGTGTTAAAATTACATCATAAAATTATTTTCATAATGTTTTCATGTTTAATTAATAATTACACCCAAAGTGGTCCCTGAATGGTAGGTGCTACAATCTTTTGATTCTTAAGCACCCATCACTTAGCACGCAGTCATCTCCTGGGATAGGATCTGTCTGACACAGCGCTGTCATATTTCTGACTTATGCTTCTCTTATCTCCTTTTCAACCAACAATAAAACTGGAGTCTTTATTGACACTACAGAAAAAAACAACACTGCATTAAAAACACATACAGGAGTTCAAAAGTACTTCTACCAATCATAGGCTGAATAGGGAACACAACAAATAGCTACCACAATAGTTTCACTTCTAGCCATAAAATGGGGGAGTATTTCTATTCCTCCACTTCTACCATACTTCTGGCCATAGATATGAGGGGGATATTTCTATTTCTCCACTGCTGCCACAGTGACATTGCTTCTAGCCATACAAATGAAGGAGGTCTTTCTAATCCTTCACTACTTTTACGTCAGACACTGTTATTTGAAATAGGGTTTTTGCCTAATTTGGTGAAGGCTTATAAATATGATTACTATTAGTGAATGTAACGGTTGTGTTAATTACCATATAGTCTAAATAAGGTTGTACTTGGGCTCCATGTTTAAAAACACTTCAAACTAAAATAGTGATCCCTGGGATAGAAGTAAAAATTTGTCTATTTGACCATACAAGTTGTAACTGTCCTAGGCCCCTCTAAGAAAAAAATGTCCATGGGCTGCCCTTGTGGCAACCTCACAGTACCACTACATAAACTCAGTCAAATAATAAAGTTCTAAGTGTTACTAAATCCCTGGATCTCAATAAAGCCGGATGGCCATTTCACTGCTGTTTTGTGCAGGCACAGTCTTCCCTTGATACAGATTTTTTTTGAAGAAAGTGTTGCAATAAGGTGTTGCTTTAAGACAGGTTTCATTGCAATTAAGAATAGCAATACATTAAAATTAATTGTAACTCACATTTTGTAAGATTTCGTTTCATGTAACATATGTTATAAAAAAAAGATCCACAGTGTGTATCTCTGGTATCTTTGTTGCAAGAATCACATGGAATAGATTGTACAGCTATGTTTATGTAAGCTATGTTTAATACATTTAATAGAGAGTAAGTTCAATATTGGTGTTTTTCATATATTTTACAAAATAAACAATTGGTATAAATGGGTAATTCTTCTCACAGCAAAGAGAAATGACAATTGAGTGTTCTAAACTGTATACTTTTTTTCAAATGTTAATAATAAAGTTGCATTTCCTCACACAGCCCACACTTCTATTTTCCAAGCCCAACTTCAGTGGCATCCAGTTTATTACAGTTGCCTATTCAAATGCCTACCCTTTATCTATTAATGTGCTCCTCCCTACCTTGCCTCTGGTTGATGGAATCCCAGCTGAACTGTTCAAAATTCTACAAGATGACATTGTAAAAGTGTTACTTATCTCATGCCAGCAAAATTGGAAAACTCAACTGTGGCCAGTAGACTGGGAAAGGTTAGTCTAAATACCAATTCCAAACAAGACCGCTCTAAAGAGTGCTCCAATTATCAAACAATTGTACTAATTTCACATGCCAGTAAGGTAATGCTTAAGATCCTACAAGTTTGGCTCCAATAATATATGGACCAGGCACTACTATAGGTGCAAGTCAGATTTTGCAGAGGCACAGGCACAAGAAATCAAATTGCCAATAGAGAAAGCAAGAGAGTTCCAAAAAACATTTGCCTATTTATAATGCGCCAACATATTCCATAGTGCTGTACAGGGGATAACAACAAGGAAGAATACAATAATAACAAACTGAAGAAAAGGGAGGGCCTTGTTTTGAGTTTAGAATCTTTATAGAAAGTGTTTTTTTCCAAAGCACCCTACAAGATTGGAAACTTGCTACTTACAATCTAAAGGACTATTCATAGACTATTGTAAAGCCTTTGACTGCGTGGGTCACAACAAAATGTGGAAAGTTGTTAAAGAGATGAGTGTACAGGTAATCTCATCCTCCTCTTGAAGAATCTGTATGTGGACCACAAGCCACGGTCAGAACTGAACATGGAACAACAGAATAGTTCAAGATCAGGAAAGGAGTGCAGCAAGGTTGTGTATTGTCACTTTATTTATTCAACTTTACATAAATGCATAAAGCGGGCTAGACGAATTCAAAGCTGGGAAAAATATCAACAACCTCAGATACGTGGATGATACTACTTTGATGGCTGAAATTGAGGAAGAACTAAAGGACTTATTAATGAGAGTGAAAGAAGAGAGTGCTAAAGCAGTCCGGTTGCTCAATGTTAAAAAGATGAAGATCATGGCAGGCGGCAATCTCAGTTCGTTTCTTATAGATGGGGAAGGAGTGGAGGCAGTGAAAGAT
This sequence comes from Discoglossus pictus, assembly GCA_027410445.1. Taxonomy (NCBI): domain Eukaryota; kingdom Metazoa; phylum Chordata; class Amphibia; order Anura; family Alytidae; genus Discoglossus; species Discoglossus pictus. Next base: position 207,711,317 of record CM050169.1, on the reverse strand, counting down.
TTCATTTTCCTGGGTTCCAACATCTGATGGCGACTGCAGCCATGAAATTAATATGTTTGCTCCTGGGGAGGAAAGCTATGGCAAGTATGGATTAGCTAGTAAAAAATAAAGACAGTACATTATCAACAATAGTTAGAACTATAGTTTTCCCAGTAGTAACATATGGATGTGAGAGCTGGACCATAAAGAAGGCTGAGTGCCATATAATTGACGCTTTTGAATTGTAGTGTTGGCAAAAACTGCTTAGAGTCCCTTGAACTGCAAAAATATCTAATACATTTATACTACAGGAAATTAGGCCAAACTATTCACTGGAATGTTTGATCATGAAGCTGAAGCTCAAGTATTCTGGCCATCATGAGAAGACAGGATTCCCTAGAGAAAACTCTGATGCTGGAAAAGATTGAAGGCATGCAAAGAAGGGGACATCAGATGAGGAGACTGATAGATGAGGTCATTGAATCAATGAACATGAGCTTGATAGAGCTCTGAGGGGCAGTGTCTGACAGATGTGCCCGCCTGCTGTTGTTCAAATGGTTACAAACACTGGCACAACGTTTTAGCTAAAGAAAACATTATTAGCTAAGCTATTATCATACCATTTTGGGGTTTTAGACCATTGAAAATTGTTGTTTGAAGGAAGAGTGGTAGATTGTAATTTCAAGTTGTTAATTCAAATGTTTGAGGCTATATTATGGCAATGATTAATTATTTCTTTAATTCTCTGGTTTTTGTATAAAGAATAGACAAATAAGTTTAGCAATGTAAAAGCTATTCTGTTAGGTCTGAAAATGGTAATCAAAATTTGCACTAAAAAAATCTGGAAAAGTAACATAGTGATAATTTCTTGATAGTCTTGGCATCTGATAAGCAATTATATGTTCTTGATAAATTAAAAGGAATTTATACTACAACAAAAACAGATGAGAAATATTTCTTGGAATAGCTCCTTTCACCTATTAAAAAAATAGTTGTCAGTGTGGGTAACGTTTACGATGTTGGTCACATCGAAGGCTACAGCTGTGAGCCTCGCAAAGCGAGGCAAGCCGTTTGGGCCGCAACCGCGAGGTCCGCGGGACTTAGGCTGCAATAAGCACCGAAGGCGCTCATCGTGGGGCACGCAAGGAGCGCTGAAGGTGATCATTCAAAAGCAGGAAAGTTGCTCGTGATGAGTGCCAAAGGTGCTCAGAGGGCCCATAGACTCGCATTGTGTGGCAAACAGCATTGCCAGGCTTACAATTTTACTCCCGTCATTTTTGACGGGCATTTTCCTAGTTAGATACCATATTTGTGAGAAAACACTTGAGTATAAATCTCATCTAGTGCATTTTATATAGAAATGGTCATGCAGAACCAATATTTGAGGGAAGAGTAAAATATTTTTTTTCAAAAAAATAGATCTTTACAAAGGACATATTTGAAAACACAACAACAGAAATAGAGATGCTTAATCAGAGAACAAACTAACCACAATAGGTTAGTTCTATGGACATGATAACCCACTCTGAGAGCAGCCTCTGTTCACTCACTTGTGGCCTTCCCAGGGAGAAATGTCATGTAGTATATCAGTCTGGTTTCACCCAATAGAGTGATCCATCCCCAAAATACCAGGTTATTCTACCCTGAAAAGGAGAAACAGCTAATCCCAGACATACATTTCGGCCTTAGTTGGGCCTCGTCAGTAGGGTGTAGCTGATAACTCCCTAAGGCACAGTTAACAAGAAGTCTGGAGCCCCTGATATACTACAGGACTATTCTCCCTGTGAAGAGTTTGTTCTCTGATTGTGCACCTCTTTTTGTAGTTATATCTTTGAGAACCATGCCACACTCATAAACTCAGTAGAAACAAAACAATAAACTCGCAAAATGTTTTTCCCAATTTTCATTCTAATCCTAAAGTGTTAAAATAAATAATTATTTCATATGAATCAAAATGGCCAGAACTGCAAATATTGTCTCATGAATACTTTCAATAACTTTCTTAATAATTAATATTTTACTTCCCTGAATGTTCTGTTTATTTCTAGGAAATGGGATATAAACAGGATATCGCACGACTGGAGCAAGAAGTTGCTTGGTTAAGGAGAAACCAGAAACCCCGTGATGGTTGTACAATAAGCTAAGAGAAATCAAACTGAAAACTTCCCAGGCGACTATATTAATCAATGCTCTATCAGAGGTGTTTTTAAGAGTGTTTGCAATGAAACCTCTATTTACATTAATTCATATTATTCAAGTGGATCTGTCCTGTTTGACATTATTGGTTAGTTAATAAAAAAATAAAAACTGAGCAAATAACATGCATATTAATTATTAAATCGTAAGGTTCGTTAAAAGAAACCAATAATTTTTTATCGGTCTGTTTTATTTGCACACTGCAAATGAAGTTTATATTTCCACTACCTCTCTGATATAATGGAGGCATATTTTCTACATGCATGAAAATGACATAACTGATCCCTAAACCTCAGTTCAACCTCATGTCCTGCAATTTCAGGAAGTTGGAGTTTACGGGACCTATTACAGCCATAAACAGGTGCACATTAAATTAACTTCAAGCTGCTATCAAGCTGTTTACTCTCACTAATTTTAAAGTTTTTTTGATGTTTAGTGGTAGATTTTGTACAATTATACAGTTATTGTCACCTTAACCACTAGTGATGGTAAAACCTTTTTAATAGCTATAAGAGGTTACAGTTTTATAATATACTTGGGGCATCAACATTGTAAGCTTAAAAAGGGGCGACTAAAGTCACCATATGTACTCTGCACCATCAGACAAAAAAGTAAAAAAATGATGAATGCATGCAGTTCAGTTCAACAGAAGCCAAGGATTTTCTTGTTTCCACTCACTTTCTTTAATTACTAAACAGCTTCGTATTGCATGGTGTTAATGAATATTTATTAGAACCAGCTGTCTATGAACTCTGACACTTGTGAGTCAATGTATGTGTAGCTTTTTATTATATTTTCTCAGCAATGTTATAAGAAAGTGGAATGACAGTGTAGTGAGTAAGACCCTGAGCATATGGAGCTGAATTTATGGTTTTCATTCTTCCCACTTTATAGTAGTAATAGATACATAACCCATGATTTTCTTATCTAAAACTGATATATATGCACTACAAACCCAAATTAAAATCATATCCACATCAAAAAATATGCTTGCTGTAAAAATGACAGTAATATAGAAAACTAAGTGCATTTATTGCAAATATTTACACACACAATTGAAATTACATTTGAGAGATATGATCCAGGGAAAAAGAGTATTTAAATTTTGGTTAAGATGTTAAAGGAATGATCCAAAATAGAAAATGTGAAGATTATTAATAATTCAATTAATAAAGGTCACAATAAATATTGTAAAATTATGAAATATATATTACAATGTGTTCAAATACTTTTTAACTGGGAAGTGAAATTAATATACAAATATATGCTAGTCTGACATGGTCTGGAGCGTATTTATTTTACACTATATGTATATATTACTGATAAGGAAGTTTGGATAATTTATAGATTTTTTTTCTTAACCTTGCTTAAACTTCATTTTAGTCTCAGTTTCATATTATATTACATTTTTTGGTAATTCTTGTAAAGAAGTTGGAAAGATGCTCTGAGAGATGACTAAAGTGGAATGAGTGGAGGAGATCTAGTATGGTGAGGGAACAGTAGATATAAAAAAAAGTGATGTGGGAGTGAGGGAGGTAGAGGATAAGCTGGAAGGATGGTGATGATGTGGGTGTGGAGATGGATGATAAGACTGAGAGAGGAAAGGCAAGAAGAAATGGGAGCATAACAAGAGCGCCGGGGAAGGGGAAGAAAGGGGAAGAAAGGAAAAACAACTAGTTTTCACTTTTTTTATCCACTTGCATACAATTCAGTACCCCTGTTCTAATGTCTGCATAATTCCTCAAGTCTGCCCACGATTAGTTTCAGTTTCCTGTTCATCTTACCCCTAATATTTATTTCTCCTTCCACATTGTTTATTTTCTCAGTTATTGTTCTTTTTCCATTTATTTAATCTCTTACTCCCTCCAATCCACTATGTAAATATTCCTCATTTCAGATATTCTTCCTTTTATCTTCTCCTTCACTTTGCTCTATCTTAAATGTACCGCCCAGATCATTTCTTAGTCACCCTCCTGTAAAAATATGACCACAGTGATGTCTGGACTCCAACGCTAATACATAGAATTGGTTCTGATTTATTGGTCTGGATCTGAATATGAAAACATGAAAATCTGAACATAAACATGAACAAATTTGGTGGCATTCTAGAGGGGTTTAAATACCCTTGTGATGTAAATTGCTGCAAACGGGAAGTAGTCACATACATTTCTTTGTTGAGAAATGTCACCAACTCCATGTGGGTCCCTATAGACACCCATGCCACTTTATATTACCTCCCTACCATATGGACTTCTATGGACCCTATAGTATGCTAATAAATAACTAAAGGGGGCCCTATGGACCCCCGTTGATATATCCCCCCATGGAGTCCATAAGAACACCAATGGTGTCTAACACTAACCTCCCTATACTACCTACCCTTAATGAAATAGACAAAATAAAAATATCTTTAACATTTTAAAACAATTAAAAAAAATGAAAAAGAATTACCTACAATAAAAAAGAATTAAATGAAAAAGTTAACAAATAAAAAAATGTGCAATTCAAATAAACAAAACATGCTGAAATAATAAAAAAGTAGGAAAATAGGTGTTAATAAGTACATTACCTATCCATGGAAGAGCCTCCAGAAATCATCTAATATACCTGGGTCCTCAATCTTCAGTCTCCTCTTACTTGTTTAACGTTAGTTAGATAGTGGTTACCATTGCACGTTGTTGCTATGAAATTTCAGTCTCATATGTAATACAAGTGGAGCTAGACAGGGAAGCAGGTCAGTCTTATGGAAGTTTATTGTGAAGTGTCATAGCCTATCTGGGACTATGTCTTAACAGCATGTTTTCTGAGACATGCTCACTGATAAGCTATGAAACAACACTGCACATTCAGCCCCACAGAGTGTGTCTGCATATGCTGTCATGGGCAGACCCATGCTGAGATTACAATTGATTTTAGTCATTAAAAACAGACCTTTTAAGCCCTACTTAATAAAACAAAGTATGTAAGAGTAAATATAATTACGCATGTATATTACATATTTTAGAAATTCCAGAAACCTTCTGTGACAACCTACTGCTTTTGTTCTTGATAAGAATCTAGCTCAAACCTACCCATTAGGACCGCCTTGTTCTTTTTATATTGTACATTCACCAAAGCACCCAGTAGATGGCAAACTCCTTCCAAGGGCAGGAAAGGGTGTAAATGATAATAAAAATGAATTCAGACGGTTATGTTCCCCCAGCCTATGACCTGCTACCTCTTATGAGCCCAGGGATCCCCCTTTAATAACTGCTAACCTCTATGACCCTATATCTGCTAGCCCCTATAAGCCACGGGATCCTACAACTAAAGTCTCCCATAGCACCAAATATTAACGCCCTACACAACGGTGATCCTTATGGACCCCTGTGACGCCTAACATTAATCACTATACCATGGTGGTCCTCGTTCCATGTTGAAGAATCATTCCTTTTTTTCTTGAGTGAAGTCTTCTTTCCTAATCTTTGGCTCATGGAAATATACCTTCGCCTAACATTTAATTGAGCATACCATAACCTATATTCTAGTTTTGCAGGTTCCGATTGGCTGAGATATGTGTCAGTCATATTTCAGCCAATCGGAAGTGAGTATTTTAATTACTCCCACCCCTTATCTGATTGATTAAAAGTCATAATTCATAGATTTTGTATTTGTTTCATAAAGACATCATAGTTCGTTATACCAAATAAAAAATATAGGTGTAAAATATGTTTCATATGAAATATGAACTTTTATTAAATTATTAAAATATATAGAGATTAAAAAATAGAATAATAAGTTGCCAAGATAGAGAGCAGTTGCATGATAGCTAAGCTCCAAGCTGCAGCGACTTTATAGTGCATTTATTAGTGCAAAAAACAAAATATTGAAGGATTGGGCACCTGACTGATCTTATTTAGACCCTAAGGAACAGTTTGGTCCCAGCCGAGGGAAGCTAGCTACAGCTACTATACTATGGAGGCCTGGGCCTAGCACCCACGCTGCCTGCTGGCTGCATGCTGTTGCCTGATCTACCCCCAATCAGGTTACCAGAGCGTGACTTCACATTGGACTTCATATTGGAGCGGAGACCCCGTTACAGCCATCCGAAGCCAGAGCCCATCCTGTCTAATCGGGAAGCAGTAGAGGTGAGACACCACATCACAACCTCAGTCCAGCAAGGAGGGGGCCCCAGAGAGAACAGGGGAGCAGCCTGGGGTTTACACAACCAGACATATAACTGGCATTGAGAAGGGAGTGGAAGCCCCTAAGTCAAGGCCCTGAATAGAAGGTGGCCCCCATGGGATGTGCTTTACTAGAGATATCCTAATAAGCAACACAATTTCTCCATACCCTATTACATAAGCAAGAGCATTGCTGCTATAAAGAGAACTGACATTTTCACTCTGCAAGAAAACTAGTACAATGCTGCCATCTTGTGGCCAAAATATTTGATGAACAGTAACAGATTGAAAGACCTCAACCTGCAGATATAGGGTTCATATTTATATCCAAACTGTCTTTCATTTCTGGAGATCAATGATTTCCATATTCAGAAAAGCCTCTTCCATTATCTGACTGGGCCTGGGTTGGAACTGCATCTAACATCATACAACACTGCCACCTGGGGGACAAGAGGATATACCTTGAAACATTGCTATATGCAGCATCAGTTGAGAAATAAAGCTGTGCTATAAATACCTATATCATTGCAATACAATTACAATATATTGCTATCCAAGGGGTCTGGTGTCCCCTACTTCAAAGACTCTCAACCTTTAACAACATATTGGCAGCACACAAACGACTGTATTTTATGATGCAAGGTACTAATACTATGCTCATTATGTAAACTAACCCCATCCCCCAAGTATGGTGGCACAACCTACAGTAAAGTGACGTAACAAAAACAGACAAAAACAGTGAATATTTATGTCTATAAGCCACAATAAAGGAATGGCTGGGACCTCAACGAGAAGGGCGACTAAATCAATACAGGACTTTTGTACAGCAAGGACCCCAACTCAATTTGCTCAACAGCCACCCTCATCTCCCGAGCGCATGCAGGCGTCTAATATGGAACCGACTGCACACAGTACGAAAGCAGATATCCAGGATCTAAAAGACTTAATCTCCTCTTTTAGAACAGAGGTCACTGGAGAAATCAAAAAAGTAGCGGCAGAACTCAAAGGTGAGATAAAAGCAGTAGACTCAAAGGTGACTGACCTGGAAACGAAATACAATGAGCTATTGGACGCACACATCCAATTAGAAGGTGAAATGTCGGCCCTAAGAGACGAACAGAACCAACTCCAATACGCACAGGAAGATTTGGAGAACCGGTCCCGCCGTCAAAACATCAGAATCAAAAATCTCCCAGAATCGATCACAGATCTGCCAAACTACATGTTAGATCTCTGCAAATACCTGCTGCCAAACTTAATGGAGGATGCCTTTAAATTAGACCGCGTCCATAGGGCATTGACAGGACGCCCGATGGCGGGAGAGAGGCCAAGAGACGTTATCGCTAAATTCCACTTCTATACCACGAAAGATCTTTTTATGAAGGCAGCGAGACCAGGTATACCAGAATGCGCAGGGGGTCAACCGAGTGTGTATGCTGACCTTTCCCCGACCACCCTGTATAAAAGAAGAACCTTGAAACCCCTTCTAGAGGCCATACTTGCACAAGGGTGGAGATATTCCTGGGGCTTTCCCTTCAAATTGAACATTGTAAAGGATGGAAAGACCCATGCTGTTCTTGATGTGGAGGAGGGAATGACGCTGCTAACGTCCTGGAATATTCAGGTGCACGAACCTGGAGGAACAACTCAACGCCCGGATGCCAGACCCTACAGGCGCTCTAGAGCGCGACAGCAGAGACATTGAGGTTGCTTTAACCTAATACTTTTTTCCTTTTCCTGGACGTGGGAGACAAAATAGCAGGAAAGACATTCTTAAATGAGGACAATGCCCTATAACTTTGAAGTAAAGTAATGTAGGGGTTATTTAATCACAAATGCTAAGGCTACAGTCTCAAGGTTAATATTAGATATGCAGTTAAGACAGTATAGCTTTAACCCTGCATCAGCATACATACCCATGCAACTATACTAACTCTCCCAAGGTACCAGAATCAGGACTAGTTAAGGGTCTGTTAAAGAAATAATTCACTATTCAGTTTTCAATTACATGGTTATAGTCACTTAATAATTAATGGTTCTTTAAAGATGTGCCCCAGAGGGGGTCAATTGAGTAAATTTGTTCTATTACTATTTGTTCCTTTTTTGCTTGTTTTTGTTGTCTATTTGTTTTTTTTGTTTTTTTATTTATTTGTCCTTTTTTTTTTTTTTTTGATCTGGCGAGTCGCCTGGATATCTTATTGAAAAGATACCGGGGGCCTCACCATTGGTTTTTAGGAGGACAGCTAGGAGCTCTCCTCAACCAAGTTTAAATTGTGTATAGATTTATATACATATTTAGTAAATTTCAACAAAAGCTTTGTGTATATATATTTGTTTACAGGTATATTTTTTATAACTACTTACGTGTAGATAGTACTGTTGAAGTATTGAATTGCAGAGGGTAAGAGGAAAGAGAGGGGAGAGGGGAAGGGGAGAAAGAAAGCAAGACAAACTTATTTTTATACAGTTTGTTAATATCTGTTTCCTTTTTTGTTTTTTTACAACCGCTTTGTGCCTTTTTCTGACTTTTTCTCTTCCTCTTCCTACCCTCTTTATCTACCTGATCTAATCCTTTTTAGCCGGGTGAGGTACCTTGAGTACCACACGCTCCAAAAAGAAGAATCTACAGGTCAGAAACCATAAGGGGAAAATCAACACATCAGTACTTGGGCCTCACATCGGACGCTTGGTGCAGGTAGTGAATCATGGCCTTACATATTGCATCCCACAATGTTCAGGGGTTGAATGAGCCGGTGAAGCGGGGGATTGCCCTAGGGGAATACGGTCGTATGGGACTGGATATTGTTATGGTACAGGAAACCCATTTTAAAAAAAACTCTATTCCAAAATATTGGGGAAAAAATTTCACGCAAACATTTCACTCTACAGCCCCCGAAAAGAAAAAGGGAGTTTCCATCTTAATACATAAGAGGTTAAATTTTCAACACACGCTAACACGTAGAGATCCGGAAGGGAGATTCATTTTAATACAAGGCACGGTCAATGAACGCAAAATATCACTATTAAACGTATACGCTCCGAACACGGGACAGTCCGCATTTTTTCATAAGATATCAGACATGATGTCTGAATGGCAACAATCAACATGGATCCTAGGGGGGGACATGAATTCAGTTTTAGATCAAACAAAAGACAGGTCGAGCTTCGCCAACCCGTTGGTAATCCCTACCGCTACAAAATCCCTCAAATTGTTGCTCAACAACCATGGCATGCTTGATGCCTGGAGAGCGCTCCACCCTTCTGATAGAGAATACACTCATTATTCGGCTAGACATAACACATACTCTCGCATAGATTACATCCTAATCCAGCAACACCTAACCCCAAACCTACAGGAGGCAAAAATTCGACCCATTGCGTGGTCTGACCACGACGCGATATGCATCTCCCTAGATGATTTGCTGCCCAAAGGACGCTCCCCTTCGTGGGCGCTTAACCCAGCCCTGTTGAATGATGGGAACACAAAAGATAAAATATATGCCACCATAGTAGAATACTTTGAACTAAATGGAGGAGGTGAGGTACCCAATGGGGGGGTGTGGGCCGCACATAAAGCAGTAATAAGAGGGAAATGTATCCAACTTGGTTCCCTGGCGAAGAAAGCAGAGTTAACCCAAATCAACTCTATAAACAACAAAATTTCAGCCCTGCAAGCTATTCCGCTCTCCAGGAGACCCCCAGGGACACAAGTTGAAATACATAAACTTAAACAACAACTACAGGGTATTCTGCGTAAAAAGGTTGTGACCATATTACAAAAGACCCAATCTCAATACTTTACGTTCTCGAACAAACCAGATAAAATGCTAGCCAGAAAGCTCAACCAACAAAGGGCAGACTCCTTTATCCCCAAACTAAGGGTAGATAATGAAAAGACGGTTTATAAGCCAAATGACATTACAGAAGCATTCGAAAAGTTTTACGCTGACCTATACTCAGCTCCTGCTCGCTCAGGTTCGACTGGCCATATATCCCAAATTGATAAATTCCTTTCCTCCATTAGTCTCCCACAACTTGATGATGAACAATCGGGTTTATTAGACAACCCCATAGATTTGAGTGAAGTCAAGAGAGCTATAAAAGAAACAAAATCACATAAAGCACCAGGCCCAGATGGCTTTACAAATTTTTACTATAAGCAATTCATAGATGTGTTGGCTCCACATCTCCAACTACTGTTTAACGACTTATTGTCAGGTGAACCCATGAGGGCAGAATTTCTGGAAGCTAAAGTAATAGTAATACCCAAGGAAGGGAAAGACCCGTCCCAATGTAAAAGTTACAGGCCTATATCACTGATCAATTGTGACATTAAACTTTATTCCAAAATCTTAGCGAATAGGTTGTCCAAGATTCTATCAAGCTTGATACACCCCGACCAGGTTGGGTTCATTCAAGGTCGGGAAGAGCCGGATAACACCAGACGCATATTAAATTTGCTTGATGTAGCATCTCTCCAAAATAAGCCTTTGATGCTGCTCTCTTTGGATGCAGAAAAGGCCTTTGATAGGATAGATTGGGCATATATGACTAGGGTTTTACATAAGTTTGGATTAAGCGATAAGTTAGTGAGGGGCATACTGACACTGTACTCAGACCCGATAGCATATGTGGCTTACCAGGGGTTTAAATCCCGAACATTTAAAATCACAAGAGGAACAAGGCAAGGTTGTCCCTTATCCCCTCTCCTTTTTGCGATGTGTATTGAACCCCTAGCCACTTCAATAAGGGAAGATACAAATATTAAGGGGGTAAGAGTGAAAAAGACAGAACACAAATTGAGTCTATTTGCGGATGATGTCCTGCTTACGATCACTGAGCCTTTAATTAGTCTCCCTAACCTCTTCCATGTTCTTGAACTCTTTGGCAGCATTTCTGGCTTCAAAATTAATTCAAGTAAAAGTGAAGCATTAAACGTCTCTCTACCGAAACAATTGGAAACCCAAATTGCAGGGAATTTTTCCTTTAGATGGGCACAAGGCCATATTAGATACTTGGGGGTTCTCGTTCCCCGGCAATCTAAATTGACCTACTTAGCTAACTATCCGGCACTTATAAAGAAACTTCTCAATGATATTACAACATGGTCCACATACAAAATTTCGTGGTTAGGGAGGATCCATGCCATTAAAATGAGTATATTGCCCAAACTGCTATATTTATTCCGTACCATCCCAACGGCCGTGTGCTCTAAAGACATCCTGGCTGTACAGGGGGCAATCTCTCGCTTCATCTGGAATCGTAAAAAACCTAGAATAAACAAGACAACCATGAGGGCACCCAGATCTAGGGGGGGGTTGGCCCTACCAGATCTACTACATTACTGCAGAGCTGCCAGACTGGCCCAAATTACCAAGTGGTATGGCAAAGAACAGCTGCCAATATGGGTAGAGATAGAAAAAAATATTTTTGAGGACAGAGGCTTACACATCCATCAGGTAGGTTGGCTTAGTATGCACTCTAAATTGGGTAATATCTATTTGACCAATTGTATGATCCAATCCATTGCAGTTCTGACTCAGACGAATAAGAGAACACAGCTGATAGAAAAAGGATCATGGCTTACTCCATTGTGGATACACCAAAATACAGTATTAAGGGATAGGCTATTGCAGTTTGAGTGGTGGATAAAAAATAAATTTACATTGGTTGCCGATATGTTGAGAAAGACCCAGCAATGGTCAGTAGATACTTTCAGAGAAGTGCATAATCTACCAATAAGAGAATGGTTTAATCTGGCTCAGGTGCACGCCAATGTATCCAAAGTAGCTAAATTGAATGCCAATGCTAAGATCACTCCGTTTGAGAAATGCTGTCTAGACAATGCGAATGGTAAACGGAACATTTCTATAATCTACAATTACCTAATTGAGCAGTCAACGCCACTCAGATTGCATCACCAACATTCGTGGGAGTCAGAACTTGACATGGAACTAACTGATATACAATGGAGTAGGATACACAAACAAGCCACAAGTTCCTCATTGAACATAATTCTAAGGGAAAATAGTTATAAGACTACTATGAGATGGTATTTAACACCAATAAGGCTAAAAATCTCCAATCCCTCGCTAGATGGAAAGTGTTTTAGGGGATGTCCGGACATGGGCACCCTTAAGCATGTTCTATGGGAATGTCCCAAAATTGCCCATATTTGGCTGAAATCTTATGAAATCTTAGAGAAACTATGGGGATGCCAGATTCCCCAAAAACCGATGGAGGCCCTATTAGGCCTGCCCATAGAAGGCCTTAGTAAACAGGCTCAACTCCTATCACATCAAATATTTTTAGCAACTTGAATTACGATAGCTAAGGCCTGGAAATCAGAGGTACCTACATATAGCGTAGTTCTAAACAGACTTAAATTCATATATGACATGAGCGTTATCTCGGCTGAATTGGATCGGTCATACAAGAAATGGGCCTCATGTTGGGACCCATGGATCCTCAAGATTGGGTGGTAAATATGCAGGGACATAATCATACAATTTGGGCTGATCTTATGAGGAACAACTCTTAAACAAATTCTACCTCTCCTTAGCACCTTCTCTTCCATACCTCCCTTTTTGTTTTTTCTTTTCTCTATTCTCTTCTTCCCCTCTTCAAAAGGATCTCTATAAGATTATAGGTATATTAGATCGTGCTCTAATACGTAAGTAGTTTGAATAGAGGGAAAAATAATTAGATAGATAAAAAAAACTGCAATAATTACAGTTAAAATGTTATTTACTTGTATACATCTTACTTTTGTTAAAAAACAGTACCTATCTTATGGATATATTATTGATGAACGATCTGTGTTAATATATTAACCGGTTATTCGCAATAAAAGTTGTTTGGAACAGAAAAAAAAAAAAAAAAAGAAGACAAGAAAAAAAAGGTCACAAACTTTTATTTATGTATAGTTTAGCGTTATTTGACAGTTTATTGATACACTATGGGAATTAATAACCTTTGTTTTAGACCGGCAAAATACATATTGTATGTGTCCTTGATGACCTGCTATCCTATATTGTACTGTTGCAACCTTGTCTTTAATAAAAAATATTTATAAAAAAAAAAAAAAATAGAATAATAAGTGGCTGGAGGTACACCGATTCTCCTCAGCAATTATCAGAAAAATTACTGTGCTACAATTAACAGGCAGAGTATGGCAAATTAAATAACAAATATATATTGTAACAGGACAGACATGTATCTAAAATGCAACAATGTCAAACGCTACATTACATACCGTGTTGCGAGCTTCAATATGTCCCATGTGTTACATAAAGTAACCTCGGCGTACCTTAATGAGCAGGAATACACAATATCTACAATATCAACAAATGACGTTTAATAGGCCTAGAATTCTGTGTATATATTTGTCGGGTCAGTCTTCCATACACAATGAGTCTCATTCAATTCGGGTCCGTAACTCAATCGCAAATAGCCTATTTTCTGCGATCGTTTAGTGGGCTCTAGCAGGTCTACTTTTACTCTGCTATTCAATTGGCTGAGCCTGAAAGTTGGGCGCTGGTCGCGAGAATGGGATACATGCTCTCAGCAGTAGCATTTGCGGGCTTGAACATGATCGCGGACGCAAGCCCGTAACTCATGGTTCAAGCCCGTAAGATCGGAGCACTTGAAATCCAAATATAAATTCATTACAGCACTGTAAATTATTGGGAACACAATGTGTGATATTAGAATTAAAAGCACAACATTCACAAGCTTGCACATCGCCAAAATATAATACTTTGTTTCATGTTTAAATTCCTTTTAAAGTACTACAGGCTTGAATAACCTCCAAGCCCGTAATTCGTTATTCAAGCCCATAGGTATTTGGAATCCAACCTCCATTTTTGTTCAAAGTCCTACGAGCTTGGAAGTTGAAGCCCGTAGGACTTTGGATGGAAAATAAACATGAAATAAAGTATAAATAAAATTATATTTTGGCGATGTGCGAGCTTGTGAATGTTGTGCTTTTAATTCTAAGGTCACCCATTGTGTTCCCTATCATTTGCAGTGCTGGATTTAATTTATATTTGCATTTCAAGTGCTCTGATTTGTAATTAAGCCCTTTGGTTCCAGTAACCTGTCGTTCAATTTTTGCTATTTGAGGGCTCGACGGAGTAATTTGCAAGTGAAAATCGGAGCAATTGAATAGCGATTTGTGATTTTAGTGGCCGCAACTCTTGCGGCCATAAAAGATCAAAGGCTTTGAGGGAAATAACTTGCGATTTGACGAATCACAATGGATTGGAGCACTTAGCGCGTAACTCGATCGGAGCCCGCAAACGGAAGGCAATTGAGTAGCAAATTAGCTTGCAATCTCCATTTGCGAGCCAAGATCTCTTAAACATAGCAATTGAATGAGGTCCAATGTTGATATATGCCCATTCAAATCTTCACATTGTTACTATGTTAAAACACTGACCTGTATTGCCTTAGTGTCAGAGGAGAGATGCAGCCATAGCCACTGGTTAAACGGCCCAATGCGCATATCTCTGCCACCTCAGGTGGATTTCTCAAGGGAATCACATGGAATATACATAGACATCTCTGTAGTGTTGGGTCCAACTCCTCTTCTGAAAGCTCACCAAACATGCCAATATTTAGGTTTAACACTTTGTTAGTATAGGTGAGACAACAGGCTTTGGACACCATAATTGTCTAATTTATATTCACACAGTGTGAAATCTAAAACATATTCTGTCCGGTGGACCTTGGGAGGGTGGCAAACTATTGCTCTATAATTAGAAGGTTTGCAGCATTTTTATTTTTTCTATATCTTATGAGATACAAATCAAAATGTTTTCACCTTGTTATCCTTGTTTATTAGTAACTTATGAGTTGAACTTTGTATATCCTCAAATCCTGGCCTGCGTGGGGCTCTCCTGAACCGAACTTGCCCACCCCTGATATAGATGATACGTTTTATTGGCTGCCACAGTTAGCCATTAATATGTTCTAAATATATAAAACTTATCTCTATATATAACAATTATTGCTTTAGATTTTATCCAGGGATGGCATAAATGCAAGTTAGAGGACCATCGTAGTTCACTTATCAACACTTGTTTATTGAGTATGTAACAAAGTACAATATATCTTTTATCATAAACATAAAATAAACTTTGCTTACTTCATTAAACACTGCCTCCCATGCAGCACTCTCATATGGTGGTTTCACTTCACTCACACCCCTAGGCCTAGAAACATGCAAGGTATGGTTATATTACTTTTTTCTTGATGTACATTTCATTCCATACCCTTGGTTACTTCCCTCCAATTGTCAAGTTCACACTATCTTCCTTTTCTCACCCATCTTTTTGCGAGTTGTTATGATTTATCATCCTTCTGGACCACCATCACAATTTCTTAATTATTTTGCTGCCTGGCTCCCTTATTTTCTCTCACCTAACAGTCCCTTACTTGTTCTTGGCAATTTCAGAATTGCCACTGACACACCCTTCATTGGCCTATCACGAAGAACAAAGTCTTAGCTAACCATGATAAACACTCACTTGATCTTAACTTTACCAATCTAGTCAACTCATCACT
This sequence comes from Discoglossus pictus, assembly GCA_027410445.1. NCBI lineage: Eukaryota > Metazoa > Chordata > Amphibia > Anura > Alytidae > Discoglossus > Discoglossus pictus. Next base: position 207,695,412 of record CM050169.1, on the reverse strand, counting down.
CCTTCTATCTGACCACCATGACGTGTAAGTTACGTGTCTAGTGTCTGCAATGCTAGGGACTCTCTACGAATCCATTACTGCAGGCCTGAAAGCTGATTCGCTAAACTATGATTAGTTAGAGGGGATCAACCTCCTCATTAATCTTGCATAAATGTTTAAATGCCATCCTAGTGAGTGAACGTGGAAATTAATCCAGAATCTGGGACTTAAAATGTATTGTAATAAGTCTAATGATGTCCATTTTGACCAGAGATTTTGTCAAGACTCTCAGAGTAGACTAAAAAGAAATTCTAAACATCTATTGACTGCTTGAGGACTGTGTTCTAGCTATTGAGATGACCTCAAACTACCAATTACAGCAATAGAAAGGGGATGGGTCCTTTCTCAAAATTAATTAAACAATTACTGTAGAGTGTTAGATTGAATGAGTTCTATTAATGGTATAATGATTCGTTAAATGAATACTGTGTACATAAATCCTTCATTGAGATCTACTGGTGTCATCGTATTCAGATGGAAAATCCATTTAGCTTCTTTTTGAAGCAAAAGTTGATCTATATCACCACGTCGCTTGGTCAATTCGATCTTATCTATCCCACAAAACTGGAGGCACATAATGTCACTATCATGAACCTGATTCAGATGTCTTGCCACTGGTACCTCAAATGTATTACTGATAGAATTATCAGCATGTTAGTCTCCTTTTGAAATTCTTGACAGAATTTCTGGTCAAAATTGACATCATTAGGTTCATTACAATAAAGTCCTTGATTCTGGATTCATTTCCACATTCACTCAGAAGAGTGGCATTTAAACATTTCTGTAAGATTAATGAGGAGGTTGATCCATTCTAACTAATCATAGTTTAGCTAATCAGCTTTCAGAGTGAATCGTAGGCCTGCAGTAATGGATTTGTAGCGAGTCCCTAGCATTGCAGACTCTAGACATGTAACTTACACGTACAAAATGGGAGGAGCTTCTCCTTTAAATATTTGCAAGAGTACTGCGTCATTTAGTGTCCCGGAAGAATCTGCAAGCTTTTGCGGTGAAACGTGCGTCGGAGCTTTATTTTATTTTATAGAGGGATCCCAGTGCTCAGCTTATTTACTTTCAGGTAGTAGGTATTTAGTCTCAACAGTGTCCTCTGATGGAAAGAAACCAAGGACCATTGCAGTCGTCAGGATCATATAACAGGTACTGTTGCAGCTTGACTTCAAGTGACTTTTTTTTTTATTACAAAATTACATGTACAAGACATAAAAAAACATAGAATACATACACACCTTACATACAATACATAATAATAGTTATCACAATGGGGAATAAGAGAATTTTAACCCAGAATAACTGATATAGGGTTTTCAATAAAAATGCCAGAGTTTAATTAACTAAAACAGAGGGTAAGCCAAAGTTGTTTATCTATAGAGGAGGGTCTCTTGCATGCTCTTTTACCTTAAAGTGGTCGTCCCATATCGACCATTTTGCTAAAAGTTTCTTCCGTTTCTTAGTCTGACACATTATAAGGCCTTTCTCCATCACTTTATCTGATTCTAATCTAACTTCAATGTCTGACCATAATGGTATTTTATTAGACCTCCATAATTTAATTAACTGCCATTTACATACCATTAGTATATGTGTTATTAACATGGCAGATTGGATAGAGGGCATTATGGGTAAGATATGAAATAAAATTATTTCTGGGTTCAGTTTTAACTGTATTTTTGTAATTGTCCTAATGTGGTTGATACATTGAAACCAGAAGGAATGGATCTTAGGACATTTCCACCACATATGTGTCAGGGAACCAGTCTCTCCGCATTTTTTCCAGCATTCATCCAAATTTATTGAGTTAATCTTATTCATAATGAGATTTTCCAGAGGTAAGCTCTCTCTATGACCTTCCACTTGGAAGCCACATCTTTCCAGAATACGCTTCATATTCTCATAGCCCAGCCATGTTTGTATGGGATAAAAACACTCCCTTATCAAATAGATCCCCAATTATCGCAACACCGACAGACTCCCAGTGTAATACTTCACTATATTTATACTTATATTGTAATAGACTCAGAGGAGCGACCAACGCTGGATATTTAGTCAAATACCATTTATCTCTTTGTCTATACCACCTTTTAACCATTGTTCTTATTCCCACAAAACAATTTGCAACTATTGAATTTTCTATTTTCGGAAGCCAGAGTAATAATTCAATGGGAAAATTACTTACAAGTTCTCTTTATATTTTAAACCATTTTGACTCTTTAGAGGCTAAATTCCACGCCAAGAGGTGGTTTATCAAAACTGCTCTACTTATATTTGATATAGAGGGGGCTGCTAAGCCTCCTCTTTCTGGTTGTCGTTTTATAGTATTTAGACTCAGTCGTGGTTTTTTCTTATTATTTATATATTTATTCACTGTACTTGATGATATATCTGGGGATTACTTGAGGAATACTTCTAAAGACATACATTATCTTTGGGATAATTATCATTTTAATTAAGGCCATCCAACCTGACCACGACAAGAAATCTGTTTTATTTTATTTTTTTTAATTGTTTATTTTACAAATATACATATTATACAAAGGTACATATGGCATACATTAAGATTCAAATTGTTAGCTTAAAAACTTACACATAAATCATGCCCTATCTACTTATTAGGCATAATAGGATGAGTCTTAGAGTGTTATAGCTGGATTTGACAATATCCCAACTCTTCATTTAATTTAATTCTCAACTTCTTATTCCCCTAACCGCTACTTTGTGTAGAGGAGCCCGACAGATAATTCACTTCTGTCCACATCTAACCTGCCAAACCATTATTAGATCAATATATCTACCTAGACCTTAATTGGCTTTGTGAAGTGGTAGATGTATGAGAAGGACCTTAGTCTTTATTTTAGGCTTTATTATATTTATTGCTAGAGTGAGAAATTAAATAGGTCTCTATGTTAGATTATATAACCTAGACTATAATTTAATGATTATCTAATAAATATTGAGTAGGGAATATTAACCCTACTAAGATCTCATACGACTAATATTTTGCCTCATGATTGCCTTTCCATTCACCCAATACACAATACTTTCATCCCTCATACATTCTAGCCAGGAAGGAATGGGAGGGCAGAAAAAGGGGCCGAGGAAGGAATATACTGCCGGGGCGAAAGAGTTTAGTATTGAGATACCTCTGCAAGGGTTAATTAGAAATGGAATCCCATATGGCTCATTTTACCGGGTCCTGTATTAGCTGAAATGCAGTAGTAACATCTCTCTCTAGTTCCCGATTGAACCGTAATTTGACCAAAATTTCTGATAGTTTAGGAAGAGCTTCTTTCCTCCAATTTCTTGCAATTGAAGTTTTAATTACCTGAAAAATTTGAGTCATAAATGCTTTATTTTTTATTTCCATTTTAGGAGGAAAAAAATTAAACAAGGCCATCTGAGGTTTTGCTATAATGTCTAACTTAAGTGTATTAGATATATATTCAAAACATTCCTCCCAGAGTAAAAGGGATGTAGGGCAATCCCACCATATATGGAACATATTAGCTGGTTTCCCACAATTCATCCAACATAATTTGGCTTCTGGGTTGAATGATAAGAAGTACAGCTTAGAGGGAACCCAATACCATCTGTTGAATAATTTAAATTGAATTTCTCTCTGGTTTACATTTTTCACAAACCTATTTAAAGTTTTTAGAGCTTGATGCCATGTCTCTTTAGAAATCTTTAACTGCATGTCTTTTGCCCAGAGATCCATAGGTTTAATTGTGTCCCTCTGTGTTTGCTTATAAAGAATCTCACTACACTTTGATATTAGATGTCTAGTATTTTGGGACACTATCAGTGTTTCGAAATTTTTTAAACTATGTTGGTTGGTGTCTTTAAATCTGTCTTTCAAAACTTGTGCCAGTTTATATGACGTAAACCAAAGTTTAGTTGAAATATTATATTTCTTCTTTAACATATTACAGTCTAATATTTTACCTTTATCTATAATATGACCCAATAAGAATATTCCCTTATCTTTCCATTCTGGTTCTAGATGAATATGATTTAATCGTGCCAATGTCAACAGGGGAGTGAGCTCACTAAATTTCTCTAGAAATTTAAATGTTTTATTCATTTTTATCCACTCTTTTACCATTGCAGTCAAGAGAGTTGCTTTAGGGTCAATAAAGGACATTGCTAGTTTTGGGAAAAACAATAGAGCATTAAGATCAATGATATTAAGCATATCACTTAACACCTGATTCTCAGGATGATTAGAAAGAGGTTGACTCCACTTTATATATTGAGCTAGCTTAATTGCTTCCTAATAGTGAGAAACCACTGGGTATGCAATGCCGCCTTTCATACATTTTCTACTCATTATTTATTTTTTAACTCTTATCTGTCCCTTGTTGTTAATATATCTATCAATCAACCTCTGAAATTTAGCTAACCAGAGGCTTGTAATTGGGAAAGGGAGGGATCTTAGTACATAGTTGAGCTTAGGAAGAAGGGACATCTTTACTGATGCAATTCTACCAGAGAAAGAGATTTGGTTGACCGGCCATTTCTCAATGAGCTCTTTAGATGTTTTGTATAAGTTATTCAAGTTGGAATCCTGCATGCATTGTAGATCCGAACTAAACTGAATTCCCAGATGTGTTAATCCATTTGTATAAGCCAACTGGTACATGTTAAATAGGCGCTCTCTATCGTTCTCTGGAATGTTAATAATCAAGGCTTCGGAATTTTCTATATTTAATTTATAATTAGACACCTTACTATAATTAGCGATAATTTCCATTAGCGCCATCATAGATGATTGTGGCTGCTCCATACAGATGACTACATCGTCCGCAAAGAGAGAGATCTTATATTCCTTTTTGCCTAGTCTAATTCCTTTGAACCCCGATGAAGCCCTAATAGCAATAGCAAGAGGTTCTAAGATCAGGGCAAATAAAATGGGGGATAGGGGACGACCCTGATGAGTTCCATTTGTTACCATAAAATAATCTGATTGTACTCCTTTTCCCAGTACCGATGCAGATGGAGCATTATATAAGGCAGCTATAGCTTTAGATGTGAAAGCGTCGAACCCATATCTGGGGAGGGTCTGCATCATAAAATCCCACCCTACCCTGTCGAATGCTTTTTCCGCATCCATTGACAGGAATAGGGTGGGAATACCTTTATTTCCCACAAAGGTTATTAAATGAATCAGTTTATGGGAATTATCAGAGCCCTGCCTCCCTGGGACAAAGCCTGTTTGATCAGCCGATATTAATGTTTTAGAGATTTCTGTAAGTCTTAAAGCTAAAACCTTGGCATATATTTTAGTGTCTATATTCATGACCGAAATTGGTCTGAAATCTTTACAAGAATATGCATCTCTATTTTGTTTTGGTATAGTTATTATATTGGCTCTAAGCATCTCTGGTGGAAACGTTCCTGTGGTTTTAATTTCATTAAATGAAGATACTATAGTTGGCATTAGCACTTCCCCAAAAGTTTTGTAGTAAACTGTAGAAAAACCATCTGGGCCTGGTGCCGTGTGATTTTTTAAATTTGTAATGACACGGCTAATTTCTAGTTCCGTTATCGGGCTGTTTAATGCTTCCTTTTCCTCCCTTGAGATTACTGGGAAATCAATCTGATCTAGGAAGAGTGTTATATCATTTCTATTTGGTGTTATCAAATTTTCGTCTGAGCTTAAATTATACAGGGATTGATAGAATTTAGCAAATTGATCCACAATTTCTTTAGGCTTAAAATGTTTTATTCCCTGTTTGTCCAGGTAGTGGGTATTATTTTTTTGATAATTTCGCTTTTTAATTTTGCTCGCAAGGTCTTTCCCTATTCTATTATCGAGATGAAATGATTTTTGTTGTAAACGCCACAAACTCTTATCTGAGCGTTTTTTATTTATTTTATTAATTTCATTTCGAATCGCTTTTATCTCTCGGGTGAGGTTGTCATTTACTTTTGTTTTGTTTTCTTGTTCCAATTGATAAAGTTTTACATGTAGGAGTCGTAGGGACAAGCCTCTCTGTTTAACCCAAATGCTTTTTATCTTAATTAAAATACCTCTTTTATATGCTTTTAATGTGTTCCAAATTGTTATATTTGATGGAACTGACCCCAGGTGAGTTTCCCAAAAAAATGTAATTTCTGTTTTAATAACATTTAGTCTTTCCTTATCTTCAAAAATTCTATCGTCCAATCTCCAGGCCCTCCTAGAATTAGCTGCTTTCTTTTCCTGTAATTGGAGTGTAATTGGAGAGTGGTCCGAAATAGTTAGTAATCCAATTTTAACTGATTGAATTGTATTTAACAAGGACTCATTCACTATAATGTTGTCAATTCGTGAATACATCTTATGAGATACAGAATAATATGTGTAATCTCTCTCAGTTGTATTTATGAGGCGCCACGTGTCATACAAATGGTTTCTCACAAGTAATTTGGAGAAATCCTGAGATAATTTCTCTATTTGTTTATAGTTTTTAGGAGTCTTTCTTTAACTTCTGTCCATCCTAGGGTCCGGAGTCATATTAAAGTCTCCACCCAAAATTCGCCCTCCTATGGCAACCTTGTCCAGTTTCTTTAATACTCCCTTCAAAAATATATTTTGTTTATTATTTGGGGCATATACATTTACTACTGACATTTGTTCGCCATTTATCTCCCCTACCCAAATAATATAATGACCATTTACGTCTAAAACCACTAATTCTTCTTTTAATTTTAAATTTTTGTTAAACATCATTAAAACCGCTCCTGAGGTTTTTTTTGGGCACGCATTATAAATTTGTGGGAATTTATGTTTAGCCATGTGAAATGTCTTTCCCTTATCCCAATGGGATTCCTGAATTAATACAATGTCTGGGTTAGATTTAATCAGCATTCTAGCAATATTAGACCTCCATAATTTAACTAACTGCCATTTACATACCATTAGTATATGTGTTATTAACATGGCAGATTGGATAGAGGGCATTATGGGTAAGATATGAAATACAATTATTTCTGGGTTCCTAATGTGGTTGATACATTGAAACCAGAAGGATTGGATCTTAGGACATTTCCACCACATATGTGTCAGGGAACCAGTCTCTCCGCATTTTTTCCAGCATTCATCCGAATTTATTGAGTTAATCTTATTCATAATGGTTGGCGCTAAGTGCCATCTCTGAATTAATTTAATATATTGTTCCCTATACGACATGCATATAGAATTTTCCTTAACAAATTTACAAGCTCTAAACCATTTTTCTTCCGACCAGGTAGTTTCGAGGTCCTGCTCCAATTTTATCATTTTATTTGTTTTAAAATTTTCTTCTCTTATACTAAAGATGTCATTACATTTAGAGATATTATGTAGACAGACTCCCAGTGCAGTACTTCACTATATTTATACTTATATTGTAATAGACTCACAGTAGCGACCAACACTGGATATTTAATCAAATACCATTTATCTCTTTGTCTATACCACCTTTTAACCATTGTTCTTATTCCCACAAAACAATTTGCAACTATTGAATTTTCCATTTTCGGAAGCCAGAGTAATAATTCAATAGTAAAATTACTTACAAGTTCTCTTTCTATTTTAAACCATTTTGACTCTTTAGAGGCTAAATTCCACCCCAAGAGGTGGTTTATCAAAACTGCTCTACTTATATTTGATATAGAGGGGGCTGCTAAGCCTCCTCTTTCTGGTTGTCGTTTTATAATATTTAGACTCAGTCGTGGTTTTTTCTTATTATTTATATATTTATTCACTGTACTTTTCAATAACTTGATGATATATCTGGGGATTACTTGAGGAATACTTCTGAAGACATACATTATCTTTGGGAAAAATTATCATTTTAATTAGGGCCATCCGACCTAACCACGACAAGAAATCTGGTTTCCATTCTGCAATATGTTGTTTTATTTGTTCATGAACTATTAAAATATTATCTCTTAATGTATTTTTAACTTGTGACTGGAAACGAATAACTAAGTGTGTAATACCAATACTTTCCCAATTTAGATTAAATTTACTCTTGAGTATATTAAGCTCACGCTGTCTTAAAGCCAATGTTAAAGTCTCTGACTTAGATTCATTGATTTTCAAGTATGAAATTTTATTATACCTTCCTAATATATCAAATAAAGATACCAAGGACGTAACCGGTTCTGATAGTGTTAGTACCATATCATCCGCAAACATTAACAGTTTGTTGTGGTTATTTCCAATTTTGATCCCTTTAATTGATTCTGTTGTACGTATTAATTCTGCTAGGGGTTCTAGTGATAGAATAAAAATCAATGGGGACAGGACATCCTTGTCTTGTCCCATTTAACAAATTAAACCTATTTGATCTAAAATCCATGCCTGTAACTACTGCACTAGGATTTCTATATAGAGCCATAATCGCACTACTCCCGAATTCTTCGAAACCAAATTTATCCAATACTGCTTCAATATATAGCCAATTTACCCTATCAAAAGCCTTTTCGGTGTCTTGGGAGATAAACATTGTCGGAGTATTTCTTTTTTTAACGTATGTCATTTAATTTAGCAATCTCCTGGTATTTTCTGGCCCTTGTCTATTATTCGTAAACCCTACCTGGTCAAAATTTATCAATTTGGACATACATTTATTTAATCTATTAGCCAATTTTTTTGCATAAATTTTAGTATCAGAGTTTAAAAGTGATATGGGTCTATAGCTCATTTCTGTCATTTCTGGGGGCAATTTTCCTGTATTTTTTATCTCATTATACATAATACATAGGGTCGGACTAATCTCTTTCATAAAAACCCTATAGTATGAGTTTATGAAACCATCAAGACCAGGAGCTTTGTTTAATTTTAACTCTAGTATTATTTGTTCGACTTCCTTTATTTGAATTTCTCTATTTAATTCTAACAGGTCTTCGTCAGTTATTTTAGGTAAATGTATTTTTCTCAAGAAGTCATCTATATCCCTCTTTGTGGGTTTAAAAAAATGGATCCTTCTTCTAGATTGTATAGAGATCTGTAGTATGACTCGAAAACTTTACCTATTTCCTTGGGGTGGGTTATCTTCTTACCTTGATGATCTTTTATGGAAGTTATCCTTTGTTTAATACTTTGTTTATTAATTCTATTAAGAATTTACCGACCTTATTTCCTAAGTTGTAGTGGTTCTGTTGGGATCTAAATATCATATTGTCTATTTGAAGTTGGAGTATCTTTTGTATCTGAAGTGATATTTGTTTAATTTGTGTGCTTATATTTCTATTCGGTGAAAGTTTATTTTCTAATTGTAGCTTATGCAAGTCAATATAAAGATCCGTTAAGGCTCTACCTCTTGTTTTTTTTTAAATGAGAGCTATTTGCTATACACAGACCTCTAACAAAGGCCTTATGCGCACACCAAACGGTTATTTCTGAAGTAACCGAGTTATGATTTAAAAGGGAAAAAAAATGTAATCTCATATTTCAGTTAATTAACTAGTTCCTCTGACTTCAATAGGATTGCATCCATTTTCCACTGTCTATTATTACTATTTTCCTGTGTATCCTTTATTCTCAAACTAACCATCGCATGGTCCGACCAAGTAATATCTCCAATTGTAACTCTTTCAATTAAACTCACTGTATCTTTATCTGTAAAGACATAATCTATCCTGGAATAACTCAAATGTCTACCAGAGTAATAGGTGTAATCTTTTTGCTCGGGGTTGAACACCCTCCAGCAATCATACATTCTATTCTTAGATATCTCCTTTTGAGAATTGATTTGCTAAATTTTTAGAGGACGTTTTTGTCCTGTAGCTATTCTATCTTTTATGGGGTCTATATGCATGTTTAAGTCTCCACATAGAATAACTCTACCCTTTTTAATCTGGTTTAACTGTTTCAGTATTTTTTTTTTCAAGAAACTTGATCTGCCCTTGTTTTGGAGCATACACATTCCCTATAGTATAAATTACCTCATTAATCATACCCTGCCAGATGATAAATCTACCTTCTGTGTCTATAAGTTTAAATTGTTTCTGAATCTTCAGTTTTTTACTGAACAATATTGCAACCCCTCTAGATTTCGACTTAAATGATGCTATTATAGGATCATAGAAATGTTTACTTGCTATTATATGTGGCTTCCTCTCCCTCCAGTGAGTCTCTTGTAAACATATAACATCTGCGGCGTCTTTAATGCAATTTAGTGTAACAGTTCTTCGTTTATATATTGTGTTTAAACCTCTGGCATTCTGGGATATAATTTTAATTATTATTGCTTATTTCCAATACAATGCTAATAATATTATTGCTTAATGAAATAGTCTGAGACCAAATTCTAACATAGGTTTCTCTATTCCCCATTAAAACTAACTTTCTCACTACAACATTCATACCAACATACATCTCTAGCACTGCAAACCTTCTAGTTTGTAGTGCCATCCTACAGGGCTAATTTGCCAATATAAAGAAATGAGGGGTGTAAAAGGAAAAAAAGGACCGATTCCGGACCTAATGGTGAGAGGCAGGGGTTTCTATATCTTACCCACAATTTTAGCCTGAGATTACTTCGGTTCATCCTGTACATTTCTTACACCTTAAATAAAAAACAAAGTGTAATCTATATCACTCCAGAAATATACACAAACGGTATTAAGAATTAACCTTTGAGTGTAGTATAAGGAATTAATATCCTTTATATTACCCATATCATAAATACAAATGTCTGACATATATATTTCATAAGTGTTAATAATAATGTAAAGTGCATGATACAAACTGTTCATTGTTCAGTGTAGCAATACATATCTAAAATTATCCTTTGCTTTATAAATACAAAAATGCTATTGGATCTATAAGATACTGGTGTATGTTCAACCCAATTATAAGGGTATAAAGTGCAAAATTACATATTTCTAAATGTAGTATTATAAAATTACAAATCCACAAATGTATTATCAATCCACATATTCAATTTATCAAAAAGTTCAATTAAGTGTATATATATATTTATAAAGTAACATGTGAAGTTATTCACCATTAAAATTATTAAATGTAATAAAGTGTAAATTTACATGATTCAAAGTGATTACTATAAAAATAATAATCATGAGGACCGATATACCACAGTTTCCCTTTATTTTATCAACATTGGAGTTCTCCAAATGCACTTTAAAAATAAATATATAAAGTGCCATGTGAATTCCACCCTTATGTGGATTATATCTATTGTGCCTATATATCGTCTATTTAGTACAAATTATTAGTGAGGTCATCTTTTGAAAAAAATGCAACACCTTCTATGACCATTAAACATCTATATATATGTGTACAGAATATTATAAGTGCAAATGAAAAAACTGCTAGTGCAAACCTAATATACTATAGGTCAGACAGTAATAGGAAATTAAAATTCTTTATATTTTCTTGTTCTACTCAGAATGTATCCTTCTAAACTATACCGTAATAAACTGTGGGCAAAAAAATAAAAAATGTAAAATGTCCAACAACCATCAGATTACATTCTCTATTTTATAATTTGCTAATCTGGTTTCTTCAGTAGCAGGACGGGTTTACGAGTGGCTCTCTGTAAATTCTCCACCTCTAGTTTCCACAACGAAAGCAGGGATTCTCCCTCTTTCACTGAGGAAGCCCTATGCCATGTTGCATCTTTTAAGATCAACAAGCCCTCTGGGAATCTCCACTTATATTTCAAATCATGTTTTCTCAATGTAGCTGTAATATTCATATATGTTTTCCGTAGGGCTAAAGTAGCTGGTGCTATGTCAGAAAATATTTTTATTCCATCATACGGAGAGGTAAAACTTGAAATTTTATAGCTAGCTTTCAAAATTTCTTCTTTATTACATACCCTTTGGAAACTGACCATAACATCTCTTAGTTTTTCGTTTATCAATCTGATTGGGAGTGGGATTCTATGGAAATTGTCAAAAACATTTAATTCCTGTCTAATATTAGGAGTGAATATAGAGAAAAATTAATTCAGATATTTTTTAAGATCTACATCTAAAATTTCCTCAGAAATACCTCTCAACCTGAGATTTCTTCTTCTAGAGCGGTTTTCAAGATCTATAATTTTATGTTCTAGCTCATTTACTTTATTTTCAAGGGAAGTTGTATATGTTATTACTGAAGCATGATCTACCACCAATTTGTCGAATTTGGACTCTATATCTTCTATTCTCTGGTGTATCTCTTTAATAGCTTTATAGTTTTCCCCAATTTGTGATTTAAGATCTGCTGTTATATTAGCCTGAAACTCACTCAAAATTTCTTTAAGTTTTGACGTAGTCAGTGCTTCTTCATCTGTTTCATTTGAATCTGCTGAGAATGCAGATTCATTGTTGCTTACCAAGCTTTGATTACTTTCTTCCCCAGCCACTAGACTATCAGAAAGAGATTTATTAATCTTACTAATGTTTGGGGTAAAAAATGTTTCAACCTTCTGAGGGTTAAGTTTTTTAACTTTTACCTGAGATTTATTAGCCATTTTAATTTCAAACAGTTGTTATAGTATGCTATGAGACCTAAATAGTATTCGTATCTAATATTTAAAGTCCCTTTTCTCTGCCAATTCAATATCTTCTCTCTTAACCTACTAACCAGAATCCCTCCTTACTTATTTCAAATCTTTTAGAATAGATATTTTTAATAGCATTTTAATGTTTACCAACTCTTCTATCTAAGGCTCAATTATATAATATGGTGTTACAAAATACTTCAAGTGTAAGGGGCCTAACAAGAAACCTACAACCCAGACTCCACAGCGACAGGAACTTCAAATATCTAGGCCTCTTTAAACATGCAATACTGTTAAAGCTTTTTCTCTTTTTTTTTTCTTCCCTTTTCCCTTCTCCTTCTTCACTTTTTTCTTCCTTTTTTTTTGTTGTCATTTTTAGTTTAGTGATTATGTCACTTAAGGAGCTCTCAGCACCCAACCTTCAAAAGTTCAACCCACAGGGTAAAATGCCAGTAGCTTTTATATAACACACAATCAAAACCTTTAAATTCAAAAACAACTTTAACAGTTCATCTTAATCTATCCTTTTAGTTATATCATAAATAAAATTCACTTATGATAATTCTATCAGAATTTACCAGGCAACAGTTCAATTTCCACCTTAATAAAGTTCTTAAAGCAGAGATCTATTCAAGGGAATATATACATAATATTTCTCCTCATGTGTCTATAAACAGATACACATTCTCTAAACTGTTTTTTTAGGACCATAGATATCCTTTTCTCCAACACATTTATTTTAAAGTCCATGTTAAACCGGTTACTTCTGTGGAGCTCTCACCTCCCAGGATATAAAAAATCTGTATGTTTCAGATGAGTAATTATTCTAATATTGTACTAAAGTACAGAGGAGAAAGGGGAGCTAGTTCACTTATTTGCTTATTCAATGTTCAATTTCAAGTCACTCATTATTAGATGGCTCCTAAGGGATTTTTCCCTTCCCTGTCTTCACTATAAACAAGTGGCAAATTGCTCCTGTGGAGCTGTATAGAGGAAGACTTTTCAGAAACCCAGAGTAGTAGCAGAACATTCCCCTGTAGTTCTCGCTTCCCAATCCTCCAGATTTTGCAGAGATCCTGTGGATATCAAATTGTTCCTATGGAACTATGTAAAGGGGGTATATTCAGAGGCAGTAGCTTTTATTAGCAGATTTTTCCCCTGGAGTTCTCATTTGCCAATATTCCAAAGCTTGTAAGGATCTTGTAATTACAAATTGCTCCTATGGAGCTATATAGGGGAGTACCATTCAAAGAGAGTAATCTTTGTAACCTTTTGCTCCCACTGGGTTTTAACTTCCCAATCTTCTGTTGTTTGCTTAAGGTTTATAGATATCACATTGCTCCTATGGAGCTATACGCATGGTGTCTAATCAGAGGTTGTGCATTATAGAATCACAAGTTCAAATTCAGCCCTGTTTTGGCTTATAAATATTGCTCCTATGGAGCTCTCACCTCCTAGGGCTCAGGACACTGCTTGCTTCCGTTTGCTGCTTCTGAGTTTCAGGCTGCTCAAATTAGCTGGTATAAGACCTGCTCACCCTTGGTACAGCATCACAGCACTCAGCTCCCTGCTTCACAAGGTGCCTTTCGCTTCAGCTCTCAGTGTACTGTTGCACATATCAGGGTCCAACCAACCTCCAGATCTTGCCTTCTTTGAGCTGTATCAGCGTCCCACGTGGTGTCCTCCCACAATGCACGTCTGCACAGTGCAGTGCTCCTCTCAGAGCCTCCGTCTGGCACTGGGTTGAATCTACATATAATCTGACAGTAACATAGCTGCTAGTGGAAAACTTGTCCCATAACACTGATTACTCTCTGTCACGATCTACTGCTTCTCAGTCGGGCTTGATAAGGCTGTTATTGCCAAACCTACCCAGCAGATCTACCAGATTCTTTTGATCTCTTCACTAAGACAGCTGATGTCTCTTAAATTAGATGTAGTCTTTAAGAATATGAATGCAGGCTCAGCATTATAAGAAATCAGAAACTGTTTTTATTTCTGTGGACAAGGACTCATCTATAAGGCATCATAACAGCAACTTCATTCATACAGTCATTGCGGTTATCTTCTTACCTCCCTTTTTAGATAGGAGCATATCTGTCTTCAATATATGTCTTCTTCCCTTGGCTTAGGAACATATATATATAAATACTTTAAGACATTCAACCCAGCATTATCTCAACTGCCCTCAGAGACACCAATACATCTCTCTCTCTGTCAGAAAAAACTCAACTACCAACTGCTCTCTCCCCTCTCTGACAGTTACCACCGACCACACAACATTCTAAACCATTTAACTCCTTACACACTGGACACAATTAATCATATAGTCATCAACATAACATAACATAGCATAACATTTTACATATTAATTAACATGACATAACACATATAGGATAATCAAATTAACATAAAAGCATATTAAACAACTAAACTTTTACTGACCCCAAAGGGGGTTCAGGGGAATCATGACACTCTCATCCCAACATGTATGGGGAAAATTGGCTTTCAGCGTGGGATTATTCAACAGTTATTAAACAGCATTTATGGGAGTTATGAGTGGATATCCTTCAGACAATCTTCACTCCCCTGCCTCTCACCTTCACCCCACAGGCGTCTCACTCGTCTGCACTACCCATTTCTGGTCACCGACTTCAAGTGACTTTTGTTTATTGATTTAGCAACAAATCGCAACTCAGATGCCGCTGACTGTGGATTTTTTACCACCACCGGCTGTTAGTCACTGGATGTCTGTGACCTTATTTCATTTTCCTGTCATGAGAGTACACCATATTAGTTTCTTTAGGTGCAAAGTTGCGCCTCATTACCTGGGCCCTAGATACATATTACCTTTGTCAGGCACATTATATTTGTCAGGTGCAAAGCTGCGCCTTAGGCATCTAGCCTTTGATACATATTATCTTAGGCTGGTACACTATATCTCTTTAGTTTAAGTTGCGCCTTTACATTCTGGCCTTTGATAAATATATCTTCTGGCTGGCACATTGTTATAACTTATATATAAGATGTTTTATCACTTGTGAGCTGGTATATGTTCTGGGTTCCTCGTTATGTATATTTGTATATAAGTGTAAATATTTGTCACTTATAATGGAGGATGGGGCATATATTTTATGCATTAAGACCGTAGTGCAAGGCATCAATTGTTATCCTGTAGAACAAGGCTGTCTAACTGGTGACTCGTGTTCAGGGTGGCAAACACATTTAATTTCATGTATGGGTGCACATATTTGATTGTTTTTTTATGCATTTGACTATTTTTGTAAAAATAAAGATGAGGAAATGTTTTCGTTGTCCACCTCACAATTTTCAGACATCTGTGAATATTAGTAAGAGTTTGGGCAACTTTAAAAGAGCACTGATGTTAAATATTTACTGTGTCGAACAATTAGTTTTAATAATGGGCAAAATATTTATGGAGCTAGAAAATTGACACTGACAGAAGCTTTCCCTGTAAAGGTTATTTGGTTGTGATAATGTTACATTTGTGTTTTTCCTTCTCATTAATTCTTCCTCTTGAGTATTAAGCAAACCATAATTGAATCCATAAAATTATTTTACATTTATTATTAAATACATTTAATAAAATTCATGCTTTAATTAAAATTATTACTCTATTAACAACACTGGTTTATATACAGAGTACTCGTATTTTCTATGGGCCTCATTCTATTATCGGCCGTAAACTGACCGTAAGGCTGCGATTCCTCTTACGGCCGGCCGTAAATCTTGCAACCGGCCGTAAGCTCTGAAATCTAAAAAGTCAAAAATAAATTGAAGACAGCTCTGTAAAGCTCTGTAAATGCTAGGGATCATATTGGGGGACATGAGGATTAAAAGTAACCCACTCTCAAGCTTGCACATCAGCCCAAACCCGAGTTTAAATTAACTGTTTATTTTCCGGCTGCGGCGTGGGCGGGTCTGAGGTGCTCCAAGCCCTATGGACTTTTTACATGGATATTTGACGTATATTAAAAAATATATATTTTACGGATTTGAGTATAGGGGAATTTTGTGCTATTTTTGCTTACACCGAAAATCACTTTATAGTCTTCTCAAAGTGCAGGATGGCTTTATTTGGGCTATATTTCGTGCTTAATTGGTGCTAGCGGGACCTCTTTCCTGCAAGTAAGCTGCGGCTCGCTTTTAGCCTTGCAGACAGGGTTCCCGGAGCAATTGAATTGCAAATAGGATTTTCTTACGGTCGATTTCCTTGCAGCCGTTTTAGATCAAAGGATTTCCTCCGGCGCGAGCGGCCGCAAGAGATAGCAAGGCACCGGCCGCAAGCCTGCCGAAATCCCCGGCCGGAGGGGAATAGAATAGCAGAATAGCTTGCGGCCGGTCCTTACAGCCCCGCAACGGCTGCGGCCGCTAATAGAATGAGGCCCTATGTCTTTTATTTTTTGGAGGAAACAGTAGTAGTTACAAAATAGATACATTAATAGATATTTGTAATTCCGTGTTTTAAATATTTAGTAGTTTCAACAAATAAAAAATAAAAAATATTTAGTAAAACATGAATTGATAAACATAAGACACTCAAGGTAAATTTTATGGCTATAGTCTATATAGTACTTTAAAATACGCAGTTTATTCTTTGAAGTATTATACAAATATTGCAATACAAATAGTCTTTTGAGAGTATCTGATCAATGCCAGTAGATGAACTGGTTTAATGCATATTCACTAAGCTAACTCTCTGTAGTTTTCTGACTGTGATATGTGAAAACTACGGTAGCTCCATTGACTTGAATAGAAAATAGTTTAAAATTGTTTACTTAGTTCAGAAAAATAGTGAAGCAATATAGAAAGTGATATTTTGCATATATATAGATTACACACCTTCACTATAATGGTTGCACACATGTGTGTAAGTAAAACATGCCAAATTATACTTCTTTTTACATGCTATGAACCAAAAAAAGCAATAATTATCCCACAAAAATGTGCTTCACTGTCCTAGAAAAGGCATGATTTGCAGGAATAGCTGACTAAAAGTGAAACTGAATGTAAGAGCACAGATAGCAAAGATAACAAGGGAGCGTGTATAAGCCAGAGCATGTGAATACTAAGAATGAATAACTAAATAATTAAGAAGTACATGGAACTTTTCATATAAATAATGGGAAGGCTAATATGCTAATGACGTGACGTCACATGCGCTCCACGTCATTAGCATATACCGGGTGCCGATGCAGGAAGGAGCGGAGGCAGGAGGAAAATCCAGATGAAGGTTAGTAAGGGGAAAGGGAGAGGGGGAGGTATTTAGAGGGGTAAAGTGAGGAGGGGGGTTTAGAATGAGGAGGGGGGTTAAGGATGAGGAGGGGGTTGAGGATGAGGAGGGAGGTTAAGGATGAGGAGGGGGGTTGAGGAGGGAGGTTGAGGATGAGGAGGTAGGTTAAGGAGGGGGGTTGAGGTTGAGGAAGGAGGTTGAGGAGGGGGTTGAGGATGAGGAGGGGGGTTGAGATTGAGGAGGGGGGTTGAGGAGGGGGTTGAGGATGGGGGTTGAGGATGAGGATGGGGGTTGAGGAGGGAGGTTGAGGAGGGGGTTGAGGATGAGGAGGGGGGTTGGGGTTGAGGAGGGGGGTTGAGGAGGGGGCTGAGGAGGGAGGTTGAGGAGGGGGGTTGAGGTGGGGTTTAAGGAGGGGGTTGAGGATGGGGGGTTGAGGATGAGGATGAGGGGGTTGAGGAGGGAGGTTGGGGAGGGGGTTGAGGAGGGGGTTGAGGAGGAGGTTGAGGAGGGAGGTTGACGAGGGGTTGAGGATGAGGAGGGGGATTGAGGTTGAGGAGGGGGTTGAGGAGGGGGTTGACGATGGGGGGTTGAGGAGGGAGGTTGAGGAGGGGGTTGAGGAAGGGAGGTTGAGGATGAGGAGGGGGTTGAGTAGGGAGGTTGAGAATGAGGCGAGAGGTTGAGAAGGGAGTTGAGGATGAGGAGGGGGGTTGAGGTTGAGGAGGGGGGTTGAGGAGGGGGTTTAGGATGGGGGTTGAGGAGGGAGGTTGAGGAGGGGGGTTGAGGAGTGGGTTGAGGAGGGGGTTGAGGATGAGGGTGTTAAGGAGGGAGGTTGAGGAGGAGGGAGGATGAGGCGGAAGGTTGAAGATGAGGAGTAGGGTTGAGGAGGGAGGTTGAGAATGAGGATGGGATTTAAGGAGGGTGAAAAGGGAGGGGGGAAGAGATACCAGGAAGGGAGAGGGGGGAAGAGACACAGGGAAGGGAGAGGGGGAAGAGACACAGGGAAGGGAGAGGGGGCAAGAGACACAGGGAAGGGAGAGGGGTGAAGAGACACAGGGGAGGGAGAGAGGAGAAGAGACACAGGGGACAGAGAGGGGGGACACAAGAAAAGGGCACACAAGAGAGGGACACAGAGGGACACAGGGGGCAGCACATTTCCCACCCTCGGCTTATACTCGAGTCACTCATTTTTCCCAGTATCTCGTGGTAAAATAGGTGCCTCGGCTTATACTCAGGTCTGCTTATACTCGAGTATATGCGGTATATATATATATATATATATATATATATATATATATATATATATAGTACTGTAAATAAATAGAACATCTGTGTTCACATTTTAATGTCTAAAACAAGTTAAAAAACCTGCTTCCAGCTCATCATTCCGTGAAAAACAGTACTTACACTGCATTCTGGGAAGCTGAGCTGGGACATGCAAATATGCCCACAAATGCCTCCCTATTCAATCCATAGCCATTATCAAACATGGCTTCCTTTAAGCTAATGCCTGCTGTATTACACAGCTTTAATGCAATATATCACATATAGTTGTGAGCATGCGAGTTGTTGCTAACGCTTGCGGGTCCTCGCGAGGCGAGGGGCCGCATTTGTGGTGGTGGAGCATCCCAACGTCCCCGCAAATGCGGATCCTCGCGAAGCGAAGGTCCGCGTTTGCGGAGGTGGAGGTTCCAACGTCGGCTGTGTTAACACACACACACACGACTTTTTTTTTTAAAATCTCGAAGGCGCCTCACACCCGGGCACACACACCGCGGCTGAGGGCCTCAATTGCCGGCATGGAGCGCCAAAGGCGCTCCATGCCAGCAACTGAGGCCCTCGCTTCCGCAAATGCGGGTCCTGGCGCACTAAGAATCCCACTATAACGGCCGACCCGCGCAGAACTAAAAACAGTGAAAACAAACCAAATACTCACACAAACTACATAAAAAGCTTACCCATAGCAAGGGGGACACCTCCATTTAAGTCCAAATTCCCGAGTTCAGACACACGAAAATCCCCTAAGCGAGAGAAAAAATGGGCGCTGAAAAAAATGAAAACGAGGCTCACCTCGGAAACCTGCATTAACCTCAGAACCAACCTTGACGTTACAAACACCAACACGCACAAAAATGGCGGAACCGTGCGCACCGAAAAAACTGTCAAAATACACCAAATAGTCACAAAAACTACATAAAAAGCT
Organism: Discoglossus pictus; assembly: GCA_027410445.1. Lineage (NCBI taxonomy): Eukaryota > Metazoa > Chordata > Amphibia > Anura > Alytidae > Discoglossus > Discoglossus pictus. The sequence goes on along the minus strand of CM050169.1, from coordinate 207,675,422 downwards.
TACCCATAGCAAGGGGGGGGGGAACCCAGGACCTCTAAAAGTGAAGTTACACCTCCATTTAAGTCCAAATTCCTGAGTTCAGACACACGAAAATCCCCTAACCGAAAGAAAAAATGGCCGCCGAAAAAAATGAATATGAAGCTCAAAGACCCAGGACAGCCCAGCCACCTACAACTTATCCAAGAAGGGATCCGAGATAAGCTCGGAAACCCGGATTATCCGCAGGGGATCCGAGATATGCTCCGAGCCCTGCATTAACCCCACATTAACCATCGCAGTAGGGGTCCCGATTGCACGTGATCGGGGACACCCGCTGCAATCAAAATTCAAAATTCCTGCGTTACAGGTCCTTAATGGACCGTAAAGGTCCTTAAAGGACCCGTTGTAAAAGAAAAAAAAAATAGTCACTGTCAGCCTGTGAATTATGGGGGTCAATACAGACCCCCATAAGCCCTTCATTAACCCTGTCACTCATGGGGGTCAATACAGACCCCCATAAACCCATCATTAACCCTGTCACTCATGGGGGTCAATACAGACCCCCATAATGCCTCTATTTAACCCCATCAGTCCCATAAGGGTATATTAACACCATTATGGGCCTGTAACAACACTACATTAACCAGATAAGTGCCATGATGGTCCTCAAGGACCATCATGACACTAAGTATAAACACTATACTGCACTATACCACCCCCAATAAAGCATTAACTAAACACCCTGTACACTAACCTATTAACATCTACACTACCTACCCCCTATTAACCCCCACCACTCTAATTACAGAAAATAAAAAAGCCTAAAGTCACACAAAAAATAAATAAATTTACATTACAGGAAATAAAAAACCTAACTCACAAAAAAAAAAAAACTATATTACACAAAATAAAAAAAACCTAAGTCAAAAAAAATAAAAAAAGGAACATTATAGAAAAAAAAAAAACATTACATCCCCCCACTACAGAAAAAAATAAAAATACACACCTGAAAAGGAAATACATATAATACAAATAGATACAATACAAATACAAACAATTACAATACAATACACCCCTATCTAATATACATCACACAATCTATCTAAATAAATAGCATAATCTAATATACATGCTATCTATATAATAATACATCCCCAATCTATCTAAATAAATAACATAATCTAATATACATCCTATCTATATAATAATACATCCCCAATCTATCTAAATAAATAGCATAATCTAATATACATGCTATCTATCTAATAATACATCCCCAATCTTTCTAAATAAATACCACAATCTATCTACAATACATCCTATGCTATCTATATAAAATGCATACCCCTAGCTAACATACAATAAATGCTATCTATATATTAACTAATCTAAGTCTAAGCAAAAATAAAATAATTAAGACCACTTACCTTTGCAGATGTCCATTGGGATCAGCCACCTATGGAAAAAAAAAATTGTGCAACACGTTTACACTTCTAAAATAAACATTCTATACATTCTATACATTCTAAATATTCTACTCACCTTTCCGGCATGTCCCGTCCTTTTTCTTTGAATGCGTCGCTGGCGCGGCACCTGTTAAAAAAAACACAACATTAATACACATACATCTAAATAAAATAAACATAATCTACATTCTATTTACCTCCCGCACTCCCGGACATCCCCGACGCTAAAGAGGCTCCAGGAGACTTTTCCGAAAGAAAATAAGCAATTGCGCCTTCTGATTGGTTGAAAACGCTGTCTATCAAATTCACCCAATCAGGAGGCGCCAATGTGTGAATCAATCACAAACGGATACACCTTAAAATACCACTCTGATTTGATAATGCACCTGTCAATCTTTATTTAAACCAATCACAAGGTGCAGATGCCTTCAGCCAATCACAATGGAATACACCCCCACAGGGTGATTGGTTGGAGCCTCTGCGCATTCTGATTGGTTCCACTGACAATAGCCAATCACAATGGAATACACCCTCACGTACTCATTGGTGAAGGATTTGTGCATTCTCATGGGCTACTGTTAATATCAATCAATATTACAGCCAATGGGAAGGCGCAGATGTCTTCACCAATGAGTACTTGGGGGTTTATTCCATTGTGATTGGCTGATTGCAATAAAGCCTTAGGTTTGGTTCAAATAAAGATTGAAAGGTGTGTTATCCAATCAGTGTTTTATTTTGGGGTGTATACTTTTTTCATTGGTTCACAAATGGGGTCTTCTCATTGGCTGAATTTGATACACAGCCTTTTCAGCCAATCAGAAGCCGCCATTGCCAATTTTATTCTGGAACACTCCATAGGAAGGTCATTAGTGTCGGAGACATCCGCCAGGGCGGATGTGTGTCGCTTTTTTTTTTTTTCATGCGAGGAGGCCGGAGACATCTCGTAAAGGTTATTATAATGTAGATTGTGTTTATTTAAATTTGGTTTATGTTTACTAATGTAATGTTTTTTTTTTACAGGAGTATCGCTGGACAAGACACAAAGATGGACGACGGAACATGGAGGACGTGACATGCTGGGACGTGACATGCTGGACTGGGACATGCTGGAAAGGTGAGAATAATATTTAGAATTTTTAGAATGTTTAGAATGTTTAGGTATTTCATGTAAACTTGTTGTATTCATTTTTTAAATATTTTTTACCATAGATTGCTGATCTGAAGAAACATCTCAAAGGTAAGTGGTCTTAATTATTTTATTGTAGCTTACAATTAGGGTAGCTATATCACATATATAGTTGTGAGCATGCGAGTTGTTGCTAACGCTTGCGGGCTCGCATAGCGAGCCGCAGGCCTCGCGAAGCGAGGGCCGTAGCTCGCACAGCGAGCCGCAAGGGCCGCGGCTCGCACAGCGAGCCAAGGCCCTCGCAAAGCGAGGGCACTGGGCGAGGGCCCTTCGGGGCTCCATGCCAGCAACTGCGACCCTCGCAAACTTCACGTCGCAACACAAATAACACGACACACAAATTACGACACTCGCTAAATTTTAGGAGCAACGCAAACAACATACGACACACGTTCACACACATTACGGCCTCGCAACACTCGCACGCAACTCGCGAACATTACAAAATTCAAAACACAATACATACACACAGCACATACATAAAAAGCTTACCTACAGCAAGAGGTAGCATCCAGGACCTCAAAAATGCAAGTTACACCTTAATTTCACTCAAAATAAAAGAGTTTAGACACTAAAAAATTTGATAAGCGAAAGAAAAAATGGCCGCCGAACAAAACGAAAACGAGGCTACACACGCAAACACCATACGAGACACATTACCAGACATTACGACCTCGCAAACATCGGACACAGCACGCCGACATACAAACATTTAAAACACAATAAATACACACACATAAAAAGCTTACCTACAGCAAGCACCTCAAAAACCCAAGTTACACCTTCATTTAAATAAAAATAAAACACTTTAGACATTAATAAAATCGCTAAGCGAGAGAAAAAATGGCTGACGAAAAAAACGAAAACGAGGCTACAGCACTCTCAACACGTAAAACACCACAACACACTCGCAAAACACCACACAAAACTCGAAAAACACCACGAAGCACCGACGGATAATCCGCAAAGACGCATACCACAGATAACCCGCCATTTTACGCCAATGCGGAAGTACACCACTACGCTAACAGTTTCGGCTCGCGCACGCACAGTATTACACTGCACACATTCAGCACGCTTACACAGCAGCTCCACACCACTAATGCTGCAGCAACCTCAAAACACATTGACAGCTCTTCAACACAATGCTTCAAAATAGGTAAAGTAGATACATTTATTAATGTATTATATATTTCATTATTATACACCAAACAGCATTACATATTCATTTATTAATGTATTACATCTTTCATTCTTATACACCAAACAGCATTAGCTACCTTACATTTTCATTGCCGTAATTTTTTGACGGGCAATTCGCTAGTATATATATAGATAGCATGTATTGTATATTAGATAGGGGGATGTATTATTAGATAGTACTGTATATTAGATAGTGGGATGTACAGTATATTACATTATATAGTGGCATGTATTTTAGATAGTGGCATGTATATTAGATAGTGGTGTATTGTATTTAATTGAATTGTGTTGTATTGTATTGTATTTAATTGTTCTGTATTGTATTTTATTTAATTGTGTTGTATTGTATTATATGTATGTATAATATGTATTTCATTTTCAGGTGTGTAATTTTTTTTTAAATGTTGTAGTGAGGAGGGGTTGTAATGTATTTTGTTATTTTCTGTAATGTTCCTTTTCTTATTTTTTGTGACTTCGTTTTTTGTTTTTGTTCTGTAATGTACATTTTTTATTTTTGGTGATTTTAGTTTTTCTTATTTTATGTAATGTAGATTTCTGCTTTTTGAGGAATTTAGTTACTTGAGGCACACAGTACACTCACATTGTGTCACAAACAGCATTTCAACACTTTCTTTTATTGACCGTCATTTTTTGACGGGCAAGTCGCTATTCACATATATAGTTGTCAGCAATGCGGGTTGTTGCTAACGCTTGAGGGCTTGCGTAGCTACTTGCGCTGGTGGAGATGAGCGCCCTAGGAATAGCTGACTAAAAGTGAAACTGAATGTAAAAGCACAATTAGTAAAGAAAACAAGGGACCTTGTATAAGCCAGAGCATGTGAATACTAAGAATTTAGCAACTAATAATTAAGAAGTACATGGAACCTTGTTTTGGGAAGTCTTATACTATTATTAATATTATATTTAATCTATTGTATCTGTTTATATCGGTACCATAAACTAGAGTGGTACACCACATTTCACAGCTAAAACTAATTATTTGGTAAACAGAAATACAGAGGCAATACAATATGGACCCAAACGTGTTGAGGTCCATACTCTGAAAAGCTTAAAATATAGATGGTGTTTGAAGTATGAGACAAGAGAGTAACTCATGCATAATGGTAATGATTGTTGTAATAGGGTAGAGTCGCTGGAGGTGGCTGAAATCCTCGAGTTACAGCAGCCATCTCCTTATAGCAAAAAGAGAGTAGGGCGGGCAAGTGACACAGGTGCAGGTTAAGTATACTGTGATCAGGATGGCCGCATATAGCGGTGGTTTCTTGAATGAAGGGCTGATACCGGCTTGAAAGTGCAGCAAATAGGTTTATTTGAAGAAAGAAATAACAGCGGTAGCCGTAGCTCTGCTTAAAGTAACGGGAGATAAACGACTATGTCTCCGTGAGGTGGGAGAATGCCACCTTGTGGCCAGGTTGTAGACAGTCCTTTAACTTGGGTAGTCTGCCACCTGGTGGTCAGCTTGAAAACAGTCCTTTAACTTGGGTAGTGCCACCTTGTGGCCAGGAAATAAACAGTCTCTTTACAGGTGAGGGTCCCAGCGAGATTAGGTCGCCCTCTTCAGCAACCTCTGGGACACCGCTCCACTCTGGGTCACAGCTCCGCTCTCTGGGACACAGCTCCTCTCGCTCTGTGGGACACAGCTCCTCTCTCGCTCTGTGGGACACAGCTCCTCTCTCGCTCTGTGGGACACAGCTCCTCTCTAGCTCCTCGCTCTGTGGGACACAGCTCTCCTCTCTGGGACACAGCTCTCCTCTCGGGGACACAGCTCTCCTCTCTCGGACACAGCGCTCCTCTCTCGGACACAGCGCTCCTCTCTCGGACACAGCGCTCCTCTCTCGTACACAGCGCTCCTTTCTGGGACACAGCGCTCCTCTCTCGGACACAGCGCTCCTCTCTCGGACACAGCGCTCCTCTCTGGGACACAGCGCTCCTCTCTGGGACACAGCGCTCCTCCCTGGGACACAGTTGCGGGTGTAGCATAGGGCCCGCCCGTCTCTCCCGTATGCTTCACCCCAGGGACCCTTGCATACATAAACTCACTTGTATTAACTTCTCTTTATCTTCACTTCTTCCCTGGGGCATAATACTTCAGCAACAACCGTGCCTAGGCCTTTAAGGCAAACTCTGCCTGGGATTCCTCACTAATCCCCTTCACTTACGTGGCTTCCTTGTGACTTCACCTCCTGAGTCTGAAGTCAATCTTCCAGCTCACACGACTTGCTGTAGTCCCCGTTCTCCCAGTAACAGTCACTTGGCGATCCTTTACAGGGTAGTTCACAACTTCACTGTATTTCCACACCAGATCACCTTCCACTCTGTGCTTGCTTCTCTCAGCAGCACAGCTGCCCAGGGCCTAGTCAGCCCCACCCCCTCCTTTCCATGTCTGCTTTCCAGTCTTTTAAAGGGGAGTTGCTCCAATTAGGAGTTCTTCAGAAGTTTTAACTCCTTCACTTCTGACAAGAACTCACACTCCACTTGCTTGTCATCACTTCCAAGGAGCAAACGATCACACACACCCCCCCCTCAGCTCAACAACATGGTGTTGGGCGACATGCCGAGAGGCCGGACATCCGGTAGGGTCGCTCACCACTCAAGAACTCCTCGCTCTGTGCCATCCGCATTGAGGTAGCAGGCTGCGATCGTGGCCGCCTGTAAATCCATCTTCTCATTTCCTTACTGGTCTGTTGGCCTCCTTCATGTGTGTCGCCTTTATCAGGAAGGAGTGAATCTCTCAACTTTGTAGCGCTGTCCTCGAACAGCCTTGCTTTAAGAATTGGGAGCTTTTCAACTGGTTTTCTCTGAATTATCTCATCAGTTGTTTCAGCAGACCCAATGACAGATACCACATCTGCCCTTAGCTCCTCCTGTCCATCTGCCGTCGTCCCTTTACGGACGATATTTAGGTTAACTTTCCTCTCAATCACAGGCTTGGCTTTATGCAGGGAGTGCTTCAGAAAACGCTCTTTCCAAACTTCTAGTTCTTTATTTTGCTTATGTTCATCCAACTTAACAAATGAGCCATCATCGGGGCACCAACAGGGCTTTTCCAGCTTGGAAAGCTTTGCTTTATGTTGTTTTGGTACCGGATATTTAGAGGTCTCCTCAACAGTCTGAGAATCCAGTAGGGGCACAGGGATTTCCTGCTGGATTTCACAAGTAGGATCTACATCTTCACTTACAGGCCTCGGAATGGACTCTGGCTTATCCACCTGGTCCTCCGAATCCACTGTGTGCCAAGCCCTGGGTGGCTCATCAGAACTCTTGGCAGGCTCACTTCCTCCAACTTTAGTTCCTTCTAATACCTCGCCCATACAAGCCTGTGATGCTTGGGTGGAATTATTTGCATTCCCTTTAGATTTTTCTGCTGGAGCAGAGTCTCTTGTTTTGACTTCTTTTTTATCACTCATGACCAACTTGCGTTCCAAACTGCATGGCTGATACTTTGTTGATTTAATAAGCTGCAAGTCATTCCCTTCGCAAGGTGGCCTTGGCCGACGCTTGAAGAAATCATGAATGCTTTCTGCAGGCAGTTCCTTTGCTGCCTCCTCCATCAGATATGTAAATTCTTCTTCTTTTCCATCAGCAGGGATGATTTCAGGGAGTTTTTCGTCAAATGGTGGCACATTTTCCATTGTGCCAATAATTTCAAAGCCCACAGTATTCGTTTCCATAATGTCTACTACATGATGTACAGTTTCTGCTTCTACAGACAGCTTTGTACTTTCTGCCACTGCTTGAAGGATGTGATCAACAGGCTTCTGTTGTTCTTCCACCCTCTTTGCCTTGTCGCTTTCCTCTGGCACAGGTGTAGCTTCATCTGTTGTTGCAGGTGACTCTTCTAATTGGGGAACCGCCGACAACATTTCAGTGGTCTCTTCAGCACACAAGATTTCGATTGCCTCCTCCAGAGCTGGTAATGCTCCTGAAGTTAACTCTACCTCATGGGTTAGAACATTCTCAGTTTCAAGTTTATTTTTGTTTGTAGACAACTGAAGTTCCTTTGCTTGCTTAGCCGCATCAAACTCAACCAGCGGAACTACGGTTGGTTCATCAGAGTCGTCATCAAATCCTTCTGCCTGTGCAGCTTGTCTAGCTTCCTTAAGTGGTGTGTGCTCCAGTTTTGATACAGGAACAGTCTTTTCTAAGGTGTTCACATCGGACACTGGCCTAGCAACACTTTCTAGCTGGTCTCCATTAGACGCCTCTTTGTCACTTTCCCCACTGTCTAAGGTCAACAGTGGTATTTGCCGGGGCTTCTGTCGAAATTGAGAGATGTTCTCCTCTTTATCACTGTGTGGCCGCTCCCACACCACTGATTCGTTCAGCTTAGGCTTTGGGGGACATATCCTCAGCTCCCAAATAGGCATCAATTTCTCATTCCTGTAGGACACTGGGTAGTCCTCGAATGTCGGCTTCCTCCGCCATTCAGGGATATACTCGGGCCTCATTTTACCGTGGGCTTGTCTTTGGAGCCTTACAAAACGCTGTTTCTCCTCCTCTAAGGCCATTCTATCTGCACCAGCAGGCTTTTTGGGGCTCTCAGCGACCTCTTTGGGGCTCTCAGCGACCTCTTTGGGGCTCTCAGCGACCTCTTTGGGGCTCTCAGCAATCTCTTTGGCTGGATCGTCCGTCTCTGCGGGCTCTCTCTCCGACTCTGCGGGCTCTCTCTCCAACTCTGCGGGCACTCTCTCCGACTCTGCGGGCACTCTCTCCGACTCTGCGGGCACTTTCTCCGACTCTGCGGGCACTCTCTCCGACTCTGCGGGCACTCTCTCCGACTCTGTGGGCACTCTCTCCGACTCTGCGGGCACTCGGGAGCCTTCTACAGCCTCCCTCGCGGCTCCTGCCGTCTCACTCATGGTACTGCACCTGGTGGCTTTTTCCGCTCTCTCTTTCTCCTTGTTTACTACTAGGTCAGGTTTGGTTGGCCTTCCCTTAACAGGGAAACTGTAACTTAGACTTGGCCCGACAAGTATGTCTCTTGGGTAGCGATACGCTTGTCTGGCAAAAAAATTCCAGGGGTGCGCTCTCTGTACTTTCTTTACTCCTATACGGTCAAGGATCTCCTCTTTCAGGGTGCAATAATTGGTTGCCATTTCTTCAGGCAAAAACCCATACGCTTCCTGTGCTTCTCCACACAGATAGGGACCCAGGACTGTGGCCCAGTGCTGTTTAGGCCAACCTTCCCTGGTAGCAATCTTCTCAAAATTCAGGAGGTAGGTTTCTACATCATCTTGAGCTGTCATTTTCTTTAGAAAGCAATTAGGGTTCATAACCCTGCTTGATTTTGAACACACATTGTTCTCTGTAGATCTCAATCGCTGCAGCTGCACTTTCTGTGCTTCTAAAGACTCTCTCATCTGTACCCTGTCGACTTCCATTTGTCTCTGCCATTTCTCTGTGGCCTCTCTAAATCTTGCAGTAACCTCTCCAAAACCTTTATCTTCCTCTTTTGCGGCTTGGATGCTATGCTCTGCAATCATTTCTCTCTTTTCTGACTGGCTCTGACCAAGCTTAGCAGCCAGCACTCTGTTCAACTCGGCTTGCTGTTTGTTCAACCCCCGCTGGGCTTCTATAAAAGCTTTAAAGGCCTCCTCCATATTTATGCTGTACGGTGGGCTGTCTTCTTCAACACAGACATTTTTCAATCCCACAAATGACACCAGTGTGATCAGGATGGCCGCATATAGCGGTGGTTTCTTGAATGAAGGGCTGATACCGGCTTGAAAGTGCAGCAAATAGGTTTATTTGAAGAAAGAAATAACATCGGTAGCCGTAGCTCTGCTTAAAGTAACCGGAGATAAACGACTGTGTCTCCGTGAGGTGGGAGAATGCCACCTTGTGGCCAGGTTGTAGACAGTCCTTTAACTTGGGTAGTCTGCCACCTGGTGGTCAGCTTGAAAACAGTCCTTTAACTTGGGTAGTGCCACCTTGTGGCCAGGAAATAAACAGTCTCTTTACAGGTGAGGGTCCCAGCGAGATTAGGTCGCCCTCTTCAGCAACCTCTGGGACACCGCTCCACTCTGGGTCACAGCTCCGCTCTCTGGGACACAGCTCCTCTCGCTCTGTGGGACACAGCTCCTCTCTCGCTCTGTGGGACACAGCTCCTCTCTCGCTCTGTGGGACACAGCTCCTCTCTCGTTCTGTGGGACACAGCTCCTCTCTCGCTCTGTGGGACACAGCTCCTCTCTCGCTCTGTGGGACACAGCTCCTCTCTCGCTCTGTGGGACACAGCTCCTCTCTAGCTCCTCGCTCTGTGGGACACAGCTCTCCTCTCTGGGACACAGCTCTCCTCTCCGGGACACAGCTCTCCTCTCTCGGACACAGCGCTCCTCTCTCGGACACAGCGCTCCTCTCTCGGACACAGCTCTCCTCTCTGGGACACAGCGCTCCTCTCTGGGACACAGCGCTCCTCTCTCGGACACAGCGCTCCTCTCTGGGACACAGCGCTCCTCTCTCGGACACAGCGCTCCTCTCTCGGACAAAGCGCTCCTCTCTCGGACACAGCGCTCCTCTCTGGGACACAGCGCTCCTCTCTGGTACACAGCACTCCTCTCTGGGACACAGTTGCGGGTGAAGCATAGGGCCCGCCCGTCTCTCCCGTATGCTTCACCCCAGGGACCCTTGCATACACAAACTCACTTGTATTAACTTCTCTTTATCTTCACTTCTTCCCTGGGGCATAATACTTCAGCAACAACCGTGCCTAGGCCTTTAAGGCAAACTCTGCCTGGGATTCCTCACTAATCCCCTTTACTTACGTGGCTTCCTTGTGACTTCACCTCCTGAGTCTGAAGTCAATCTTCCAGCTCACACGACTTGCTGTAGTCCCCGTTCTCCCAGTAACAGTCACTTGGCGATCCTTTACAGGGTAGTTCACAACTTCACTGTATTTCCACACCAGATCACCTTCCACTCTGTGCTTGCTTCTCTCAGCAGCACAGCTGCCCAGGGCCTAGTCAGCCCCACCCCCTCCTTTCCATGTCTGCTTTCCAGTCTTTTAAAGGGGAGTTGCTCCAATTAGGAGTTCTTCAGAAGTTTTAACTCCTTCACTTCTGACAAGAACTCACACTCCACTTGCTTGTCATCACTTCCAAGGAGCAAACGATCACACCTAATCACACCAACCCTCACCCAAAAGTCAGTAAGGGTAATAGCAAAAGGAGGAGCCTTAACAAAGCTCTAACAGTCCTTAAAAAAGATTCTGTACATTTGCCAAAACTGCAGAAACAACCGTCATGATTGGGAGTGTTATTACTGCAGACCTTGACATGGTGGTTTAAATCTAGTGGGCTTGCACAGCCTCATGTGGTCTGTAAGTGGCCCCTGCACACAGGAAAAGATGCACTAGTAATAGTTATTCTTGCCCTCCCAGGAGAACAAGGGATAGGTCAAGATACTGTAGTCACAGGTCTTGGCATTGCAGCCGTGCATGTTGCAGCTCTGACCGGGAGATCCGAACAACAAAAATCACATCAAGACCACAGGAATGGAGGACATGGCTTGCTGAAAACATTCACCATTTGTGATCCAGGTGAGATGGTGGGTAGCCAAGAAGCATATGCATCTAGTTTAACTAATGTGGATCAGGAGGGACAGTGTCACTACCTATTCCTATCTGGGCTTAGAGGATTTTTTAGACAACCATTAGATAGCGATTTCCGATGAGAAGTTCAGTGAGTGGGTGGCAGGTTTAGCAAGCAAGGCTTGGAGCCAAAGCGTAGTCCCTGGTAGGGCCGAGGCGATCAGAGTTTCCTCGACGGATCACAATGCCCGTTTGGATGGCGTCTTAATTGTCAAGTTTATCAGGCCCCTCCCCCCAAAGGCATTTGTGAGCCTGGAGGCATTTAGTGTCTCGGACGTGTCTTCGTGAGCAACGGTGGTATGCTCACTGGACAATTTAGGTGCTCATCTCACACAAGAATCAAAAGAGTGTATATGGTGTAGGGAGTTTATTGAAATATTCAAATTCCTCCCATTGCCTGAAAGCAGTTCCTGCAGGGACGGTGTGGTCAAACAGCAGATTATTAGGTGGATCCCCTGTACTTTTGACAATTGGCTGTATTTTTTTTATCATCATGGCCTCTGTGATCAGGGAGAGATTCCCCAAACAGTGTCCATCGCTTTTCATATACTTAGAGGAAAGCGGGTGGAAATACGACAAGGTTTTCCACAAGTGCAAGGTGTTTAGGCCGTGGATGTCATGGAGTGAAAAATTGATTGCCTACTTGCTGAACGTTATGTCCCCCCTGTCAATTTAGATAAAGATCAAAAGTCAACAAATTGTTGGCTGGCTATACTCAGAAAAAAATTGTTGTGCTGCGCCATCACTAATTTGAGGACAAGGAAGCTGATTCCTCTTTTATACCTGACAGTGTGCTCAAGATGCTGGAATTTAAACTGGGTGTACAGCGGGTCTTAGCTCTTCAGGAGGGAAGGCAGCCACCTGAGGTATCCCGTGCCTTGGCTGTGGCGGGTAGGGGAGTAGTCTGAGCCAGTAGTAAAAAAGGGGTTTCCCTAAATCATGGGCTTGTTTCTGTGACAAGAACTGGGGCCCCAGGAGCGTGCTCAGGGCCGGAGATTGCTGCCACTGGCTGGGCTTCACCTCTTTTTGGTTACATAATTAAGGTTGAAAAAAGACTTTAGTCCATCAAGTTCAATCTTCTTAGCTATTTATTTGCCCAGAGGAAGGCAAACAGAAAAAAAAACATTGAAACTTTGCCAACTGTCTCCAAAAGGGAAAATAAATAAAATTCCTTCCTGACCCCAGATACTGGCAATCGTGCTTCTCCCTGGATCAATACTTCCTCTCTAATTATCCAGGATAACCTTGAATGTCCTTTTTATTAAAAAATATATCCACCCCTTTTTCAAGTTATCTTTAGAATCTGCTGTCACCACATCCTTTGGTAGATAATTCCACAGATTAACCACCCTTACTGTGAAGAGCCCTTTTCTTTATTTAAGGTGGAACCTCTTTACATCTAACCTGAAAGGATGTCCGCTTGTCATTTGAAAACCTCTTGGAACAAAAAGTTCACTTGACAAAGCCTTGTATTGATCCTGGATATATTTATATAAAGTAATCATATCCTCTCTTAGACACCTTTTTTGGTAGTCTTTCTTCATAACTTGGTTGATACTGTTTGTAATTTATTATACTCAACAAATGCTTTGGTCCATTTTGGGCCTCATTTGTTACATTTTATTTTATTATGTTATGGTATAATCAATACTAATATTATCTCTATCTGTACTATATTGAATTGATGTGTATTATTTTATTAAGGTGGTTTGCTGATCATTGCTCATTATTCATTATTCACGTTAATTCTTATTATTATTTGTATTATTGTATTACTATTATTAATACTATATTTTATATTTTATCTATGCTCTATTGACTTATCACAATATTATTTTAAGATGTATTACATGATGGTGTCTTTGTTTTTTGTATATTGTATATTGTCTATACCATTATCAATTATCTATTATCTACACTGCACTTGATCTGTGGCGTATTTGTAATATTATCCTATTATTATGTATTCAAACATTTTGGATACACACCATTCGCTATATAGTCTACAAGTTTATGGGATTATATAAATAATATGTAATATATTTGTTTATGATCCTTATTTGTAATATATGTGTATATATATATATATATATATATATATATATAAATGTGTGAAATAAGGATGGTGCACACCATGTCCTGCTATATCTTGTTATAATGTAAGTGAACACCATGTGATCTTAGGCCTTGCTACAATATAAGTGACTGTATGACATTAGATGAAAAGAATGTATGAAGTCTCTACTAATGTATATGATCTGCATGTATTAATATTTAGGAGTTCTATCATTAATAAAGCTACACAAAGTGGTGAAATGCATCTGATCAAGATACACACAAGCTCTCTCTCTTTATTTTTTATTGTTATTGTCAATAGTTTCATTACATATATAGTTCTCAGCGCCGCGGGCTTGCCAAAATCCGTTGGTAACGCAACATTAAAACTGCGGTCTCGCGAAGCAAGGGCCGCAGTTACGGGCTACAAACGCAGACCTCGCAAAGCGAGGGCAATGGTTGCGGCCAGACAAAAAGCGCTGAAAGCGCTTCTTGCACTGGATGCGATGAGCGCCGTAGGCACTCATCCCTACGACCCAGCGTGACTTTGGCAGGGAGCGCCGAAGGCACTCAACGCACCGATGGAGATAATACGATCCTGCACGCATTAAGCATCATACCTACGACCCGCAGGATTACAGAAACACAGAAAACTCAAATACACAATACACAGCGCGAGGCCCGTAGCATTTGAAAAAATCGCCTGAAAAAATTACGGCCCATAACACTTTGAAAAGGAAACTGCCCCTTAAAATAAAATACGACCCGCAAAAAAATATGAACTTAACGGCCGAACCGCGCACATCCAAAAACACGAAAAACATAACAAATACCAAAAAAAAAAATACCAAAAACATCACACACAGCATGGGGGCTCAGCCAGGACGTCTGGGAGTGAGGTTGCAAGCAAATTTAAGTCCAATTTGCAGAGTTCCGCCACTCGAAAATCGCCTAAGCAAAAGAAAAAATGGCTGCTGAAAAAAACGAAACGAGGCTACACGAAGCCTAAATACGCAAAACGCTGCCAGGCACATACGACTTTTAGCCAGGAATGTACAGGGTACAAAATACACTAGGAAGGATGGAAAATGCTCCAGACCAGCATAACACATACACACTCGCCCCCATTTTACAACACTAACTTGCAACTAATAACATTACCATTTTAAAATACTGCATTACACAATTTTGAGCAAGAAACAAGTTTTTTTACTTGTTTTCGACTTTCAAATATGAACGCGAATGTACTATTTATATACTGTACGGTGGAGGGCTTTTATCGCTCTTTTGCCCACCATAAATTAAATCATTGTTGTGGTAAACAACCTCCTCATAAAAAATACTATACAAGCTGGGAACCGGCCCCACACTGATGAGAGGCAGTAACCTTGAAACAGATGTACATGGGTAGGATTCCTAGATAGTTAACACCTTCTCTATAAGGGTTGCACACATTTGTGAAAGTAAAACATGCCAGATTATACTTCTTTTTACATGTTATGAACAAGACAATGCAATCAATATCCCCAAGAAGTGTGCTTCATTTGCTAGAAAATGCATCATTTACAGGAAAAGCTGACAAAAACTAAAACTGAATGTGAAAGCACAATTATTAAAGGAAACAATGGAGTTTGCATAAGCCAGAGCATGTGAATACTAAGAATTTGGCAACTAATAGTTGAGAAGTACATGGAACGTTTTTGGGAAGTCTAATACTATTATTATTATAACATTTAATATATTTTTCTTAGCTCTGTTTATATGGGTACTATAACTAGAGTGGTACAAACACATTTCATAGCTAAAACAAATTATTTGGTAAACAGTAATGCAGAAACAATACAACATGGACACAGCCAGTTTGTTGTATGTGTATTGAAGTCCATACTCTAAAGAGCCTAAAATACAGAGGGTGTGAGACAAGAGCATAACAGGTGCATGATGGCAATGAATCTGGTAATAGGCTAGCATCGCTGGTGGTGACTGAAATCGTCTTTGATGGACTAACACTGTAACCATTCAGATGTCAGAAAAGATGTATTAGCCAGACTGAAAGAAGGAGGGTTATTCCAATAGTGTATGATCTTGTTAGAGGGACACACAGACTAATTCACCCAACATGTTAGTGTACAACCTTGTCTTATGGGGAGCTGTACCAATGTCTGGCCTCTTTTAAAGGGGATTTCACAACTGAAGGTGGTCCTGCTTCAAGAATTGTGTGATTATTGTTCATTCAAAGCAATCCCTCCACTGAACTAATATATTAAGCCACACAGTGACATCTTTGTCACTCATCAACATTGATAATTTGAGAGGCTGTGACAAAATTCTTCATCAATCCAACACCAACCTGTATCCCAGTGAGAGAAGGCATGAAGGTAGTTAACACATTTTTTGGGCAACCTGTGATACTTCCTCCTGCCATGATCTTATACCATCTAATATAAAAACATTTAGAATTGACACCTGTTTTCATATAGTCCCTGTCAGAATACAATCCCCTTCTCCAGATGTGCACCTTCATTTCCATGGACAAATATGAATCTAGGAGTCCCAGAGTATAGATATATAATGTAATAGCAGCTTTTTATAGTATCAAAACCCCCAAATTAGGCACCAGCCCATGGTGATGTTATTGTAGTACTTGGAGTCACCCTGAGATCCATTATTGCCAATTTATCATTTTTGCTCTTCTGCAAAGCCAAAGGTGGATCCTATACTGAAATGAGCAAGACCACAATTTAATATGAGTAGCTTTGTATTCCAGTTTCAGTACTATAGATGTTAAATCATCCAACAACACTTGTAAGCTACAGTGTGGTTATGTATTACCAAACAAAATGTCAAATACTTAAAGTAGTGTTAGCCTGAATGGTGAAAGCAGAAATATCAAACAACAAATTGCTCAACTTAAGAGCTATATGCCATTGTGCATATTAGGACTACTGTTACTCTAGTGAACACCTAAGGCTCTTGATAATGTTTTAGAGGGGACATTGCTTTCCATTCTGCAATTTCCATGAACGTTGACTGAGTCAATATTTGGGGCATTTGATTACCAACTACAAGATGTGATGCACATCAATGATACCCAGGGATATTGCATCATGAATAAGGAAGCATGGCAAGATGCCCATTAATGGATGTCCGTAAATATGATGATATGTCTGAGAAAAATTACCAAAGGGACAAGTTCATGTCAGATAAGCTCACACCTTAGCTCATGAACATTAACTACAGATTTATGGATCTCCACCCAGCAGTGCCAAGCATTTTGTGCAGACTCCACAGTTGGTTCACCTTATCTATCAGCATGGACAGCGGTACATTACTTTATAAAGTCTTACAAACCTTATAGCATAATAGAACAAGCTCAAAACATTTTTTTTAAATAAGGGAGGATGGGAAATATATTTTATTCAACGAAAACCTGATTTCGAAGCATTAATAGTTATATTGTAAAATAGGGCTGTCTAACTGGTGGCTCACGTGTTGAACAGAACCCACAAATATATACAAACTTAATTGCATGTGTGTGTACACATATGTGATTGTTTTTTATATATTTGACACCTATGAATATTAGTGTGAGTTCAGGGCAAGTTTAAAAGAGCACTGAGGTTGAATATGTATTGTGTGCACTTTTGAACACTTAGTTTTAATAATGGGCAAATGGAGCTAAACAAAATTACACTGGAATAAGCCTTCCCTCTCATGGTTATTAGGTTGTGAAAACATTATATTATTTCCTTCTCATAAATTTTTCCTCTTGAGCATTAAACCATAATCAAGTTTATTCATTTATTTTTAATTTATTATAAAATACATTTAACAAAAGTCATGCTTTAATTATTACCCTAGTAACAACACTGGTTTATATCCCAAATGATTTACTTCTGGCAAGTAAAGTGTGTTTATTTGCTGTGTACCTGATTTTGTACAGGTGGAGTGGTTTTGTAGTTAGAATTTTATTTACTCAGGGGAAGGAGAGAACCTGTGAGCTTGAGAACAGTTCTAATAAAAGTGCAGTTCTAGTATACGTGTGGGAGTTTAAATAAAAGGAGGGACATCAAAGAAAATTGTAGTTCATAAATGGGGAAAAAAAAAGATTTGTTTTAGGGTTAGACAAATATATACTGCATATATAATTATTATTTTTTTCCCACTGAATATTGTAGATGGTAATTTTGAGTCAGTGCAGTGGCAACCTCACTCAGTGTGCATCCTGCCACATGTATGCACTAATGGAACAGAGGATCCAGGTTCCATACCTCTTTCTCATGTGTGAGCATGTTGCATCTCTGGAAGTTTAAATTGGAGAACTGGAGAGGAGAATTGCAGCACTTACTGATATTTCTCCACTGAGCACAGTTTAGCTGGGCCTAGCATGGAGGATGGAGATGGGGCTAGTGAGGATGTCCAGTGAGATAATTGGGTTCTTATTTCAAGGGAAGGCATAAGGAACATGAGTAGAAGGAAGGCAAACATGTTAAAGAAAATATTAACTGCCCATGTCTTGCCCTGTGCTTAATATCAAATTGATGTTTTCAAAGCCATATATCTAACAAAATGTTTTTCTGCTTGTTTATCTGCCCTTGTGCGTGCACAAATTTGCTGTCTCGTTGATGACGTCAGCCACCCAACTTCTGGCAAGTACAAGATAAGAGGTCTTAGAGTTGCAAAACGTGCAGGAGACTTACATTGGAGGAACCACGTCAATGGAACATCTTCAAGAAAATATATAAATCCTGTTTTATCTGATTGTAGTGTGCCCAAGTTGAATTACACTCTGTTTTTGTAATTCTACTTCATTGTACGAATAATATATTTAAATTTGGACCAGTGATCTCATGTTGTCTCATGCGCCAGCAGATGGAGTGTCTTTGAGGTATCCAGGCCAGCATCTCCACCAAACATGCAGAGGTCATGCAGAGCCAAGCCAGGCACAATAGGGAGGGGAGAAGATACCATGTAGGGCCACTGTAGGTGGGCAGGACATAGCAGAGAGGTCAGAAAAATCATAGTCCACTCGAGAAAGAACTGGCAACCCACTCCAGTATCTTTGGCATGTAAACCTTATGGAACAGCACAGGCAGAGAACTAGCTAAATGTGAGGCAGTCTATAGGGTCACAGAGAGTTGTACACAACTGAAAGACTGAACAATAAATAATAAAAAGTTTCCCTGGTACTTGATATATGTGATGTTGCGGTGTAATTTGGCCACTATTTGTTTTCCCAATGTAGATGTAATGAGCGATATGTATATGCAATCATATATATATATTCGAGGGTACACATTAGAGCCTCTGTGAGTGAGAAAGAGTTAATATGGCATCAGTTTCATGTTTTTGTGTTGCTATTTAATCAGGTAGTGTGTCTTTAATTGCTTTATACATCTTGCAGCAAGGCTTTTCATATTGGCATATGTATGACCATTCAAACATATGATGAAATAATTATTATTTTAAATGCATATTTATTGGGGGATTATTGTGCAAGTAATTGTAATGTCTTTCATTGTTTTCCCCATATTTTAAAGTCTACTGGTGTGTTTATTTTGTCTATTACAGTTTTGAGAACTTGTCTGTAAACCCTTTGCGGGTCCTATTTCGAGGCAGTAATATTTTTGCCTCCATTTGCGGGTTACAGGTTTGAACGCCAGTGGATTCGTAGCAATTTAATAGCGGTTTGCGAACGTAACATTTACGGGCTTGACAGATCAAAGGCTTTGCGCCAATGGAGTTCCAATTTTGATACTAAACTAACTAAAAACTTCTGTAAAAAAGATATTCTGTGTGCTTAAATAGAGCCCTTTTAAATTTACCGAATTGCAATTTAATAAGCTGTAGGGCTTTAACTCAACCTTCATTATACATATAAGCACAGAACATTCTAGCTGATTGCATAAATTTGGCTTCCTAATGCTTCTCTTCTGAATCATCCAGATGTTTTCTTCTTAGAGGTGGGTTGATTTTACGGAGTGTACAGAGCCACAACTAATGTAAAAAGTCAGTCAGTGCAGAGGAAGGGTTCGTCATGTTTCACCTTTGCTGAATAAACCCTTTCCCCGAGTGCACCTCCTTTAATCAGAGAGCTATACAAGTCAGCTTGCGGAGTCTAAGAGTAAACTCAGGCAGGGTTGTGATAGTCTCTATGTACTCATGTTTTGTCATAAGGTGTGTTTGTTATATTGTATAACTAGCTAGGAAAGTCAGTTATTAACTGAAAATAAAGAATGATTTGGAAATCCATATTTGAAGAAATATGTTTTTTGAGAATAACCGATACACTGTTACATATGTAAGAAGTGGGGTGTACCAAACTAGGTCTCAAATACAGCTGGAAACCTGGCGTGGAGATTGTAAGATTACCTTGGGAGACAAGGTCTATAGTTAGTCTGTAGTTAGTCTGCACTAGGATTTCTTTTTTTATCTAATCCTTTCTTCTAGTACAATAGAGAAAAAACAAACTTGGTGAAGTGGATGTCTTAGCAGTAGCAGCAGCAATTGTTTCAGGCCCAGATGCAACAGTAGCGGCAGCTTTTATTAAAAGCACTGATGAATAAAACCAAGGAGCAAAAGGCTGAAGACATCTCCAATCAAGGAACCTTTACAAATGACCTGTTAAGTGGCAAAACTAGTAAATTAAGGAATGGTTCAAAAAAAAAAAAAATGAATGGAGATGGGAGAGAGTATGGGGAGAGAATATAGGGAGAGAAAGAGTAAAGGAAAAAGATATAAAGTTATGCAGGGGTGAGAAAGTGAAGGAAGAGATAGAAAGGGAAGAAAGAGAGAGAAGGAGGAAGGTGACTGAGAGGAGAGGAAAACAAGAGAAGAAGGAGGAGAGTGGGAGATAAGGAGGAGATAGAAAAGGAGGCTATAAGGGAGGAGACAAATTAAAGAGATAGAAGGGAGAGAGTGGGGGGGAGAGAACAGTGGATGTAAAGAGGTAGAGACAAGTATGGTGACGGAGAGGGGGTGGAAATCGATAGAGAAAGAAAATGGAGGTGAAAGAAATTGAGAGAAGGGGAAAGAGAGAATGGGGATGGAAGAAGGTTAGAGAGGAATAGAAACAAGAGGAAGAGGGAGAAGGAGCCAGAGAGGGCTGCTGAGGTCCAGAAAGGGGAGTGTGAGGATCGGGAGGGTCCGCAAGAGGCCCCCTGAAGGTTAGGGACCTGGTGGTAGAAACTTGCCCCTGGAATTTACCATTTAAACCAAAGATTGCAACTGTTAGTGATCTTGTTCTTTTTTTTAGGGAGATATTAAAAATGGCACATGGACTTTTTCTCTGGCTGTTCTGTTGAGCAGTAACAGGCAGCCCTATTAAATCCCCCCTATGTGTTAAACCGGACCTCGTAATGTAGATAGTAAGACTTACTGCTATTAAATTAGCCCAGTAAAGTAAGCCACTGACGATCTGCGGGGTTGGAGCGAAAAAAAGCCTACAGGACGTGGAACGTTGAACTTCGTGGCCGCAAATCCTTTGTTCTCTCAAGCCCGTAACCGAACAAGCTATTAAATAGCAATAATTTCATTTGAGTTCAACCCCGTAACACGCAAATGGAGCCCAAAGGCCAACGAGTGCTAGAGAGGACTCGCAAGTATCACCACAATACTGTACTTTTATTGAAAGGGAAAATGATGTTAGGCCTTAGAATCAATAGCACAACATTATCAAGCTCGCGAATCGGCCCCGAAAAATACGTCAAAAATACAAACATTTTCATGTTTCATTTTTGTGTTATATCGATCCTGGCAATCAATGTGTTAATACATATACTGTAACTTGCATGTGATAGAATATCATACTTACGGCTTTATGTATATTGCATTATAACTGGAATGTGGGTCCGATCGTAACTCGTAATTAAACCCAGTAAGACTTTGAAATCCAACCGCCATTTTCCGGTGACGCTATGATAACGATCTCGGTTTCCATTGGCTCCATCTAAATCCATAACTACAGGTTTGACTAATTGATCACTCACCTCCAACGTTCAACAAATGGTTTACGGGTTTGCATCTTAAGCTCGTAACTGGCAGCCCGTTCAAATTTAATAGCACAGTAACTCTGACAAATTTCAAGCCCGCAGCCGTTGCGAGCTTCACATTGCACATACGGAAGCACATTGTGAGCCTCTCCCCTCGTGTACTTTTGCTCCTCTGAGCACCCTCTGCACTCATTGTGAGCCCTTTGCTGAACGCCTTTGGCGCTCATTGTGATCCTCTCTCCTGCTTATTTTTTTATATATATATATTTTTTTAATGATAATTAATTAATTATTTAACTGATACATTAATATACTTTACCTATTTGTAATTAATATATCCAGCAATCAATATCCTGAAGAGCTAACAATCTGTTTGTATTTTCCTGCGGCATACAATGTACATTTGGACTTTTGCTGACCTGAGTGTAAGCGTCAGCAATGTGCCAAGTGTGCAGTGTAAATAGGCTGCGTGCGCGAGGGCCAGCCGTTTGTTTCGTTGTGTAAATTCGCCATTTTAGAATGGTAATGTTATTAGTTGCATGTTAGTGTTGTAAAATGGCGGCGATTGTCTATGTGTTACGTGGGTGTGGATCATTTTCCGTCCTTTCTACTAGTGTATTTTGTACCTCGTATATTCCTGGGTAAAAGTCTTATGTGCTTGGCGTTGTTTTGCGTGATTAAGGGTCGTGAAGCCTTGTTTTCATTTTTTTTGCCCTCCATTGTTATTTTCTCGCTTAGCCGATTTTCAAGTGCCAAAAATGCTTAAATTCGACTTCAATTTGTGTGCAACCTCACTCCCAGATGTCCTTGCTGTCCCTCCGTGCTCTGTGTGAGGTTTTTTTTTTATGTTTTTTTGTTATTTTGTTGTGTTTTTGTTGTTTTTCGATGTATGCGATTTCCTTTCCTATTTTTGCGACCTCGTTTATATATTTTTTTTCTTAGTCCCGCAGGTCTTATTTTTTTTTTTCTAAGTCCCAATTTCCTCATCCAGATTTGCGCCCAAACTGCATCCCTCGCTTTGCGAGCTCGCAAAGCGTGACAATGACTCACAGTTTGATAATTATAATATGTGGTGTTCAGGAGAGGTTCTTTTTTTTTATTATTTTAAAAGTCGCATTTTAATTGTACAATATTGTGTGTAAACAACGTTTTTTGTTTGATATAATTTATATTTGTTTCCTGTCCGTTATATTCCTTTGCTTGATTTATGTCTTGGTTTTCTTTGTATGCTTTCTCCTCTATTTGATTTATATGTCCAATCATACTTACCAAGACATAATTCCCTTCACTTTATATATTCTTACTAAGTATACCTGTGGAAAGAGTGAATTGATTCAAAAATAAAAAACACCTTTTTTTGGTATTGATTTATAATTGCCACAAACTAATTCTTAAAATATGAACTTTATTATAATATAATTAAAAAACAATGTAAGTATATTATAATAAACTTCATATTTTAGGAATTTATAAATTATAAATCAATACCACAAAAAGGTGTTCTTTACTTTTAAATTGACTTTATCAATTCCCACTTTACAAGATATCTTTGTTTAACATGCCTGATATCTGTATGTATTGTTTATAAATAATGTTATTGTAACTCTAGCTAAATTCTGTGACCTGGTACATGGTGGTGTAATCAAAATATTGTTTGCAAATGCAGATATAGAAGGTTCATTATGGAGCTGAAGCAAGGCTTTAAATGGAACACTTTCAGCCTTATTAAATTGCGATTCCGTAAATTTAAAAGGGCTCTATATAAGCACACAGCATATATTTTTACAGAAGTTTTTAGTTAGTGAACTTCTATCCAAAAGCAAGGTCTTCACTAACTAAAAATGTTTGTAAAAAAATATGCTGTGTGCTTAAATAGAGCCCTTTTAAATTTACGGAATCGCAATTTAATAAGGCTGTTTATCATTAAAGGATAGCCACATATTTTGCAACAGCTCTGAGCAATTTAATTATGTTACAAAGTAATTTATTGTAATCTCAACAATGTTTACTTACTGTTGAGTTAGCATTGTATGTTTCCTATAAATATACTGTACCCTGTTCAATGATGAATCTTACATTGATAAAAATATGTTCTTTCCATGGATGCTGTGATTTCCATGCTTAGTTTGTGTCTGCTCAGCCGAAAAGCTACTCAAATTCTGTTGTCTGCTCAAGCTGGTGAGATATGGAAAGGAACCCTGGGCAGGGACAGAGGGTTAACCCTGAAATACAGTAACTTCTGATGACGTCAAATATCACATTGGTACAGAATTGCACAGCACATCTTGCTACATATTTTTGTTTACAATATCCAAATGTAATGCAGATTATCACAGGAACCCATGTAGTAAAGGAAAACAGGCAACACTTTCAAACAGGTTAGACAGGCAAATAACAAGTGTCAGCAGCAGGCAATATCAAGATGTAGAAAGTCAAGCACAATTCAGGGTAGAAATCAGAAATCCAGAGATATAGACTGGAGACACAGCAATTTGAAAAGGACACAGGATTATCGGGTCAGGAAAAGGGAATAAGGAGTTTAGCAAATCATGAGGAACCTACAGCAAAAATGTAACGAGGAGACAACAGGAACTCAAGCTATCAGAAAGCAGATGAATATAGCTCAGATGGCAATCGGACTCAAAAGAGGACAATGATTGAATATGAGGTACATCCCCTAATGAAGCTCCTCCTACAAGGATCTCCCCCGGCGACTAATTTATTTTTTTCCCACGCTCCTCCTTTTATTCTATTTTTTGAAGGACTCTGATTGGCTGAAATTTTGATTGACATTGATTTCAACCAATCAGAGTCTTTAAAAAATTAGCAAAGCAGGTATGGAAGCCTGTAAGGGCAAAAAAGGTTAGTGTGAACTTGTATGTATTATACATATTACAGGGCTATTTATGTGATATACATGTTACAGGATAATAAATATCCTGTAACATGTATAGCAAATAAATAGCACTGTAATATGTATAATAAATAATGTCTAATAAAAATACATGAGCAATAATCAAATAATTAATAAAGTACATCAATTAATCAATTAATAAATATCAATTAATATATTTTTTTGTTTTATGCATATTGCTTTATGTGTGTGTGTGTATATATGTATATATATATATATATATATATATATATATATTTATTGATTTATATATTGATTGATTGATTTATATATTGATTGATATATATATATTGATTGATATATATATATTGATTGATAGATATATTGATTGATATATATATATATATATATATATAAATATTGAGATATATATATATTGATATGTATATATATATATATATATATATATATATTTTTTTTTTTTTTTTGTATTTTTCATTTTTTTTTTTATGTACAGTTTGTGCCTATATGGTTTTGATTGGTTATTTAAGGTTTTTAAGGTGCGGTTGGGGCCTATATGGTCACACTTGGTCTTTTAAGGTTTTTAAGGTGCAGTTGGGGCCTATATGGTCACACTTGGTTATTTAAGGTTTTTAAGGTGCAGTTGGGGCCTATTTGGTCACACTTGGTTATTTAAGGTTTTTAAGGTGCGGTTGGGGCCTATATGGTCACACTTGGGCCCTCATTCAATTGCAATTTGGCCAATTGAATAGGGCTCTAAATAAGCACATAGCATATTTTTTTTTAAAGAAGTTTTTAGTTAGTAAGCATCTATCCAAAAGCAAGGTTTTCACTAACTAAAAACTTCTTTAAAAAAACTATGCTATGTGCTTATTTAGAGCCCTATTCAATTGGCCAAATCGCAATTGAATGAGGGCCTTGGTCTTTTAAGGTTTTTAAGGTGCAGTTGGGGCCTATTTGGTCACACTTGGTTATTTAAGGTTTTTAAGGTGCGGTTGGGGCCTATTTGGTCAGACTTGGTTATTTAAGGTTTTTAAGGTGCGGTTGGGGCCTATATGGTCACCCTTGGTTATTTAAGGTTTTTAAGGTGCGGTTGGGGTCTATTTGGTCACACTTGGTTATTTAAGGTTTTTAAGGTGCGGTTGGGGCCTATATAGTCACACTTGGTTATTTAAGGTTTTTAAGGTGCAGTTGGGGCCTATATGGTCACACTTGATTATTTAAGGTTTTTAAGGTGCGGTTTGGCCTATTTGGTCACACTTGGTTATTTAAGGTTTTTAAGGTGCTGTTGGGGCCTATTTGGTCACACTTGGTTATTTAAGGTTTTTAAGGTGCGGTTGGGGCCTATTTGGTCACACTTGGTTATTTAAGGTTTTTAAGGTGCGGTTGGGGCCTATTTGGTCACACTTGGTTATTTAAAGTTTTTAAGGTGCGGTTGGGGCCTATATAGTCACACTTGGTTATTTAAGGTTTTTAAGGTGCAGTTGGGGCCTATATGGTCACACTTGATTATTTAAGGTTTTTAAGGTGCGGTTTGGCCTATTTGGTCACACTTGGTTATTTAAGGTTTTTAAGGTGCTGTTGGGGCCTATTTGGTCACACTTGGTTATTTAAGGTTTTTAAGGTGCGGTTGGGGCCTGTTTGGTCACACTTGGTTATTTAAGGTTTTTAAGGTGCGGTTGGGGCCTATTTGGTCACACTTGGTTATTTAAGGTTTTTAAAGTATGGTTTTGTTCTTGAATGGTCTGATTGATTTGCTTGTTTTCTTTCAACCCCAGGTGCAAACCCTCTGTGGCAGCAGATTTGTTTGTACTCGTTGGTCAACTTACTGAACGTGAATACCCTGAGAAGAAGAGCCGACTAATGGTAAGTGTCACTGCTTTCATTTTTCTGTTAATGCGTATAGGTGCAATTATGATATTGCTGTAGTCTTGTCACATGAGTTTTTTCAATCTATATTGTATACCAATGAATTTAACACAATGTTACTTTACTTCTTGACATTGCTGCATTGCTGATCATGTATTTCAATGGGCGTTGCAAGTATAAGGTCATTGGGCGTGGCTTATAAAGGTCATTATGACATCAGGGGGAGGAGTTATAAAAATGGGTGTGGCACCCCTCCAACTTGAAAGTTCACCAGCCGCCACTGGTCCTGCTGCTGTTGGTGATTAAGGTCAGTTGACATTATTTTTAAAAATACTTACTGTCATGATTATTTTTTTAAAGACTGATATTGCCAGTAATTGTGGATGTGGCCAAGGGAGCATGACATTGTTGCCTTGTGATTATGTATTATTGTGTGTGATTATATGTTGCCTGTACATGGTTATTATGTATACTAGTTATTATATGTTATATAGGGAAAATGCATATAAGGATAAGGTGAAAATGATCTGCACATAGGCTGAGCTGCAGAGCATTGCGTCCTCGCACATACAGGCCTTAATAAACAGCAGTCAAGACAGATGCATGCACTTCAAGTAGTCCTTAGCAAACACTTGAGATTAACATCAAGTTTTTTTTCACTAGCCAGCTAAGATGGGACTTAGTGCTGACATCACACACATACACAAATGTACACAAGGGTGGGGTATGGGAGAGTATAAATATGTTGGTTCCATAATTCAATAAAGGTTCAGTTCTAGTTTTCACATATCCAAGGTGTGAGACTGTTTTTGTGTTTGTATCCTAAATTGTGGATTGGTCTTGCCATAGGCCACTAGTAACCTGTATCCAGTATTCTCTGCCTGTACATTTGGTCATTACCCATCTTGATTGAAGCCATTGTCCATCCATTCTGGCCCATTGCAAGAGGCCTCCACCTAAAAAACCTGGTTCTCTAAAAAAACAACAACAACAATCTAATGAAACTCCTCCTACAAGGATCTCCCCCGGCGACTAATTGATTTTTTCCCACGCTCCTCCTTTTATTCTAATTTTTGAAGGACTCTGATTGGCTGAAATTTTATTGACATTGATTTCAACTAATCAGAGTCTTTAAAAAATTAGCAAAGCAGGTATGGAAGCCTGTAAGGGCAATAAAGGTTAGTGTGAACTTGTATGTATTATACATATTACAGGGCTATTTATGTGATATACATGTTACAGGATAATATCCTGTAACATGTATAGCAAATAAATAGCCCTGTAATATGTATAATAAATAATGTCTAATAAAAATACATTAGCAATAATCAAATAATTAATAAAGTACATCAATTAATAAATATCAATTAATATATTTTTTTGTTTTATGTATATTGCTTTGTGTGTGTATATATGTATATATATATATATATATATATATATATTGATTGATTTATATATTGATTGATTGATTTATATATTGATGGATTTATATATTGATTGATATATATATATTGATTGATAGATATATTGATTGATAGATATATTGATTGATATATATATATATATATATATATACATATTGAGATATATATATATATATATATATATATATATATATATATATATATATATATATATTGTATTTTAATTATTTTTTTTTTATGTACAGTTTGGGCCTATATGGTTTTGATTGGTTATTTAAGGTTTTTATGGTGCGGGGCCTATTTGGTCACACTTGGTTATTTAAGGTTTTTAAGGTGCGGTTGGTGCCTATTTGGCCACACTTGGTTATTTAAGGTTTTTAAGGTGCGGTTGGGGCCTATTTGGTCACACTTGGTTATTTAAGGTTTTTAAGGTGTGGTTGGGGCCTATTTGGTCACACTTGGTTATTTAAGGTTTTTAAGGTGTGGTTGGGGCCTATATGGTCACACTTGGTTATTTAAGGTTTTTAAGGTGTGGTTGGGGCCTATTTGGTCACACTTGGTTATTTAAGGTTTTTAAGGTGCGGTTGGGGCCTATATGGTCACACTTGGTCTTTTAAGGTATGTTTGGGGCCTATATGGTTCCACTTGGTCTTTTAAGGGTTTTAAAGTATGGTTTTGTTCTTGAATGGTCTGATTGATTTGCTTGTTTTCTTTCAACTCCAGTTGCAAACCCTCTGTGGCGGCAGATTTGTTTGTACTCGTTGGTCAACTTACTGAACGTGAATACCCTGAGAAGAAGAGCCGACTAATGGTAAGTGTCACTGCTTTAATTTTTCTGGTAATGCGTATAGGTGCAATTATGATATTGCTGTAGTCTTGTCACATGTGTTTTTTCAATCTATATTGTATACCAATGAATTTAACACATTGTTACTTTACTTCTTGACATTGCTGCATTGCTGATCATGTATTTCAATGGGCGTTGCAAGTATAAGGTCATTGGGCGGGGCTTATAAAGGTCATTATGACATCAGGGGGAGGAGTTATAAAAATGGGTGTGGCGCCCCTCCAACTTGAAAGTTTACCAGCCGCCACTGGTCCTGCTGCTGTTGGTGATTAAGGTCAGTTGACATTTAAAAATACTTACTGTCATGATTATTTTTTTAAAGACTGATATTGCAAGTAATTGTGGATGTGGCCAAGGGAGCATGACATTGTTGCCTTGTGATTATGTATTATTGTGTGTGGTTATATGTTGTCTGTACATGGTATTATGTATACTAGTTATTATATGTTATATAGGGAAAATGCATATGAGGATAAGGTGAAAATGATCTGCACATAGGCTGAGCTGCAGAGCATTGCGTCCTCGCACATACAGGCCTTAATAAACATCAGTCAAGACAGATGCATGCACTTCAAGTAGTCCTTAGCAAACACTTGAGATTAACATCAAGGTTTTTTCACTAGCCAGCTAAGATGGGACTTAGTGCTGACATCACACACATACACAAATGTACACAAGGGTGGGGTATGGGAGAGTATAAATATGTTGGTTCCATAATTCAATAAAGGTTCAGTTCTAGTTTTCACATATCCAAGGTGTGTTTGTATCCTAAATTGTGGATTGGTCTTGCCATAGGCCACTAGTAACCTGTATCCAGTATTCTCTGCCTGTACATTTGGTCATTACCCTCTTCAGAAGCCACCTTTTGTGCCAGAGAGAACAAGAACAACACAATTCTGCTGGGGTAGGTGTGAACTAGGTTTATATCAGGCCCTTTTGAAGAAGCCGATCGTGACACTTCATGTATGTAGTGTATTGTAAACAGTGCTGCATAACATTTTTATATTTTATCATTATTAACATGCAAACCAATCAATTAGAGAGTTATATACGCTTCTTGTCAGTTACAGGATATGTTGCTAGATACTTTGTGTAAAGATTTGTCAGTGCACCAACCTTGATATCATCAGAACAATAGTGGAATAATTGGCATGCCTGTTAGAAGTCATGTTCTTCAATGCTCTAATAATTTAATGTGTATAGCAGGGACATGTATGACTGTGACTGTTGTTGTTTGATACTAACCATTACATTTATTATACTTTCTGTTTTATCCTATAAATGAAATTAAAACAAAAAGACAGCACACTAATATTTGAATTCATGACGTTTTGTATCAAAGTAGAATGATTTACTATTGAATTTTCTCTGCACATAACTGAGAGTGTAATAAAGCTATAGAGCTACAATACTAACCGTGTTATAGGTCCTGATGTGGAAATGTTTTTGTGTGGTGGTCCCCAGTTACCTAGAAAATGCCTTTGAGATACAGCAGAAAATTACGTGGAGATGATAGCGCTCCCTCTACACACACAATTAACGAGACAGCTCATGGTCTTAAATGCTATTTTAATGTTTTTATAAAAAGCAGTTACAAACAAACAATTTGCAAATCCTAACTAAAAAGGCTTCTATTAATTCATCAGAAATTTCAAAACACTTTTTCAACCCTCTATATAAGGGTGCCAATACATCTGGTAATTTCTGTGTCTTCAATATTGCAGAAAACAGAGAATATTTTAATCATTCTAATCCTCTTCACCAACCATTTCATCCCTTACATTATAACTTCCTTAGTAGCTTTAGTGACCTTTTTATTTACCCTCCTCAATTATGAAAAGCAATGTGGCATTGAAAAAGTAAGTTGCACAGCCCTATGCAACCACTAGCCGCTGTGTATACCATAATAGCATCATCTGCGCACACCATTTAACCACTTCTTCCAGCAGCTATGTATTGCTTTTCTAGGGCAAAAATTTCTACATAGAATAAAATGTATTTAATAAAATGTTGACTGCATTAATGTACAACCATTTTGCATTTTCCATATCAATTTCTATGAAAAGTAGAATAGTTTATATAGCAATCCATAATAAAATAAGAAAGGAAGTTCAAACCAATTGCAATTCAAAAATAAAAACAAACAAAAAAATACACGAGAATATTGATTGCATCATTTCATTATTTTCTGTTCTCCTTGAAGGGATATGATCTTGAAGGTATAGCTCAATCCAAAAGGTTGATGATTGTTAATGTTGCTGTAATCAAAGGAATCTGCGCGCTATTCTGCCGAATACCCCTGGTACAACTGCAGCCACAATGTTACCTAAGACGGAGCCCTCATTCTCTTTCTTTAGATCTGCAATTTGCTCTTTCAACATGTCATACTGTCTTTTGTACCCCCTTTCCGCCATATCTTGCTGTTCCTGTAAACATGAACAAATATCAGCCAGTATCACAGTTTGAAAGCAAAAATTCAAGTTAAGAAACTGGATTCCAACACCTCATTACCTTACTTAGGTCCTCATTCAATTGCGATTTGGTCAATTGAATAGGGCTCTAAATAAGCACATAGCATATTTTTTTAAAGAAGTTTTTAGCTACTGAAAACCTTGCTTTTGGATAGATGTTTACTAATTAAAAACTTCTTTAAAAAAAATATGCAATGTGCTTATTTAAAGCCCTATTCAATTGGCCAAATTGCAATTGAATGAGGGCCTTAGGATCAAGCTGTGTGACCCCAAGCTAGAGTGGATAAGACAGGTAAGAGCAGTCAGACTAATTAAATAACAATTCTCAGCAAAGAATCTATAACAATATGTTGTTGGCACATAATTATTTTGTGCATCAACCATGACTATCTTGTTTAAAGCATCAGATAATTATTAACAGTGATCTCATATTTACTATTTATAAAGGTTTGTCAACCAACTGTGTTCTAAAGTTTCTCTTTCTTATACACCAGGTGTAGTGAATAAGTAGACAGGGACCTAAAACAGGGTCTCTAATCCCTCCAAACCCTCACTGCATCTTTACATTTATTATTTATGTGATGTCCTTGTATAGAGGTGCAAGTAAAGTTATCTCTGTGCTTAAAGCATCAAAAATACACATTATTTAGCAGTATTGTGCTGATCCTAGTTCATATTTAATATAATGTCAGTTTATGACACAGATTTACGTTACATAGCTATCCGTTAGCAAATCAGTTTCACTGTATTAAAAGTTCAAAAGGAACATGAAATTCAGGTGAACCAATATGGAACACTCTGTAGACTGCATGTACGACAATATCATAGTCTCCATATCACACATTATACTTTGGATGTGTCAGACCACTATCCCAGCTGAGTTGTGGCGTTATATTGAGAAATCATTAACTCCTTATAGACTGACTGGCTGCAACTGAAACACCAAAACCAGACATTGCATCAATGCTGTGTCTATATATCACTGTAGCATTAGTTTTTCATGCAAAATTAAATCCAAGAACAAATAATGGAATCAGATGTATCTGGTGCAACCTAATTTTAAATAATTTCATATTACTTTGATATTTGTATTTTTTGTAACTATAGTTTACATTGTCTGAATACAATACCTTCAGTTTTTGCTCAATCAACCGCTCATTCTCTCTTTTTAGATCTTCTCTCTCTTTTTCCATTTTTGCCTTCAACATTTCCTCATGATGTTGAAAGCTTTCCTTCTGATTCTCAATAATTTGTTCCAGATTCCTGTTACTCTGCTCAAGGATCACCCTGTCCCTCTCTGCAGCCTCTGACTGGGCTCTTTGCTCTGTGGAGGAAAATATATTAGAAACTCTAGCATTTATAGGCAGCCAGTACTTACTATTGGGACTTAATAAAAGTGTTCTTTATGTCAGGCTTCTGAATCCTATGGTTCTAAACCCAAAGGAGGGGGGGGGGGGGCAAATAACTAGCTAAATATGAATACTATAATGGTATCAAAGTAGATTATTACCTATAGTCTCAAGTGCAGATACACTCTGTAGTAAGTTCAAATTCCAGTTTGGACTAGAAGTTACCAACAGGGCACTCCATTACATGGCTTCAGTAGATGCTCCTGTAAGTCTGCCTCGGTATTATGGGAGTTTTTACAAGCAAGTTTGTGGAGCTAGTACATCGCTCCGGATGATTCCTAGAAAAATGTATTGACTCGTACCCAGGGGATATTTCCTGTGTGTGCTCATAACCTATAGCAACACCACACAATACGACCTAATGTGAACACACTACACTAGTCCTAATATCATCCCATCCATATCTATCTATCAGCCATCTATTTACCTATCTATATAAACAACCTCACAGTGACAGAATTAAATATCAATAACAAAAATAATTTGGAGGGTTTATGACCCTTTTTTCTCTGCCCTGATACCTGCTCTATCATAAAATGTGCTGGATGTCCCCCAGGACTCCCCAACACTCATTCCCTCCACCACCTTGTTCTTGAGGTAGAGACCATTGACCCCTAAAATGATCCCACTTACCCTAAACAAATGCTATGTAACCCATGAGGGTCCCAATTGTATTTGGGCATAGCAGCAAGGGAATATTTGAGAGATGATGGACACTTGTCATTGTTAAGGTAAAGGTTGATGATATGTGAAAGAATTAGGTTGAATGCAGTAAGAGGGAGCAAATTAGTGGGAATGTTGTGATGGTGACTTCAACTTCACTTAAAGGTCAAAGCAGACCATTGTTAATGTGGGTTTTGGGAGTGGCAAAGGCTGGGTATTAGTTGTTCACTGAGAGGGCTGTGTATTTGTGATATGTTGAGCAGAGAGGCCATTCCAAATATTATCAATTGTATTTTTAAAGTGGTTGGCTAAGTCTTCAGCTGTGAGACAGGAGGGTTGGCAGGGCAGTGTTAAATATAGAGAATAGACATTTTGAACCTGGGGAACCAAGTTGATACTAGTGATTGAAGTTGTGTCGTTTTGCGAAAATTGAGAGTAGATGCATAGGAGCACAGGATGAAGTCAGAAATGTCCTCCATAGTCACTTAGTAGTGTGAGAGCCCCTCTTTAGGTGTTCGTGAGTTTTAAGAGTTGAGGGTAATTTATTTTTGTATAATAGTCGTTGTCACATTGCATTACAGTTATGTTATCTTAGATACTGTAGATAAACATGATTGCTCTCAAATCCATTTTAGAGGAGGTTGGTAGGGACCCTCATCACAAGAAACAAATGTAGAGATATGAGGGGGCCCTAGCCCTAACTTTAGATGGAAGTACTCACCCCCTAGGATAGGGATTGGGTCATCATGAACCCCCATTATTTGTAAACCTTTATTTTTAGCATGTATATGGAAGTACGTTTTGGGGGGTGTTTTGATTGATAACTTAGTTTTGGTTATCTAATGCTATTAACTTGTGGGATTTATATGATTTTAAAAAATGACACAAGTGCTGACATTTCATGTGAATGCAGCTTAATTTATCACATACTAAACCTTAAGATTTGCAAAGGGTTTGTACAGTATGAAGCTAGCCCAAAGCCAGCAGAGGTTTTAATTAGCTCCCATTCCAGGTTCAATGGTTTGCACTGAGTCATCTGTAATTAATTGGTTTAATTACCTTGCAGTTTACCAATGAGTAGCTAAGTAATAATTAATCCACATTACAAGGATCAGAGAAGATCTAAAAAGTTTGTACTTGATGGACTAAAAGCCTGCTTTCAACCTCAAGTACTATGTAGCTATGTATCCCAATACACTGAGCTTTTGTCAAGTTACTGAATGCCTAAAAGAAAAATTACATGAAAGTTAAATTGAAATTATATTTACTCGGGTACATTTTTTAAAGGATTATGCCAATTAAAATGGAATGCATGCATATTTGCCTTGGTTTGTAACAAAGATTAGATTTTTTAATGATTTTACAATTTGCAGAATTCTTAAACTCTAATTTACCTGCTATCTTCTTATCTTTCTCTGTAAGGGATTGATCAGCCTGCAAAACAGCAGCTTCTACCTTCTCCTTCTCTGCAAGGAATGTTTTCAGAACCTCAAGGGCCTTTGGAGACAAGGATAATTCTGAGTGAGTGTACTAACCATATTTACTATAAACATACAGAAGCTTTATAATTACTCATGAGGAACAAATTCCAGACCAATTTTGCAAGCTACTAACACAATAGACAAATCCCTTATTCGTTAAATGGGAACAGGTAGGATAACATGTATTCATACATAGGTACAATCAATGGTTATTGCAAAGCCAGATATTGACAATAAGTGCAAGCAATTAAATAGTAATAGTTATAATTAATAACTCAAAATTGGGAACTATTATTAAATGTTTATTCTGCTCTCTCTTGCGTATTGCCATATTACGTTTTCTCCCTTTTTGTCATCCATCTAAGAGGGTCAGTGGTATAAGTGGGCAATGAAAGCAAGTTGTTAATATGCGTATTTCAGTTTCTCATGCACACAGCATCACCGGAGCATTTCTATTCATCCACACAATGTGAAGCTGGCTCCTGCTCCTAAAGCTGAATGACATGACCTAAATGACCTGTAGGAAGCTGCTCTCCATGGTGTGAGCATTAGAAGATGCAATTCTGAGATTCACAGCTTGTTGGATGGAAGTCTGGATCACACAAAAACTCTTACAAGCATCTTATATACCCTCTCCAGGGCAATGACTGTTAAGGACCCACAAGTTCACTCCAGCACATCTTTTTACAAGCAACAGTGAAAACATGTTTGAGATATGTCCTAGTTGAAGCCTTGCTCAGATTAACTGAAACCCCAGTTTTTCACAGAACACACTTAGGTATTAATATTTTAGGCATGTATTTTTTACAGCAGTTCTATGCATTTTGTTTTTTTATTTGTTTATTTGATTGGTGAGACTGGGTATTTAAGACACACGATATGTGTTATAACTTCTCAGTAGTGCATGTAGTATTATTACCTTAAATTACTCAGCAAACTGTAACTGAGAAAAACGTATATAAATTTCTTATACCTTACTGCCGGTATTATTATTATTATTATTATTATTTTATTATTATTTGTTATTTGTATCGCGCCAACATATTCCGTAGAGCTGTACAGGGGATAAGAACAAGTTTAACAAATTCAAAAGTTGAAGGGCCCGTATGCATTATATATATACTTTTGTGGGAAAATTACATTAGAAATAGTTGATTTCCCTTGCATTTGTCTGGAGGTCCCCCCCCCCCTCTTAGAAACTTCTTTTCCATTTGTGGTAGAGTATAATTTATACTGACTGTGCTACAATTTAAGTTCTTATAGGTGGGAGGTAAACTCATTTTCTAAATTGGTGCTCTTTGGTGAATAGCCAATTGGCCTACACTTGAGATTATTCATCTCAAAGGTTTGCCTTTATATGATAACACTTAACATTTAAAATAAAGTGTTTGTCACAGAAAGAATATGTCAGAATTATTATTGCATAAACAGATTTTGTAAGGAACACTGTACCTTAATTCCTTTACCACTGTGTGTATTGTAGGCATCAATCAATTTCTTCTTCTCTTGTACAAAAAGTTTATGTCCACCTGGCTTAGAGTATTGTCCCTCTGATATTCCTCTGTCCAAAAATTGACCAAGTTGTTGGATTAAAGCTTTGCATTTTTGGACTGATGTTTGTTCATTGAGTTGAGAATATTCTGACTTTTTTATTTGTAACACATCCTGAAAATACAAACAATGGATAAACATGTAAAATAGCCACCATTACTCATGATAAAATTAGGAAAATATAAATGTTACTGGAGAAAAAGAAAGGAGTTGGTGATCACAGAGCAAGAAGGGGAGCAGCAACTTTTACTTCATGCTAAATGTAGATAAATTAACAACCTGCTTAGCCATCAGGGCACCCAAAAGAATTATACTCCATTTGAATTTTGATTTCTTACCAAGACTTTCTCCCACTTAGAATCAATTAACAATTCATGGGAGCTGAGTAACAAACATAATTCTTTTTAAATGTTTCTATGTCACGATGCCTAAATCTATTTAACACAAATTTTTCATGCAAAAATACATTTTTCAATGTTTATAATATACTGTTGTAAATGCATGGATTGATTAAAGTACCATCTAAATTAATAATTAGTTTTTTAAAAAGTCATATGACACGTTTTTTAAATGGCCCACTTTTGTTAGCTGCAGCATGACATCTGCAGTTAACTCACTATTAGCTTGGTCTGATACTCTTGATTTTCATCCTTGAAAGACCGATCCATGAAGACTTTCAGTGCCTCTTTTTCAGCATCCTGGTGGAGTTTTAAGAACTGTTCCTGTGTCTCTGTGGGGAAATCACCAATTCGTAGATTCATCTCAGCTTCATACTTGGACAGAGCCTCATTTACAGCGGCAGTATTTTCGATTTTTGCTAGTGCCTGTACAGCATTCTCCATGCATGGGACCGAGCCGCTCCGAATTGCATCCACATATGTGATTGTGAGATTACCAAGCACTGAAAGCAATGGGAAATAGAAAATAAAATGTTTGTCATTATATATATATATATATATATATATATATATATATATATATATATATATATATGATTGAAGTATCTGTGAATATCCAATAATAAAAATAAAGAGTAAACATGAAAAATAACGAGCTTTTAAGAAATTCAACTGTATTTTTGCAAGTCAACAGTGGCACATTGAAATTATAATCTATTTATAGCTTGCCTAGAACAAAGATACTAATATGCATACATGTTTTACATTTTATACCTACTACATATTCTATACATCATATGGGCAGATAGGGAAAATGGATTTCGCCATGGAGGAATATAATACATTCTAGCGAATTGCCCATCAAAAAATGACGGGCATAAAAGTGTAAGCCAGGCAATGCTGTTTGCAACATAATGTGAGGCTTTTGCTTCGCTGAGCACCTTTGGCGCTCATTGTGTGGCTCGCAATGTGCGCCTTTGGTGCTCATTGCGAACCTTTCCTCCTGCCTACTGCCGAAGGCGCTCATTGCGATCCTTTCCTCCCGCCTACTGTACAGGCCGCTTATTGTAGGATTCATTAACCAGCAAGTTTAGTGCTTGGGAATACCATGTGTCTCTTTCCAGCATCTCCCCCTGTCCCTTCCCTGTGTGTTTCTCCTCTATGTGTCTGCTGAATGTTTGTGTGACGAGCGCTGACTGGCGTTGGTTTTATTTTCAGTGTGCCTTGCGTTGTACTGTCTTTGGTGTCGTGTATTTTCTAAGTCTGGCTTTTTTGCTGTTGTGTATTTTCTAAGTCCCCCATGCCTGGCTTTGCTCAACCTCGTTTTCATCCAATTTCAGACTTTTTTTTCATTTTTCATCCGCCATTTTTTTTCTCGCTTAGCCGATTTTCGAGTGACGAAACACAGCAAATTCGGCTCAAATTCAGTTGCAGCCTCACTCCCAGGCATCCTGGCTCTCCCCCTGTGCTGTGTGTGCTTGTTTTTCGTTTTTTTCGGTCAGATTTTTTCTGCCCCCGAGATTCTGAGATCGAAATTTTTTTCTAAGTCCTGCGTTCCTCAACTGCTTGCAGCCTAAGTAAGTCCGGCGTTCCTAAACTGCTTGCAGCCTAAGTCCTGCGTACTTCAACGCCTCAACTGCTCACCTCACTTTGCGAGGCTAGTGGGCAATTGAGCGATTTCATCTCTCATTGCCAAAGTCCTCCGAGTTCGGAAGGCTGCAATGCCTCAACGGCTCGCCTTCCTTTGTGAGGCCCGCAAGCATGACGACAAATCGCAGTTTGACAATTATAATATGTGATATATTTTATAACAATCACTTCACTCATCTGTATACAGAATATGCATAGACAACTGCAGTTATCTTCACTGCTCTTCCTCAGCGCATACATGAAGATGACACAGCCAGACACAACAAGACCTACAATATCAGAGGATCACATTCGTGCACATCTTCCAATGTGGTTTACATAATATTATACACTGAATGTGAAGGGTGCTATGATATGGTTCAAAAGCTGCACCTTAGGATATATATGCACAGACATTCAATTAAATTTCACAATAAAACAAACTCTGTACAACAGTTGGACACAGTTTTACCCAGAAAGATCATTTCAGAAAAATCAAGAAACTCAGAGGGAATTTTATAAACTCCTAGAAGAATAAAATCATTCAAAATGAAAAAGATCACATCTACATCAAAGATACAGAATAATATATAATACAGCTTTGGGTTTTCTTGCATATTGCTAAATGAAAAAAAAATCTCTTTGACTTTTTCACTAATTTGTATTGTTATGTATATAGGTATTTATGGGTTTGGTTGTGGTCATATAAATGTACATTGGTATAATTATTAGAGGGCTGTAATATTAGTAAAGTCTTAAAGTTGCTAAAAATAAGTCACTTAGTAGTAACCTTCCATACAATAAAATGTTGTAACCTTAACATATCACAATATCACAAGTAAATTCCACATCTTAATGACAGTGCTATAACGTATAAAACTTCACAAAACTCTGTATCACTTTGCAAGATAGCAGAGAAATACTGTAAATACACTTGAACCAGGAGCTTCAATGCTCGTGCTGTAAAAGAAATCGTTACAAGCAAGTCTCCCTGTGGACTTTTATAATCAATGTCATTAAAGGGACTGTCATCCCAAAATCATGTTGTTTTTAGGGTATCTTTTAAGTGCAGGGAAAATAAGCTATTTATTGTATGCAACATTTTTTCTACAGTGAAACATTCAGAAGAAATGTAACATTGCACCCCTGCATCATTGCTATTAGGTGTGCTAACTAGAATCACAGTCTGCTTGTTTGTCTCTGTGATGGCCTGGACAATGATCCCCAATGTTATAATGCAGTTAGATCCATTCCCTGCATTTATCTAGTACTTTGCGATGCAAATTATCATAATTATCCCCACAATGGTGTAAAGGAGCCAAAAAAACAAGAATAATGTAGTGTAGAAAAATGCCTAGTATAATATTTTTACCTTTTTTAATGGACTTGACGATGAAATCACCTTTCTTTTGGGATGATAGTGTGCTTTTGAGCTGTTGAATCTCATGTTACCTGTTCTTGTTATAATATTATATTGACTAAAATGTAACTTACTATTTAAGTTTTATTTTATCACTATATATGAACTATAAACTAATATTAGCTACCTAGTTACATAGGGCCTCATTCTATTATCGGCCGCAGCCATTGCGGGGCCGCAAGGACCGGCCGCAAGCTATTCTGCTATTCTATTCCCCTCCGGCCGGGGATTCCGGCAGGCTTGCGGCCGGTGCCTTGCTATCTCTTGCGGCCGCAAGGAAACGGCCGCAAGGAAATCGGCCGTAAGAAAATCCTATTTGCAATTCAATTGCTCCGGGAAACCTCTCTGCAAGGCTAAAACCGAGCTGCAGCTTACTTGCAGGAAAGAGGTCCCGCTAGCACCAATTAAGCACGAAATATAGCCCAAATAAAGCCATCCTGCACTTTGAGAAGACTATAAAGTGATTTTTGGTGTTAGCAAAAATAGCACAAAATTCCCCTATACTCAAATCCGTAAAATATATATTTTTTAATATACGTCAAATATCCATGTAAAAAGTCCATAGGGCTTGGAGCACCTCAGACCCGCCCACGCCGCAGCCGGAAAATAAACAGTTAATTTGAACTCGGGTTTGGGCTGATGTGCAAGCTTGAGAGTGGGTTACTTTTAATCCTCATGTCCCCCAATATGATCCCTAGCATTTACAGAGCTTTACAGAGCTGTCTTGAATTTATTTTTGACTATTTAGATTTCAGAGCTTACGGCCGGTTGCAAGATTTACGGCCGGCCGTAAGAGGAGATCCTTGCAGGGCCGTTTAATTGAATTGCGAGGTAACAGGACCCCCGCAAGGAATCGCAGCCTTACGGCCGGTTTACGGCCGATAATAGAATGAGGCCCATAGTATTTAAGGTTGAAAAAAGACCTTCAGTCCATAAAGTTCAACCTTTCAAGATCTCCTCCGATCTGCAATATGCAGATTAACTATTAATTAATTAGTTGTATAAAAAAAAAAATCAAATCCCTCCTGATTCCAGACACCGGCGACCGGACTTCTCCCTGGATCAATACTGCCTCTCTAATTATTCATGATAACCCTGAATTCCCTTTTTAATTAGAAATAAATCCAGTCCCCTTTTAAAGTTATCTATCGAATCCGCTGTCACCACCTCCTCTGGTAGAGAATTACACAGATTAACCACCCTTACTGTGAAGAATCCTTTTCTTTCTTTAAGGTGGAATCTTTTTACTTCTAACTTCAAGGGATGTCCTCTTGTCAGTTGAAAACCTCTTGGCACAAAAAGCTCCCTTGACAAATTTTTATACTGACCCTGGATGTATTTATATAAGGTAATCATATCTCCTCTTAGACGCCTTTTTTCTAGAGAAAATACGTTTAATTTGGTTAGTCTTTCTTCATAACTTAGCCCCTCCATTCCCCTTATTAGCTTTGTTGCCCTCCTCTGTACCTTTTCCAGTTCTAAAATGTCCTTTTTATGAAGTGGTGCCCAAAATTGTACTCCATATTCCAAATGAGGGCGTACTAGAGATTTGTAAAGTGGCAGAATTATATTTGCTTCCCTGGCTTCTATACCCTTCTTAATACATGCTAATATTTTATTTGCCTTTGCAGTTGCTGCTTGGCTTTGAGCACTGTTACCTAGGTGGTTGTCCACAAGCACTCAAAAATCCCTTTCAATATCTGATACACGTAGATTTGCTCCATTAAGATTATAAATTGCATGGCTATTTTTCCTTCCCAGATGCATAACTTTACATTTATTCATATTAAATCTCATCTGCCATTTAGATGCCCATTCCTCAATTTTATGTAAATCCCTTTGGAGGGAAAGCATATCACTATCTGATTTAATTACCCTGCACAATTTCGTGTCATCAGCGAAAATGGAGACACCAGACTCCAATCCTACCTCTAAGTCATTAATAAATATGTTAAAAAGGAGAGGACCTAATACTGAACCCTGAGGAACCCCACTTACCACATTAGTCCAATCGGAGTATGTTCCATTTACAACAACCCTTTGCTTCCTGTCTTTTAGCCAGCTCTCAATCCATGAGCAGATATTTACTGCAACTCCTGTATCTCTTAGTTTGCACAATAGTCTCCCATGTGGCACTGTATCAAAAGCCTTTGCAAAATCCAAAAAGACTACACCCACTGAGTTGCCTTGATCCAGGTTCCTACTAACCTCCTCATAGAAACTAATTAGATTTGTTTGACATGACCTATCCCTCATAAATCCATGTGGACTCCTGCTTATAATCCTGTTCAAATAGACATATTCTTGTACATTATCCCTTATTAACCCATCTAAAAGCTTCCCCACTATAGAAGTGAGGCTCACTGGTCTATAATTCCCCGGATTTGCTCTTGCTCCCTTTTTAAATATAGGTATCACATCAGCTTTTCTCCAGTCATCTAGTAGAGACCCTGTGTTGAGCGAATCTTGATAAATTAAATATAATGGTTTGGCTATTACAGAGCCCAGTTCCCTTAGTACCCTTGGATGTATTCCATCAGCACCCGGGGCTTTATTAACATTTATTTTTCCCAACCTCTTTTGGATTACTTCCTGTGTTAACCAATTATTTGGCAAAGGTAGTGTAGCCTCATTATGTTGCCGTGTCCCAACCACTGGTACCTCCCTTGTGTATACCGAAGAAAAAAAAACTATTTTGCTCATCTGCCTTTTCTTTGTCACTAATTATCAGATTAGTACATTGCTTTAGTAATTATAGCAACTTACAATATTCATAACCTTTTATATCAGCAATGGATTATTTTTCCAAAATCACCAGGTTTTTGGGAACCTAAATGTAAGTGTATACATATATTGGTTCGATTTCTCCCTCTCTAACCTTGTGCATTGGCCCAGTACTCTTCTGGTCAATGAGTTTGAATACTTTTCATTGTGTTTCTTTTTTCTTTATCTTCTCCACTTGTGTAATGGCATAATTGTTAATACCTAATCAGTATTTCTTTTTTTTACTTCAAAGGATATTATATTTCTTTTAAAATCTAAGTTAAATGTTTTCCCAATTAAACGACAATGCTCTTGCTGTTCAATTATATAGAAGCAGAATTATTTTTTTCAGGTTTCCAAC
Organism: Discoglossus pictus; assembly: GCA_027410445.1. NCBI lineage: Eukaryota > Metazoa > Chordata > Amphibia > Anura > Alytidae > Discoglossus > Discoglossus pictus. The sequence goes on along the minus strand of CM050169.1, from coordinate 207,632,772 downwards.
CAATTCTCACTTACTTCTCCCAGTCACTACAAGTCCTCCTGGCAGGGTCTTAGTGTTACTGCCCTGGTATACATGTGAAAGAAATCTTGCAGTCTGCTTTACAAATTCAGGCGCAAGCACCGACTCCGGCATCTTATCCAGGTTCTGGAGACCATTTTTATCAGCTGGACAGTCAAAAACGAAGCACTTATGTGATTGAAAATAATGTATAATGCATTCCCGAGGAAGGTTGTACTCTGTCACCTTCTTGCCAGTACCTGAAAAGAAATTATTAATATGAGTAGAAAAAGTGCAAAGGAGACCCCTTGCTACTATAAAAGAGTACTTTGAGTCAGATTAAACATTCTGAATACTATGGGGGGTCTATTGGATTTTTTTAGATATCCAAGTGTCTGTATTGTATTATAGCAATAGGACGTTTGGTATAGGAAGAATTTAAATTGGTTCCCCCAAAATTATTATTGAGCTGTTTTATGTGTTTTTATATTTTATTGCCTGCTGCATGAATTATAAAAAAATATATAAAATATACTATTCCAAAGTAGAAGAATTATTGAAATGATTACTGAAGCGCATCTAATTCAGAATTTTTCACAATTAGTTTTTTTAAATAATTTTGCATTTATTTTTACACAGAGAAAAATAAATAGTATATAATTTAACACAAAAATTAGGTATCGCAAATCAATGGATTTAAATTGTCATTCTGTATGTGAGAGTATAATTGAAGTAGACATACAGAGGCCAAGGCAAAAACTGTGTTTGAGAGAGAGAGAGATAACCAGTTGTGTGTGTGTGTGAGAGAGAATATGTGTATATGTGTGAGAGTAGGTGGGCATGGATGGGTTAGTGTATGAGTGAGTATGTGTAGATGGGAGGTTGTGAAGTAGAGTGTGTAAGAGAAATGTGAGTATATTACTGAGAGTATGACTTTGTGTGAGAATGAGTGGGATTGATCATACTGTACATGGGTGAAACCGTGTATGTGAGTAAGAGTGTGGCTTAGTGTGTGAGAAAAAGTGTGAATAAGCATGTGAATGAAAGTGTGAATAAGCATGTGAATGAAAGTGAGTGAAGATTTTTGTCTGAGAGTGTGAGTGTTTGGAGTGAGGTTGATTGAGCATGTGCTGGTGAGAGTGTGTGATAGTGAAAATGTGAGAGTAAAGATATGAGCGTATGAGTGAAATTGTGATAGAAAAGAAGAGTGTCTTTGAGAGTATATGATTTAGATAGTGTAATTAGATAAATAATTGAACTTTAGTATAGAAAAATTACATTAAATGCAGAGCCGGTGGGATTGTTTTCTCCTCCTCTGTCCTGATATTTTACAGGAATAGCAGTGAGGCTTATGGATGTTTGGACAGCAACATATTATGCACCCATTGTTTTCAATGTAAATCAGATAGAAAATACAATTAACAGTGTCTATTTCCTCCTCTCTTATCACTTCCTCTCACTCCTGCCTTCTTGTGCTGCCCCTACTCTATGGAACTCCTTGCCTCACTCCAATATACTATGTTCCAGTCTCAAAACCTTAAAAAACTCACTAAAATGTTTAAAGAAACCTATCACATTCAGCCTTAATATGCACAATTGCATATACTCTACAGAATAATATCACTTGAACCCACAAGCTACATTGCAAAACCCACTCATTCCACTTGCTAGAGTATATTGCTATAATACACAATGCCATATTGCATCTATCACTCTCCCTCATCACGGCCAAACCCTTTACGTTGCAAGTTTTGATTCAGGAATGAATCAGTGTAAGTACGTAACCATGTAAGTTGAAAGGTAGAGGAGGGTAGAGGACCTGTTGTATTTTATTTAATTAGGCACTATTTCAGTGTTAGAAATCAGAAAATAGAATTTGTGTGAAGGGCTGATAGTAAGTGAATAAAAGTTTGTGACTGCTATGGTGTTTTAGTTCTTTACCTTTTTTGAGTGTTAAGGAGTTCTGTAGATACTCGTCCTCAGTAATTTCCTTCCCACCAATTTCCAGACTTAAAGTAAAGTCCCGGACACACCAGATGAATGATGGGAAGAATCTCTTAAATTGTCCTGACTCGTCATTTTCTTCCTCATCCTCGTCATTTTCAGTTCCTTCTCTTGAAGTCATTTTTATCCGTTCAGTAAGTTCTGTCACATAACTAAGACAAGCTAAGGAATTTGTGAGACATTTGACATGAAAAAATAGTATAACCATAAAATATATATAGTTCTGCAGAACATCCCTCAGATTATTATTGTAAAGGATACTGTAGCTGGTCCATGGCTTGTTGATCAATGGTGCCTACACTGTTATACACCAAGGTGCTGCTCAACAGGACAGCAAGTGAGAAAATCCAGGCATCGTTCTTACTATCGCCCTGAATAATAAGACAGGTTGTTTTCAGACAGTCAGCAAGGAAGCTTTGACTATCCATACTTTGTTTCACAAAGATGCAGATTATTTTCTTTAAAGGATCACAATAGTTGCCATATGTACTCTGCATCATCAGTTAGAAGGTAGAACATAATGTGGAAACTGTAGTTACATTTTTAAAATGTATCAAGAATTGATGTAGGTATTGTCATTTTAGTTTAGCCCTTGAAGCTCTCCCACTGGAATCTGCATAAATAATAAGGCTGGAGTCTGTAACTGTTACACATTCTATTATACATTTACACGGCCTTTATGTACAGAGTGTGATGATGTAGTGGTAAGTGTTCTGTTTTAAAGAGTTGTTTTATTTGTAAGTCATAGGTTTAACTCAATTGTTTTTTTCTTTTTTTTTTTTTTTCTTTGGTTAACTGATGTACATATACGTATGTATGTATGTATATATATATATATCACATATTATAATTGTCTAACTGCGATTCGTCGTCACGCTTCAGACGAATCGCAGTTAGACAATTATAAAGTGCTGCGCATTGCGCAGAGCGCGGCGCGAGCCGCGCATGCGCAGAGCGCGGCGCAAGCCGCGCTCTGCGCCCGAGCCGCGCTTGCGCAGAGCGCAGCGCGAGCTGCGCATGCGCAGAGCGCGGCGCAAGCCGCGCTCTGCGCCCGAGCCGCGCTTGCTCAGAGCGCGGCGTGAGACGCGCTTGCGCAGAGCGAGCCGCGCTTGCGCGCGCGGCCCGAAACCAGGTAAAAGAGTGGAAAAGAGTGGGAAAGAGTGGGAAAGAGTGGGGAAGAGGGGGGAGGGGGAGGGGGGAGGAAGAGGGGGGAGGGGGGGGGGGGGTAGAGGCACAGAGGGAGAGTGGGGAAGAGGGGAGGGAGAGTCACAGAGGAAAAGTGGGGAAGAGGGGAGGGAGAGTCACAGAGGGAGAGTGGGGAAGAGGGGAGGGAGAGTCACAGAGGGAGAGTGGGGAAGAGGGGGGGAGAGTCACAGAGGGAGAGTGGGGAAGAGGGAGGGAGAGTGGGGAAGAGGGGGGGAGAGTCACAGAGGGAGAGTGGGGAAGAGGGAGAGTGGGGGAGAGTGGGGAAGAGGGGGGGGAGAGGCACGGCACAGAGGGAGAGTGGGGAAGAGGCACAGAGGGAGAGTGGGGAAGAGACACAGAGGGAGGGGGGAGAGACACAGAGGGATAGGTGGGAAAGAGACACAGGGGAGGTAGAGGAGGGGGAAAAGACACAGGGGAGGTAGAGGAGGGGGAAAAGACACACAGGAGGGAGAACATGGGGAAGATACACATGGGAGGGAAATGGGGGGGGGAACAGACACAGGGGGAAGGGGGAAAGAGACACAGGCCAGGGGGGAACAGGCACAGAGGGAGAGGGGGGAACAGGCACAGAGGGAGAGGGGGGAAGAGACACAGGGGGGAGAGATACAGAGGGTGAGGGAGGAAGAGACACAGAGGGAAGGGGGGGAAGAGGTACAGAGAGAGGGGGAAAGAGGCACAGAGGGGGGGGAACAGAGGAAGGGGTGAAGAGACACAGTGGCGAGACACACAGAGAGAGGCGGGGGAAGAGGCACAGAGGGAGAGGGTGGAAGACACAGAGTG